>JASEVX010000002.1:85164855-85267977 GCA_031761405.1 Serripes groenlandicus | reverse complement strand
TCTCCCTTATGTGGCTGCCTAACAAAAGTGTGACTGTTCTTCTATTACTACTACTACTACTACTTCTACGACGACTACTACTGCTACTACTACTATTACTATTACTACTACTTCTACTACTACTACTACTACTACTACAAATACTACTACTACTACTACTACTACTACTACTACTACTACTACTACTACTACTACTTCTACTACTTCTACTTTTTTTGTACTACTACTACTACTACTACTACTACTACTACTACTACTACAACAACTACTCAAACTACTACTACTTCTACTACTACTACATCTTATACTACTACTACACTACAGTAACTACTACTACTGCTACTATTTATTTGTTGTTAACAGTTGATATAATGAATGTATTCAATTAATCACCGACCGGAGGAAATAAGGAAAATGAATGAATATACTACTACTACTACTTACTACTACTACTACTACTACTACTACTACTACTACTACTACTACTACTACTACTACTACTACTACTACTACTACTACTACTACTACTACTACTTCTACTACTACTACTAATACTTCTTCTTCTTTTTATTGTACTACTACTTCTACTACTACTACTACTACTACTACTACTACTACTACTGCTACTACTACTACTACTACAACAACTACTCCAACTACTACTACTTATACTACTACTACACTACAGTAACTACTACTACTACTACTCGTATTTCTACTTCTACTACTTCTACTACTGCTACTACTACTACTACTACTATTACTACTACTACTACTACTACTACTACTACTACTCCTACTACGGCTTCTACTTATTCTACTACTCCTACTACTACTCCTACTACTACTCCTACTACTACTCCTACTACTACTCCTACTACTACTCCTACTACTACTCCTACTACTACTACTATTACCACTACTACTACTTACTACTACTACTAGTACTACTACTACTACTACATAGTTCTATTATCGATTAAGATAAAATTGTAACGCTTTCCCGCCTGCAGTAAATGGGCAGAAGGCGAATTTGAAAACATCCTCTCAAACTATGGACAATCTGTATAAACTAATGTAAAATAACTGAATAGGAGTTGTGGCAAACTTAATCGTTAGATCAATTTTTCAATTTAGCAACAAATTTTCAAAATGTTGTCTGTTGCAGTTATTTCAAAATGAGTGTCTGTATGTAAGAGAGTATTTAAAAGTATACATGTGTGCAATATTCAGAAGCGATATCAGAATAAAAGGTCGAACAGTTTATAAAAAGTTCAGACTACGATGGGATGATGCTGAACCAGTTCTTGCGCAGTCACAAAGGTATGCATGCCTATTTTTCCATGGTGTGGTTCAGCTTAAATACTGGTAACTGATCTGATACTGACACAATGCATGACGTATTATCTTCTTAAATATGATCCTCTTCTTTAAAAGTATCGTACTCTATTTGCCAGTTCTCTTATTAAAACTAACTATATTTCTCTTATTCAAAAGAACCAAATTCTTATATACAATTTGAAAAAAAAGAAAATCAAGAAGGGTCAATAAGTTGGGAAAAGGTTTATGCATTGTCCAATTGTTGTTCATAGGATGCCGGAAAATAAAATAGTTCCTGTGTTGCCAACTGACACGATCAAAGCTGCATGAGTATATATAAAGCATCGATGCCCAAACACCTTTGTCATTCTTCAATCTTAAACGAGGAGAATGAGGCTCGGAACGCTATTGGCGGCCCTGTGTGTGGCCTCCTGTGTATTTTCCGAAGTAACATGCATCACAAACCAGGAGTTCTTTGACCTTGTGAAGGACCATGTAGAAGGTATGAAATTACAGTTTGATCTATATTTATTTGAGCGGTGTTCCAGTAAGAATTACTTTTATCGTAGTATTTACGAGTATGGAAAAACATCTGCCTATGCACCAATGCTTATCCGAGTGGATACTGTTTTTAAAACGTTCCTCGAAACCTTCTGTAAACTTATTGACGAACAGTGTAGATCCTGCTCAAGTTACTCATTTTTGCAGGTTGATTCAGGTGTATAGTGGTCGCACAAGCCACTATTGTTGTTTCTATGTATAGCACTGCTGTTTTTCACCCGCGCATTTTTCATAGATTGTATACAAATAAAAGCAATACTATTAACATTATGTTTAATCACTATATTTCTGATAGCTATAAAATGATTGATTCATATCAATATATTTTTTTCAAGGTCAAATCTCAACATATTTTGTATTTATTGTAGATAAGTCCAAAAACAATTGCAGACTCAAATATATTCATTTCCTTTCCTATTGGTCTAGGGACAAGCCGACGTCATAAACGTAACTCTGGAAGAAATTAACTGTAAAGCAATGACACTAGGTGCTTATTGCTGACGACAGCCAGTGAACCTGACAATATATAGAGCAAAAACCCACGAAAGATCATTGGGAGGTGTAGGTGGGTTTACATTTTGTAAAACACATTTTATACACCCATCCACAACTCTGAATAAGTCCATTTTAGGGACAATACTTATCTGTGTCTTATCTGTTCGAGAAATTTCCAGAAAGGCGGATTCCCGTTATATTTACTATGCCGTTAAAGAATACTTCAGGGTCAATGTGGCAAATGGTATTTGTTAAATCGAGACTCCCTCCAATTACAGGCTTTCTGTCGATTAACACTTTCAGACTCAAATAAATTGTCTTACTTTCCGATTGGTCCCAATCCCTTATGTAGAGATAATTTGTTAGCTACTTGAAAAAGCTTGTCTTTTCAGTTGAAATATATTGTTTAAGAAAGCCATGGCCAATAAGCGGCTTTCTGTCGATTAACGACAAATCCTAATATTCTAAATACAGATGTTTTATTTTGTTTGCAAATATATAAAATTGTTACATGTGACGGATATGACGGCTTGGCATAACGGCATTACACAGGGAACCCATCGTTAGCGTAGTTATATTACAATTGTAGATCAAATATGTATGCGTTTATATGTAACCTTGGTTAAAATAAACCAATGCATGTAAGAATTTCGTTTATACTATGTAAACCTGATTTGCAAACATAAGAATCAGTTCAAGAGAATATACATGTTGTTTGGGCCTACACTGCTCTCAAGAGTCAGTTGATTGTTTTTGATAAAGTATGACTCATTTCGCTAATCTATAACTGCTGTTTACCATTATGTTTCCTTCTGTTACAGATGCTTCTGCAAGTTGGATAGCGTTACTACATATATTTTCCTTTATTTAATTGTAGATTTAGAATCCTTCGATATAGATGACCCAGCCATTAGCGATGATGATGACTACGATTCTAATGTAATCGAGTTACCAGGCAACGCGGATGACGACCTTGACATTGAATATCTCCTGACGAAACTGGATTTGGCGGACGTCATGGAAAATATTCAAGGTAACTAATATCTTTATCATTATCATCTCATCATCACCAGCATCATTACCATCACCAGCATCATTACCATCACCAGACGGTTTCCAATATTCTTGTTAAGCAATGATTAGTGCATTTGCCTCGAGTTAAACGTTCTACACTTGTCGAATGTACTCGGATGTGTTACATAAAGCACGGTGTATAAACAGCCAATAAAGCTACAGTTTCAAATAACTCTAAAACTTTTTCTTACGTGCAAAGTTTCAAACAGAAACAGCACACAATTTGTCTAATATGTCTGGCATTAGGAATAGTTGTGCATACAAATTGTCAATCCTTTCCAGTATACTGGTTTAATTCGCAGTTGTCGAAAAAACTTGAAGGTGCAAAAATCATATACAAATATCAAAGTCACCATGGTTCATTGTCTTTAACGATTCATTAACCCATTCCCACATGTAGACGTATTTTGACGAATATAAAGCAGGCGACATCTGTGGCAAGGGAGATACAATAGTTTCATCTCTTTTTAAAAAGTATACTAGATGATTGGGAAATGGTTAAAACAGCTGTTTGTCAGTGTATGACTTCATCAGTGGCTTACTCTTCCTAACAGAAAGTTCACCTATGAAGCCAAAGAACAATCTTCGTTTTTGGGGGCGCATATTCAACAAGATAAAACACGTAATAAGACACTTCTCCCGAGGAAACACCTCCCGAAGACGCCAAAACCGAAGTGGTGGCCGCCAACGAAGTGGCCGCCAACCAAGACGCGGCCGCCGTAGAAGCCGCCGAGGTGGCCGCCGCCGAGGTGGCCGCCGCCGAAGACGCCGCAACCAACGAAACCTTTGGCAAAACCCGTGCTCTTGCCGTGGTTCCCCCCGCAGCTGCTGCCTTAACCATACGTTTAAGATAAATATGTGGAATAAGACATGGAGGTTCCTAGTCAACGGTATGTACATTTTCAAAACACTTTCTTTTTAACAGGGTCTATTCAATAAGTAACATATTTTCTGTCTGTTTAAATTGAATTAGCCAGGAAGACAGACCGAAAGTCGTCATGATCTGGGGTCTCTACATGTCTCATGCCGAATATCTGCAGCTTGTATCATATTCACTCAAAATTGTCAAGAGCAATTGTTTTGCTTCGACTAAATCTGTAAGTTGCGTACAATGTAGACCCATACTTTACTGTACCTGCATAATGACTGATTACGGTTGTATTGTGTTCGAACGTGTTGATCAACGATACATAAATAAATGTTGTCAACCCTTTCCCACAGCAGTCGACTTTTGAAAACATTGTGCTCAAAGGAGAAATTGCTCATAATGAGGAATTTCTCCTTTGCCACAATGTTTTCTGCTTTATTCAATTATTATGCTTTCGTTTATAGCTTTTCACTATTCTATTTTTGCCTAAAAGTTTTCATAGTCCTATGGTACAGACTTGTTGCACTTGGGAAATGGATAAAGTCGCGTAAGTCAGGATACGGGTTTCAAAAACCAAACCAAACCTGTTACGAATCCACATGATGCAGATTAGACACATGTGTCTATTCGTGGACGGCGCACAATATTTTCTGCCTAGCCGAGAAGATCGGATTCATAATTCTCAGAACTACAATTATTACCTCCTAAGTCGGCCATTTTGATAGACAAATAATATGGACGTTAAGAGCAATTCTCTGTAATCACTTATCATTTATAAAGGGACCATGGCACGCATAATCTCACATTTGCTTGAAACTTTCTCCATTATTTGTTGTCCTGTGGGTCTTGGGTGCCATGAAAACATAGAACCTTTTTTCTTTGTAGATAGAACGATTTTATTTTCAATGAAAAACAACTGAATTCGAGCATTCAAAACATTTTTTATTCGTGATAGATTATGTTGAACAATGACGTTTCATAATTACAATAATAGTATACAAATTTGTCTAGGTGGATCAATTCCAGGAAGGGATTGATTGATTGATTGATTGATTAGGGTTTAACGCCGTTTTTAACTATTTCTCAGTTATATCACGGCGGCCTGTTTACCTACTCATGCATTTCCTGGTTTTCTCACACCAGTACTCCACACAACAATCTTCCCAAGCAACTCGCTGCTTTTCCACATAGACTTAACCCATTGGTGGAAGACGAATAACGCATGTCGCATTGACTTTTGTCAATCCTCAAGGAAGGGAGCTTTCAACATTTGATGACTTGTGCTTTATGTATTTTGAGTACTATCAGCAAGCTTATGCATGCTTATTGAAATGATATATAAGTTTACCATAAAATCTAAAGACTCTCGGGAAACATGTATTGGATATTGTGGTTTAACATGATTTCTATGGCAACGAAATGGACTTATTTTCATAAAATGCAATATTCCTTTTTGATGCATATTATTCAAACTAAAATATATTAAATGGTACCGTATGATATATAAGCATTATAAGTGTTCATTTAATATTTAAAGAAGTAAAACACTCATTAAAGTTTGATAAATCTACAAGTTACCCAGGGAACCTGTTATTGAAAAAGAAGA
The DNA here is from genome assembly GCA_031761405.1 of Serripes groenlandicus. Lineage (NCBI taxonomy): Eukaryota > Metazoa > Mollusca > Bivalvia > Cardiida > Cardiidae > Serripes > Serripes groenlandicus. The sequence continues at coordinate 85,262,053 of JASEVX010000002.1, read as the reverse complement.
ATATTTTATTAGACTTAAACTTAAAAAAAGTATTGTCAATACAAACACTTACACACACAAATACACATACACATACAAATACTTACATATAGACACAAATGTAACATATATTTTCGTATGTTTGTCATATTGTGTGCATACGCTTAGCATACTAATACGATTACTGAGTAAATGAGGAGGAACATGTACATTAAGTAGCTATGACATATGGCAGAAGATTAAACGACTCATAGATATATTTACCTAGGTATTTCTTAACAGATACATTCTTTGAGTTCATTATACTAAATTGTACATACATAACATTTGTAATAAAACGAACCGATGCATTGTTTTCTGATATGGCTATATAAGGGACACACCAGGATAAAATGGTATACATATTCTATATTCGACAAATTACATAATAAACACTTTCGAAGGGATCTATCTATCCTCTGGTTAGTATACCTGCCTGTTTGGTGCGAAGATAATCTTAATTTTGACAAGGCTATTCTGTACGTTGAAAGAAGGACATTTAAGTATGATTCAAATTCAAAATTTAACTTAACTTCTTTATACAGTAGAAGAGAGCTACTCTTAGAAATGTCACTAAACCATCCTTGTTTAAACACATCTAAAAGATGGATTTGTTTAAATTTATAGAACAATGAATTTTCCATGCATATGAAAATCCATAATTATCTAATAAATACTGAAAATTGGAAGCCCAGTTCTTCGTACCTTTCCGACTATCAATTAAGAGTGTGTTGTACAAGTTTTGAATTAGGATATTATTTGAACTCATAATCTTACACCCATATTTGATTATACGTACGTAACGACTGATGTAAAGATGGTACCGCCCCAACTCCCCATACACCCCGGCATTGGAGGTAGAGGTTTTTACCTTCAACAAGGCTTTGCAAAATTTCAGGTGAATCCTTTTAATGCATTTTGATTTACCAAACCCCCATACCTCACATGCATAATTCAATGAAGAGCCAAAAATTGAAACATTCAGTTGGCACAATACTGAGGGTTTAAAATTAAATCGTTTAATATTATATAAAAGAACGTTTAATGCTTTTAAACCTTTTCCAACAAGTGTTTCTTGATTTATAAAAAATGTACCAGTATAGTTAAAGATTGCTCCTAAATAATTGAAATTACTCACAACATCTAAGGCATTTGTTTTATATAACCTTTTTTCATTGTTCAGTAGATCTCCACGTTTCCGAAACACCATTACTTTAGTTTTATCTGTATTTACTTCTAAACCCAATCTTCTACAATATTTGTCCATCAATTTACAACTATTCTGTAAATCTTCAAAACTCATTCCAAGAATAACCATGTCATCTGCATAACGCATGAGTATAAATGGTATATTCTGAAGTGACAAACCAGATGTATGATCATCTTGTAAAATTAGCTCTAAATCTTCAATAAAAAATGAAAATAGTACAGGCGAAATTACCTCCCCTTGCTTCAATCCTACAGCACAATTAAAGAAATCAGAATGAGAGTTACAGCCCTTTATGCATACCTTTACTTTATTATACATGTCTTTTATTTTTATAAGCATTTTCCCATTCATACCTAACGTATACAGTTTGAACCATAAACCATTCAAGTAAATGCTATCAAAGGCTTTTTTCATATCTTCAAAAGCACAGAATAGTCTCCCTTTCTCATTTACAACTTTTTGGATAATTGCATTCAAAACAAATATTGCATCTACTGTTGAACGCCCTTTGCGAAAGCCGAACTGAGAATTGCTTAAAATATTATTTTTTTCCACCCAAGTGTTCAGCCCTTTATTCAATATACCTGTAAATATTTTGGGAAAAGTACTCACAAGAGTGATACTTCTATAATTGTTAACATTTTTTGGATAATTTTTCTTAAAAATTAGCACCATTATTCCCTCCGACAATTTATCTGGAAAATGCCCTGAATTCAATATGGCATATGGCATTAAAAATATCAACGATGTGTGAAGAAAAGATATCAAGAGTTTCAATAAAATACTCATTCAATAACTGGTCCGCAGTAAAAGCTTTGTTACATTTAAGAGAGCGAGTGACAGCTTCAACTTCTGAAATTGTTATAGGATTACCCAGCTCGATAAGAAGGTTTTTTAAAACAACGACTATAACAAATGTTATGTATTTTACCTGTTTTTTCTAAACTTTTTTTCAATTATTGCATATATTCATCAATATATGTCCGTTTTGTCTAAAGATTCTGATATAAATTTGATATAGATTCATTATCGCTAAAAACGTCAACCATAGCAACAACACATTCAATAGCAATGAATTGCTGTTACACAATTGTAGTTAAATACATATAAATCTGATATATTATATACATGCACAAATATCCATGGTCTTGCAGGAGACGATGTGAAGAAGCTACTGGAAAAACTGGAAACAACAGAAGAGAACGAGGAGACTGGACAATTTGAAAACCAAAGTAACAGCGAGGAGTCCGATGATCTAGTTTTTGAGCCAGAAGAACGCGAAGAACCAGAAGAACTATAATAACCAGAGGAAACCGCAAATGAAGTTAAATAGCTTCGAGTTGAAAAATGAAAAACATTAGAAACGAAAATATTCTTTGATAATAAATGCTCATTAGTAGTTATATAATAAAGGCGATGACGGGCTTTAAAATTCGTGAAAAAAATGTCCATGGGAAAATGTACAATTTAGCATCTTTGTACAATCTAAGTTTATATTACCTTGTTCATCAGCTAAATTGTATAAGTTCTTATTCTAGTTGTGAAAAGCTTTCAACAAGCTTGGGTTAGTAATACTGGAACATTATAAACCTTGATCAGGCCATGCATATCCAAATGCTCAGCTGAATCTACAATGTTGACAAAAGCAGAATAATTGAACATTTATCCCATTGACTAGTTCAAATAATAAAAATACTATTTTTTGTAATAAAGCTCAGAATAATACTTTTGTTCTGTTTGAAAGATTAATTTCTTTCTTTGGGCATTAGTACTGCCTCAAATGAAAACTTCTTTTGTAATAAAATATTTCATTATAACACTTGTTCTGCAACATTATATGTACTTACTATGCACACATTTGAAATGAACGTCATTTGCGAGCATTATACACCTGATCAGTATGCACATAGGTGTAATATCAGCCTGATCTATACTGGTTTTTACGCACAAATACACCCACCATCGCTTCAAACTCCAAACTCCAAACTGAAAATAGCACTGACAATGACAAAATATCAAGTAAATGAAAGTGAAAACTTAAGAGGAATATACTTTGAAACACTAGGGTCGAGTCCCGGTAGCTCAGTCGGTAACGACGCGGGCTGTCAATCCAGGGGTTGTGAGTTCGAATCCCGGCTCAATCAACTTTCTTTTCGACGTTTGACAAAAGTCATTGCGACATGCATCATTCGTCTTCCACCAATTGGCTAAGTCTATGTGGAAAAGCAGCCAGTTGCTTGTGAAGATTGTTGTGTGGAGTACCGGTGTGCGAAAACCATAAACATATGAGTAGGTGAACTGGCCGCCGTGATATGACTGAGAAATTGTTAAAAACGGCGTTAAACCCCAACAATCAATCAATTGAAACACTAGTGGAAAGGGTAAAATTAATTTGATTTGTTCAACCTTTAATCTATCGTACAGTTGTTCTAACAGTCATCTTCTACAAAGAAACATGGTGGAATGCGCTCTAGTAAATGTCAATCGTTTTCCAAATACGACAGATCTGCAGCAGACCACTTTGAAAACACATAGGTAAAGAATTTGTGGAGACTCATTAAATAAGTGTATACTTATTGTTCTTAAACGTACGTTCGTCCAACTTTGCCGCACTCAAAGTTTGTGTATGGGGAACTATATTCACACAATTATGTTGGCGCCTCTGCAGTAGACGACTTTTGAAAACATGACAAAATGAGCAATTTCTCATATTGTCAAAATGTTTTCACCTCTATTCAATACTCATACCACTATTTATTGAGATTTTCCTAGTTTTTGCCTAGTTGTCTTTATAGTCATCTGCTGCAAAACGGTTGTATGTGACTCGGTAGTGACGCGGGCTGTCAATCCAGAGGCTGGGAATCCGAACCCATCCTCGGCCAATATTTTTTTCCCCGTTTGACAAATTTCTATGCGACAAGCGTCATAAGTCTTCCAGCAGTGGGCTAGCGGTATATGTGGAACAGTACCTTTTTTTCGATGTGTGAAGTAATAAGGGCGAACACGCCAGGTAACACATGGTAAATGTGAACTGGCCGAAGTGATATGACTGAACACTTTTGAAAAGGCATTAAATCCCAATCAATACGAATATATAATCAAACATTCTTATCTCAATCGTCATTAATCTAAGAACCTCTGAAATGATGGTTTCGGTAAAAACATAAACGAGTTGTTTCTTTTTTTCGGGTTTAACGTCGTTTTCAACAATATTTCAGTTATATCATGGTGACAATTCACTTATTCAAGACCCATGGGTAAATTGACCAGTACTAGGCTAGACGTTTGTTTTATTCTGGCCTGAACAATTTAATTTACATCTTGTGGCTGGGAGGAAATTAATGAAAACATTTAAGAACCTCTGAAATGTTGGTTTCGGTTACATGTAACACTAACGGTTTGTTTCTTTCACTCGGGTTTTACGGCGTTTTCAACATTATTTCAGTTATATCATGGCGTCAATTAACTTATTCAAGACCCCTGGGTAAATACACCAGTACTAGGCTAGGAAATGTGCCTTGCCCAAGGGCACTTCATAAGACCGTTGACTGGGGATCGAACACAGGACGCCCGATTCAAAATCCTCTTCGCTAATTCTCGGCCACGGGGATTTCTTAAAAAAAAACATAAACAAGGATTGGCGCGTCGGGGTACATTCGCAATCCCATATAGGCCATTAGTCTTTGCGACAAAGGACATAAGTAAATATGACAAGAGTCATTAAATTTTTCGGTTGGCTAAACAATTTAAATACGAAGGTAGCCGGAAACCCGAGAGGAATTTTGTGAAAGGGTTTGATACTAAAAAGCTATTAAACATCTGTATTTGTTTGTATTGAATTGAAAATTAAACAACACCAAACATTTGTTTTATTCTGGCCTGGACAATTTAATTTACATATTGTGGCTGGGAGAGATTTAGTGAAAAAATGGGCATTTTGTGAGAATATTTAGAAATTTGGCATGTCAGTTGATATTGGCATACGGACAACTACCGCATACACGCTGAGGTTGCTCCTTGTAGGCCATATGGTACTTAATCAAAAATTGCTAATACTGGTCACCATACATTTAAGGAAAGTGACCGTTTCTTGGTATACCACTGACCTGTGGTAATTGCTTTCTCACAACTAATCCCATTATAGGTCAAATTACGCTAAATACATCCGCTGTCATGCTGATCTATCATTATCACTATAGTCTTTTAAAAAAAACTTTGTTCGCGTAGAAATGAGTGTATACCATCACAAGAATGTATTAAATATATGAGATTGGGTTTAAATTCCTTGTAAATGTGTATAGGATGCACTGGAAATGATTGATTTTATCACTTTTAATATTTTGACCTTGTTTGAAAGTGAAAGTAGAGAATGCTAAACGCCGGTTTTGTCCGGGCCCGGTTTGGTCCAAAATGACAATAACAATTTTCACCTGGCGAGTTCTTTCTTGCATTAATTTCTATTAACTTCATGAGATTGCGTCGATAAACTTGGAGACAGTTCACAGATAATGAGCCGAGTGATGCAACCAAAAGAAAAAGATCCCTTTAATCAAGTTTCATTGTCATTTGTTGTCTCGCTAGAAATAGATAAAGACTTAAATAGAAGCTGTTTTGAACAATGATAATGCTATTTTTAAGAAATGTGTTGAATGTTTTAAATGTTATTTTATGCTTAATCCATATAATTTTACAATAAATAATAATTTAACCTCCCCTTTCCCACACGTAGAATCTTCTGCAGCAGGGTGATCTATACTGATCAATTTATACTTTCTTTCCATTTCCTTTTGAAGCTGATTCACAACCTCGTAGAAAATAGTCATGTAATTTATGATTTTGTTTACTTGGCTCCCGAATTTCTTAAATGCCCCGCATTTGTTTAATATTTTATCAACTTCAATAATTTAAGTACAACATGTATTAATTAACTCAACAACAGACGATTTTGAAAACATCTATACACATACACCTATAATGAAATGTCTTGTATAGTATAATGATAGTATAATAATCAAATAGAGTTGAAAACATTGCAGCAAAAGAAGAAATTGCTCATTATGAGACATTTCTACTTTTGCCACTCTTTTGTAATGTAATTAATGGTGTTTAATAGCGCTTTCTACAGTGTTTATGATTTATTTGTGTAAATAGGCAGTACAACAGGTTTTATTTATCCTTACACCGATACATCAGTTGTTATGATTTATTTGGGTAAATTAGCAGTACAACAGGTATTATCTATCCTTACACCAATACATCAGTTGTTATGATTTATTTGGTGTAAATTAGCAGTACTACAGGTATTATTTATCCTTACACCGATACATCCGTTGATTGATTGTTTGGTGTTTTATGCCGCTCTCGACACATTTTCTGTTATATCACGGCGTTTCCTGGGTAAGTTATCTGTACTTTTGGTTCATTTATCCTGACACCAGCCTGTCAGTCGTAATGCTAAACCTTGCAACACTGAGAGACAAGGAAGGCATTTAATTACTACCATTTTTAAAGTATTTGGTATGACCCTACCGGGGATCGAACATGCAACCCCCGCATCCTAGGCGGACGCTCTACCCCTTCACCACCGAAGCGGTATAACATGATACCATGAGCCCCAAGGAGGAAACCATTCCTAGCATGTTAACGCCTTGAGTATAACTTGACTTGGGACCGAACCCGGGTCGCTTTCTTACAACTACAGGTTGATCATAAGCTTGTTCCGCACTCATAATTTGATTAGGTTGATTAGGAGAAGTTATTTAGATTCTCTTCCCCCCCCCCCCCCCCCCCCCCCCCCCCCCCCCCCCCCCCCACCCAAGTTTTCATCTCGTACAGATGTCGAAGAAATGTTGATGGGATGTTGTCCACTCTCGTACACGTATGGAGGATATGTCGTCACTTTTCGTCGCTTCTCGCCGTGTAAAAAGTATTTCGAAATGCTACGAGTTTAGCGGCGAGTTAAAAAGACATAATTATTATCCCTGCTCAACATGCGCCCGACACGTAGCGAGTGTGTGTGACTTTTCTTCGAACATTTACTCGACATTGTCATGAGTTCTGAAAAGTTGTTTTGATCTTGGGTTCGAATATTTGCATTTGTTCTCCTGAAGATATCGGTCACTCCACACTAATGCCCCAAAAGAGGAAGGATAAAATGCAGGTAAAAAGAAGATGTTCAATGAACAAGAAGTTGATCCCCAGTCACCACCCCTCCTACAACACCACCTCTGAATGAGATAGACCCACTGTTTTTCCGGAGCTTTGATAGAGCTATATGTGTTATGCCGATTGCACCAAGGGCATTGTGGAAGTTACGTCGAGCTCCAACCCGTTCTACAACGTTTCGCCAATCAGCTTGAGTAGAAGGGCATGCTATCACTTCATCATTGTACTCATCAATGATGGCCTGACAAACTTCTGTTATAAGGGGGCTGATAGTGTTGTGTGGCACACTGAATGCTTACATAAATCTTCTGTAGTTCTTTCAGGAAGCCAGGTTCCGGAGGGTAATGGCAAGCTTTAGACCAGGTTCTAGGGCCTTGCGGTACCACGTATCTTTCTTAACCAGAAAGTTTCTGTTCCATTTCTCAGAACATCTGAGGTGAAACCCTCTGAAATTAACAAATGACTGCCTGTCTTCAGTTTCAAGCTCACACATAAGACGGTCAGAGTGTCAGAAGTATGTCCGTCTCTGGATTCACGTCTCTGGATTCACGGCTTTATCCAATATATCCTATGAGATATGATGTTTCTCTGTCTTCCATACCTACGCACTTGTGCGATCATAAGATCATCTTCAGCACCATATTCTTCCATTTATGCAAGAAATGCAACGTTTCAAAGCCCCTGAGCAGGTAGTCTGACCATGGCTGTGATGTTGCATATATGATATCAAATTGACAATTTAGTATATCATGAGAAATAGAGCGGACTCTCGATATCTCGAACTCGGAAAGGACCCATACATTACTTCGAGAGTTCAAGTGATCGCTGGATTTATTTTAAACTTCTTTATATATTGTAAGCTTTGTACTTCATTTATACGGCAATGTGTATTATAAAAAACAAGTAAGAGATAAATTCATACCAATAAAAAACAACGAAACAGCAGTTCTGATTGTTCATCGCTTCTTCAAAATTACATATCCGTGTTCGAATTATCGATAATCCTCTGTGCCATGGCTATTGGTACGGCATTTGGATCGGGAATGATATATTCAATTTGACCATATAGTCGCAGAAATAGATTACACGAGACTGCCATTCTCGAGAGTCAACTACAACTCTTTCGTGTAACAAACTATGAGATATCTATATCCGAACATTCAAGAGAGTCGACTACAACTATTTCGTTTAGACAAACAATGAGATGTCTATATCAGAACATTCAAGGGAGTCGACTACAACTATTTCGTGTAGACAAACTATGAGATATCTCTTCCGTGTAGACTATGAGTCTTTTCAAACAGAACTCTCAAATGCGTTCGAGAATAAATTTACATCTCACTTTTCAGATATTTTAGCACAACATACAGTGCATTTTTTTCAGAACGGTACCTCTGTAGAGCGAGACCCTATTTTCAAGGAACAGTGTAACCTTTCAGAATGGTACCTCTGTAGAGCTAGATCCCTTTTAAAGCAACAGTGTAACCTTTCAGAATGGTACCTCTGTAGAGCTAGATCCCTTTTAAAGCAACAGTGTAACCTTTCAGAACGGCACCTCTGTAGAGCTAGACCCCTTTTAGAGCGACAGTGTTACCTTTCAGAACGGTACCTCTGTAGAGCTTTATCTCTTTTAGTGCAACAGTGTTACCTTTCTTAACGGTACCTCTGTAGAGCGAGACCCCTTTTAGAGCAACAGTGTTACCATTCAGAACGGTACCACTGTAGAGCTTTATCTATTTTAGAGCAACAGTGTTACCATTCAGAACGGTACCTCTTTAGAGCTTTATCTCTTTTAGAGCAACAGTGTTACCATTCAGAACGGTACCTCTGTAGAGCTTTATCTCTTTTAGAGCAACAGTGTTACCATTCAGAACGGTACCTCTATAGAGCTTTATCTCTGTTAGAGCAACAGTGTTACCATTCAGAACGGTACCTCTGTAGAGCTTTATCTCTTTTAGAGCAACAGTGTTACCTTTCAGAACGGTACCTCTGTAGGGCAAGACCCATTTTAGAGAAACAGTGAAATATTGTGATAGGTAAATGGAAGATATTAGCAACATAGTTTATATATTCGGAATAGAGTGGGAGAGTATTGTGGGAAAAGAAATGAAAAGAAAGTGAAATCTGATGAAAGGTGACGGAAATATTAAAACAATATTATAAATAATCGAAATGGAGTGGGAGAATATTGTTGAAATTATTCGATATGTTAAAACTTTTAAGTTTGCATCACTATATGAATCAAATGGGAACGCTTGGTTGCCTTATAACATGACACGCCCCCAATTAATTGTATTCATCAATATTCAATCGATACCAAGAACTGTAATCAGGACATTTATTATTAAGTGTTCGAGTAAGATTTGTCCTTCCCGATGGCACTTATTGTCCCCCGCTTTAGCGAAAGCGTGGGGACTATTATTTCTCATTCGTCAGTCCGTCAGTCCGTCCGTCAGTCCGTCACGCTGTCACAAAAACTTTAACCTTGGTCATAACTTCTGAACCGTAATAGGTACTGCTTTCATATTTCACATGTGTATTCCTTGTGACAACCCCTTTCCATCAATACCAATTTTTTGGACCTTGTGACCTTGACCCTGACCTTTGACCTACATTTTAAAAATATTAACCTTGATCATAACTTTTGCATAACTTCTGAACCGTAATAGGTACTGCTTTCATATTTCACATGTGTATTCCTTGTGACAACCCCTTTCCATCAATACCAATTTGTTTGACCTTGTGACCTTGACCTTTGACCTACATTTTAAAAATATTAACCTTGATCATAACTTTGTGTATTCCTTGTGACAACCCCTTTCCATCAATACCAATTTTTTGGACCTTGTGACCTTGACCCTGACCTTTGACCTACATTTTAAAAATATTAACCTTGATCATAACTTTTGCATAACTTCTGAACCGTAATAGGTACTGCTTTCATATTTCACATGTGTATTCCTTGTGACAACCCCTTTCCATCAATACCAATTTTTTTGACCTTGTGACCTTGACCCTGACCTTTGACCTACATTTTAAAAATATTAACCTTGATCATAACTTTTGAACCATAACCGGTCGGTAGGGCTTTTTTATTTCACATGTGTATTCATTGTGACCTTTTCGTCAGTATCATATTTTTGGACCTTTGAACGTGACCTTTGACCTACATTTTGAACACTTTAACCTTGATCATAACTTTTGAACCATGGTCATACCTTCTGAACCGTAATAGGTACTGCTTTCATATAACCTTGATCATAACTTTTGAACCATGGTCATAACTTCTGAACCGTAATAGGTACTGCTTTCATATTTCACATGTGTATTCCTTGTGACAACCCCTTTCCATCAATACCAATTGTTTTGACCTTGTGACCTTGACCCTGACCTTTGACCTACATTTTAAAAATATTAACCTTGATCATAACTTTTGAACCATAACCGGTCGGTAGGGCTTTTTGTCCCCCGCTTTTAGCGAAAGCTGGGGACTATTATTTCTCATTCGTCAGTCAGTCAGTCCGTCAGTCCGTCAGTCCGTCCGTCAGTCACGCTGTCACAAAAACTTTAACCTTGGTCATAACTTCTGAACCGTAATAGGTACTGCTTTCATATTTCACATGTGTATTCCTTGTGACAACCCCTTTCCATCAATACCAATTTTTTTGACCTTGTGACCTTGACTCTGGCGGGGGACCATGATTCTCTGAATTTGCTTGTTCATTTAAATATAGACGTAGCTATTTACCATGTCACGTTGAAATTGTTAATATATGACTTTTGTAATAACACGCATATACCTGTCTGTTTGAGTAATACAGTTTATGTTATGTTATGTTATGTTATGTTACTTCGAACAACGTTTAAAACGTAAGTACTTTTGAAAGTAACCTGGTGAAAGAAGGAGGAACTTATTTTTAAAGAAGTTACAAATCTCTTAGACTAGTATGGCCATACACTAGCATATCAGGTTAACAATAACATCTCAAAATAACATTTCTGAAGAAGAATATTACTTTACAGCAACCCTTTATCCCCAACAAGTACATTTTAACGTGTAAATTTGCTTCTATAGAGTAACACCTCCCGAAAACAACCAAATTTCGCTGCTACCGTCCAATGTTGCCCTGGGGAGGCTTTTAGTTTGACAGTCCAGTTTTTACAGTTTGGTAATTTTAACTTCATATTAACAGTATTTGAAAGATGAGGTCATACGAAATGCTTTTAGAATTGATTGTAGTACTTCTTTGGTATTCAGGTTTGTGAAGTTAGCATTACGATTGACTGGCTGGTGTCAGGATACATGTACCAGTAGTACTGGTAACTTACCAAGGAAACGCCGTTATATAACCGAAAATAACGTTGATACCGGCATTATACATCATACAAACATATCAACCAGTATCAACACTCCTACTCAGTTCTTGGCCTGCAGTACGGACACTCAACCCCCGGGATTGTACGACCAACCAGGAGCTAGACCAATAGATATAATCAGAATAGTTGACCGGTGCTGAGGGAAAAGCATCCTTATCGTAATTATTACACGTCAATGTAGAAATATACCAGTGCTTTAAAGCAATTGCATCCAAATGGTCAGTGTTTGTTGGAAGTTTCTTGAAACATTGACTAGAGTTGCTTGCCTCTACAATTAAAGTATCTGGTCAAGAATACACTCATTATTGCGGCGCCCCATGCACATGCTAGAGCAAGCAAAGGGTTATTGAGAAAATGTTTTTGTGGCGAAATTAGTTAAAACTCCGAAGGTAGCATGTATTGATTCCAAACATCATGTTGAATTGGTCCGCTATAGATTTTATCATTATAATTAAATATGTACTACTTCAACTACAGTTACGACTACTACTACTACTACTACTACTACTACTACTACTACTACTACTACTACTATGAAATCATAGTACATTATCATTTAAGGTAACATTTAAACCTTTCCCGCCTGCAGTAAATCGGCAGAAGGCGACTTTGAAAACATCCACTCAAACTATGGACAATCTGTATACTAATGTAAAATAATTGAATATAGTTGTGACAAACGGTGTAAAAGCTCGTTAGGGGCAATTTCTCATTTTGGCACCTTATTTTCTGCTGCAGTTATGTCAAAATGCGTCTTTGTGTGGGAGAGTGCTTAAAAGTATTCATATTCAGGAGCGATATCAGAAAAAGAAGTCGAACAGTTTATGCCAAGTTTAGACTGCTATGGTGTGATGCTGAACTGGTTCTTGCGCAGTCGCAAAGTTACGCATGTCTATTTTCCCATGGTGTGGACAACCTTAAATACTGGTAACTGATCTGATACTGACATAAAGTTGACCTATGGACATTTTTCAATATGATACTCTTCTTATAAAGTATCGAAATCTACATGCAAATTTCTCTTATTAAAAGTAGCCATGTTTCCACTTATTCAAAATAATCATTTTACACTTATAAACGACCATGAAGTATATTTTTGTAACATTTGAAAAGATTGATAAAGAAGAGTATTCAAGTTGGGAAAAGGATTATGCATTGTCTAATTGTTGTTCATAGGATCCAGGAAAATAAGTATCTAATCAAAAATTTCCTGTTAACTGAAACGATCCACGCTGCATGACTATATAAAGCACCGATGCCCAAACACCGTTGTCATTCTTAAACGAGGAGAATGAGGCTCGTAATGCTATTTGCAGCCCTGTTTGTGGCCTCCTGTGCCTTGGCCGAAGTAGCATGCATCACAAACCAGGAGTTCTTTGATATTGTGAAGGACCAAGCAGAAGGTATGCATTTACAGTTTAATATATATTTATTTGAGCGGTGTTCCAGTAAGAATTACATTTTTTGTAGTAGTTACAAATGGAAAAAACATCTGTCTTTGCATAATGGCACATGTTGTTCTGGCCTACACTGCTATAAAACATCAGTTGATTGTTTTTGGTAAAGTATGACTAAATTCGCTAATCTATAACTTCTGTTTACCCTAATGTTTCCTTCAGCTGTAGAAGCGTCTGCAAGTTGGAAAGCGTAACTATATATATTGCGTGTTTTTTTTTTTGCAGATATAGAATCCTTCGATATAGACGACCCAGCCATTAACGATGATGATGACGACGATTATAACGTAATCGAGTTGCCAGGCAACGCGGATGAAGAGCTCGATATTGAATATCTCATGACGAAACTGGATTTGGCGAACGTCATGGAAAATATTGAAGGTAACTAATATCTTTATCATTATCATCTCATTATCATCTCATCATCACCAGCATCATAACCATCCCCAGATGGTTCCAATATTTTTGTTAAGCAACGATTATGGCATTTGCCTCGAGTTAAATAGTCTACACTGGTCGAATATACTCTGCGGATGTGTTACATAAAGCACGGTGTATAACAAGCCTATAAAACTACTGTTTTAAAATAACTCTTTAACATTTTCTTACGTGCAAAGTTTCACACAGAAACAGAACACAACTTATCAAATAGGTCTGACATTAGGAATAGTTGCGCATACAAAATGTCAATCCTTTCCAGCATACAGGTTTAATTCTCAGTTGTCGAAAATACTTGAAGATGCACAATTCATATACAAATATCAAAGTCACCATGGTTCATTGTCTCTAACGATTCGTTAACCCTTTTCCCACATGTAGACGTATTTTGACGCATATAAAGAAGGCGACATATATGGCAAAGGGAGATACAATAGATTCATCTCTATTTAAAATGTATACTAGGTGATTTAAAATCGTCTGCTGTATACTGTATGTGGGAAATGGTTAAAACAACTGTTTGTCGGTGTATGACTTCATCAGTAGCTTACTCTTCCTAACAGAACGTTCACCAATGACGGCAAACAACAAGCTTGGTTGGTTTAAGCATATTTTCCGCATATTCCGCACGGCTAAGCGAGTATACCACAAAGTGAGACGCATCTACCGAACATACCGCAAAGTGAGACGCATCTACCGAACATACCGCAAAGTTAGACGCACCTACCGCAAAGTTAGACGCACCTACCGAACATACCGCAGAACAAAACGTAGATATCGAACATACCGCAGAACAAGACGTAGATACCGTCGCTACCGCCGAAGTGGCCGAAGAGGCCGAGGAAGACGCCGCAGCCGACAAACCCGTTTGCAAAACCCGTGCTCTTGCAGTGGTTCCTCCAGCAACTGCTGCCTTAACCATACGTTTAAAATAAATCTGTGGAACGAGAAATGGAGGTTCCGAGTCAACGGTATGTACATTTTCAAAACACTTTCTTTTTAACAGGGTCTATTCAATAAGTTAGTTAGTTTCTGTATAGCTGAAATAAAGTTAGGAATGAATACATACAGGAAAGTCGTCATGATCTGGTGTCTCTACTTTTGTCATGCCTAATTTCTGCAGCTTGCATCATTTTCACTACATTTTATCAAGAGCAATTGTTTTGTTTATATTTAATCTGTGAGTTGCGTACAATGTAAACCCATACTTGACTGTACGTACATGATGACTGATTATGGTTTTATTTTGTTCGAACATGTTGTTCAAAGATGCATAAATATATGTTGCTTAACCTTTTCCCACTTGTCGACACATTTTGAAGCATCTACAGCAGTCGACCTTTTAAAACATTGTGATTAAAGGAGAAATTGCTCATAATGAGGAATTTCTCCTCTGCAACAATGTTTTCTGCTTTATTCAATTTCGTTTATAGATGTTCACTGTTTTTGCCTACAAGTTTAGAAAGTCGTTTGTTACAGACTTGTTGTGATTGGGAAAGGGGTAAAGTCGCGTAAATCAGGCTACGGGTTATAACAACCAAACCCAAATCAGAAACGAAAAGCAAGCTACCACATTTGCTTGAGTGCCAGGAAAACATAAAATCTTTTTTGCTCTGTAGAAAGAAGGATTTGTTCAATGAAAAACAACTGAATTCGAGCATTCATATCATGAACACAGTTTTTATTTATTCGTGATAGATTATGTTGAAGAATGATGTTTCATACTTACAATAATTATATACACATTTGTCCCAAGACTATTGTTATAATATGTAGAAAGAAGGATTTGTTCAATGAAAAACAACTGAATTCGAGCATTCATAACATGAACACAGCTTTTATTTATTCGTGATAGATTGTGTTGAAGAATGATGTTTCATACTTACAATACTTATATACACATTTGTCCCAAGATTATTGTTATGATCTGTAGAAAGAAGGATTTGTTCAATGAAAAACAACTGAATTCGAGCATTCATAACATGAACACAGCTTTTATTTATTCGTGATAGATTGTGTTGAAGAATGATGTTTCATAATTACAATAATTATATACAAATTTGTCCCAAGATTATTGTTATGATCATCTAGGTGGATCAATTAAAGGGAGGTAGCTGTCAACATTTGATGCCTGTTTTTTTATACGACCGTTTCTTAAAAACGGTACGTATTATGGTATGGTCATCCCTCCGTCCGTCCCTCCGTCCGTCCATCCGTCCGTTCGGGTTTTCCGCACTTTTTTCTTACATACTTTGAGCTATTGAGCTGAAATCATGTATATGGCTTTGTAATCATGTGTCACAGATCAAGTTCACATTTCTTCGGATTTCGTCCCTTTTTGAATGAGTTATGCCCCTTTTTGGACTTAGAATATTTGTCAATTTCTGCATGAGTTACAAAGAAGTTCCTGACGGGCGTATTATGTACCGTTTGCGGTACTCTTGTTTATGTATTTTGAGTACTATCAGCAAGATTATGCATCATTACTTAAATAATATCATCAATATATGTCCCTTTTTTCTAAAGATTCTGATTTTAATTTGATCATAGGTAACCATGGCAATAACGCATTTAATATCAGAAAATAACTCAATCGTAGTCAAATATATTTAAATCAGATAAATTATCTACATGCACCTATACCTTTCAAGTGATAATACACAATTGTTCATTCGAAGATAGTGAAGAGACCTGGTATTTGGAATGCATACGTGCTACGGAAAATAGGTCGTGCTCATGAAAAAACTGTTACTTTGCATGTGGAAATGAAAGTGTTAAACCAGTTTTTACACGCGACAATGAAAAGGGGTTACCAATAATTCCGTGAGTATTTATGGTTACTTGGTTACTCTTATTCCGTAAAGATTTTTGGTATTGCAGGAGACAATGTAATGAATCTACTGGAATATCTGGAAACAACAGTAGAAAACAAGGAGACTGACCAATTGGAGGAAATCTCCCTCTCTGACCTCCCGATCCAGAACAGTCAATTACAGACCGAGACAACCGAGAAACATCTGGATGACGAAAGTCAAAGTGACAACGAGGACTCCGATGATCTATTTTTTGAGCCAGAAGAATTCGAAGAACCTGAAGAACTAGAAGAACCGAACCTTGCATGAAGTGAAATAGTTTCCAGTTGAAAAAAACAAAAAACAAACAAAAACTCGAAAAATATTCTTTGATAATGCATGCTCATTAGTAATTATAGGAGTAAGTCGATGACGGGCTTTATAATTCGTGAACAACCTGTCCATGGGGAAATGTACGATTTAGCATCTTTGTACAGTGTAAAGTCATATCACCTTGTCCATCTGCTAAGTTGTATCAGTTTCTACTCTAGTTGTGAAAAGCTTTCAACAAGCTTGGGTTAGTAATACTCGAACATTATAAACCTTGATCAGGCCATGCAGATGCAAATGCTCAACTGAATCTACAATGTTGACAAAAGCAAAATTGTACATTTATCCCATAGACTAGTTCAAATAATAAAACTTCTTTCTTTTGTAATAAAGCACAGAATAATACTTTTGTTCTGTTTGAAAGATTAATTTCTTTCTTTGTGCATTAGAACTGCCTCAAATGAAAACTGCTTTTGTAATAAAATATTTCATTATAACACTTGTTCTGCAACATTATATGTACTTACTATGCACACATTTGAAATGTATGTAATTTGTGAGCATTATACACCTGATCAGTATGCACATATGTGTAATCTCAGCTTGATCTATGCTGGTTTTTACGCACAAATACCCCCAACATTGATTCAAACTCAAACTGAAAATAGCACTGACAATGACAAAATATCAAGTAAATGAAAGTGAAAACTTGAGACGAATATAATTTGAAACACTAGTGAAAGGGTAAAACTAGTTTGATTTGATCAACCTTCAATCTTTCGAACAGTTTTTAGCAAGGGGCTCTTTAGAGCCAATTGCTATAGTAGCTAATTTTCGAAACGACGCATCATTTTGAGACTGGAATCTAGACAGGCGTTTTACGATATCGGCATGGAATTACTTCACATCTGTCTTTCTACATCAGCTCTCCGTTTCTGAACACCATCTCGACTTCATATAGATGTATTGGTGGTTGCAGATCGTACATAATGTCAATGAAAGTGGATGATTTGTGGAATATTTTGTTAAAACTGAAATGACTGTTGCCAGCTAATTTCCATGTTGGTCATCTTGAACTGCCAATAGTTCCTGTCTAAAAATCAAAATGCGGTAACTTGTTGACATATGAAGCCGAAAATTGATTTGATTCGACATCACTAACCCAAAAGGAATAACTCGAAAGAATTTTTATGTTAAAACATATGAATTACATGATTAATAATTAAAATGTATTTCTACGCTTTCAACATACTTGATCGCGCGTAAAGTTCATTGGTAATTCCTAAATATTGTAAATCGAATGGAGTAAAGGTAACTTTTCGATTCCGACTCAAAAACAAATTAAGATAAATGAGTTCCAATGATAACATATATACTCAAACATTCAAATTATTTAAATGATAATAAAATAAACAGATGACAAAATATAACATATATACGATACATGTGCAAGTGAGCCTAGGCGTCGTAATTTCCAAAAATCCTTTCGAATAAAATGTATTATCAGCGGAAACGTTAATCTGGAATCTAAGTACTAGAGTATTTCATTTTAGAATCCTAGGTAAATACATCAAATGTTCAACCAAAATTAACCTGAACAACCTCAGCAGACGGAATAAGATAGTCAAGTCAAGTCAATGACATTTGTTTTTTATCAAGATAAAACGTTTCATACTAAATATTTCACTAACTCGTGTATTGGTTTATAATTATGTTATAAATAAACTCTATCGAAGTGGCTGCGTAACGTAGTGGTTGGCATGTTTGGCTGTGAAACGGGAGACTTGAGTTCGATTCCCGCTCTGGGCAGATACTTTTTTTGTAAGAAAAATATAATATTTTTTGTCTTATAAATTGCCGATATCAGTGGTGCAATTGTCATTTAACACCGCTGCAATAAACTCTTTCATAATGTTTGGATTTAAAATGAATTCAAAAGCAATGCATTTAAAACTATTCACCTATGCGGTGTGAAACACTAAGAAATGATTAAATCGTGTGTATGATGTTTTACGTCGCTTTTAACAATATTTCAGTCATTGCACGCTGAAGAAAATGTAGATAACACGGGATTTTATTTCTGCTTTGAAAGTAAAATTGGACTCTCAATATAATTATCATTGTTAGGTTATTGTGATTTTGATATGAAATGTATATGTGTTAATTGCATTCAAAAAAGACACGACTAAAATCCATTGTAAACCAGGAGGTGTGCTAAGCAGAAACTATCCAGATAGCAGAGATGCGCATGTGTATGCCAACTTTTAGTATATCGATAGACCATCATAGTGTGTTTACAGTGTTTTGCTTTACTCCTTTATCATTTAATATATGGATATAAAGTGCTAACTAACAAATTGCTAGTGTAAAGTGTTCAAGTTAGACTTTTGGGATCGGTAAATCCATGTCCAAATGTTATCTGCAGTTAGCCCCTTGCTGTGAGCACTTGCAGTGCTTTGATTCTAACAGTCATCTTCTGCAAATAATCATGGTGGAATGCGCTCTAGTAAATGTCAACCGTTTCCCAAATACGACAAATCTGCAGCAGACCACTTTGAAAACACTTAGGTAAAGAATTTGTGCAGTCTCTCAATAAATGAATGTAAAATTATTGTAAGAGTGAAAAGATTAAAATACATTTTAGTCTCATTTAACAAAAATATCGTAATGAACGAAGCAACCTTCCAATATTGTATAGTTAATGCCGACTCAGACCACTGGTCGGAAATTTCCCTTTTCAAAAATGCTTAAATCATTTCCCTCTTGTAAATGCATTTTGATTCACATGCCCGCAAACGGTTTAAGAAAGAAGTTTGGCAAACAGTATGTGCAATGTCTTCTTTTGTCATTATGTTTTAACTCTGTTCAAATAGTATATGGTCATTCATATCGATGTGCTGCGATGTGTTCAAAATGGTCTGCTGCAGATTCTTTGTAAGTGGGAAAAAGTTAAACTAGTTTAGTTTCAGAATGAATTCTTAAACGTACGTCCGTCTAACTTTGCCAACCTCAAAGTTTGTCTATGGGGACCTATATTCATACAAATTGAGTTGCAAATGTTAAAGTAAGCCAGATATGGCACAGGAAATCAGACCTTTAATGTAATATGCTTTTCCCACATACATACGCTCTCTGGCGCGTGTGCAGCAGACGACTTTTGAAAACATGACAAAACGAGTAATTTGTCCTTTTGGCAAAATGTTTTCAACTAAACCACTTATTCATGATCACTGGGTAAACAAACCAGTATTAGGCTAGGAAATGTGCATTGCCCAATGGCACTGCATCAAGACCGTTGCACTGCGAGTGTGGATCGAACACAGGACGCGATTCCAAGTCCCGGAAGCTAACCTCTCGGCCACTGCGGATTCTTAAACAAACATATAAACGAAGATTGAAGCGTCGGGTAACATTCGCATTTTCGGTTTTGCCATTTGTCTTTCCGAAAATTGACATAAGTAAATTTGACAAGCGTCAATCAAATGTTTCGGTTTGCTAAACAAATTAAATAGGAAGGTAGCCGGAAACCCGAGCGTAACTGTGTGCAAAGGCTTGATACTAGATGGCTATTAAACATGTGTGGTGTTATGCATTGAATTGAAAACTAAACAAAACCAAACATTTGTTTTTTATCGGCTGCAAAACTTAATTTACATCTTGTGGCTGGGAGTGAATTAATAAAAGTGGGCACCTTTTGACAATATTTTGAAACTTGGCATGTCAGTTGATATGGGCATACAGACAACTACCGCATACATGTTGAGGTAGTTCCTTGGTGGCCATTATGCACTATATAAATCCTTGCTAAAACTGGTCAAAAGTAATGTCATATTTCAGTTCTTTAGTGCACTAGATTCTTGTTAAAAAATGCTTTCCATCATTTCGAGGGACAAGGAAACAATGTATTAGGGCATTTACTACTATAACATATTTATTAGCAAGTTAACACATTGGTGATTTAATTTCTAACTAAACCATCAGGATATTAAGCGAACGTTACCGTTTCTTGGTAAACTACTGACCTGTGTTTCTAAAACCAAATCCCATTATAGCAAATAGCCATACGCTGGTTACGAACTCAGAACCAGGAGTTGAGACTTGTTATTATCAGTCTATGATTTTAATCAATAGATCTACACAGTTAGATCGACCGCACTAGAAGCGCGAGACTAGGGTTGGATCCCTGGTCGAGTCATATCAAAGACTTTAGAAGTGGTAGAAGTTGCTGCTCTCTTTGGCACTCTTGGATTTACTGGTAATGCACTACGACTAATACATCGGTTACAGGACAAATAATGGAGGTATTACTATTAAATTACCCAGGACACGCTGTTATATCACTGAATTACTGTTGAAAACAGCGTAAAACAACATTCAAAGCCACATCTCTATGTGAATAAGGAGCTCTAAAACTAAAAAGCAATTGAAAAATTACAATTTCTATTGATTTGACTTCATGAGATTGCGTCGATAAACTTGGAGACAGTTCACAGACAATGAGCCGATTGATGCAACGAAAAGAAAATCAAGATGCATTGTCATTTGTTGTCTCGCTAGAAATGGATAAAGACTTAAATAGAAGCTGTAATGGTTTTAAAAAATGAGAATGCAATTTTTAATAAATATGTTGAAGGGTTTTAAATGTTAGTTTATGTTTAATCCATGTAATGTTTAAATAAATAATAATGTAATCACCCTTTCCCTCATGTAGACGCTTCTGTAACAGACGAGTGTTGCAAACATTAAGGTAAAAGAAGAAATAGCTCTTGATTAGAAAATACTCCATTTTTCACAATATGAAGGCTCGGGGTGATCTATTCTGATCAATTTTCCCTGTCTTTCCATTTCCTTTTGAAAAACATTCACAACATCGTAGAAAATAGTCATGTAATTAATGATTTTGTTAACTTGGCTCCCGATTTTCTTAAATGCCTTGCATTTGATTAATATTTTACCAACTTCAATAATTTCATGTATTTATTAACTAGACAAAAGACCATTTTGGAAACATCTATGCACATAGATAGACCTATATTGAAATTTCTAATAACGATAGTATAATAATCAAATAGAGTTGAAACCATTGCAGCAAAAGAAGAAATTGCTCATTATGAGACATTTCTACTTTTGCCACAATTTATTAAAAAGACGTCTACTGCACACGTGCCAATATGCGTCCGTATGTGGAATAAGCGAATCAAGTATATTTCGTCTAAAGACTGTTACGCTCCACCGCGCAACGTTTTGTCGGTGCATTTTGCAGCAATGTTTTTACTTGTATGTGATTAAGTGTTAAACAATCCACATCACCCAGAAATGTAATTGATGTAATTAATGGTGTTTAATAGCGCTTTCTACAGTTGTTATGATTTATTTGTGTAAATAAGCAGTACTATAGGTATTATTTATTCTTACACCAATACATCAGTTGTTATGATTTATTTGTGTAAATAAGCAGTACTACAGGTATTATTTATCCTTACACCAATACATCAGTTGTTATGATTTATTTGTGTAAATTAGTAGTACTACAGGTTTTATTTATCCTTACACCAATACATCAGTTGTTATGATTTATTTGTGTAAATTAGCAGTACAACAGGTATTATTTATCCTTACACTAATACATCAGTTGTTATGATTTATTTGTGTAAATTAGCAGTACAACAGGTATTATTTATCCTTACACCGTTACATCAGTTGTTATGATTTATTTGTGTAAATTAGTAGTACAACAGGTATTATTTATCCTTACACTAATACATCAGTTGTTATGATTTATTTGTGTAAATTAGCAGTACAACAGGTATTATTTATCCTTACACTAATACATCAGTTGTTATGATTTATTTGTGTAAATTAGCAGTACAACAGGTATTATTTATCCTTACACTAATACATCAGTTGTTATGATTTATTTGTGTAAATTAGCAGTACAACAGGTATTATTTATCCTTACACTAATACATCAGTTGTTATGATTTATTTGTGTAAATTAGCAGTACAACAGATATTATTTATCCTTACACTAATACATCAGTTGTTATGATTTATTTGTGTAAATTAGCAGTACAACAGGTATTATTTATCCTTACACTAATACATCAGTTGTTATGATTTATTTGTGTAAATTAGCAGTACAACAGGTATTATTTATCCTTACACTAATACATCAGTTGTTATGATTTATTTGTGTAAATAAGCAGTACTATAGGTATTATTTATCCTTACACTAATACATCAGTTGTTATGATTTATTTGTGTAAATTAGCAGTACAACAGGTATTATTTATCCTTACACTAATACATCAGTTGTTATGATTTATTTGTGTAAATAAGCAGTACTACAGGTTTTATTTATCCTTACACCAATACATCAGTTGTTATGATTTATTTGTGTAAATAAGCAGTACTACAGGTTTTATTTATCCTTACACCAATACATCAGTTGTTATGATTTATTTGTGTAAATAAGCAGTACTACAGGTTTTATTTATCCTTACACTAATACATCAGTTGTTATGATTTATTTGTGTAAATAAGCAGTACTACAGGTATTATTTATCCTTACACCAATACATCAGTTGTTATGATTTATTTGTGTAAATTAGCAGTACTACAGGTATTATTTAACCTTACACCAATACATCAGTTGTTATGATTTATTTGTGTAAATTAGCAGTACTATAGGTATTATTTATCCTTACACCAATACATCAGTTGTTATGATTTATTTGTGTAAATTAGCAGTACTACAGGTATTATTTAACCTTACACCAATACATCAGTTGTTATGATTTATTTGTGTAAATTAGCAGTACTATAGGTATTATTTATCCTTACACTAATACATCAGTTGTTATGATTTATTTGTGTAAATAAGCAGTACAACAGGTATTATTTATTCTTACACCAATACATCAGTTGTTATGATTTATTTGTGTAAATAAGCAGTACTACAGGTATTATTTATCCTTACACCAATACATCAGTTGTTATGATTTATTTGTGTAAATTAGTAGTACTACAGGTATTATTTAACCTTACACCAATACATCAGTTGTTATGATTGATTTGTGTAAATAAGCAGTACAACAGGTATTATTTATTCTTACACCAATACATCAGTTGTTATGATTTATTTGTGTAAATAAGCAGTACTACAGGTATTATTTATCCTTACACCAATACATCAGTTGTTATGATTTATTTGTGTAAATTAGTAGTACTACAGGTATTATTTAACCTTACACCAATACATCAGTTGTTATGATTTATTTGTGTACATTAGCAGTACTACAGGTATTATTTATTCTTACACCAATACATCAGTTGTTATGATTTATTTGTGTAAATTAGCAGTACTACAGGTATTATTTATTCTTACACCAATACATCAGTTGTTATGATTTATTTGTGTAAATTAGCAGTACTACAGGTATTATTTATCCTTACACCAATACATCAGTTGTTATGATTTATTTGTGTAAATTAGCAGTACTACAGGTATTATTTATTCTTACACCAATACATCAGTTGTTATGATTTATTTGTGTAAATAGGCAGTACTACAGGTATTATTTATCCTTACACCAATACATCAGTTGTTATGATTTATTTGTGTAAATAGGCAGTACTACAGGTATTATTTATCCTTACACCAATACATCAGTTGTTATGTTTATTTGTGTAAATAGGCAGTACTACAGGTATTATTTATCCTTACTCCAATACATCAGTTGTTATGATTTATTTTGGTAAATTAGCAGTACTACAGGTATTATTTATCCTTACACCAATACATCAGTTGTTATGATTTATTTGTGTAAATAGGCAGTACTACAGGTATTATTTATCCTTACACCAATACATCAGTTGATTGATTGTTTTACGCCGCTCTCAACACATTTTCTGTTATATCACGGCGTTTTCTGGGTAAGTTATCTGTACTTCTGGTTCATTTATCCTGACACCAGCCAGTCAGTCGTAATGCTAACCTCGCAACCCTGATAGACAAGGAAGGCAGCAATTACTACCAAGTTTTTAGTATGACCCGACCGGGGATCGAACCCGCAACCTCCCGCACCCGAGGCGGACGCTCTACCACTTCACCAATGAGGCGGTAAACCGATACATCAATCATAGCATTATACCATGAGCCCCAAGGAGGAAAGCCATTACTACCATGTTAAAGCGACTGAACTCCAGATACCCAACTGAAAAAAATAATCCAATTTTAAGAAAATAAGTGTTTTTTTGTATTTGGGGCATTAAAATATGATAACTGACATATTACATACCCCTATAATCGGTGAGATTGTCTTGCTTTCGATACTTTTTCCATCGCAAATTCTACCCTGTCAGTAACGGGTAAGTATTTTTAAATAGGAAACCCCTTCATCGGGACAAATGTTCGAGTTATCGAATTTTTCGAGTCATCGAGATGTTCGAGATATGGAGATGTTCGAGTTATCGAAATGCTCGAATTATCGAGATGTTCGCGTTATCGAAATGTTCGAGTTATCGAAATAATCGAGTTATTGAGATGTTCGAGATATGGAGATGTTCGAGTTATCGAAATGTTCGAATTATGAAGAAGTTCGACTTATCACAATGTTCGAGTTATCGATATGTTCGAGATATGGAGATGTTCGAGTTGACGAGATGTTCGAGATATGGACATGTTCGAGATATCGATGTATTTGAGTTATCTACGATCCAGATCAACCAATTCGATCTACGACCCAGATCAGCCAATTCGCAATGTTTTCCAAGTGGTTGAGCTGCGATCTACGACCCAGATCAGCCAATTCGCAATGTTTTTCTAGTGGTTGAGCTACAATCTACGACCCAGATCAACCAATTCACAATGTTTTCCAAGTGGTTGAGCTACGATCTATGACCCAGGTCAGCCAATTCAGAATGTTTTTAAAGTGGTTGAGCTACGATCTACGACCCAGCTCAACCAATCCGCGATGTTTTTGAAGTGGTTGAGCTACGATCTACGACCCATCCAATTCACAATGTTTTTTTAAGTGGTTGAGCTACGATCTACGACCCAGATCAACCAATTTGCAATGTTTTTTCATTGTTTGAGCTACGATCTACGACCCAGGTCAGCCAATTCAAAATGTTTTTTCTATTGGTTGAGCTACGATCTACGACCCAGATCAACCAATTCGAAATGTTTCCCAAGTGGTTGAGCTACGATCTACGACCCAGGTCAGCCAATTCAGAATGTTTTTAAGGTGGTTGAGCTACGATCTACGACCCAGCTCAACCAATTCGCAATGATTTTGAAGTGGTTGAGCTACGATCTACGACCCAGGTTAGCCAATTCGCAATGTTTTTTAAGTGGTTGAGCTACGATCTACGACCCAGGTCAGCCAATTACACTTTTTGGTTGAGCTACGATCTACGATCTACGCGCTAACTTCACACACCATGCTAGGCCTACTAGTTTCTATTTAGATATTGATGTGTCGCTAACTGACTGGATGGATTCATTAATAAATAGATTTAACCAAAACATAAAAACATGAAAGCGCCGTGTTGTCCCGGCATATCTAAGTATACCACATTAAATGATGACGTATACACTTCGGGTTCTGGTACACGTATCGATAGCACACGTGTTTATGCGTTCCAAGTTAAATTTAAAAAATTTGGATTTAAACTTTACTGGTCATAAGTGAAATTTGGATTTTCTGAAAGCTCTTGGAACTATCTTTCTAGTGGTTATAGTGTTAATGTGTTTTGTGAAATATGGAAGTTTTAAACGCCAATAAAAGTTCACACAGTGATAATGGACAAGTACATGTATATAGTGAGTATATTACCGATACCGTGGTCAGCGATGCGGACAGTACATGTTTATCTAATGATGAGTGGACAATAGCGGATTACCGTAGTAGAAACAAAAAGCGCGCCCGTCTTAGTACAGGAGGTTCGGGTGGCCACAGTTTAACGTCAGATCAGAAACTTGACATTATTCTTAAAAACCAGACAGCGCACGACTCCAAAATCGTAGCACTCCAAATTAACATACAAATTGCATTTTGAAAAGTTAGGCGTGCCGCTTGAACGAATTTCATGTGATGACAAAACAAATTCCGATGGAACATATATAATTGATATTTGCAAAAGTTCTAATCTTTTCATTCTAAATGGCAGACTTGGCAATGACACAGGCATCGGTCATTATACATTTAGGCAGACATCAGTTATTGATTATGCAATTACCTCTATAGAGCTGCTCAAATTTATCAAAGAGTTTGACATAGTTGAAACTGACCCGCTCTTTTCTGATGGTCATGCACTACTAAATTTGTCATTTTCATTTAATAATATACACCGACTAAATATAAACAACAGTAGTGTAACAAGTCGACAATGCCCCTGGGATTTTAAATGTAAAGAAACATTTATAAACAATATTGACACGACAGTGTTAGATAGCTTAGTTGATTTACCAGATACTATTGACAGTATAAACTTAATAAATGATACTATAGCCAAGACGTTTAGTTTATCAGCACAACAATTTTCCCGGTCCGTAAATATGCCTCACGTAGGTCGCATGATAAAGTTTGGTTCGGAAATGACTGCCGTCGCGCACAGAAAAAGTTCTTAAAAGCTAAAAAATACTACAATAAAAATAAAAATGCACGAAGTTCTTCATACTTAAAATCTACAAGTAAGAACTACAAACAAACCATGAATAAATATATTAAAAAACACAAACATAAGCTACAGAGCGATTTCCGTGCGCTCCATAAAGATGAACCAAAGAAATACTGGAAATTGTTAAATAGTCTTAAAGGTAAAACTAAAATTGACGAACCGAGTATCGATAAATTCTACGGTTATTTTAAAGAAATAAATACTAATCATAGTGATTCTGTGAACAATAACGCTGATGGTGATGTTGAACCTAACCTCCAAACGAACGATCTTTTTGCTGAGAATGAAATTCTTAATTCAGCTATCACAGCAGAAAAAGTTTCTAAGCATATACACAAATTGAAAAAATCCAAGTCTCCATGTCCGGCAGATGGAATCGTCAATGAATATATCAAAAATACTGAAAACATAATGATTCCGCATTATCTTAACCTTTTCAATAAAATTCTAGATATAGGTATTATACCGGAATCATGGTCAAAAGGTTATGTCATACCAATTTACAAGAAGGGTGATTCTTTGGAACCCTCCAACTACAGACCAATTACATTGTTAAGTTGCTTGTCTAAACTGTTTACCTCTATACTGAATACGAGAAGAATATGATTTATTAAATGAAAATCAAGCCGGATTCAGATCCGGATATTCGACCTCTGGTCATGTGTTTCTTCTCCATAGTCTTATTGAAGTTGTTAAGAAATCAAAGAAAAGGTTGTTTTGTGCTTTCATAGATTTTGTAGCAGCTTTTGATTCAGTCTGGAGAGCAGGGCTGTGGCAAAAAATACTCACGTCTTCCGTCAATGGCAAATTCTTTAGGATCATATACAATATGTATAATAATATAAAATCCTGCATCTTTGTAAATGGCCAATCGTCTAATTTTTTCCCGTGCGAACGTGGACTTCGCCAAGGTGAGAATTTGTCACCAGTGTTGTTCTCGTTATTTTTAAATGATCTGCAAAATTCCCTGGTATTTCTAGGTGCAAATGGAATAGATTTACAGATTGGCACACCGCAACAATGGCTTAAACTACTTATCATACTTTATGCAGACGATACCTTGATTGTCTCTTACGATGAGAAAGATTTCCAAAAAGCTCTGAATTCATTTTCTGAGTACTGCAAAACATGGAAACTAAATGTCAATCTAAATAAAAGTAATGTTATTGTGTTTGGAGCACGAAATACAAATAAATTCCAATTTTATTTAAACGAAACAGAAATAAAGATAACGGACAAGTACAAATATCTTGGTATATATTTCCAAGTAACGGGTCTTTCCTAACTGCTAGGAAACATCTCACAGAACAAGCCAAAAAAGCAATGAATCTCTTGTATATCCGTATTTATAACTTAGATCTTCCTGTAGACCTCCAAATTAAATTGTTTGAACACACTATTATACCTATCTTAACATATGGCTGCAAAGTCTGGGGATTTGAAAACCTAGACATATTGAATATAGTTTACAAATCCTTCCTAAAGAAAATATGCAAAGCAAAGAAAAGTACTCCTACTTACATGCTCTTTGGCGAATTAGGCATAACACCCCTTGATATCATAGTTAAAACACGAATGATCGGCTTCTGGAACAGACTCTTAACTGGTCCAAATTATAAGTTGTCTGCTCAAATTTATCGTTTTATGACAAGCCATCAAGGATTTACATACAAACGGCCCAAATATATTAATTCAATTTTTACTGAAATTGGCAGACCTGATATTTGGCTATTTCAATCTTCGGTCACGACAAAGTCAATTAAATACCTTGTTAAAAGTATATTACTTGATCAAATGAAACAACATTGGAGCTCAAGTATGCAACACTCTAACAAAGGTTTAACATATTCATATTTTAGATCAGAATATAAACTC
Organism: Serripes groenlandicus; assembly: GCA_031761405.1. NCBI lineage: Eukaryota > Metazoa > Mollusca > Bivalvia > Cardiida > Cardiidae > Serripes > Serripes groenlandicus. The sequence goes on along the minus strand of JASEVX010000002.1, from coordinate 85,232,708 downwards.
GAGAATATTTGGTATATTTTACCCAAAAATTATGCGTTATCAATGTTTCGTTTTCGAACTTCAAATTCAAGGATCCCCGTTGAAACGGGCCGGTGGATTAAAACGCCATTACATGAACGAATATGTGACATATGCAATACTAACGAAGTTGGTTCTGAAAAACATTATCTCATGTCATGTTCACACTTCGACAATGAGAGGTCTACATTGATTAAAAATAGATACATGTCAAATACTCATCAATGTTTTTCAACTTTACTAAACACAGATTGTCCCGCAGAATTAAGGGACCTTACAAAGTTCATGCTTATTATTATGAATAAATTCCGATAGAAATTTTCCTAACCAGTACGATACAAGATTGTATTGTAATTTTGATGGTCTATGTTGTTGTTTTTGTTTGGTGTTTTCTTTCTTTTTTGTTGTGGGTTATATTTGGTGGCTTTCCCTTTGTTTGGTTTATCTCAAATTGAAATGTCAAAGTCTAACAGTAATATGAGGAAACTAGGGTGGTATCTTGTGATATTACCTTGTGTCCTCATACACATCGCAGAAATGCTAAAGTTAACAATTTAAGTAAGAACATATAATGACATTAACACACTAACAATGTGTCGGCTTTCCCCAATTTTATAAAGTCGATACTTTTTTGGTTTTATATTTCCCTTTATTATACATGTATTTGTATTATGGGTAAATAAAAGTTGAAATTGAAATTGAATTGAATTAAAGGCCCGGTCACACTGTTCCGAGTTTGGTCAACGAGTACTGGTGAGTTATAACTCGCCATAACTCTTCGGTTGTCGTGAAGGACTCAAAAACACATCTGTACATGTCGAGTAGATGTCTTTTCGTGTCTCCTCAAAAGCGGCGAGTATATTAAACAGTTTTAATTTGTAATGCGAGTTTTCATCTCTTACAGATGTCGAAGACATGTTGACAGGATGTTGTCCACTCTCGTACACATTCAAGAGCCCTTCGTGTAGAAAAACTATGAGATCTCTGAAAACTCTTTTTGTCTCTTCAAACCTCTCAAATATGTTTACATCTGACTAATCAGATATTTTAGCACAACATACAGTGTAACCTCTCAGAACGGTACCTCTGTAGACCTAGGCCCCTTTTACAGCAGCAGTGAAGTCTAGTGATAGGTAAATGGAAAATATTAACAAAGTAGTTAATATATTCGGAATAGAGTAGGAGAATATTGTGGGAAAAGAAGTGAAAGAAAGGTAAATCAGATAACAGGTATACGGAAACTATTAAAACTATATTATAAATAATCGGGATGGACTTTTCAAGTTTTCATCACTGTAATAATCAAACGGGAACGATTGGTTGCCTTATAACATGACACGTCCCCAATCAATTGTATTCATCAATATTCAATCGAAACCAAGAACTGTAATCAGGACATTTATTATTAAGTGTTCGATGTATCCTTCCCGATGGCATTTGTTCATTTAAATATAGACGTAGCTACTTACCATGTCACGTTGAAATTAGTAATATATTACTGTTGTAATAACACGCATGTACCTGTCGATTTGAGTAATTCAATTCATGTTATGTTATGTTATGTTACGTCACTTCGTACATCGTTTAAAATGTAAGTACTTTTGAAAGGAGAAGGAACTTAATTTCAAGAAGTTACAAATCTCTTAGATAAGTACGACCCTACACTAACATATCAGGTTAACAATAATTCTCCAAATCATATTTCTGAACAACATTACTTTTTAGCAACCTTTATAAATGTGCCAGTAGTCCTGGTAACTTACCCGAGAAACGACGTGATATAACCGAAAATTACGTTGATATCGGCATTATACATCATACAAACATATCAACAATGATCAACAATCCTATTTTGTTCTTGGCCAGCAGCATGGACAACCAACCAGCCAGGAACTAGACAAATGGGTTTTATCAGAAAAGTTGACCGGTGCTGAGGGAAAAGCATCCTTATCGTAATTATTACACGTCAATATAGAAATATACCAACGCTTTAAAGCAATTGAATCCAAATGACCAGTTTTTGTACCATTGTCTCGAGTTACTTGCCTCTTCGACTATATAATCGGGTCAAAAATACACCCATAATGGCAGCGCACCATGTACATGCTAGAGCAAGCTAAGGGCTATTGAGAAAATGTTTTTGTGGACAAATCATTTCAAACTCCGAAGGTAGATTGCTTCATTTTATATTTATTAATTCCAAATATCATGTTGAATTAGTCCGCTATATATTTTACGATTATAATTAAATATATAGTGACTTACTATGTAATACGATAGCGATAGCTAAGGGGAGGGGACCAAGATCGTCGCAATTGTCAGTTCACGCCAGACGTACAATACAATAGTACGCCACGCCAGAAATCAGACTACTTGAAACCATGTGTTGCTTATTGGCTAAAAATGTATATAAAACCAGAGCAACTATTACTACTACTACTACTTCAACTACAGTTATGACTACTACTACTACTACTACTACTACTACTACTACTACTACTACTTCTACTACTACTACTACTAGTACTATTATTACTATAGACTTATAGCACTTCATCACAGTGATCAAGAGTTCACATACGTTAGAAATAGGTCCACGCTTGACCATATACTGATAGAACAGACACTTATAAACAAAATAGAACAGTATAAAACGTTACATGAAAATGACGTATTTACATCAGACCATTTACCTTCAATTGCATCGCTTAATGTAACTAAACAGAAGCAAGTAAACTTAACTGATCGAAAGTGTATCGCCTGGGATAAATGTAATGCATGCGAATTGAATTCATTTGAAAATACATTATCTCAATACCTGTCCTCGCTAACATTCACCTCAAAAATGGATCCAAATCAGGTGTCTGATTTTATTGTAAGTTCGACCTTAAATCAGCTGAAAATTGCCTACCGAAAGGTAAATTTAACAAACATACGAAACCGTATTGGTCGCATGACCTAAGACAAGCCCACGCTGAATCAAGGCGACTTAGGCGTATCTGGATAAACATTGGCCGCCCAAGAGGGGTCGAGTATGAGTCATATCAGAGATACAAATCTGCAAAACGCAATTTCAGGCGAAAACAGCGCATTGCTTGTAATCTCTTTCTAAATAAAACATTCGAAGAACTTGATAAGGCTGCTGATTTAGACGTAAACCTGTTTTGGAAACTAGTTAAAAGGAAAAAGAAAAATGTACCGAACGTATGTGCTGAAATTATATACAAGAATGTAACATATGCAGAAGAAAATGTATCAAACGGTTTTTCAGAATTCTTCAAAGATACCTTTGATTTCGCAGAAACCTCAGAAGATTACCCATTTGGCTTTACAGACAAGGTCAATTCACTGGTTAAACAGTTCATGAATGACAACTCAGCCGAACAAAATGATACGTTTTACAAGGGTATGATAGCCCCATTTACCCGCGACAACGTTGAACATATTGTAAAAGATTTAAAACGCGGTAAAAGCCCGTCACATGACCTTATCCTTAATGAGCATATCATACATGGAGGTAAAGTCTTATACACATGTCTTACTGAGTTATTTAATGGCGTTCTAATTCAAGAAATTATCCCGGAAAGCTGGAGGAAGAGCCTCATCATTCCTATCTTCAAAGGGAAGGGGAAGAGTAAAAGCGACCCATCTAGTTATAGGCCAATATCATTAATCCCGTGCTTTTGTAAAGTTTTTGAAAAACTCTTACTATGCAAAATCCAATCATTCCTTTCATCGAAATCGATTACATTCCCTCATGTCCAGCAGCAAGGGTTCCAGAAAGAACTAAGCTGTATATCGGCAGCTTTTAACTTACAGGAAACAGTATATGATCTGTCAGAAAAGAATAGCCGTATATATACCGCGTTTCTTGACTTTAAGGCAGCGTTTGACTCTGTCTGGCATAACGGGCTATTCCTTAAACTGGCACAACTAGGGTTATACGGTAAAATCCTTCGACTCATTGTCGATTCTTATGATAATTTAACGTGCAATGTACGCAGTAGCGGTAGCATATCAAGTCCTGTACAGATTAAGAGAGGCGTACGGCAAGGAGGAGTTGCTTCAACGTTTTATTACCTAGTTTATATAGATGAACTTTTACATCAATTAGAGGACTCCGATTAGTTTAAATCTAGGACATAATCTCAGATGTGGTAACCCTTCATTTGCTGATGACCTGTCTATTATCGCCTTATCACCCAACAGTTTGCAAGTCTTACTAGACATTGTATACCGATACGCGACAAAATGGAAGTTTGAAGTAAGCGCGAGTAAATCAAGCATCGTTGTATTTAATAGGTTAAAACATGACGCTCCAATTTCACTTCTCATCGGGAACACATATATTCACGAACATGACCATGCGATACACTTGGGAATCAGGCAAGACGCATCACTTAAATTGTCTAATAGAATAAAAGAAAGATGTCAAAAAGGTAAAAATGCATTCTATGCATTGGCCGATGTAGGTATGCGATCTGATGCACTTAATCCTATTACGTCAGTGAAACTATACAATAGTATCGTAGTTCCAACAATACACTACGGTAGTGAACTCTGGAACAACATGTCACAGTCTGATATAGATGCAGTCAATAAGTTACAGCACTATGTTGTTAAATCTATCCAGGGTTTTAAAACCAGAACAAGATCCGACATGTGCGAATCTATGGTCGGCACTTATCGTCTGTCATCTAGAATCGACATAAGAAAACTAAAGTTCTTACACAAACTACTCAGTTTAAGAAACGGATCACTGAGTAAAAACTTGCTACTCAAAAAAGCTTTGGCTTTTATACAAAATCCTAGAACGGTCTTAAAAGGCTTTATCCCTGATATTTTTAGAATATTGAAATTGTATGGTCTCTCAAATATGATCAATGCATATTTGAACAATGCAGGACTTCTGCCGTCTAAGACTAGCTGGAAATTAACAGTAAATACTGTTGTCAATGCATATGAATCCGACAACTGGAAATTGAGAATAAGTGTCGACCAAGATTTTTCTAGATTTGAACGGTTGCACACTGCCATCTACCCAAGTGTTATTTACGATGTGTTTACAGAGGTTAAGCCAAATATTGCCAGAACAATTGCTAAAATATGGGTAAACTTTCCGGATGCTGACAATCTGTATTGTAAACTGTGCTATGCGTTTACCAGCGATGGTATAAAACACGTTATTTGTGAGTGTCCATGTTTGACGTCGCAGAAAACGTCGTTCATACTAAGCATACAACATGAGGTTAATGCTGGTATTGCGGAAGAACTTAGCTCGGACTCATCTGAAAGTTTCATGTTGAAGATTCTAGGCTCAAAACTGGAAACCGATATTTCACATGAAACAGAAAGACTAATGCTCGAGCGCTCATTTGTGTATGCCTATAGCTGCCTTAGGAACATAGTGTGATCTCTGTGAGTCGGAAATCACACATAGCTCCAAAATGCACTTAACTGCGTTCTGTGCTCGAACCTTAAAGATGAAACACGGTCATAAAGCACATATCCATGAAGGAAAGCAGTAAATCTCACTATATAACAGTGTATATATTCATATTATTATTTGTACATGAACTGCATAACGATGCTCTATATCCATACTATTTGTTAATTTAACTTAAACTTGTGATTATTTGTTATTTATCAATCTCCACTAGGAGGAATTAAAATGAATAAATAAATAAATAAAAAAATACAGTTATTACTACTACTACTATTACTACTACTACTACTACTACTACTACTACTACTACTACTACTACTACTACTACTACTACTACTACTACTACTACTACTACTTCTACTATTACTTCTACTACTACTACCACTACTAGTACTACTACTACTACTTCTACTACCACTACTACTACTACTACTACTACTACTACTACTACTACTAGTACTACTACTACTACTACTACTACTACTACTACTTCAACTACAGTTACGACTACTACTACTACTATTACTTCTACTACTACTACTACTACTTCTAGTACTACTACTACTACTACTACTACTACTACTACTACTACTACTACTACTACTACTACTACTAATACTACTACTACTACTACTACTACTACTACTACGGCAGAAGGCGGCTATGAAAACATCCACTCTGGACAATGTGTATAAACTAGTTCTCATTTTGGCACCATATTTTCAAAATGTTGTCTGCTGCAGATATGTCAACATGCGTCTTTATGTGGGAGAGTGTTAAAAGTATTCATTTGTCCAAAACATTTTTATTCAGAAGCGATATCAGAAACAAGAAATATCTTTTAAAAGGTAAACGGCGATAATAATCAATCTTATTAGTGCCTCTCGTATGATCGCCTACTATGAACCAATCAAAACGTTTCATTTCCTTTATTTCTTCGACATTATTCATTAAATACAACATTTGATTGGTCTAAAATCTAGATCATTTGTGTAACATCTAGGTAAAAAACTAAGGTTAAACAGCTACCGCCGAAAAAAGCTCGAACAGTCTATGCCAAGTTCAGACTGCTATGGTGTGATGCTGAACTGGTTCTTGCGCAGTCGCAAAGTTACGCATGTCTATTTTCCCATGGTGTGAACCACCTTAAATACTGGTAACTGATCTGATACTGACATAAAACGTGACCTATTGACCTTTTTAAATATGATACTCTTCTTATAAAGTATCGAAATCTACTTTCAAATTTCTCTTATTAAAAGTAGCAACGTTTCACTTATTCAAAATAATTATTTTACACTTATAAACGATCATGAAGTATATTTTTGTAACATTTGAAAAGATTGAAAAAGAAGAGGGAAAAGGATTATACATTGTCTAATTGTTGTTCCTATGATCCAGGAAAATTAGTATCTTATCAAAAATGTCCTGCCAACTGAAACGATCCGTGCTGCATGACTATATAAAGCATCGATGCGTAAACACCTTTGTCATTCTTCAATCTTGAACGAGGAGAATGAGGCTCGAAACACTATTTGCGGCCCTGTTTGTGGCCTCCTGTGCCTTGGCCGAAGAAGCATGCATCACAAACCAGGAGTTCTTTGATATTGTGAAGGACCAAGCAGCAGGTAGCTATGCATATATTTTGGTATATATTTATTTGAGCGGTGTTCCAGTAAGAATTACATTTTTCGTAGTATTTACGAATGGAAAAACATCTACCTATGCATAATTTCACATGTTGTTCTGGGCCTCCACTGCTAGCAAACGTCAGTTGGTTGTTTTTGGCAAAGTATGACGCAATTCGTTAATCTATAACTGCTGTTTACCATTATGTTTCCTTCTGATGCAGATGCGTCTGCAAGTTGTAAAGCGTTACTACATATATGTTTGTGTTTTTATGCCCCCGGAATCATAGATTCGGTGGGCATATAGTTTTTGGCCTGTCTGCACGTCTGCACGTCTGTCTGCACGTCTGTCTGCACGTCTGCACGTCTGTCTGTCTGCATGAAAAAAACTTTAACCTTGACCACTACTTTTGAACCATAACAGGTACGGCTACCATATTTCACATGTGTATTTCTTATGACATGACCTTTCTGTCAGTACCAACATTTTTGACCTTGCGACCTTGACCTTTGACCTAGATGTTGCCATTCTCGAAAAAAACTTTAACCTTGGCCATTACTTTTGAACCATAACAGGTACGGCTACCATATTTCACATGTTTATTCCTTGTGACATGACCTTTGTGTCAGTACCAACATTTTTGACCTTGCGACCTTGACCTTTGACCTAGATGTTGCCATTCTCGAAAAAAACTTTAACCTTGGCCACTACTTTTGAACCATACCAGGTATGGCTACCATATTTCACATGAGTATTCCTTGTGACATGACCATTCTGTCAGTACCAACATTTTTGACCTTGCGACCTTGACCTTTGACCTAGATGTTGCCATTCTCGAAAAAAACTTTAACCTTGGCCATTTCTTTTGAACCATAACAGGTACGGCTACCATATTTCACATGAGTATTCCTTGTGACATGACCTTTCTGTCAGTACCAACATTTTTGACCTTGCGACCTTGACCTTTGACCTAGATGTTGCCATTCTCAAAAAAACCTTTAACCTTGACCACTACTTTTGAACCATAACAGGTACGGCTACCATATTTCACATGTGTATTCCTTTTGACATGACCTTTCTGTCAGTACCAACATTTTTGACCTGGCGACCTTGACCTTTGACCTAGATGTTGCCATTCGGGGGCATCAGTGTTTCACAAACACATCTTGTTTTTTTGTCGATTTAGAATCCTTCGATATAGACGACCCAGCCATTAACGATGATAATGACTACGATTCTAACATAATCGAGTTACCAGGCAACGCGTATGACGAGCTCGATATTGAATATCTCATGGCGGAACTGGATTTGGCGGACGTTATGGAAAATATTCAAAGTAATTAATATCTTTATCATTATAAACTTAACACCATCATACTTACCATCACCAGACGGTTTCCAATATTCTTATTAAGCAACGATTTGCCTCAAGTTAAACAGTCTACACTTGTCGAATGTACTCTACGGATGTGTTACATAAAGCACGGTGTATAACAAGCCAATAAAGCTCCTGTTTTAAATTTCTTACGAGTAGATTTCACACAAAAACAGCACACAACATTCCAAATATGTCTGGCATTAGGAATTATTGAGCGCATACAAAATTTCAATCGTTTCCAGCATACAGGTTTAATTCACAGTAATTAAAATACTTGAAGATGCACAATTCATGTACAAATATTAAAGTCTATATGGATCATTGTCTTTAAAGATGCGTTAACTCTTTAACCACATGTTGACGTATTTGGACGCATTTAAAGCAGGCGACATCTATGGCAAGGGGAGATACAAAAGTTTTATCTCTATTTAAAAACTATACTAGATGATTATGAAATGATTAAAACAATTGATTGTTAGTGTATGACTTCATCAGTGACTTACTCTTCCTAACAGAAAGTTCACCAATGACGGCAAACAATAATCTTGGTTGGTCGAGACATGCGTTCCGCATATTCCGCAGTACAAACCGCATAATCCGAAATGTACACCGCTTAATAAGACGTCGCTGCCGACGACGCAGCTACCAGAGACACAAAGACCAAAGACAAATCCAATGAAGTGGCATCCAACGAAGTGGCCGCCAACGAAGACGCCGCAACCGACAAACCCGTTTGCAAAGCCCGTGCTCTTGCCGTGGTTCCTCCAGCAGCTGCTGCCTTAACCATACGTTTAAAATAAATATTTGGAACAAGAAATTGGGGTTCCGAGTCAACCGTATGTACATTTTCAAAACACTTTCTTTTTAACAGGGTATATTTAATAAGTAACATAGTTTCTGTCTGGTAAAACTAAAGTTAGAAATGAATACAGACCCGAAAATTGCATGATCTGGGGTCTCTATATGTATCATGCCTAATATCTTCAGCTGGTATTACATTCACTAAATTTTGTCAAGAGCAATTGTTTTGCTTATATTTAATCTGTGAGTTGCGTACAATGTAGACCCGTTCTTGACTGTACGTATATGCTGACTGATTCTGTTTTATTTTGTTCGAACATACATAAATAAATGTTGCTAAATCTTATCCCTCTTGTCGACACATTTTGAAGCATCTACAGCAGTCGACTTTTGAAAACATTGTGGTTAAAGGAGAAATTGCTAATAATGAGGAATTTCTCCTTTGCAACAATGTTTTCTGCTCTATTCAATTGCTATGCTTTCATTTACAGATTGTCCATATTTTTGCCTACAAATTTTCAAAGTTTGTTACTGACTTGTTGTACTTGGGAAAGGAATAAAGCAAGATAAGGGTTATACAAACCAAACCAAACCAGATACGAAAAGCGAGCTCCCACAAAATGCATAATATGTATTCATAGACAGCGCACACTATTTTCTGTCTAGCCCAGAGGATCGGATTCATAATTATCAGAACTACAATTATCACCTCCAAAGTCGGCCATTTTGATAGACAAATACTATGGTCATTATTTCTCTGTAATCACCAATCATTTATAAAGGGACCATGGCGCGCACAATCTTACATATCCATTTATTTTTTATGTGCTGTGAGTCTTGATTGCCATGAAAACATATATTTTTGTCTCTGTAGATGGAAGGATTTTTTTCAATGAAACCATGGTAATAACCATGGCAATAACGCATTTAATAGCAGTAAATAGCTTTTACACAATCGTAGTCAAATAACTTTAAATTTAATAAATTATCTACATGCTCCAATACATTTTCAATTAATAATACACAATTGTTCATCCGAAGATAATAAAGAGACCTGGTATTTTGAATGCATACGTGCTACGGAAAAAGGTCGAGCTCATGAACAAACTGTTATTTTGCATACGGAGATGAAAGTGTTAAACCAGTTTTAACATGAGTAGTATAGGCGTCGGTTTGCCTACAAACAAAGATGACGTAATCGGCGGCCATTTTGTTGACCTAGTTACTATTTATAGTATCTCATTTGCATATAAGGATGGACACGAGTGAGGACGCCATTTTGTAGTTATACAATGACTGCGCATGTCCATTTTAGTTCTATATTTAGAATGACATCATGGGTCTATATTTAGAAAGCTTTAACAATGGAGCAAGTGTTTCGGTAGCACCCTTCGGGCGAGACCACCAACGATTTGTCTCTAGCCTTCTACCAATAGATTCTAGCGGGTATGTTGTTGGAACCCTCGAAAATAATGGCGGGGAAATTCGACCTAACCTTTGCTACATTGTTTCGGGAAACCTGACACGAGACATCCATACGACACGATATATCCCTTTAATATGTCGTATAGTCGAGCCGAAGCACGCAGTCAAACATGTATGGTAAAGCAATAAATGTAACGTCTTACCTCGAGAACGTCCAGAGTTCAAATGACAGGGGTCCCGATCTATTTTTAGACTCGGTATTTCACCATATTTTTATAAATAGATTATGTGTCATGTTCTATAAATAGATTATATGTCATTTACTATAAATAGATATTTCTAATAGTTCTATATTTAGAATGACATCATGGGTCTATATTTAGAAAGTGTTGGAGCTGGCGGAGAAATTCGACCTACCCTTTGCTACATTGTTTCGGGAAACTGAAACATCCATACGACACGATATATCCCTTTAGTATAGTCGGCACATAGTCAAACATGTATGGCAATAAATGTAACGTCTTACCTCTAGAGCGTCCAGAGTTCAAATGACAGAGGTCCCGATCTATTTTTAGTTTCGATATTTCACAACCACTATCGAATATTTCATCAGACCAGGTGTACCAACAATAGAGCATTGAAATGACAAAGTTAATCTCATTTAAAGGCGCCATACTGTCTGCGTCTGAACATCTGCAACGAACGTGTTAACACTTGTCTGAGAATAACACTTTACAGTGCGGTTTCAAAACCTGAATATTGACAGAGTTTCGAACTCATAACCCTCATCGTATTGCTCTCAGGTGTGTTAGCATTGACCCATTATCAGAGTCATCAGATTGTGTTCATTTGGTGACGGAAGTACGGACAAAGACCTTTTGAAATGCTAAACACGATATATCCCTTTTGTATGTCATATAGTCGAGCCGAAGCACGCAGTCAAACATGTATGGTAAAGCAATAAATGTAACGTCTTACCTCTAGAACGTCCAGATCTCAAATGACCGATGCGCATGTCCCAATTTATTTTTAGATTCGATATTTCACCATCGCTATCGGATATTTCATCAGAAACTCAACAGGTGTGAGAACAATATAGCATTGAAATGCCAAAGAAAACGTGGACAATGGATGAATAGACTGCTTTAAACCAAACGGCGCCACAGTGTCTGAAGAACACCTGCACGTTAACACTTGCCTGAGAATAACCCTTTACACTGCTACTGCTGTTCAAAAGTTTATCCTTCATGATGAAAGTTATTATTATGTTTGAATTTGCACTTGAAAAGTGTCAGTGAAGTTATACACGACTTTACCAAATTGATCATATTTCAAATATAGCGGGAAAAGGAGCCCATTAAAAGCGTCAAATCAGTTTTTACTAATTCATTTCACTATTTACGCTTTAACTTTTTCTCTTTATGCTACCAAATGATAGAGGTCACCAAAAGCTTTCATTTAAACCCGGGGTTGTAGAGAAAATATTCAGCCGTTTTCGAGTTATGTAATATGAGAGATTTTTAAACCCCCAAAATGAACTTGCCCCGATCCTCAAGTTTGATATACCATTGGAAAGATCTCGTTGCACCCTTTTCATATATGAAAAAATTATGGTCCTACGAATATTAGTTCTCTAGTTATCGTCGTTTTAAATATGTGTTTGTTTCAAAGTGCGTCAAAAGGCTTCTTAATGCGTAAATGCCGATAACTCCTTTATTTCTTGTCCGAATGTAGTCGTGTTTGGATTCGTTGAAAAGGGTTTCGTAAACTCTATCGATTGAGGAGGTCAAACCGGAAGTTTGGTCTGTCTGTAAACCGGAAGTGTCGTCATTATATTTTACAATGGTCATATCTTCCTTAGTTCTGAACCGATGTTTACAATTTGTATATCATTCGAAAGCTCTCATTGAGATATGAGTATATTCGAAGTTGAAAGATATCCGATCAATGTTTTCATGACATTGTACTTTAAATAAGCAGCGCAAGGGGTAAATGAAAAAACAAAGACATGAATACAATTTCTACAATTTTATTATATAATCAAGTATTGTAGTTCGCATAATCAAAATAACTAACACTATTTATTGAACACAGTATTCACAAATCACGATTCATTAAGGGATAAAAATGATTGTCAATTCGTCTCATATTCCATCCATGACGTCTATGAATAACTGTCAACCGTTCCGTTATGTTGTAAACGTGGTTAATTTAGGGCTCCCCCCGGCATTTTCTTTCCGATAATTTAGTCACGTAGTCCCGGTGGTCCGTGTATTCGATACCCCTTTTTCGCATTGTCAATCATGGTATGTTGTCTTTTACTGGATACCTCTGATTTGGCTAGTTCAACAGCTTGAGCCACGGGTGTCACAAAGTTAATGGTGGGTTCTTTCATCGTCCCACCCATCTGGATTTTTTCCACGACGTATTGTCCTTTATGATTAGGTTTCAACTTCCCTTCGGCCATCCGTTGAAAATGTCGTGTCCACATTTCTACTCTATCCATCGTTGACGTAAGTGAAGTACACAGCGAGTGATAGTTTTATCTTTGGCTATTAGCTGTAACTTTCTTCCCCTTATAGCATGTCTTCACCATCACTGTCGTCGCTACCACCATAGCTAACGTCGTCGTTCTCAGACTTCACTATACCTTCTATTAAATAACTGTGTTTCTTAATGGCCGACTGTATGGCCTGTTCTAGTATCATTCCCTCGGACACGAGTTCGTGTACATCTTCCATGACACGTTGGTGAATGACTCCGTGTTCTAATTGGAATGTGTGGAGAAGCAGTTGGCTATACATACGTAAGACATGTGTTGTATCTTCCGCTACTATTTTTGAGTCTGCCTTTTTCTTGGCCTCGTCATTGGACATTCCATCTCGCTCATACTTTTCCACTTTTTTTCGCCAAGATTTTTCATTATTGTTCGAAGCTTTACGGTACATGACTTCAAACACTTTGTGTTCTTCGCTGTCTTTATCTTTTACATCTTCTTCGCTCTGGTCATAGGATATCCACCGTTTTAATGGAGTCGTTTCCGAGTGATCCTCCGTGGCAGAACGCTTATTACACCATCGTTTGACATGATTTTGTAAAGAATGAACGTCACCAAACACGATACCACAATCGTCGCAAACGGGCATGTCTAGACTGTTATCAGACTCGAGGCTGGAATCACTCTTTATGTACTCCACAGGGGTGTCCCTTATAGTTTTCTTAACTGAATATCCTCGCTGATCATACGCTGGAGTATCACTTATATACTTGTGTTCAGCTACTGATACATTCTGTTCAAAAATGTTTGGTCTAAGTCGCATGTATTCGGGTGTAGAGGCTTGAAGATCAATAACGAGATGTCCATATGGCTTTTCTGTGGCGTTTCGATATACATTCATGAAACTGTGACTACTGGTAGGGTAGATCCGTCGTGCCAGTACAGAAATTTGATGTCTATCAACTGGGTTGTTAAACACAATTAAATATTTTGTATTAAGGCTGATATCTCGGCACGCTTTTCCTTGAGGAAAAACGTTCTGTGTCAGGAAAATGACCGTCAAGTTTCTATGATGAGATCCTTTAGTAAAAAGATTAGCCACTCTTTCATCCTTCTTCGCCTCTCCCATCAAATCATCTAATATGATGCAGTTCCGCACGTTTACGTCTAGATACATATCTTGTTCAAGACAGTCTGGAATACCCCTCACAAATTCAACGTTAGACAATTCTGTCTTGATTTCGTCGTATAATGGTTGATTTTGACTATAACACCAGATGATCCTCTGAGGTGGTGGTTTAATTGTATCTTGGCACAATATCATCTTAGTCAATACCGATTTACCACTTCCACTCGGTCCAGACAAAACGAGTGTACACGGATGTTTAAACTTAAATACGGGCGCTCCGGGCGCTCCCAAATGCGCTCCGGGAGCTCCCAAATGCGCTCCGGGAGCTCCCAAATGCGCTCCGGGAGCTCCCAAATGCGCTCCGGGCGCTCCCAAATGCGCTCCGGGCGCTCCCAAATGCGCTCCGGGAGCTCCCAAATGCGCTCCGGGCGCTCCCAAATGCGCTCCGGGAGCTCCCAAATGCGCTCCGGGCGCTCCCTCATATTGTTGTACTCCTGGTGATATATTCCAGTATCTTTGGTCTGTATGTGAAGATGGTTCTTCAAAGTGTTTGTTTCTCTCATGTCTCATTAGATTGTATCTACTACAGAACGACCGATCACACGTTGTACAGAAAATTGTACTCATCTTTTCAAAGTCGTGTGTTGCAGTTTATTGTGGATATCTTCCCCTTATAAACTTACAGGGCGCTCGGAGCGCATTTGGGAGCTCCCCCTGAGCTCCCAAATGCGCTCCGAGCGCCCTGTAAGTTTATAAAGGGGAGATATCCACAATAAACTGCAACACACGACTTTGAAAAGATGAGTACAATTTTCTGTACAACGTGTGATCGGTCGTTCTGTAGTAGATACAATCTAATGAGACATGAGAGAAACAAACACTTTGAAGAACCATCTTCACATACAGACCAAAGATACTGGAATATATCACCAGGAGTACAACAATATGAGGGAGCGCCCGGAGCGCATTTGGGAGCGCCCGGAGCGCATTTGGGAGCTCCCGGAGCGCATTTGGGAGCGCCCGGAGCGCATTTGGGAGCTCCCGGAGCGCATTTGGGAGCGCCCGGAGCGCATTTGGGAGCGCCCGGAGCGCATTTGGGAGCTCCCGGAGCGCATTTGGGAGCTCCCGGAGCGCATTTGGGAGCGCCCGGAGCGCCCGTATTTAAGTTTAAACATCCGTGTACACTCGTTTTGTCTGGACCGAGTGGAAGTGGTAAATCGGTATTGACTAAGATGATATTGTGCCAAGATACAATTAAACCACCACCTCAGAGGATCATCTGGTGTTATAGTCAAAATCAACCATTATACGACGAAATCAAGACAGAATTGTCTAACGTTGAATTTGTGAGGGGTATTCCAGACTGTCTTGAACAAGATATGTATCTAGACGTAAACGTGCGGAACTGCATCATATTAGATGATTTGATGGGAGAGGCGAAGAAGGATGAAAGAGTGGCTAATCTTTTTACTAAAGGATCTCATCATAGAAACTTGACGGTCATTTTCCTGACACAGAACGTTTTTCCTCAAGGAAAAGCGTGCCGAGATATCAGCCTTAATACAAAATATTTAATTGTGTTTAACAACCCAGTTGATAGACATCAAATTTCTGTACTGGCACGACGGATCTACCCTACCAGTAGTCACAGTTTCATGAATGTATATCGAAACGCCACAGAAAAGCCATATGGACATCTCGTTATTGATCTTCAAGCCTCTACACCCGAATACATGCGACTTAGACCAAACATTTTTGAACAGAATGTATCAGTAGCTGAACACAAGTATATAAGTGATACTCCAGCGTATGATCAGCGAGGATATTCAGTTAAGAAAACTATAAGGGACACCCCTGTGGAGTACATAAAGAGTGATTCCAGCCTCGAGTCTGATAACAGTCTAGACATGCCCGTTTGCGACGATTGTGGTATCGTGTTTGGTGACGTTCATTCTTTACAAAATCATGTCAAACGATGGTGTAATAAGCGTTCTGCCACGGAGGATCACTCGGAAACGACTCCATTAAAACGGTGGATATCCTATGACCAGAGCGAAGAAGATGTAAAAGATAAAGACAGCGAAGAACACAAAGTGTTTGAAGTCATGTACCGTAAAGCTTCGAACAATAATGAAAAATCTTGGCGAAAAAAAGTGGAAAAGTATGAGCGAGATGGAATGTCCAATGACGAGGCCAAGAAAAAGGCAGACTCAAAAATAGTAGCGGAAGATACAACACATGTCTTACGTATGTATAGCCAACTGCTTCTCCACACATTCCAATTAGAACACGGAGTCATTCACCAACGTGTCATGGAAGATGTACACGAACTCGTGTCCGAGGGAATGATACTAGAACAGGCCATACAGTCGGCCATTAAGAAACACAGTTATTTAATAGAAGGTATAGTGAAGTCTGAGAACGACGACGTTAGCTATGGTGGTAGCGACGACAGTGATGGTGAAGACATGCTATAAGGGGAAGAAAGTTACAGCTAATAGCCAAAGATAAAACTATCACTCGCTGTGTACTTCACTTACGTCAACGATGGATAGAGTAGAAATGTGGACACGACATTTTCAACGGATGGCCGAAGGGAAGTTGAAACCTAATCATAAAGGACAATACGTCGTGGAAAAAATCCAGATGGGTGGGACGATGAAAGAACCCACCATTAACTTTGTGACACCCGTGGCTCAAGCTGTTGAACTAGCCAAATCAGAGGTATCCAGTAAAAGACAACATACCATGATTGACAATGCGAAAAAGGGGTATCGAATACACGGACCACCGGGACTACGTGACTAAATTATCGGAAAGAAAATGCCGGGGGGAGCCCTAAATTAACCACGTTTACAACATAACGGAACGGTTGACAGTTATTCATAGACGTCATGGATGGAATATGAGACGAATTGACAATCATTTTTATCCCTTAATGAATCGTGATTTGTGAATACTGTGTTCAATAAATAGTGTTAGTTATTTTGATTATGCGAACTACAATACTTGATTATATAATAAAATTGTAGAAATTGTATTCATGTCTTTGTTTTTTCATTTACCCCTTGCGCTGCTTATTTAAAGTACAATGTCATGAAAACATTGATCGGATATCTTTCAACTTCGAATATACTCATATCTCAATGAGAGCTTTCGAATGATATACAAATTGTAAACATCGGTTCAGAACTAAGGAAGATATGACCATTGTAAAATATAATGACGACACTTCCGGTTTACAGACAGACCAAACTTCCGGTTTGACCTCCTCAATCGATAGAGTTTACGAAACCCTTTTCAACGAATCCAAACACGACTACATTCGGACAAGAAATAAAGGAGTTATCGGCATTTACGCATTAAGAAGCCTTTTGACGCACTTTGAAACAAACACATATTTAAAACGACGATAACTAGAGAACTAATATTCGTAGGACCATAATTTTTTCATATATGAAAAGGGTGCAACGAGATCTTTCCAATGGTATATCAAACTTGAGGATCGGGGCAAGTTCATTTTGGGGGTTTAAAAATCTCTCATATTACATAACTCGAAAACGGCTGAATATTTTCTCTACAACCCCGGGTTTAAATGAAAGCTTTTGGTGACCTCTATCATTTGGTAGCATAAAGAGAAAAAGTTAAAGCGTAAATAGTGAAATGAATTAGTAAAAACTGATTTGACGCTTTTAATGGGCTCCTTTTCCCGCTATATTTGAAATATGATCAATTTGGTAAAGTCGTGTATAACTTCACTGACACTTTTCAAGTGCAAATTCAAACATAATAATAACTTTCATCATGAAGGATAAACTTTTGAACAGCAGTAGCAGTGTAAAGGGTTATTCTCAGGCAAGTGTTAACGTGCAGGTGTTCTTCAGACACTGTGGCGCCGTTTGGTTTAAAGCAGTCTATTCATCCATTGTCCACGTTTTCTTTGGCATTTCAATGCTATATTGTTCTCACACCTGTTGAGTTTCTGATGAAATATCCGATAGCGATGGTGAAATATCGAATCTAAAAATAAATTGGGACATGCGCATCGGTCATTTGAGATCTGGACGTTCTAGAGGTAAGACGTTACATTTATTGCTTTACCATACATGTTTGACTGCGTGCTTCGGCTCGACTATATGACATACAAAAGGGATATATCGTGTTTAGCATTTCAAAAGGTCTTTGTCCGTACTTCCGTCACCAAATGAACACAATCTGATGACTCTGATAATGGGTCAATGCTAACACACCTGAGAGCAATACGATGAGGGTTATGAGTTCGAAACTCTGTCAATATTCAGGTTTTGAAACCGCACTGTAAAGTGTTATTCTCAGACAAGTGTTAACACGTTCGTTGCAGATGTTCAGACGCAGACAGTATGGCGCCTTTAAATGAGATTAACTTTGTCATTTCAATGCTCTATTGTTGGTACACCTGGTCTGATGAAATATTCGATAGTGGTTGTGAAATATCGAAACTAAAAATAGATCGGGACCTCTGTCATTTGAACTCTGGACGCTCTAGAGGTAAGACGTTACATTTATTGCCATACATGTTTGACTATGTGCCGACTATACTAAAGGGATATATCGTGTCGTATGGATGTTTCAGTTTCCCGAAACAATGTAGCAAAGGGTAGGTCGAATTTCTCCGCCAGCTCCAACACTTTCTAAATATAGACCCATGATGTCATTCTAAATATAGAACTATTAGAAATATCTATTTATAGTAAATGACATATAATCTATTTATAGAACATGACACATAATCTATTTATAAAAATATGGTGAAATACCGAGTCTAAAAATAGATCGGGACCCCTGTCATTTGAACTCTGGACGTTCTCGAGGTAAGACGTTACATTTATTGCTTTACCATACATGTTTGACTGCGTGCTTCGGCTCGACTATACGACATATTAAAGGGATATATCGTGTCGTATGGATGTCTCGTGTCAGGTTTCCCGAAACAATGTAGCAAAGGTTAGGTCGAATTTCCCCGCCATTATTTTCGAGGGTTCCAACAACATACCCGCTAGAATCTATTGGTAGAAGGCTAGAGACAAATCGTTGGTGGTCTCGCCCGAAGGGTGCTACCGAAACACTTGCTCCATTGTTAAAGCTTTCTAAATATAGACCCATGATGTCATTCTAAATATAGAACTAAAATGGACATGCGCAGTCATTGTATAACTACAAAATGGCGTCCTCACTCGTGTCCATCCTTATATGCAAATGAGATACTATAAATAGTAACTAGGTCAACAAAATGGCCGCCGATTACGTCATCTTTGTTTGTAGGCAAACCGACGCCTATACTACTAACATGCGACAATGAAAAGGGGTTATCAATAATTCCGTGAATATTTATGGTTACTTGGTTACTCTTATTACGTAAAGATTGTTGGTATTGCAGGAGACAATGTCATGAATCTACTGGAAAGTCGTGAAACAAAAGTAGAAAATAAGGAGACTGGCCAATTGGAGGAAATCTCACTCTCTGACCTCCCGATCCTGAACAGTCAATTACAGATTGAGAAAACCGAGAAGTATCTGGATGACAAAAGTCAAAGTGACAACGAGAAGTCTGATGATCTATATTTTGAGCCAGAGAATTCGAAGAACCTGAAGAACTAGAAAAACCGATCCTTGCATGAAGTGAAATAGTTTCGAGTTGAAAAAAACAAAAAATAAACAAAAACCGAAAATATTCTTTGATAATGCATGCTCATTAGTAGTTATATGACAAAGGCGATGACGGGCTTTAACATTCGGGAAAAATCTGTTCATGGGAAAATGTACGGTTTAGCATCTTTGTACAGTGTAAAATCATATCACCTTGGTCATCTGCTAAGTTGTATCAGTGTCTACTCAAGTTGAGAGAAACATTCATCAAGCTTGGGTTATATTAGTAATACTGGAACATTATAAACCTTGATCAGCCCGTGCAGATGCACATGCTGAGATTGATCTACAATGTTCACAAATGCAAAATTGTACATTTATTCCATACACTAGTTTCAATAATAAAAATAAAATATCATTTTGCAATAAAGCTCAGAATAATACTTTTGTTCTGTTTGAAAGAACAATTTCTTTCCTTGGGCATTAGTACTGCCTCAAATGGAAACTGCTTTTGAAATAAAATATTTCCTTTGAAAACTTGTCCTGCAGCATTATTTTTTCCATTATGTACATATTTGAAATGAATGGCATTTGCGAGGATTTTAAACAACGCATAATCAGTATGCACACAGGTATAATCACATCTTGATCTACGTTGGTTTTTACGATCCAATACCCCCACCATTGATTTAAACTGCAAACTCCAAACTAAAATAGCACAGACAATTACAAATCAAAGCGCTGAAGGCACTGAATTTGTTTGGGTACATAAAACTGTTCAAACATTTGCCTTTGCATAGATGTGTGATTTATAAACTATGCATTGTTTATAAATATTACAACTTCGAGTAAAAGAATAAATGACGCATCCGTTAAAATTAAATGCCATTTTAGTTGTCTATAAAAATAAATCATGAGACATACATGTGAATATTATATTTAATTTCCAAGTTTCAAAAGACATGTAAAACAAATGGATAACCATTATGGCCCCGACTCACTCATCTAAGTATTTACCAATTTTTGTTACAAAAAAAATCACAATTGACCAAGGGTTTTCTAAAACCTTACTCAAAAGCTTCCTGCTTAACAAGAGATTTTTCAAGTTTTCACTATAGCCATATAAGGCCAAATAGCCCTGTCCCCTGGCGGCCATGTTTTTCGACCAATCAACATGGCTTGGAGGAATCTGATAGATGGTCTCCCAATGAATATTTCTACAAAAATAATTGAAAATTGGCCAAAAACTTTCGGAGGAGAAGATTTTTCAAGTTTTTACTATAGCCATATTAGGCAAAAAAGCCCCGACCGCTTGCGGCCATGTTTTTCGACCAATCAACTTGGCTGGAAGGAATCTGATAGAGGGTCACCCTAGGTACATTTCTACAAAATTATTTGAAAATCGGCCTGACACTTTTGGAGGAGAAGATTTTTTTGAGTTTACACTATAGCCATATAAGGCAAAAAAGCCCCGCTCCCTGGCGGCCAAGGAACACTTCTTTAAAATAATTTGAAAATCTGCCAACCAGTTTGGTATAAGAAGAATTTTTAAAGTTTTTTTATTTTCGTTGCCATGGAAACCATAATTCTGCATAAATCACAAACATTTGAAGGAATTCTGGTGAGGTCAATGAGAGGATGCTTTTTGTGAAGTTTCATCCCAATTGACCCACTCGTTACTGAGGAGAAGATGTTGACGGACAACAGACGCCGGACAAAAGAGATCACAATAACTAACTTTTAGCACTTCGTGCTCAGGTGAGCTAAAAAAGAAACATCTATCCAAATGAAAGAGTAATTGAAATCATGTAGAAAATATTGTGGAAAAAGGCAGTACTAATATTTATATGAGCACTTTAAAAGAAACATGCTTCAGACTTCAGAGGCTTTTGAATTCATTTGCATTATAAAAGGATTAAATGCTCCATAGAAAACCAATACCTGTGCCGTCCGAATTTTACTCTACAGTATACACCTAAGCTGGCCGCTGTTTCCTTTAAAGGGTGTTTAAGCTTGCCAAATCAATTAAGGATGCGTGACCATACACTGTTAATTACGTACGAGTGTCATTCCAAACAAATTATAAATGTAACCCCTTTTCCCAATAAACCTATCATATACATGTATGTATTTGTAACTTGCCGGGATGTGTCGATACCGTCATGGTACAATGTGATATATGCACAAATTGGTTTCACAAATCTTGTGTTAATGCACCTGTGGATATTTCGACAACAGATGCGGACTTTAATTGTAACTTTTGTTAATTATTTGGCTATTATAATGATAAGATATGTGATTTAATTGGCAACATTTAAGTTTTTTACTTATAACAGCCTTCAAATACAAATTTGGTTTATACGACGGTAAAGAAAGGTTATGGGAATTAAGAAATTGTTTAAATAAGCAAATTTTCATTTTCCCACAATGTTTTCAATATATGTTGCTTTTTACTGTCTACACAGCAAGAAAAAAATAATTAACTTATTTGTTATAGATTAGTATTATAGTTGTATATATATATAATTACTAGAAACAAATTAAGATTAAAAGTGTTGTATATATATATATACTTATTGTTTATTTGTCATTTAAATTGTTCTGCCCCTTCCAAGTACCCTACAGAATAGAATGTTGCATGGATCATTTGCCTCGTAGTATGGCATTTGGAAAACTGTTGAAAGTTACAAAGTAGAAAATGAAGAGGCCCAACAATAACTAGAACTCATGACCCTTCAATCGATTGTAAAGGAGAGGATATAATTGAAGCAAAACCTATGGATAGTTACTAGCAACCTATTCTATTCTTGCAATGTTTTCAAATTTCGTCCGCTGCAGATGCGTCAAAAGACATTTACTTGTCGGAAAATCAATCCATCAATTCTCTTTATTGATATCTATAGATATGATATAAAGAGGAAAGTCGTTAAAACACTTTACAAAGAGATTCCATTTCAGCATGATCTCGATTTTTGGTTTAATCTATATCACTGATAAAAGCAATCAAACACATTATATATTTACAAAGAAAACCCCGGATATGATCATATGTAACAAATTATACACATTTGCCCATCTTTAATTAAACATTTTTTACAACAAATCATAGCGTCCGCAGATTTGCTCTATATTATATTGCGTCCGCATTTTCCCTCTATATTGCATTTGTCCGCATTTTCCCTCTATAATGTATTTGTCCGCAGATCGCGTCCGCACTTTAGACCCTCCCCCCATACCGTTGTATTTATAAATAGAATTCGACGATCACGATTTCTCTGCAAATGTGTTACTCTCATTTTAAATGCATTTTATGACGCACATATTTGTTTTTTTAATTCTTTATACTATATTTATATGGCCGACAAGGCACAAAGAAAATATTTTCAATTCTGTTTTTATCTACATTTGCAATGCGTGATTGAAAATTCAAATACCGTATCTGGAGCTTAAATCGGAAATAGTTCTCCCTGTAGCAGTTCACTCATTGAGATTTATAAATCTCTCCGCGTTCATGTTTTAAAATACAATGTTTCATTTTATTTCGTAATTCTCTTTGAAAATAAGAACCACATAAGAAAACAAAGACGATATAAATATATCATTATTTCAAAAATCGTGATACATTTGAAAAGTAAGAGCAAGTATTGAGTACTACTTTCACGCGTATGAAATTTAGGAACTTTTCCATAAGACGTATGGCTTCAGAATTGCAGCTACTAAATTTGTTTGTTCCAAACAAATAAAAACCAAGTCAACAAAAGTGAAAACTTGAGAGGAAAATAATTTGAAACATTGACGGAATGCGCTTTCCTAAATGTCAACCGTTTCCCAAATACAACAAATCTGCAGAAGACGACGTTGAAAACACTTAGGTAACGAATTTGTGGAGACTCTCAATAAATGTATGAAAAGTATTGTTAGGGTGAAAAGATTAACATACATTTTAGTGTCATTCAACAAAAATATCGTAATGAACGAAGCAACATATTTCCCTCTGGTAAATGCATTTAGATTCACATGCCCGCAAACGGTTTAAGATAGAAGTTTGACACATTGAGAAAATGCAAAGTATGTGCAATGTCTTCTTTTGTTATTATGTTTTAACACTGTTCAATAAGTATAAGGACATTTATATCGATGTGATGAGATGTATTCAAAATGGTCTGCTGCAGATTATGTGTAAGTGGAAAAAGTTTCCAAATGAATTCTTAAACGTACGTCCGTCCAACTTAGCCAAACTAAAAGTTAGCCAGTTATGGCACGGGAAATCAGACGGTTTGCTAATAAATAGAAATAGGAAGGTAGCCGGCAGCCCGAGCGTAATTGTGTGCAAGGGTTTGATATTTGAAGGCTTTTAAACATGTGCGTTGTTATGTATTGAATTGAAAACTAAACAAAACCAAACATTTGTTTTATTATGGCCTGCAAAACTTAATTTACATCTTGTGACTGGGAGGGAATTAATAAAAAAGTGTGCACCTTCTGACACATTTTGAAATTTGGCATGTCAGTTGATATGGGCATACGGACAACTACCGTTGGCCATTAGGCACTTTATAAAAACTTGCCAATACTGGTCACAAGAAATGTCATATTTCAGTTAATTAGTGTACTAGATTCGTGTTAACAAATGCTTTTCATGTTTTGCGGGGACAAGGAAACCATATATAAGGGCATTTACTTACTATTACATACTGATTAGCAAGTTAACGCATTGGTGATTTAATTTCCAACTAAACCATGCAGGATATTAAGCGAAATTGACCATTTCTTGGTATACCACTGACCTGTGGTAACTTCTGTGCTTTCTCACACCAAATCCCATTAAAGCAAATCGCCATACGCTAGATTCGAACTTGCAACCAGGAGTTGAGGCTTGTTATTATCAGTCTATGATTGTAATCAATAAACCTACACAGCTAGATTGACCACCTTGGGAACGCAAAACCAGAGTTGGATACCTGATTGAGTCATACAAAAGACTTAAAAAGTGGAAGAAATCGCTTCCCTTGTTGGCACTCTTGGTTTACGGGGAATGCATTACGACAGATACATCGGTGTCAGGACAAATAATGCCGGAAGAACTTGTAAATTACAGAGGACACTTCGTGATATCACTGCATTACTGTTGAAAACAGCGTAAAACACCATTCAAAGCCAAATCTCCATGTGAATAAGGGGGGGGGGGGGGGGGGGGGGGGGTCTTAAACTAAAATGCAATATACAAAATGTTAACTTCTATTGATTTGACTTCATGAGATTGCTTCGATAAACTTGGACACAGTTCAGTCTGTGTAGGCAGGTTGCCAATGAGCCGCTTGTGCATCCAAAAGTAAAAGATCCCTTAAATCAAGTTTCAGTGTCAATATTTGTGAAGCCCCATTCGCAATTTTATGCAATCGCGCTCTCTGATTGGTAGTTGGATTATTCTACAACATCTACTTCGTCGTTATTTTCCGGAAATGTTCATGAATTTCTTTGTCTATTTAAAACGCTGTGTTCAACAGTAATTCATTGATATCACGTCGTGTCCTGGGTAATTTACCAGTAAAACCGACAGTAATTGTCCTGCAACCGATGTATTAGTTGTGATGCATTCATCGTAACCAATGATTACCAGCAAGGGAAGCAATTTCTTCCACTTTTTAAGTCTTTGGTATGACTCGACCAGCGATCCAACCTCGCGCTTCTAAAGCGGTCGATCTAACTGTGTTGATATCTTGTTTAAAATCATAGACTGATTATAAGCATCAACTCCTGGCCCTGAGTTCAAATCCAGCTTATGGCTATACTGGAGTTTGTTTGGATAAAATTAGGTCAAAATGTTGATCTTAATGACATCTAGGCCAAGTTCGAATGAGGGTCATGCCGGGTCAAAAACTAGGTCAGATTGAAGTAAAGACTTGTAAATCCTCTATGAGGCCGCATTCCTTGCTTCAGGAACTTGAAATTTTGTCTGAATGTTATTTAGGTCAAGTTAGACTAGTGGTCATATTGGGTCAGAAACTAGGTCACTACGCCAAATTGAAGGGTAATCTTGTTAACAGTCTGCATGCTGCATTTTAAATTTTGGCATGTTGAAACTGTTTTAGAGTTTGTATTGATGATATGTTGGCCAAGTTTGAATATTGGTCATGTCTGTTCAAAAACTAGATCACTAGGCCAAACTGAAGGAAAATCTTGTCAGCACTGTAGAAGCCACTTCTTTTAAAATTTGGTCAGAATGTTTATCTTAATGATATCTAGGCCAAGTTCGAAAATGAGTCATGCCGGGTTAAAAACTAGGTCACTGGGCCAAATTGAATGAAAATCTTGTTAATACTTTGGAGGCCGCATATTTTACTTCAGCATCTTGAAACTTTGTCAGAATGTTTGTATTTGTGATATCTAGTCCAAGTTCGAATATGGGTCATATCAGGTAAACAAAAAAGAAATCTTGATATCACTCTGGATGTTGCATTTTGAATCTTTGTCAGAATTATTGTCTTGGTTAGTTTTGCATTGTTCAAACACTATCTCCCAGTCTAGTACATGGTTTAGAGAATTATTTCTACTTAATGAAAGTTGATTTAACATTGACTGTTTCTCAAATCAATAAGGCAGAAACTTCAAAATAATCCGCCTAGACCTGCTGTCAAATTTTCCTTTGATTCTTCATGTCTTAAATGTGTATACTGGTGAGCTCTGGTACTCAGGTGAGCGATATAGTGCCAACAAGGTCCTCCTGTTTTCAAATTGGCAGTTTCATAATATTTACTATATTTGATATGATCTTTCAACTTCTTAACAATAAATACATAAACATAAGCTGCAATTGTTATTTCATTTCACATGTTCCCTACTTCTCCAATCTCCCTGCAGCCCCCAGGCCGTCAGAACTTCAGTGCTTTGATTAATACATCTCAGCACAGCGATATAAATGACCCTATACTTATTGAACCGAGTTAAAACATAATGACAATAGAAGACATTGCACATACTGTTTGTCAAACCTCTTTCTTAAACCGTCTGCGGCATGTGAATCAAAGTGCATTTACTAGAGGGAAATATTTAAGCATTTAGGAATTAGGAAGAGGAATTTCCAACCAGTACAAAGTGGTCTGAATCGGCATTATCTATACGATACTGGCAAATGGCTTCGTTCATTACGATATTTTTGTTGAATGAGACTAAAATGTATTTTAACCTTTTCACACCCTTACATTAATTATTGACTCATGTATTGAGAGTATCAATAAAATCTTTACCTATGTGTTTTCAAAGTGGTCAGCTGCAGATTTGTCGTATTTGGGAAACGCTTGACATTCACTAGAGCGCATTCCACCATGTTTGTTTGTAGAAGACTCTGCAGAAGATGACTGTTAGAAAAACTGTTCGAAAGATTGGTGGTTGATCAAGCTCAATAAATTGTACAGTTGCCCCTACAGGCAGCTACGGTTACGTAAAATGGAGCACAACTAGCTGACACTGGCCAAATCTGTCTAATATGGAACCAATGCTTCTGGTATTCCACACCCATGCACTTTAACCCAGAACTTGAAATACCAGGAGTTTTCAAGACGACAGATGCTGCCGTGAATTGAGGACGTCTCGCATGCTGGAACAAAGTTTTCTGAGTCGGTGTATTGAGTGCAGAGATTTAAGTCCATAGCTAAAAATAATAATTTACCAAGTCAAGCTTGATAGGGTCTTTGAAAACTTCAATTAAGGTGTCACTTACAAGGGGGAAATGAGCGCTTGCTTTAAATGCGATTAATCTTTTCTCATGATGCATGCCCATTAAGCTTAACATGTTTGTTTCACCAACCTCATCGTGGTACCCCCTCTGACATTTCTTTCTGTTGGGCAAAGCGAATTACCACTTGGCTAAGATTCATAATCACTGATAATTGCTTTATACATTTTATATCGAAACAGAAACTTCTAGAGGAAATAATTAAAAACGATAGTACGTATTCGATAAAGCAACGAGCACAAGTCATTTTATACGGCTATACAAATCTACTGCGAAGCCGGCGATTTTTCCCGTCAATAGGTTATGTGTATGAACTTTGCAAATTGCTATACCGTCTATCAAAAAATTGTGTCCAGAGTGAGGTTGTCGAGGAGTCACGATACTCATACGTTTTGATTAGATGAAAAGAAAATATCGAAACAAAAAAAACTCAAGAGGAGAAATACGTACTCGATAAAGGAACGAGCACAAGTAATTTTATATATCATAATTTGCGTGTAATAACACTGGTCGTCTATTTTTAAAATGAGTTGAAATAAAAACTGATAATGTTTAACTGACTAACCGGAAGTTACCAATCCTAATTTCTTTAATATGACGTCATTTTATTATCGTATCGCCAATGATGAATAAATACCCAAAAGGAAAACGACAGAAATGACAAGGAAAGGATAGTGTGACTCGTCAAAAATGTATTTTTTTACCTGTCATCATTATTTCATGGAATTTAAATCTTGGACATATTGTAAAGTTGAATATATTCTTAACCAGATGATGATGTTTATTTTATTTGCTTAGAACGGTAGGACTCGTAAATAACTTATAATCAAATCACTGATAGTGCTGCAAGAAACGGGCTAACTGCAGATCACAGATAATGAGTTACCGATTACAAGTTAATAAATGCTTACCCGAAATAGGTACCGCATATACTCATATTATGTGATAATTTGCGTGAAATAACACTCGTCGTCTATTTTTAAAATGAGTTCAAATAAAAACTGATAAGGTTTAACTGACTAACCAGAAGTTACAAATCCAAATTTCTTTAATATGACGTCATTCTATTATCGTATCGCCAATGATGAATAAATACCTAAAAGGAAAACGACAGAAATGATAAGGAAAGGATAGTGTGACTCGTCACAAATGTAGCTCCGTAGATTATAGAATAATTTCATTAGAAGTACTTTATGAAGGGCAAGTCGATTATTTGTTATACCTGTCATCATTATTTCGTGGAATTTAAATCTTGGACACATTGTAAAGTTGAATATATTCTTAACCAGATGATGATTTTAAGTTTATTTGCTTAGGACGGTAGGACTCGTAAATAACTTATAATCAAATCACTGATAGTACTGCAAGAAACGGGCTAACTGCAGATCACAAAAAAATGAGTTATATGTACCGCATATACTCATATTATGTGGTAATTTGCGTGAAGTAACACTCGATGTCTACCTTTAAAATTAGTTTAAATTAAAACTGATAAGGTTTTACTAACTAACCGGAAGTTATACATCGAGATTTCTGTAATATGACGTCATTATATTATCGTAACTCCAAAGATAAATAAATACCCAAAGGGAAAACGACAGAAATGATAGGAAAGGATAGTATGACTCGTCACCAATGTAGTACCGTAAATTATAGAATAATTTCATTGGAAGTACTTTATGAAGGGCAAGTCGATTATTTTTGTCATCATTATAGCATGGATTTAAAATCTTGGACACATTTTAAAGTTGAATATATGCTTAACCAGATGATGATTTTTAGTTTATTTGCTTACAACGTAACTTATAATCACATCACCGAGTGATTGGAGCAAGGGGCTAACTGCAGATCACGGAGAATGATTAACCGATTATAAAAGTTACCGCCTATACTCATAGTGTATGGAATACAGTAACTTCGTACCTTAGTAATTTCGTACTCGGTATATTTCGGTAATTTCGTACCCCTGAAGCTTGTCTTTTGAAGCCGAAGCCGTCCTTTCAAATGCTGCCCCCCATTCAAGAAAACAGCTAAAATATCATATCCTCGACTGTCCAGTTGTATTGACCTTTAGACTTTTAATCAATATATTACAGTAAATGTAGCAAACAAAGTTACAGCCAATTTCATTTTTTTTTTTTTTTTTTACATAGTACAGTTTATCAGGGAAAGCAGCTATGTCTATGATCTAGTATTTGTCAAAATATGAAAGTAAGATTAGAATCAGTGGTCTGTTAATCAACAGAAAAGGCTATATTATAAAATATTAAAGGCAGTTCACAATTAATGTCAGTAATAAGTCACCCAGGGACCTCACATAAGTGTTCTGTCCTCTCATATAACTGAAATGCATCTGTTTTCTTTGTAATATAATGTGAAATCCCTTTTCCTGTGTGAAATTGTCTAATCTAAACATTACACATGGTTATCAAAGCACTGAAAGTGCTGACGGCCTGGGGGCTGCAGAAAGGTTTGAGAAGTAGGGAAATGTGAAAGGAAATAACAATTACAGCTTATGTTTATGTATTTATTGTTAAGAAGTTGAAAGATCATATCAAAAATAGTAAATATTACGAAACTGCCAATTTGAAAACAGGAGGACCTTGTTGGCAGTATATGCTCACCTGAGTGCAAGAGCTCACAACTATTCACATTTAAGACATGAAGAATCAAAGGAAAATTTGATAGGCAGAATATTTTTAAGTTTCTGCCTTATTATATTGAGAAATAGGTCAAGGTTAAATCAACTTCCATCGAGTAGAAATTCTCTAAACCATGGACTAGACTGGGAGAAAGTGTATGATCAATGCAAAACTCATCAAGACAATCATTCTGACAAAGATTCAAAATGTAACCTCCAGAGTGTTTTCAAGATTTTCCTTCATTTGGCCTAATGACCTATCTATTTTTACCTCATATAACCATTTTTCGAAAGGTTTCAAGCTGCTGAAGTAAATAATGCGGCCTTCAGACTATTAACAAGATGTTCCTTCAATTTGGCCTAGTGACCTAATTTTTTAACCCGGAGGGACCCGTATTCGAACTTGGCCTAGATATCATTAAGATAAACATTCTGACCAAATTTTAAGAAATGTGGCTTCTACAGTGTTGAAAAGAGTTTCCTTCTTTTTGGCATAGTGACCTAGTTTTTGAACAGACATGACCGCTTGCGGGCACCTGTACAGCGCAATCGGGTCGCCCGGTTGAGGGAGAGGTTGGCGTTTGCACTCTATCGCTACAACTTAGTTATTCTGTCTTTTCGAAACAAGAGGCAAAACGAGTTGTCTCCCCTGTTGGTAGGTATTTGTTTACTTCCGGTTTAATTCGTTTTGACACATTTAACTGTCAAATTGCTTCGTCTGACGATTTATATTAGTTTCTCTGTGTATACTTTGGAAATATTTGTATTTTTTTAAAGATGTCATCAGACTTATTTAACTCATCAAAAACTTCCATTGAGGATCTTATGGATTTAAAAAAATACGAAATTAAATCGTATTTACAGAGTCAACGTCAGAAGGTCGGCGGAAAAAAGGTTGAAATTGCCGGGAGAGAACTTTCTTGCATTAAAAATGCAAATCAGATCGAAGTTGATAAGTCTTTGACTGGCTCATTTCCTGATAACACTTTTGATATCGATTATGTTCCTGAGTTTGAGACCTTAAAGTCGGGATGGACTAGTGACCCTTATTTTTTCCCAAAAATGTCAGTGTTGGATATTGAACATTATCTGATTGATAGCAGCCACAGGTCTGAAGACAAAATTAAGATGGAGTGTTAAAGACAATATATTAGAGGTTTAAATGTCTTCAAAGAGAAGTTTATTCACAAAGTGATGATTATTGCAATATCCGAAACTGGTGAACTGTGTTATATGAAATCAAAATGTTTTCCATCCATGAAGCAAGGAACCTACTGGCAGTGGATTTTGATGTCCAAATGTAACCCTGTTGTGATTGCCAAAGCTCATTGTACCTGTCCAGCTGGGTAAGTCATTTAATTTGTTGAGAAATTGATACATCATTTACATGTTTGATGGAAAAGCGATAATTTTTATAGTAGCCCAACTGACTGAGACAAGTGTAATTTAAGGGTTACTCTTAAAGCCGAATGATACCGGATAATACAAATAATACCGGATAATTCGAATAAAACTACAGAATAATACATTTACATTGCAAATAATATCATATTCGTCTATATTTTGGTGAAATATATATGAATTTGGTTTGGAAAAACCTGTTATTGGCATGTGGTAAATCTAGTCTCAAAATGTCTGTTTCGTTTATTTTGGAATGTCCTCTCTTGTGAATGTATGGAGTGTTTCCCTTGGTTTAATTTAGATGCAAAGTGTTATAAAACGTGTCTGATGAGACTCTGATCTGGGGTGTTATTTTTACTTTATTCAATCATTCCTTTCATTTACGGATAGTTTCCATAGGTTAAAATAAACGTTTTCAAAGTAATTACTTGATTAACCGATATTGTTTAATTTAACAAAGGGATGCAATTAATACAGTACCAAGGGAGGTCTCTTCAAAATATATGAAACAGATATTTGTAAACCACGATAATATGTCAATAAAAGTATTTTTTATTAACTGAATAATCGGTATTCATATATATATCATCTAAAAGAAAACGACAATAAGTATTTTTTGCAAATCAAATGTATTATTTAGTATTTTTTCTTATTATTCGGTAGGTTTTCGTATTATCCGGTATTATTTGGAATTTTTGGCTTTAAGAGTAACAGGTAATTTAAGATTGTTACAACATTTTCTCTCTTAATCCTTTCCCTCATATAGACGCTTTCTGACGCCTCTGCAGCAGACGGCTTTTTGAAAACATAGTGACAAAAGGAGAAATTGCACAAGTTCTCCTTTTGCCACAATGTTTTCCACTTTTTATCTTAGGTTATCCATTCAATTATGGAGATTTTCTATGTTTTGACAAAATACGTTCAAAGTCGTCTGCTGCAGAATTGTCGTATGAGGGAAAGGGTTAAGGAACAGGAGTCACGACTATGTCTTGGATTTTGATTGTTATAAATTACAAAACAATTCAACATGAACATAATAATGTTATTGTATTTATCTGAAAATAGCAAATATAACATGAATATATTCAAATTCATAGCGATGTCAAGGCTGAATATACACACAAAAAAAAGTTTTTATAATTTTGGGAGGCAATTCGCTTCTTGAAAAGAACAAATCATTACTCATACTAATAAGTCATACGGTCTCTGGCCCATAAATACATGCATATATATCTATTTGGATGCTTAGTGAACCATATACTTTTGGTATCATTTGATGTGCAGAGGACTAGATAAGGAGCAGTAAACTAATCTTTCCCCAACAATATCTCTCTCATTACTCAACTCATCTCTATGTTGTGGGTTCTCAAATATTCGCTCCTCTGAGATGATTCTTTTGAGTACCCATACTATTGGGTTTAACCTTTCCCACATACAGATGCTTTTTGACGCCTCTGCAGCGGACGACTTTTGAAAACAATGAGCAATTTCTTCATTTGCCACAATTTTTTCAAATCTTTTCAATAATCAAACTTAAAATTAAAAAAGAGATTTTCTATAATGATGATAACATGCTTGCAAAGTCATCTTTATTTTTTTTAAATTTCAGTATCTACTTAAAAACATATTTTGAATACTTAAATTATTTACAGATTGGGTGAGGCCTGCAGTCACATATCAGGACTGTTATTTGCAATAGAGGGTGCGGATGTTACAACCGATAACAGAGCATGTACATCCAAACCATGTGCATGGAATAAGCCAGGAAAAAGAAAAAAAGAACCGAAACCTGTTTCAGCTTTGACATTCAAACGGATCAAGCTAGAAGGCCCTGATATAAATACATGTAAATACATGTAATAACAATATTAAACCTAAGGATGTGGAAATTAGTGAAGAAACACAAATTTCTTTCAAAAATATGCTATCCAGGAAAATAGGGAGTTCTTCCAATGCTGTTCTATTCCATTTGTTGCACCCACATATAAATTATGTTCCTGTAGACAATAATTTAAATGTGGGATTAGAGATTTCTGTTGAAACTTCAGAAAATATCTTATTTGAATCAAATTCTTATATAAATATTAAAGATATTATAACCCAAGACCGGCTATTATCATGTGGATCATCGATCACAAATGAGCTTGAAATAAGAACCAGGGGTCAAAGTGAAAATCCATTATGGTTTCTATGTCGAAAAGGAAGAATTACTGCTTCCATATTTCATGATGTTTTAAAAAGAAAAAAATCTACTCCTCCTGAGAAATTAGTGAATAAAATAATGGGTGACTGTGAAAATAATGCAACTGATTCAGTTCCGGCTATACAATGGGGAAGGAAGATGGAAACTATTGAAATTTAAGCAAAATATAAAGGTTCTTGAACGAGGATTATACCTTTACAATTAGTTTTGTTATTTAGGTGCAAGTCCTGATGGTTTAGTTTTATGTGAAAAAGAAACCTTTCTTCTTGAAGAGAAATGCCCTTACAAACATAGGTTTAGAAAAGTAAGAGATGCTTGTAAGGAAGCAGATTTCTGTTGTTGCACAGATGAAAATGACCAAATTCAATTGATATTACACACAAATTCAAGGCCAGATGGGAATTTGTGGTTTTGAAAAATGTGATTTGGTCATTTATACATCAAATGATTTTCAAATTGTAACAGTGGAATTCAACAAAATATTCTGGGAGACATTGCTGAAATGCTTAGTAAAATTTTATGCATCATTTGTGAAGCCAAAATGTTTAAACTAAGAATTTATTGTATTATAGATATGCAAAAAAAATATAGAATAGGGTGAAACTAAATAGCAATTATTTCTTTTTCACAATATTTTCAACTCTATTTAACAATAACACTTTCATATATAGAACATTTCCATAGTTTTGCATAGATGTATTCAAATGATCTGCTGAAGATTTGTTATATATTGTAAGGAGTTAAGTTTGATTACCTTATCAAAAGTACAGATGCTAATAATGAGCAATTTCTCCTTTTGCTGCAATGAAATCGACTGTTTTCAATTACTTTATTTTTATTTATAGAGAGTTTCAATAGTTTTGCCTGGATGTTGTCAATGGTGTCTGCTGTTGATTTGTTGTATGTGGGAAAGGATTAAAAGATTGCTTTCATTTTTATCAATGTTTAACCCTTTCCCACATATAACAAATCTGTAGCAGACGACTTTGAAAACATTCCCGAAACAATTTGAAAACTCACTTTAAATGAAAGTACAATAGTTGAATAAAGTTAAAAAACATGGTGTCAAAAGGAGAAACTTCTTCTTTTGTCTCCATGTTTTCAAAAAGCCGTCTGCTATAGCTGGAGGCGCCAGAAAGTGTTGATATGAGGGAAAGGGTCAATACCTTGTTCATGTAGTTATAAATGATAATTTACGAAAAAGGTCTACACACAAATGTACAAAATCTGTATAAAACTTATTGTAATTACAGAATACAGTCTAAAAAACATTTTGACAAAAGGAAAAAATGAATTTTATGAGCAATTTCTCTTTTACCCACAATGATTTTTAATGTCCTTTGCTTCAGAGTCATCAAAGCCTCTGTAAATGGGGAAAGGATTAAATAAAAAACATTTTCTGAAACTTTGATTTCATTCAATTTACTTATCCTTTCATTGACCCCTTTCCCACATATAACAAATCTACAGCAGCAAATTTTGAAAATATCTAGGCACAAATGTGACAAATCTCTGTAAAAGAAATTATAATTATTGAATAGTGATGGAAACATTGTTGCAAAGGTTTCTGCTATTGCCACAATGCTTTAAAGAATCATTTCTCTACAGAGGCATCAAAAAGTGTCTGCATGTGAAAAAGGGTTGAATAACACACTTCTGATACTTTGTTTAAATATCATACAATTTATCTGATACTTTGTGTAATCATTTCCTGCAATGTTGTTATTAATTGATATATGAGAAATATGCAACAGACAACTTTGAAAATATCTGGGCACATATGTGAAAGAAATCTATAAAAATCAATAATAATTATTGAATAAAGTTGAACAAATATTGTTACCAAAGTATAAATTACTAATAATGAGAAATCTGTCCATTTGCAACAATGTTTTTAAACTTTCATTTGCTTCAGAGAAAACAATACACTTCTTTATTTGGAAAAGCAGACAATATTCTGATACTTTGTTTAAATTTCATACTTTGTTCTACCCTTTCCCACATATAACAAATCTGCCATCTTAACCCTTTCCCTCATACGACAATTCTGCAGCAGATGACTTTGAACGTATTTTGTCAAAACATAGAAAATCTCTATAAGTGAATGGATAACCTATGACAAAAAGTAGAAAACATTGTGGCAAAAGGAGACTATGTTTTCAAAAAGCCGTCTGCTGCAGAGGCGTCAGAAAGCGTCTATATGAGGTAAAGGGTTAAGAAATAATAAAAAAAAAAACACTTTTCAAGGAAATTTGACACCCTGTGTTAACAGGTGGTTAACAGGCTTAAAAGACTCTTGTAGTGTGAATAATTTGTATTGTGGCTTACAGTATGTTCATATTAAACACTGCTGATACATATGAGATTTTGTTTTTATTTAGTCAAATTAATTATATAAAAATAAGACAAATATTGTCTTCCGTTGTAAGAGACTTAAATAATATTATGATAATATGTCATACCCATGGAAAAGGTTGACCAAATCCATGAGGTTCAGAAATGTCTTTGTTTACCACTTCTGAACGAATGTTCACAGGTCTCTCATGGCTGATCGACTCTTCAGCTAAATTCTCCGTTGGAATTTTAGTTCTTGATAGACAATTCGGTCCTAGGCCGTCCGAGAAATGATCCGAACACACTCTGGTGTAATCTGTTGGTTTCCAGTGTGTTCTGCTTATCGCTCGAATCCGGGCTATTTTTGTTGTTAAATCTTTTGGTAGCTTATGAAGGGAAACGGTTTTACCGATTTTTTCCTTTTGTGTTGTGACAATCAGTCATACAGCAATAATATTTACCCATTGTGACCAGTGAGTGGTCGGCCAGACGCCGGCCTGTCCCAGGTCAACGAACGTCTGCCCGATTTCAGGCCGGGCTCTAAGCGGCGTCTGGATTGTCTGGATAGTCCAAAATTTGGCCCGACGCTCGCCCGATATGTGTGATGCCCGGCCGGACATCGGCCATGCATCAGCCGATTAATATGCGATGAGGTTTTAAGTCAGAGTTAACTCGATGCCCGCGAGGAGTCCAGAAGGATTCCGGCCGAAAATGCCTAGAAATCCGCCGCAAATTAGTCGCAAACCTATAGCAAGGTAATTGTGACTGGGGTTTAAGTGATACTAGGTAGGAAACATTTTAAATTCTTAAATATCCTTTTGAAAACAATATAAATATGCAGCAAAAGACTTTTGAAAACACAAAGATTGATATCCATATCTCTATGTGCAGACATAAGGCACATTCCTGTAAGCATTTTCTTCGCCATTGATGATCTTCAGTCGGACCTAACGAAGCCAATAGTTGAAATTCTTTCTTCGAACTCGCAACTTGTCACCAAAAATGTGATCGCTATCCAACGAATTATGTCGACATTCGGATCGCTTGACTTCCTTAATCAAGTCGCCAATCGTTGATTGGTCGGTAAGGTAAGGGTGATACACCACCCCATTTATTCCTCCAGCACTCGATTTACACCTGAAGTGCATCGTCCGATGGCAGGTCTTCCCTTATGAAGTCTACCGACTCGTCGCTTAAGTGCTATATCAGCTGGCGGGTACAGTTTAATTAAATAAATTAATTACATCGACATGTGATGGGTTTCTTTGGATAATATAAAAAAAAGCAAAATAAGTGAGCTGGGAACGTCATGGGTGTGCACGGGACCCTACGGTCCCCCGCTAAATCCATCACTGCATCTTTCACGCGACTTCTTTGTTTACCAGTAATCGTCACACGGACCCTATGCCCCCCCCCCCCCCCCCTCCCCGGTTAATTTGCAGTTTTGTTGAATCCATGATGATCTATTTTTCTCGCGCAATCTCACCCTTAAATGCGTTTTGGGGTGTTAACAGCAATTTGCAGGCTGTCAACTCCGAAAAAATGGTTTTACTACTATGACCAAAAACTGGTATAAATTGTATCAGGAATCTAGAATTATTGTACCCTACATTCCTGATTGTACATACTAGTAATGAAATTACACATATTTTCATGAACTGCTGCTAAAAGTTAAAATCTAAACTGTAGTTTAATGGTAAAACACCTGTTTTAACAAGAGTTCTTAGTTCAAATCTCAGCCGTAACAGGTTTTGAAAGAAGCAACTTAACTTAACAATTTATACATGAAACCATTATGTTGTGGGGAATCATCAGAGTTGTCTAAATGAAACGCTTATCACATTATTATCCAGGCTTCTAGTGAAACTATTTTATGAAAACAGTTATTTACTCCCTGTACCTTTTTCAAAAGCTGTTATAATTGAGCAATAACAATCAGTTAAAGGAACTTGAAGTTGATCAACAATGATGACTCTGAAAAGCTGAACATGTTCAAGGTCTGATCATATCCCTCACTATCCATATTGTCAAACGACATACTTCATATTCATGTATACATAATAAGTTGTTGATACTTGTACTTATTAACAAATAAACTGATGTTGTTTCATGTTTTACAAATTAAAAACCAGCAAAGGAGATATAGGGTTCAAAGTGAAGATACTGTTGGATAGGAAGATATTGTTCTTTTTGGAGCAATTACAACATTCCGACAATGTATTCAGATTAGTCACAGACATCAAGTCATTTACATCAGACAAGGGGGCTAAACTTAAGCCTTTCCAACATACATCAAACATTCATCAAACCTGCAGCACATGACATTGACAATGTTGAGGTAAAACAAGGGAAAGCCAAAGTTTAATTAATGAATAGAATTGGAAACATTGTAGCAAGAGGAGAAATTGCTGATCATGAGCAAGTGTTTTCATATGCGTCAACAATTTTAACTCAAAATGCCTTTAACCTTTCTATGTGTTTCCTTGAGTTATTTAGAGCAGCATATCGGGTGAATAGTTTAAAGAGTAATATGGGGAATTTCTATTCATCCTACAGAATTGAACTCATTTCCATTATACAGACACGCAATGATGAAATATTTTATAAATGGGACTTTAGGAAATATTTCTCAAAAAGTATAGTTTGCTCAGTCTTTATGCATAATGTTTTCATCTTTGTCTCAAGAATATACATTGAGTCCGATCATGCAAAGAAAGTTGCCTTGGAAGAATGTTGTGTGAAGTATTTTTTCTAGAAAGCCAGGGGTAAAAATGTTAGGTGAACTGAAATTCCATTGAAAATGATGTTAAGCTCAAGTCAATCAATCAACCATGGTAAGAGTCAGTTTCCAATTATGTTTATTACTAGTTTACAAATGACTAGCATTTGTAAACAAGATGAGTTTGTGAAACACTGATGCCCCCGAATGGCAACATCTAGGTCAAAGGTCAAGGTCGCCAGGTCAAAAATGTTGGTACTGACAGAAAGGTCATGTCACAAGGAATACACATGTGAAATATGGTAGCCGTACCTGTTATGGTTCAAAAGTAGTGGTCAAAGTTAAAGTTTTTTTCAAGAATGGCAACATCTAGGTCAAAGGTCAAGGTCGCAAGGTGAACAATTTTGGTATTGACAGAAAGGTCATGTCACAAGGTATACACATGTGAAATATGGTAGCCGTACCTGTTATGGTTCAAAAGAAGTGGTCAAGGTTAAAGGTTTTTTTTGAGAATGGCAACATCTAGGTCAAAGGTCAAGGTCGCAAGGTCAAAAATGTTGGTACTGACAGAAAGGTAATGTCACAAGGAATACACATGTGAAATATGGTAGCTGTACCTGTTATGGTTCAAAAGTAATGGCCAAGGTTAAAGTTTTTTTTCGAGAATGGCAACATCTAGGTCAAAGGTCAAGGTCGCAAGGTCAAAAATGTTGGTACTGACAGAAAGGTCATGTCACAAGGTATACGCATGTGAAATATGGTAGCCGTACCTGTTATGGTTCAAAAGTAGTGGTCAAGGTTAAAGGTTTTTTTGAGAATGGCAACATCTAGGTCAAAGGTCAAGGTCGCAAGGTCAAAAATGTTGGTACTGACAGAAAGGTCATGTCACAAGGAATACACATGTGAAATATGGTAGCCGTACCTGTTATGGTTCAAAAGTAATGGCCAAGGTTAAAGTATTTTTCGAGAATGGCAACATCTAGGTCAAAGGTCAAGGTCGCAAGGTCAAAAATGTTGGTACTGACAGAAAGGTCATGTCACAAGGAATACACATGTGAAATATGGTAGCCGTACCTGTTATGGTTCAAAAGAAGTGGTCAAGGTTAAAGTTTTTTTCGTGCAGACAGACAGACAGACAGACAGACGTACAGACAGGCCAAAAACTATATACCCACCGAATCTATGATTCCGGGGGCATAAAAATAAATCAGAACATTCTTCAATGCTTTCTAGTGATGTTTTCCATCAACATCCCTGGAAATATCACAGTCTGATAAAACAGATATGTACTAATTAAACATAAGTACATAATGAGTTTAGGTGTTTTTTCATTTTTTTACATTTTTTTCAAATTTCCTTTCCTGCTTAATTAATTGTTCTTGCTTTCACACGATCTAGGCTATGCCTATTAACACATTAAATGTTTACCCGAAATAGGTACCGCCTATACTCATATTACCTTCTCATAGAAGACTGGAAAGGTCCAATTGAAGCCCCTTGTTTGATATCATCTTTACATTTGCCGTGGAATAAGAACCCATAGTAGGTAGCTGTTGATTCTTAAAATTACCATTTCTATGGTCAGGACTTTGTGGACAACGCTTGATTATGGTCCCATGTTGGGAGATTTTCAGCAAACGCTGGTATTGCAGTTCCTTAAGGAAGATTCCCCCCAGCATATTCATCAATGCATGGAACAAGGGCAAAACCACAAGAAATGTGAACCATTGCACCCACAGTGGCATACAGAGTGGACGTTGGGCGATCCTTCTACATTTGATAATTTGCTCTCTCTTTCTCTCTCTCTCTCTCTCTCTCTCTCTCTCTCTCTCTCTCTCTCTCTCTCTCTCTCTCTCTCTCTCTCTCTTTCTCTCTCTCTCTCCCTCTCTCTCTCTATATATATATATATATGCATATCTCCACCCACTGTATATGTGTGTATTGCACTGTACAGAAGTACATGAGTATATTGCTCTTGGAATCTTTAGTCCATTTATAGAGGTTCGTACCACATGTATCCCTTTTAACTGTGAAAATGTGTTCATCACTGTCATCTTCAATCGTCTCACAAAAGACACACTACAGGTGTGTGTCGTGATGCTTGCATTTAATCTTTACCGGGTTCTTTTGAGACTTATATTGGTCTCTTCACTTTCAGAGTTATCCTTTGATATCTTATCAAGAACTGCTCTCTGCACACAATATATGTGGACAACTCTTCAAAATCCATTCTGATACTCTACTTTTTTTCCAGCATTGTCTTATTAATTATGATGCCATTATTTAACCCTTTAACATATACAGATGCTTTTTGAAAATATTGTAGCAAAAACAAGAATTTATTCATAATGAGCATTTATCCTTTAGTTAAATGTTTTTAACTCTGTTCACTAACTATTTAATTTATTTAAATAGAGTTTCCATATTTTTGTATGTATGCTTTCAAAGTCATCTGCTGAAAATGTGTTATTTGTGGTTAAGTATTAAACACTCAACATCACCCAAAAAGGTAATTGATGGATTAAATAGTGTTTTCTAGCGCTTTCTAAAGTATTTAGGATTTATCTGAGTAAATTAACAGTACTACAGGTATTATATATCCTTACATCGATACATCAGTTGATTGATTGTTTGGTGTTCTACACCGCTCTCAACACATTTTCTGTTATATCACGACATTTCCTGGGTAAGTTACCAGTACACCTGGTCCACTAATCCTGACACCAGTAAGTCAATCGTAAAGCTAACCTCGCAACCCTGAGCGCCAAGGAAGGCAGCAATTTCTACCATTTTAAAGTCTTAGGTATGACCCGACTGGGGATCGAACCCGCGACATCCAGCAACCGGGGTGGACGCTCTACCACTAAACCATCGAGGCGGTATACCACACATCAGTCATAAAGTTATACCATGAGCTCCCATGAGGAAAGCCATTACAACCATGTTACAGCATTTGGTATTACTTGACAGGGAATCGAAGCCAGGGCTTGTACTCCAAATATGGACACTCTTACATAACCATTATACCATCGAGAAGGTACCCCAAGCGTAAAGGCACATCATTTCAACAAAACTATTCAAATCACCCTCAAGTGTGTTATTAGTATAATAACACTCCTTTGTATATGGACATCACGAATCTTTTTTATTACATTTTTCCTGGTATAAGCAATACAATTTCTAATCATTCTCCTTTCTTATAACTACAGGTTGTTTAAAAGAGTGTTTCCCACTCACATTTTCATTAATTGTTATATCTGAACGATCTGAATCTACAAGTTAAATAACACATTGATAACGTGGTGAACAATGGCTTTAAAATAACGTTTACGACCAAATTTGGTTAAAATACCACTTATGACCCTGAAAATGTCCCAACACAATAGCTTCCCATCATCAAGAAATAATCTTTTTTATTGTATAATTTGATATTGGTTTTTCAAAAATGGTCGTTTTGTGTTTTAAAGACTTCTAGCATCAATTTGGAAAATTGATAATTGTTTAGAACATGACCCCATTCTTCGACCAAGCTCCGAAAACCATAAAGATGTAAGACTCAATTTTTAGATGACCCTACGATACAGGTATAAGGTCAGTTACCGGTAAACATGTTGAACTCGTATTGAACTAAACCGTTAACCCGGCCTCATTTACATTACATGTACTAGGGATATATATATGCTGAGCTAGAAAGATTTTGAGGCTACATGGGTTAGTTACATGATTACAAATATGGTGCTACGATCTGATTCAGATCACTATATAAGATGGATTCAAAGCGCGCACCAGCACTGGATCTTTGTATAACGTGCATTAACGTCCGTCGGTCAGTCATTTTGTATCGATCGCCTTCGATCAAAGCATTTACGATGTTAAGCTAATCTCTCATTTTTTATTTTATAGTATACATTTATATTGAACATATACCGTTCCCGGTATTAGACATTTCTGCTACCTATGTTACAATGTGTAACATTATATTCGGGTATATGCACACACTATATCTAGTGTAATGCCAAAGTATCCTGTAGCAACAAGTGGGAATTCGATCTGTTACAAAACTCTGAAAACTATGCTCCAAATAAGACTTCTGATTGGTCCATTTCGAAAATGCAATCATATACTTTAGCACAAAACTCTGAGCACAAAGTATAGTTTTAAGCTCCACTGGACGAAAGCCAGTCGAGCTTATGTTATGGCGTATCCGTCGTGCGGCCGTGCGTGCGTGCGTGCGTCCGTAAACGTTTTGCTTCAAACGAATTGTTCTCCCTAACCACTTGGCCAATTGGGATGAAACCCTCTAAATGGCCTCTCCTAATTCCTTCAAATTGTTAGGATCAAGGCAAAATTCTAGTTTCAATGGCAACCGAAAGAAAAAATAGTGAAAAGTTATAAAATCTTCTCCTCCGGAAGTGTCAGGCCGATTTTCAAATAATTTTGTAGAGATGTTGCTTGGGTGACCCTCTATCAGATTCCGTCAAGCAAAGTTGATTGGTCGAAAAACATGGCCACCAGGAGCCTTATATGGTTAAAGTGAAAACTTAAAAAATCTTCTACTCCGAAAGTGTTTGGCCAATTTTCAAATAATTTCGTGGAAATGTTTCTTTGGAGACCCTCTTTCAGATTTCTTCAAGCCATGTTGTTTG
Source organism: Serripes groenlandicus (assembly GCA_031761405.1). Classification (NCBI taxonomy): domain Eukaryota; kingdom Metazoa; phylum Mollusca; class Bivalvia; order Cardiida; family Cardiidae; genus Serripes; species Serripes groenlandicus. Next base: position 85,189,081 of record JASEVX010000002.1, on the reverse strand, counting down.
GTTGAAAGACATGGCCCCAGAGGGCGGGGCTTTTTTGCCTTATATGACTATAGTGAAAATCTTCTTCTCCGAAAGTGTCAGGCCGATTTTCAAATAATGGTGACCCTTTTTTCTGATTCCTTCAAGCCATGTTGATTGGTCGAAAACTATGGCCGCCAGGAGGCGGGGCTATTTTGCCTTATAATATGGCTATAGTGAAAACTTAAAAAATCTTCTTCTCCGAAAGTATTTTGTCGAAATGTTCGTAGGGTGACCCTCGATCAGATTCCTTCACAGCCATGTGTATTGGTCAAAAAACCTGGCCACCAGGGGGCGGTGCTGTTTGGAGATTTATTTTTTGCCTAATGGCAGTGGAGCGATACTGGCCATCTTGGGCCTCTTGTTTAGTTTTGGAGACGTATTCACAACCATTGTTTATATCATCCAAATTCTAGTTCTTATCCTTCATTTCAAGGTAAATTCAATTTTTCATTGGCTTATTCACATGGTTAGCCAATTAGAAATTGTGTTACTTTTGAACTTTTGAGTCATTTGTGCATACTGGATATGTGTGCAACAGGTTTATGAAACCAGCCCCATGTTGGGTATATTCAGCTCACACATTCGAGGTATGTGGGACATCGTGTTTCACATATAACATTTGTCTCGGATGGGTTGGTTGTCGGGTTCATGGGATTCCGATTTATATTTCCGATGGAAGGGGTCTAACTTCAAAGGGCCATTGGAGCAGCGTAGTCGGCAACTCTCAGAGGGTCTGACTCCCCTCTTCTGGATCCGTGCATGTATGAATTGAACGAATTTACTTATAGTTTGTAATTCTTGTTATTTTCAGTCGGATTTAATTGCGAGGCAATTTAACCAGACTATTGCAGTCGAAACCTTTGAACCAATGTTAACCGTACTGTCGCCTTTAAAAGTGTACGCACTGTGAAGTAGTCCACCAATTCGTATCGAGGTGTGTGAAGATCGTAGCTCAACCATTGAAAAAACGTAGTTGGTAGACCTGGGTCGTAGATCGTAGCTCAGCCATTGGAAATATATAGTTTGTTGATCTTGGTTGTAGATTTCAGCTCAACCATTCGAGAAAGATAGAGATGCGGTTGATCTGGGTCGTAGATTGTAGCTCAGCCACTTAAAAACATAGCGAGTTGGTTTATCTGTGTCGTAGATTGTATCTCAACCACTCAAAGCACATAGTGAATTGTTTGATCTAGGTCGTAGATCGTAGCTCAACCACTCAAAACCACTCAAAACCCCTCATAACAATAAGAGACCCAGATCAACCAATTATCTAATTGTTTTGAATAGTTGAGCTACGATCTATGACCCAGACAAACCTATTCGCTATGTGTTTTGATTGGTTGAGCTACGATCTACGACCAAGAGCAACCAATTCGCTTTGTCTTTTGAATGGTTGAGCTACAATATATGTCAACCAACTATGTGTGTTTTTTCAGAGACTGAGCAACGATCTACGACCAAGATCAACCAAATCTCTATTTGTTTTCAATGGTTGAGCTTCTATCTACGACACAGAGCAACCAACTATGTATGTGTTTTCAGTGGCTGAGCTACGATCTACGACCCATATTAACCAAATGTCAATATTTGTTTAGTGGCTGACCTACGATCTACGACCTAGATCAACCAAATGTCTATTTGTTTTGAATGGTTGAGCTACGATCTACGACCCAGATCAACCAATTTTCTAATTGTTTTGAGTTGCTGAGCTACGATCTGCGACCAACGTCAAGCAATCCGCTATCTCTAATTGTTCTGAATGGTTGAGCTACGATCTACGACCCTTTTCAACCAATTCCCTATGTTATTGCAGTGGCTGAGTTACGATATACGACCCAGTTCAACCAATTCTCTAATTGTTATCAGTAGTTGGTATACGATCTACGACCTAGATCAACCAATTCGCTATGTGTTTTGAGTGATAAAGCTACGATCTACGACATGGATTAACCAACTATGTTTTTTTCAGTGGATTGAGCTACGATCTCCGACCCAGATCAACCAATTTTCTAATTATTTTGAGTGGTTTAGCTACGACCTACGACCCAGATCAACCAATTATGTATGTTTTTTCAGTGGATTGAGCTACGATCTCCGACCCAGATCAACCAATTTTCTAATTATTTTGAGTGGTTTAGCTACGACCTACGACCCAGATCAACCAGTTTTCTTATTGTTTTGAGTGGTTGAGCTACGATCTACGACCCAGATCAACTTATTCTCTAATTGTTTTGAATGGTTGAGCTACGATCTACGACCCAGATCAACCGATTCTTTGTGTCTTTTGAGTGGTTGAGATACCATCTACGACCCAGATCAACCAATTCGCTATGTTTTTTCAGTGGCTTAACTACCATCTACGACCCAGATCAACCAAATCTCTATTTGTTTTTAATGGTTGCGCTGCGATCTACGACCCAGGTCAACCAAATACGTTTTTTCACTTGTTGAGCTATGATCTACGATCTACACGCTAACTCCACACACCTATCTTAGTGAATGCTCAAAAAAAGGCAAATGTCATGTGTGAATAACTTCTTAATTACGAAATTACTGTTGAACTCCACACACCTATCTTATTGAATGCTAACAAAAAGGCAAATGTCATGTGTGAATAACTTCTTAATTACAAAATTACTGTTGAAAAAATGCATCTGGAAACACAAATACTTATGGTTTTAATTCAGTAGATAATTTTGCATGTTAAACGAAATCGGTAACGTCTGTGTGATGGCCCGAGACACCAGAGTATGTAATCATGCTCAGTACTGGCGAAAAGATTCGCTTCACTTTTTTTTTTTTTTACAAATGAATATATGTTACATTTATAGAGGCTCTCAAACACATAGGTATTTATAATTCATTCTGCGGATTAAAGCGATATCGGAGTACTTTTCTTGTATACTCTAGACTCCTGCATGCAGGAAGTGTGTAAACGAAACGAAATTAACAGACTATTGACCCTTATCATTTTTCGTAACCCTTATCACACCACTATCCATGTTTTCATTGTACTTTCAACATCTTCGAATTTATCTAATTTTTGTGATTTTCAAAAGAACCAGACTTTCAGTACTCCTGAGTGCTTTGAGTTATTTATAGCACCTTATTAACTTCTGCTATGGGTCATTTACAGACATAGGCAGTCTTACAGCATCATACCAAATTCGAACGAGGGCTTTCCTCGGGTATTCTGTAAGCAAATAGCTGCCGTCCTATCCAGTCGATATCGTTGTCGACTGGAAACCAACACTTTTGATTAGCATTTTAGAGTTTGCTCAGGAGGGATGTACATGTTAAGCGGAGTCATAGCACATGTGCGATGAAACTGGGTGGGGTCAAATAGAAAAAGGGGGTAAAAATAGATTGTGTACCTGTCTGCACTCCAGTGCCACAATGCTATGTCTAAGGAATTTCACTGTGGAGCAGATTTGCTGTGCCGCATTCTAACTCCCCGTGGAACAAACTCCCGAAGAGCACTATGTGTACATATGCCCTGTTGTGAACGGAAAGAGCCCCTAATTTGACAACATTTTTGATGATATGTCGCGTCATCATAATCGCTTTCAATCCCAATATAGGATCACATTCACTTTTGAACATTGTGATTATTTTTAAAGTGAAGTCCTAAATATGCGTCAAGAGGAGAATTAGTTAATATTATGAAAATTCAACGAATGCCATGTTTTTCAACCATGACCACAGTACGCCGTATGCAAAATTTATAAAGCCAAAAGTGTTCCTATATATATAGAAACAATGACTCTTGCATTGACCGAAGTAATTCAAAATCATAATAATAAATAAAGAACATAATTTATCACATGTTGTTGTAATGTATAAATCCTAGTAGTATTAAAAACGATGATGATGATGACGGTGGTATCGACGATGATGATGATGATTGGTGGTGATGATAATAATGGTTCGGTTGGCAGATTGACCATTACATGTCAAGAATAGAACCAATTAAAGGATGCTCTTTTCGTGTTAACCCCCATGTTTGAAAAACACATGTGTAACAGATTCGACCACTGAAGAATACGATCTTATTCTTCACAGACCTGTGATGAATATGAAAAGTGAAACATGAGTTCCTTCAGAGATAGCTTGATCGTTAACAACGAGGATTTTCACTACGACGTTCATTCTTTCCACGATCGAAAAAATGAATCAAACCAGGCAGCATCAAGTGTCCTTCATAAATGACATTTAAAACAAGAAATATTTTTAAAAAGATAAACGGCGATCAATATGAGAAAACACTAAGAAATGGAACACGCAATAATCTATGTTTAGCGGCCATCTCCATCCAGCTTCAATTTCTATAAATAGATTATCAAGGCCGAGAATACGCTACATGACTGGAGATTACGCGAGGCTCCCAAGAGGTGTATAAGTTTCAATTTACGATAAATAACTGAAAACTTATCATGTTTCAAAAATTATTAATATTTTGCATTTAAATATTATATTTAATACGTTTTCACTGATTTTGTTCACTGAAATGTATTTCTTAAGGTAAGCAATTAAAAGTGAGTATGCAGAACATTTCATTTTAAAACTTCATCTTATAAGTGCCTCTCGTAGGATCGTCAACTTAACTATGAACCAATCAAAAAGTTTCATTTCCTTTATTTCCTCGACATTATTCATTATATACAACATTTGATTGGTCTACACTCTAGATCAAGTAAAAGTATATATGTGGACGGTATCCATGAATGCAAAGGAATAATGTTATTGCGCGGGTGCATCAGCACCAGTAAATATATTGGTTGTGTTTAGAACTTGATCGTGTATGCGCCGTATTTTACCATCAGCTCTCGGATATTTCCGTAGCAGTTCGTCACTAGACTGGTTCTCGTTCGAGTTTGCAATAGAAGATTAAGATAAGTGAACCAGTCTATTTATATTTTTTTATTAAAATGTAAATCAAACCATAGTGTAACGTGTACCGGCGTTAAGCAATCGCGGGTCACCCATCCAGGCATTAACCGCGATGGGCGTTGCTTAACTTTACGAAAAGGTAAACCACTCTACCAACGTCGCTATAAAAGCCGGTTTACACAGCAAGGCTGTAGAAGTGATATGTATACCTATACCCCGTTCCCGTTACATTTTCCGCACTTTTCTACCCGAAGTCACACAACTGAACACAAGCGGTATACCAGAGCGGAGTCTATGTAACATCACTGGTAACCACAAAGGTTTTAATAACAGAAAAATGGGAATATTTTCATAAATGCGAAGTTATTGTGCTAAATTTTGCGATTTTAAGTTTAAATTAAGGGCAAAAAGGGACGCGTATGCGCATATAAATGTTAACAATCATTTTGGGAGATCGAGGTCAACATATTGGGAAAATGTATTTTCATTTTCGTTTTGCGTATTTAACTAAATAATTATTGTTATCATATATTTATATCATATATTTAAAAGCCGGTTTCGTTATTTTCGAATCAAACAGTATTTCTTAAGCCATAAAATGCTGATTCCCGCGATAACATCGAATTGCTGCATCTTGCAGCAACTCTTGTGAGCTATATTGGTAAAGAAAGGCCAGGAAACTCGACTAAGCTGTAATACTTTTGAGAATTCGACCAATCGGTCAGTCAGACAATTGATCAGTAGCAGTCAGTCAGTCAGTCAGTCAATCAGTTAACCAACCAGTCAGTCGGTCGATCAGTCGGTTAATCGGTCAGAAAATCAATGAACAAGTCAGTCAGTCAGTCAGACAGTGAGGGATCACAATAGATCCCATTAAGCCTTCGGCTTAAAGTTGATCTAAAAAAAAGTAAAAGTGTAACATTAGGTGTCAAATCTTTAATGTAATTGTTGTTGATATTGTATTTATCTAAAATGAATTGTGAAAGAAAATTTTATAAACAAAACTTAGAAAGGTAAACTAACATTTCTGTCACACTTGCATTACAGACACATCTATAACCCATTCTAACATAGAAGGAATTTGAAGCAGGTTACTTTGAAATTATCATAGTCTGCAGTAAAGCAGGAAAATCTTAATGTATGAAAGTGCAATTCTGAGTTAAAATGCAAATTTTATTTGGAAAAGTAGAAAAAAAAATCCTCACTATGAGTGTATATGTCGCTTGCTTCCGATACATAAATTTTGAAAACATTGTGACTAAAAAAAATATTTCTCATAATGAGAAATTTCCCCTTTTGTTCTTATATTTTCTACGCTATTCAATAATTGCACTTTATTTAGAAATAAGACCAATGAAATAACTATGACATGTATCATCAGTTAAAAGTTAAACATCTTTTATTCTCTTGTTATGAGTTCAAACTGCTTTCGTGTTATTTTTTTATTTGATGTAGACGTCTTTTGAAGCATCTGAAGCATTGCTGTGTTAAACATTGTTAAAATTCATTATTTTCTTTAAGTGCAATTGACTCTATCTCAAATTAATTGTCTGTTGTCTATAATATACAAACAACAAATCTGCAGCAAACGACTTTGAAAACAACAAGAGCAGCGTTAACCGACAAAATAACAGATTGTTAATTAACTCGAAGCGTTATACCTACCTCGCTTCTTCCTACGCAATGATAACATACGACAAAAAAAATAGGTAAACATGTGAAAAATCTGTTTAAGTATGATTCTTTAAAAGGGCCAAAAACATTGTGGTAAAGGGAGAAATTGATCATCATAGGAAATTTCTTTTTTATCACAATGATTTCAAAAGCGTTTGTATGTGGAAAATCGGTATTGCCAGTATTATTGTATACTTTGATATATTATTCCTTATTTTCCATTCATAAAAAGGATGCCATTTCTGTCGAATGATAATATAATCAGATCCTTTTCACATGCCGCTAAGGACGGAAAAATGTCCATACAGTAACGTTACAAAGAGCTCCCATCCAACCTTTGTTGAGCTTAAAGACCAGCTAATAATGTTTACTTCGTGTGTAGATGACACGAAGTGAAAAATAAATAGGCATATAAAACCCCAATCTGGTCTTTTTATAGTGCTTGCTGTGTGTTAATACATACGTATTTTCTGACGCAATAATGTAACGTATAGATAAATTAACCAATAGTACTGGTAACTTACCCAGGAAACGCCGTGATATAACAGATAAAGTGTTGAGAGCGGCGTAAAACACCAAACAATCAATCAACTGATGTATTGGTGTAAGGATAAATAATACCTGTTGTACTGCTAATTTACACAAATAAATCATAACAACTGATGTATTGGTGTAAGGATAAATAATACCTGTTGTACTGCTAATTTACACAAATAAATCATAACAACTGGTGTATCGGTGTAAGGATAAATAATACCTGTAGTACTGCTAATTTACACAAATAAATCATAACAACTGATGTATTGGTGTAAGGATAAATAATACCTGTTGTACTGCTAATTTACACAAATAAATCATAACAACTGATGTATTGGTGTAAGGATAAATAATACCTGTTGTACTGCTAATTTACACAAATAAATCCTAAATACTGTCGAAAGCGCCACTCAACACCATTTAACCCCTCAATTACCTTGTTGGGTGATGTTGAGGGTTTAACACTTACCAAGATACAGCACATTTTCCGCAGATGACTTTGAAAAAATATATGCAAAAATATAGAAGCTCTATGTTAGTGAACAGAGTTGAAAACAGTGAAACTAAAGGAGAATTGCTCATAAATTCTCTTTTTGCCGCACTGTTTTCAAAAGTCGTCTGCTATAGAGGGTCAGAAAGTGTATGTATGTGTCAAAGAGTTAAATAGTGGCATCAGAATTGCTCAAGTATTGCTGGAAAAAAACAACAAGTATCATACTGGATGTTGAGGACATTTCTACTTATATGTTGTACAGAGAGCAGTTCTTGATGCGAGATTAACGGCTGCTTCTGAAAGTAAAGAGATCGATTTAAGTATCATCAGAACCCGGTAAAGCTTTAATGAAAGCATCACAACACAAACCTGTAGTGTGTCTTTTGTGAGAAGTTTGAAGCTGACAGTCATGCACACATTTACACAGCTAGAAGTGATCAATGTGGTTCGAACCTCTATAAAACGGACTATAGATTCCAAGAGCAAGATGCTCATGTATGGCTGAACAGTGTTATGCAAGGCTGAAACAGTTATGCCAGTGTAGCCAAGTCAAAGTAAAAGAATCACAGAAAACAGGTGTAACACTCTTTACACCTACGTTTCCTTTGTTATGTGTCAGCTTGTAGCATATGTGCAATTAAAACTTGCTGACGATTTGAGGCACCTCTATTGATGGGAATGTATGTGAACCAAACAAGGCTCAGTTGGCAAATCGTCTCTAAGGAACTGCCATACCAGCGCTTGCTGAAAATCTCCGAACATGGGACTCCGATGAAGTGTGGCTTAAACATGTCCACAAAATACTGACTTAAGAAAAGGTAATTTTGAAGAAACAACAGTGACTTACTCTGGTCTCTTATTCCATGACCAACGTATGGATGATATAAAACAAGGGGCTACAGTTGGAGTTTTTTCCAGTCTTCTATGAATAGGTATCAACACATGTCTGTGTAGATGCATGCAATGTAGAATGCAATTATAAGGGAGTATTGATATTCGCCAGGTGCTAACCACAGATGTCGACTGCCCTCGCTTTTCCCAACAGAGGGGATACCACGATGGAGTTGGTAAAATAAACACGGTTAGCTTAATTGGTATGCGTCATAAGAAAAAAAGAAAGCGTTACATTTCCCGTGGGGAGTGACACCTTTTTTGCGATCACCAAAGACCCAACCAGTCTGTAGATGGACTAAGCCAATGGTTATTTTTAGGTATGAATTCAAATCTGGACTCACTACCCCGACCCAGAATACTTAGTGACAGCATGCGAGGGGTGTTCATCTTACGGAATCATTTGTATTCTTAAACTCCTTGTATTCCAAGTTCTGGGTTAATGGGTAATGGGTGTTGAATACCAGAATCATTGGTTCAATATTGGACAGATGTGGCCATTGTCAGCAAGTTGTGCTCCATTCTACTAAACCTGTTTGTATGTAGGGGTAACTGTAAATTTCATTGAGCTGGATGTCACTGTATCATATTATGAAAGTTCGAATGGGGCTTCACAAATAATGACAATGAAACCTAATTTAAGAGATCTTTTCCCCATGGTGACATCAATCGGTTCATTGTCAACCAACCTTCAATAGACTGACTGGCCAAGTTTACCGAAGCAATATCATGAAGTCAAATGAATAGACGTTATCATTTTGCAATTGCTTTAGTTTAAAACCCTTTCATTCACATGGAGATGTGGTTTGAATTGTGTTTGACTCTGTTTTCAACAGTAATTTAGTGATATTACGGCGTTTCCTGGGTAATTGACCAGTACTACCGGCATTATTTGTCCTGACACCGATGTATTAGTCGTAATGCATTCCCCATCAACCTAAGAGTGCCAAAAAGGGAAGCAACTTCTTTCACTTTTTATATTTTCACAAGGTGCTTCTTTTTTTTTTTTTTAATTAATTCCCTCCGAGCTACAAGATGTAAATTAAATGTGGCAGGCCAGAATTAAACAAAAGTTTGGTTTTGTTAAATTTTCTGTTCAATGCAAAGCAATACAACTGTTTAAAAGCTTTCTAGTATCAAGCCTTTGCACACAATTCCCCCCTGGCTTCCTATTTCAATTTTTAAAACAAATCGAAACGTTTGAATGACGATTGTCAAACTCAATTATGTCAAGTGTCGGAAAGACTAATGGCAAATCCGCCAATCTTCGTGTATGTGTTTGTTTAAGAATCCGCCGTGGTCGAGTGGTAAGCGTCGGGAATTTGAATTCAATCCTGCTGTGTTCGATCCTCAGTCGCGCTTTCTACGGTCTTAGTGGAGTGACCTTGGGCAAAGCAAATTTCCTAGACTAGTACTGGTTTGTTTACCCATGGAACATGAATAAGTGAACTGTCGCCGTACTTAACTGAAATAATGTTGAAAACGGCGTTAAAGAAACAAATAGTTTGTGTGTTTACCGAAAGCAAACATTATGGATGTTTTTAAATGAATGACGGTTACGATAAGAATGCATGATTGTATATTCGTATTTACGATAAGAATGCATGATTGTATATTCGTATTTATTGGGATTTAATGCCGTTTCCAACAATTTTCAGTCACATCACTTCAGCCAGTTCACATAACCATTAGCGTATAATTTTGTCAAACGGCGGAAAGAATGTTGGCCGAGCTTGGGTTCGAACTCACAGCCTCTGGATTGACAGCTCGCGTCACTACCAAGTAACTTAATACAATGACTTGTATGCAGCAGACGACTTTGAAGATAATTAGGCAAAAACTCAGGAAAATCTCAATAAATAAAAGTATTATTATTTAAAAGAGTTGAAAACATTTTGACAAAAGAAAAACTTGCTCGTTTTGTCATAATGTTTTCAAAATCGTGTGCTGCAGAGGCACCAGAAAGCGCCTGTTTGTGGGTAAAGGGTTATAAACATCGAAGGTCTGATTACCTGTGCCATGACTGGCTGACTTTTACATTTTCGCCAGAGTTTGTGTAAACACAGGTTGGGTTCCCGTAAACAAACTCAAACTTTGAGTGTGGCAAAGATGGACGGATTTATTCTGAAACTAAACTAGTTAAACTCTTTCCCACTGCAGACCATTTTGAATACATCTCAGCACATCGATATGAATGACCCTATACTTATTGACCGGAGATAAAACATTATAACAAAAGAAGACATTGCACATACTGGGCAATTTCTCAGTTTGCCAAACTTCTTTCTTAAACCGTCTGCGGAATGTAAATCAAAATGCATTTATAAGAGGGAAATGATTTAAGCATTTTTTGAAAAGGGTAATTTCCGACCAGTGGTCAGAGTCGGCATTAAATATACGATACTGCGAAGTTGCCTCGTTCATTACGAAATTGTGTTGAATGAGACTAAAATGTATTTAACATTTTCACACTCTTACAATAATATATTAATTATACATTCCTTTTTTGGGATTTTCCACATTTTTTTTGCCAATGTATTTTCAAAGTCGTCTGCTGCAGATTTATTCGTATTTGTGAAACGGTTGACATGTACTAGAGCTCATTCCATCATGTTTGTTTGTACTCTGCAGAAGAGAAGGGTAATCAAATCAAATTCATTCTACCTTTTCCACTAGTGTTTCAAAGTATCTTCCTCTCAAGTTTTCACTTTCATTGACTTGGTATTGTTCAGCGTCTGTCCTATTTTCAGTTTGGAGTTTGGAGTTTGAATAGGTGGTGGGGGTGGTAATGGTGCGTAAAACCAACGTAGATCAAGATGTGAGTATGTATAGACCTATGTACATACTGATCTTTTGTTGTTTATAATGCTCCAAAACGCCATAAATTTCAAATGTGTGCATGGTAAGGAAATATATGGCAGGACAAGTGTTGATAGGAAATATTTTAATGCCCGCCCCCAAAAAAAAAAAAATGCAGCTGCAGCGATAGACATCGGCGTAATTTATCGACCAGATCAGCCTGCGCTGTCCGCGCAGACAGATCCGGCCGACACATTCCGTGTTAGGGGGATAGATGTATAGAGTAGTGATTCCTGAAACAGAAAATACACAGGAGGCGAAAAGTGTCTATCCGGGTAGGCCTGTGTGGCATAATTGGGCTGATCCGGGTCGAGTCCACAATGTTGATTTTCTCGCGAGACGGCCTACAAATTGATTATTGCCAAGCTACGCCCTGAACATAATTAAAGTGAATCTTTCAAACAGTACAAAAGTATTACTCTCAGTTTTATTGCAAAATTTTATTTTTATTATTGAAACTAGTGTGTGGGTTAAATGTACAATTTTGCTTTTGTGAACATTGTAGGTTCAGCTCAGTATGTGCATCTGCACGGCCTGATGAAGGTTTATATTGTTCCAGTATTACTAACCCAAGCTTGTTGAAAGCTTTTCTCAACTAGAGTAGACACGGATACAACTTAGCAGATGGACAAGGTGATATGAACTTATACTGTACAAAGATGCTAAACTGTACATTTTTTCCATGGACAATTTTTTCACGAATTATAAAGCCAGTCATCGACTTAGTCATATAACTACTAATGAGCATGCATTATCAAAGAATATTTTCGGTTTTTGTATTTTTTTTGTCTTTTTCAACTGGAAACTATTTCACTTCATGTACGGTTTCCTCTGGTTCTTCGCGTTCCTCTGGCTCAAAAATCAGATCATCGGACTCCTCGTTGTCACTGTGGTTTTCGTTACCCAGATATTTCTCGGCTGTCTCAATCTGTAATTGCCTGTAAAGGACCGGGAGGTCAGAGAGTGATATTTCTTCAAATTGGCCAGTCTCCTTGTTCTCTACTGATGTTTCCAGAGTTTCCAGTAGCTTCATGGCATCGTCTCCTGCAAGACCATCCAGCATCGGAACTTTATAGCACCCAATATTCAAGTGGAATTTGAATTTCTTAAACTGAATAAAGATTATAATAATAATAATAAAAAGAATAATGAAAAGAATGATTATAATAATAATTATAATAATTATAATAATTATATCATTAACACCAATAATGATAATAATAACGTTAGTGATTATAATGGAAATATATGCTTATTAAGATGGTTGTGATGATGATGATGAAGATGCTTTCGATAATTAATAGGATTGCTTTTAACCTGCTGTTCCAAAAGATGTCGCTTAAGACCAGTCTCAAAACAACGGAGTTGAATCAGGCTGTTACTGGAAAATAAGAAAACCACCTTTGGTGTTTTCGGAGAAGTGTAGATTAGAATCGATATGCATAATCACACTAAGTCATCTTAATGTACACTTTATGTCAGAGAATTGCTGTATGTTTATTTTAAATATAATCGCTCAGTGTATACTCAGCAGATGAATCGGATGTTCTACATTGCTTACAAATGAACCGTTCCACGAGAAAACCAACATTAAAGTATCGACCCGGATCATCCTAAGAATGCCGCGCAGGCTAACCCGGATAGACACTTTTCTCTTTCTGTTTCAGGAATCATTACTCTATACCTCTATCCCCCTGAGACGGAATGTTTCGGCCAGGTTTAGCCTGAGCGGACTGCTCAGGCTGATCTGGGTCGATACATTACGCAGAGGCCATTATGTTGGTTTTCTCGCGGGACGGCTCATTAAAGTCATAAGGTTGGTGTCCCTAGGGCGTCACTCATATACATGTACATGCCCGTAGTGTGAGTCTGTGACTCCCTAGGGCGTCACTCATACACATGTACATGCCCGTAGTGTGAGTCTGTGACTCCCTAGGGCGTCACTCATATACATGTACATGCCCGTAGTGTGAGTTTGTGACTCCCTAGGGCGTCACTCATATACATGTACATGCCCGTAGTGTGAGTCTGTGACTCCCTAGGGCGTCACTCATATACATGTACATGCCCATAGTGTGAGTCTGTGACTCCCTAGGGCGCCACTCATATACATGTACATGCCCGTAGTGTGAGTCTGTGACTCCCTAGGGCGCCACTCATATACATGTACATGCCCGTAGTGTGAGTCTGTGACTCCCTAGGGCGTCACTCATATACATGCCCATAGTGTGAGTCTGTGACTCCCTAGGGCGTCACTCATATACATGTACATGCCCGTAGTGTGAGTCTGTGACTCCCTAGGGCGTCACTCATATACATGTACATGCCCGTAGTGTGAGTCTGTGACTCCCTAGGGCGTCACTCATATACATGTACATGCCCGTAGTGTGAGTCTGTGACTCCCTAGGGCGCCACTCATATACATGTACATGCCCGTAGTGTGAGTCTGTGACTCCCTAGGGCGTCACTCATATACATGTACATGCCCGTAGTGTGAGTCTGTGACTCCCTAGGGCCTCACTCATATACATGTACATGCCCATAGTGTGAGTATGTGACTCCCTAGGGCGCCACTCATATACATGTACATGCCCGTAGTGTGAGTCTGTGACTCCCTAGGGCGTCACTCATATACATGTACATGCCCATAGTGTGAGTCTGTGACTCCCTAGGGCGCCACTCATATACATGTACATGCCCGTAGTGTGAGTCTGTGACTCCCTATGGCGTCACTCATATACATGTACATGCCCGTAGTGTGAGTCTGTGACTCGAATTTATGTACACCGTACACGACTACCTTCTGCTTATCATGGTAAGACCTACACACCTTTCGGTGCCACCGATACGGATGCGACATAAGTCCTTCTTGGTTTCAAGTTACTCAGTCATTAGTCCGATTCGTTTCAAGAGAAAGATAACATTTGCAGAAAGCTATTTAAATAAACAATTTGATTTTGTTAGGTTGAGGTTATAGGTCACACGATATCAATTACATTCCCTCTGTGTTGCCATGTTAACCAATCCGTTTCAACCCTCAATGGTCACACTTTCCTTGCGTTTTACAGGTAAAATACCCACTATCATTGAAAAGAGTTACCCCTAAGCTTTAAAGTAATCCAAAGAAAAAAGGGCGACCATGTATTTTTCATGCAAGAAATAATTTACCCCGCGAAGATGGTTACCGTCATTTTTGACGAAATCGGGCTGGGACGATACAGGTTTTTCACATACTCTACTTTCCATTTCAACCAAGGTCAAAATACTAAAAATGATCAAATCAAACGATTCCAGTGCATCCTATACATATTCACAATGAATGTTAACCCAATGTCATACGAGGGTATAGCCAATAAAAATTAAAACCATTTGCAGCATGTCTTAAAAACATTCATACAATAATGATAAGGTAATATGTAATGCGGAAGGCGAATTTCACCGTATAGCATGTAATAATGGCAACGTAGAGGTCACTATGGTAACACGTGAAAGTTTGCACATTTGACGTGACGTCATTTACGTTTTATGACGTCAAATTTCAAGTCAGTGCGTATTTTTTTAAATTTCTAACGAAGCATTTTAAACAGTACGCTGCAATTGCAACCGTATTCGCCGGACCTAGCACCATGCGAGTTTGCTTTATTTCCCAAATTTAAATGTGAATTGAAAGGTAAACGCTTCAATGACTTTCAGGAACTACAAAGTAAAGCCCAGACATTGTAAATATTCGTACAAGGCAGAGTGGTTTAGTGACATTTACCGGCAGTGGGTAGCGAGACATCGACGTTGTGTAGAGGCGAACAGCCTTTACTTTGAGAAGTTGTGACGTTGACGTCGTTTTCTGAAGATTGACTGCGGGGGCTATACTGACCTCATGTTATTAAACAAGCCGTAGTTTTCTTTCTAGTGTTTGTATCTTTTTGAAATTTTCTATGTCATTTACAGCTGAATTAAATTTTATAGCAAACTAACGTTCGTTTGAAAATGTAAAAGAATGTTGATTTTATTGAACAATTCCACGAATTTCTGGCTATACCCTCGTATAGTCAACTCATTCTGGTGAAGGATACATACACTCATTTCTACGCAAGCAAAGGGTTTTAGGGACTATTTGGTTGTAGATAATCATGACCGCGAATGTATTTGGCGTTATTTGACCTTAACACCATTTTCAAATAAATTCAACATAGAGTTAAACTTCATATGTTGAAGGCATTTTTGCACCAAACCGATACCCAAAATTCATCGCGGGCTCACGGTTAAACCGAACAAATAGACGAATGTCACATTTACTTGTATCAATTGTCGGAAAGAATATTTTATCAATCTGAGATCGAATTTACGACCCCTCAATCGACAACCATAATAGTTAGGGACGTGCTAGCACGACTCGCCAACAATTAGAAATGATGTATAGTACACATCACCCAAGGCCAATGGTGATTCGTAGGTTTCATTTCAATAAGTACTTTTGGGAATGTATCACTACGCGCCAATGTTTGTTTATGTGTTACCTTGATGTCGATGATGGCGTTCAAACGAAGACAAAACCTCTTTGAGCTTAATCTGACGTTGTATATCTGTACGCATGCACGTACGAATCTTTTGAGTCCGGGAACGCCAAAGCACAGTGCCGGTGGATGTCTCACTAAAGAAGAGAAATACAGGAAATAAATTATACCGGTTCATTTTACAGCGGACTCGAGATAGCTCGAACGTGGGACAATTCGAATTTATCGTTTGACTCGATCCAGCAATTTTCGTTGCTCAGACAGTCTCTCGGAATTGAAGTTGCGTTGTGTTTTTGGTATAGGTTTACCGATGACTTGCGTGTCATAAGAAACAAGTAAGTGCAAATTAATTACAAACTGAAAGTACATAAATTATTTCAGCACAAATCTAGGGAAATCTTTGATTATACAACCTTTCGAGTTATAACCTCTCATAACATGACCTATGTAGGGCAAAATGTTTTCCCATACTGATGAAAAGTAAGTTGAATATATGGACAAAACAATAAATATATATATCTATATATCTATCTATCGACATGAAACGCAAAAAATATGCCGGAACAAGTATTATAACAAAAACGACTAACTGCATTTAATTACAATAGATTAATTGCCAACCAGTTTCTACGTATCAGGACAAAAATGCTCTGATATATATATATATCCAAAATAGAAAAACGGCGTTTTAGGAAAAGCATTAAGTGCTCTTTATGAGCAATTTCTCCTTTTCCTGAAATGTCTCCTTTAGAGATGTCAAAATGTGATTTAAGCAAGGACAATATAATCCATTCAGAGAGAGCCATATCTCTAGAACAGCTGGATGGCTTTGTCCCCGTCAGTCGTTTCCCCGAAGAGGTTGTAGCTGTATGTACTTACGTGACACTTCCCGGTGATATACTCGTCGGCTATTTATAGTGATGGTAAATGAGAAGCCACGATTACGTCGCACGTAGGCGACACTAACACACACTGTAATATAAGTGAATAAAAAGAGTTTTGTTACATGGAATATTTGTTTTGTTTACATGATGTTTAATCATCTTTTAATTTCCGCTTTATGCAGAATCAGAGTAACCATAAATCTTCACGGAATGATTGATAACCCCTTTTCATTGTCGCGTGTAAACTGGTTTAATACTTTCATTTCCACGTCCAAAGTACCGGTCTGTTCATGAGTTCGACTTGTTTTCCGTAGCTCGAATCCATTTAATTTACTCATCGCACTTCGGATGAACAATTGTGAATGGATTTTTTTGAAAAGGTATTGGGGAATGTAGATAGTTATCAGATTCATATGTATTTGACTACGATTTTTAACAGCTATTTTCTGATATTAAATGTGTAATTGCAATGGTTACATAACATGACAGATTCAGCCACAATGAATCTATATCAAATTAAAATCAGAATCTTAAGAAAAGTAACGGACATATATTAATGAATTTATGCAATAATTGAAAAAAAGCTTAATACAACCCAGCTAAAACACATAAAATGTTTCATAGTCATTTTTTTAAGAACCTTCTTCAGTAACTGGTTACCTGAGTAACTGGTACATTCATCAAACTTTAATGAGTGTTTTTCCTTTTCAAATGTCTAATGAATATTTATATTGCGTATCTATCATAATGTACCATTCAAGATATTTTATTTTGAAAAATGCACCATAAGGGAATAATGAATCTTTTGAAAATAAGTCCATTTTGTTGCCATAGAAACCATGTTAAACCACAATATCCTATAAATGTTTGCCGAAAGTCTTTAGATTTAATGGTAAACTTATATATCATTTCAGTAAGCATGCATGAGCTTGCTGATAGTACTCAAAATACATAAACAAACACATCATTCTTTAACATAATCTATCATGATTAAAAACTGTGTTCATGTTATAAATGCTCAAACTCAGTTGGTTTTCATTAAAAAGATATTTCTATCTACAGAGAAAAGAAAAGATTGTATGATGAGACACAGAACAAAAAGAAATACGTTTCCCTCCATTTTTAATCGAACTTTGTAGATGGGAGAAAATGTCAAGCAAATGTGAGATCATGCGTACCATGATCCCTTTATAATGATTGGTGATTACAGAGAATTGCTCTTAATGTCCATAGTATTTGTCTATCAAAATGGCCGCCGTGGGAGGTAATAATAGTAATTCTAAGAATTATGAATCCTACCCTCTCATTTAGACAGAAAACCTTGTGCACTGTCTATGAACATATGTGTATACTGCAAATTGTGTGATCTTGCTTTTCGTATCTGGTTTGGTCTCGTTTTTGAAACCCCTATCCTGTGTTACGCGACATTACCCTTTTCCCAAATAAAACAAGTTTGTAATAGACAAATTTCGAAACTTGTAGGCAAAACCTTGGAACATCTATAAATGAAAGCATAATAATTGAATATAACAGAAAACATTGTGGCAAAGGAGAAATTCCTCAGTTTGAGCAATTTCTCCTTTAACCAGTGTTTTCATAAGTCGACTGCTTTAACTGCTTCAAAATATGTCGACAAGTGGAAAAGGCTTGACAATATTTACTTATGCAAAACAAATACAGTCATCATGCACGTACAGTCAAGTATGGGTCTACATCGTACGCAACTCACAGATTTAATTTAAGCAAAACAATTGCTCTTGACAAAGTTAAATTAATGTGATGCCAGCTGTAGATATTCGGAATGAGAAATGTAGAGACCAAGATCATGACGACTTTCGGGTCTGTTTTCATTCCTAAATTCAATTTAACCAGACAGAAACTATGTTACTTATTGAATAGACCCTGTTAAAAAGAAAGTGTTTTGAAAATGTGCATACCTTTAACATGGAACCTCCATGTCTTGAAAAATAGCCTTATCTTAAACGTATGGTTAAGGCAGCATTTGTAGGAGGAACCACGGCGAGAGCACGCCTTGGGCCTTGGGCGTCTTCGGTGTCTTCGGCTACGGCGGCGTCGTCTCCACCAACCAAGATTGTTGTTTGGCGTCTTTGGTGAACTTTCTGTAAAGAAGATTAAGTCACTGATGAAGTCATACACTGACAAACAGTTGTTTTAACCATTTTTCAGATACAATAAATATAACTGCAGACGATTTTAAATCATCTAGTATAATTATTAAATAGAGATGTAATGTAACGTAATGTAATTATAGAGACAAATTGCTCTGATCGACCATAAGCTTTTGAGCTTCTATAGGCCCATTTCGTAGTGCAGACTATATCGTGTACAAGCATCTGACAGGTACAGATATATTCAAGAGTTAGATACAAGGGAGTCCTATTGCGATACCATAGCTCTTTTCGAAAAGTCCCCATGGTTCTGTAACGTGCTCGGTGTATAGCACCGATATACGCGAGGCATTTTTTCCTGGAAATGACCAGTACTTATACCATAGTTGAGTAGGAGAGACTTAAACCCCTCAGATAAATCCAGAACCCGGACCGGAATTTGAACCACAGACCTCTAGGTTGAGAGTCCAGCGTGTTAACCACTAGACCACCAGGCCACTTAAAAGATATTACTATTGTATCTCCCTTCGCCACAAATATTGTCTACTGCATTGAGTCAAAATACGTCTACATGTGATGTGGGACAAAGGGTTAACGAATTGTTAAAAACCATTAATATTTGTGTATGATTCGTGCATCATCAAATGCTTTTGACAACTGGTAATTAACCCTGTATGCTGGATAGGATTGATATTTTGTATGCGCAACTTCTCCTAATGCCAGATATATATATTTTAAAATTGTTTGCTGTTTCGGTGTGAAACTTTGCACGTAAACAAGTGGTATAGAGTTATTTTAAAACAGTAGCTTTATTGGCTTTGTATACACCGTGCTGTATGTAACACATCCGTAGAGTTCATTCGGCAAGTGTAGAATTAGATGTGTCCAAACACGCAATGTTTGCTTGGTTTCCCCAGGGACACTATATACAGGGATATGAAGCGAATCGATAAGCTCCGTTATCTTCGCCTCGCTGTAAGAAAAGCGGTCATTAGCCGGTCTGGTCATTATCCACTTCGTACATTCATTTCTGCGATGGCTATCGATGTAGATAGACGGATGTTTTATTAAAATTAATAAGTTTAAAAAGGAATAACCGAGAATGTAAGTACATAACATAATTTCTATCTTTTTTTCTTACATTTACGTTAATTTTGAGCTTGTATTTAAACAAAAAATGATAGTTATTGCAACGAGTTTTTGAAGTCGATATTTTCCACAAAATTGTGGTCAAAAAATTCAAAACGAAGAATATAGGCTATGTGGGGGACCGCTATGTGTTCTATATTGCCGTTATAAACACATTTCAATGTTATATTATAAAAGATCATTGGCCAAACTGTGTCCCTATTATTTTAATATAGCTGATGTTTGCCGGAAATTTTCTAGAATTGTTTGTGAAAACTTGTGAAAAAATGCGATGAATTTTAAAAAAGATGACGACCATTTTGTCAAAATAACGAATCGGGGCTATGCAAAACACCATTTACTGTTCAATGTGGCCTTTGTAAATACATTGAAAGGTCAGATTGTAAAAGTTAAATGATCAATCTTAGTTTAAATTATTTTTACAAATCTGTTGTATGCAATGAAGAATCTAATATTGTCAGAGAAAAAATGATAAAAAATGCGATGAAATTTAACAAAATTGTGGTCAATAAAGTCAAAACGAAGAATATAGGCTATGCGGGGGACCGCCATGTGTTCTATATTGCCGTTATAAACACATTTCAATGTTATATTATAAAAGATCATTGGCCAAACTGTGTCCCTATTATTTTAATATAGCTGATGTTTGCCGGAAATTTTCTAGAATTGTTTGTGAAAACTTGTGAAAAAATGCGATGAATTTTAAAAAAGATGACGGCCATTTTGTCAAAATAACAAATAGGGGCTATGCAAAACATCAATTACTGTTAAATATTGCTGTTATAAACACATTCAAAGGTCAGATTGTAAATGTTAAATGATCAATCTTGGTTTAAATTATTTTACAAACCTGTATGTATTCAATGGAGAATCTAATATTGTCTGAGAAAAAATGCGATGAAATTTTAAAAAAATGGCGGACATTTAGAAAAATAACGAATCGGGTTTATACAAAACATTATTTGCGGTTCTATATTGCCAATATATATACATTTAAAGGTCAGATTGATAATGTTGAATGATCAATGTTGGTTTAAATTATTTTCACAAACCTGTTGTATGCCGAGATTCACCTAGAATTGTTTGAGAAAAACTGAGAAAAACGCGGATAAATTTTAACAAAGGGCGACCAATTAATGAAAATTATGGGTACCTAGATTTGTGTGTAACTTTCCAACAATTAATTCATGATATAAGGTTTTTAATCAATGAAATATATCCCTGTTTTATCAACGAAGGCAAAGTGTATAATCATTATTCAATGTTAATTTATTTCAGAATGGGCAAACTTCATGGCAGCAGAAGGGGACGAATTGGCAGGAGGCCAAAGAAAACGAAAAACAAATGCACTCCTTTAGCAAAGAAAGCTAGGAAATCAATAATTATATGATATACAGTATAATATTAAAACATTGGTACATGTACATGAATGAATGTATATACGTAACATGTATTAAAATATTGGTATATGAATGAAAGTGAAAGTTAACCCTTTCTCACATAAAACAAATCTGCAGTAGACGACCTAGAACATCATAGACAAAATATCAAAGAACAAGTGTTGAATAAAGTTAAAAACATTGTGACAAAAGGAGCCATTATGAACAATTTCTCCTTTTGTTGTACTGTTTTCAAAAGTCGTGTGCTGCATCCAAAAATGATTGTCAAGATTCTTGAGCATTTTTTTTCCTTTAAAAAAATGGTTTGCCCTTTTTTATTAAATCATAATTACATTTACAATCTTAGATATATTTGCAAAATGAATGGCCAAGTATGAATTCGAATTTGTCTGCTGCAGATGTTTGAATGTCGAGAAGGGTTATTAATAAGAGTTTAATTACCAATTAGCCCATTTCCCTGTATGAACAATGAAAGGGTTATAAAACCAATTAATTAGTATGTAACCAACACATATGGAACACGACAGGAACACGACAGGAAATGATTGCATAATGTTACATAACATAAGTCACCCTGCCATCTGGTCAGTGTGATATTATAGACCTCTTTAGAATTGCATATATTTTATTGTTTTGGGCCACCTCAATCAAGAGATAATCTCATGTTTTCAATAACAATCTGTTTTTCCATCAAACGATTTTTTAATAAAAAAATAATGTATTGTAATAACCAGTTATTGTTTTTATTTTGAAAAGATTAAAATACCACTTGACTAAGACTTCTTGATAAAGAATAAATTATTTTACACAAATTTGAATATTTTGTCTATATTTTGTGTCCCTGGTTACTGTAAAGAGCGCTAGCAAATCAACGAAAACAGCCGTATTTGCACGCAAGTTACCGTTATCATACGCAAGTGAAGGTCTAATTATCACCAGCTTGCATTGAAATCATTTAAAAAACAAAAGGACGGAGAATATCAAAGCAGACCTCTAAATTTATCTTTTAATATGATAATTATAAGGTCATATTTGGACAGCTTTTTTAACCCATTAGTAAATATCTCTCTTTCGACGTTCTCAAATATCAGGGAGGTACACGCAGTGTCATGAACCCCTAAAACAGCAAATTTTTTTTACTTCGCTTGGAACTTTTTAAAGAATTCGAAGAATCGTGGCAGGTATATATGAAATAAATATGCTGGGAGTCTATATTTTGTGTCCCTGGTTACTGTAAAGAGCGCTAGAAAATCAACGAAAACAGCCGTATTTACACGCAAGTAACCGTTATCATACGCAAGTGAAGGTCGTTATCTATCGGAATGGGTAAATCAAAATGGCCGATACCTGTACGAAGTGAGGCCAACATATTACTGATAAGGCTGATGAAACCGCACGCGTTTCATATCCCTGTAATATAGTGTCCCTGGTTTCCCTTAAAAATTTCAGTAGCTAACAGTAAAGGGTAATATCAATCTGAGCGGATCTTAATTCGAGTCAAATGCCCTAATCGTGGCTCAAGAATACTGGAAACCGTCTGGTGATGGTAATGATGCTGGTGATGATGATACGATAATATGATAAGGATATTAATTACCTTGAATATTTTCCATGACGTCCGCCAGATCCAGTTTCGTCATGAGATATTCTATGTCGATCTCGTCATCCGCGTTGCCTGGTAACTCGATTACGTTAGAATCGTCGTCATCATCATCGTTAATGGCTGGGTCGTCTATATCGAAGGATTCTAAATCTACAACAACAAAAAACGAAAATATATAGTAACACTTTCCAACTTGCAGACGCATCTGTAACAGAAGGGAACATAATGGTAAACAGCAGTTATAGATTAGCAAAATGAGTCATATTTTACCAAAAACAATCAACTGACGTTTGATAGCAGTGTAGGCCCAGAACAACATGTATACTCTTTCTCTGTGCATTTTCTCGATCTGACTCTAAATGTTCGTAAATAGGGTTCAGATAGTATGAACGAAATTCTAACATATATTGACTTTTTAGCCAAGGTATTATATATACACATACATACTTGATCTAGAATTGTAATATAACTACGCTAACGATGGATCCCTGTGCAATGCCATAATGCCAAGCCGACATATCCGTCACATGTAACAATATGAATCCACTAATTTATATATTTACAAATTTAAAAAAAAAAACATCTGCATTTAGAATATATATAGAATATGGCATGTGTGACACATACATATATATATCAAACATGTTATAGTTATCAGATGATATAGTGATTGATTATAATGTCAATAGTTTTTCTTGCTTTGTATAAACTGTATACAGAGATACATCTATAAAAGGGCGCGCGAGAGAAAACAGCGGTACTTTACATAAACAACCTTAATGGCTTGTGCAACCACAAATACACCTGGATAACACAACTTGAGCAGGTTATATACTTTTCGTCAATAAGTCACATAAGGTTTCGATGAACTTTTTTAGACAGTATTCACTTGGATAACCATTGGTGCATAGGCAGATGTTTTTCCACAGTCGTAAATACTACGATAAAGGTAATTCTTACTGGAACACCGCTCGAATTAATAGAGATCAAACTGTAAATACATACCTTCTGCGTGGTCCTTCACAAGTTCAAAGAACTCCTGGTTTGTGATGCATGCTACTTCGGCCAAGGCACAAGAGGCCACAAAAAGGGCCGCCAAAAGCGTCCCGATCCTCATTCTCCTCGTTTAAGATTGGTAGAATGACAAAGGTGTTCGGGAATGGATGTTTTATATACACATGTAGG
>JASEVX010000002.1:85029855-85159855 GCA_031761405.1 Serripes groenlandicus | reverse complement strand
ACTGGGTGTATGCATAGCTAAGTACTTTGATGTATTCATAGCTAAGTTCAAGGATGAATACATAGCTTATTCCTGCGGTGTATTTAAAGCTTAGAACTGGGTTATATTCATAGCTTAGTACTGTGGTGTATTCATAAGTTAGTGCTGGGTGTATTCATAGCTTAGTTCTGGGTAGTATTCATACTTTATGTTAGAATGGTTAGCCGAATCGACCAATCAAATAACAAGTTATATAACCTGGACACGGTCGAGTGCTCGGTGTGTAAGGTTTAGCGCAATAATTACGGTAGAGTCTGAATACTTACGGTAGAGTCTGAATACTTACGGTAGAGTCTGAATAATAAGGGTAGAGTCAGGATAAATACTTAGTCGGTCTGGTGTAATCATAATTATGTTGAAAACGGGAGTCAAATCCAAATACAATCAGACCATAAATGAAGCATCCCAGTGCTCACAGTCAGTGACCCTTATGTTATTTCAGAACTAATATGTTAAAGGCAAGATGGTTAACAAATATGGCATCACCCTGCTGTAAATTGACAGCCAAAACGGTCACACATGGTCAACTCATTCCAAATCAATGCCATGGCACATGAATGGCTTTTTTTAAGCAAGTTTGGCTTTTTGTTAATATTTTTACACGCGTAGACGCTTTTTCAAGCTTTACAGGAGACAACTTTTGAAACTATCATAATGAGCAATTTCTCCTTATACCCTAATGATTGCAATTCTATTCAATATTTGAAATTTTGTCTAGATATATTGAGATGTTCAATATGTTTCCGTATGTGGGTAAGGGTTAGTGGAGAATGAAGGTATCTGGTAAGACACTACTATTGTATGACCCTCTTTAAAAAGAAATCCGGATTACTCAATGAGGCAGAAATCGTTTTCAACTTAAGTTTTTGATGGACATCCGTATACGAAAAAGTATATATTAATCAATAATAATACAGATTTTCCCACTGTGTTGTTTTATTGTACACACGTGAAGCCCAACGATGTACACATTCATTACAGGTCTTTTAGTGTATTTGTGCTTGCTTGCTGCCTGCTTCAGTTTTGAGAGTGAAGTTGTCGTCAATGACGTCGTCAATGACGTCAGCTATATGGAGTCCATTGAAGGTTGGTTACATATTTCATTGAAGTTCCCTGAAACTTTATATCACCTAAAAAATCGATCACTTTCGACTAACATAAGACTGCACAGACAACTTGATCTTGCTTTTACTTACTTTCATCTATCCATTTTAAAGACTGAAATACTGAATCGATCTAAGTATATTTTCATACGGATAATTATTTTTTTAAAAGCATACCAAATGACCCTTTTCAGTATTCTTTTATTTAAAAGATCATAATTGCATAATAATCTATGCAGTTTGTTTTCCGGACTATTTGCAAATAAACAATGCTTTGCGTTTACATGTACGGATACACTTTATAACGAAAATTGAATAAAAGTGCATATTTGGTCACAATACGATTAAAGAGCATATTAGTATCTATCCGGTATTTGGTCACATGTTTTCAAAGTTTTCGACCATTCCCTGTGGCCAGTTGCTGGGTCCATCAAATGCTGGTACCAAGTTCAGGAGAATCAAATTACATATGAAGAATAGAACACGTGGTTTCACCTGGAACCAAGAGGCGATATGATTTATTTGACTGATGACTAAGGACGGACATACTCTTTAAGACCAAGTTGGTGGTAATATAATGCATGTTTTATACTGATAAATGCGGGTGAGTGACACAACACGCATACCGATAAAGTTATATTTGGTCACTTAACGATAAAAGGGCATATCGTATCCCTTAGCGAAAGAAACGCATATTTTTATAGAAAATATTTGGTCACAAAACGATAAAAATATATACAAGGCATTTGGTCCCCAAACGATAAAAGTGCATACGTGTATTTGTGTTATCGATATTAGGTCACATAACGAAGAAAGTGCATATTTGTATAGTCAGTATGTAATTGCATAACGAACAGTTGGTAATGAATATTTAACTTCTATTTCGACAACAGATGTAAATAATGCATCTCTACCTATGTTCTCCCATAAAACAGTCGTCTTTCTAATATTCAAATTTCTGTTACTGATGTTGAAGGTATTATCAACTCTTCAGATGTTAATAAAGCTGTTGGTCATAACCAAATAAACCACACATTAATTTAATTTAATCTAAACTTATTTATTTTACATCGATTGCGAAACACGCTTTCAGCTTATATTAATCACGCTCGATGTTTGCATCCTTGAGACTTAACCAGTACTCGCATCGTTTTGTGTTGAAAATCCCAAAGTCAGGACCCGCTCATCACGGGACTCGAACCAGGGACCTTTGATACAAGAGGCAATCAACCATACATTGCTTGAATCTACAATGTATAGCATCTCAAAACCTTTATGCAAGCTTTTCAACAAGTTACTAGATAAGGATTGTTTTCCAAATAAGTGGAAACAATCAGTTGTTATACCCTTATATAAAAAAGGAGACAAGTCTAGAGTTTATAATTATCGATCAATTTCTTTGTTTAGTTGTATTGGTAAACTCACGGAAAGATGTGTCTACAAGTTTATATATGATTATCGTAATTTAAATGGCTTGATATATGAAAATCAATCAGAATTTCTAAAAAGGTCATCCACAACTCACCAATTATTAGAAATATATCACCAAATATTTAGGTCTATAAATTCTAAACACAATTTATGTATGGTATTTTATGATATCTCAAAAGCATTCGACAGAGTCTGGCATAAAGGTATTCTCTTTAAACTTCATCAACTAGGTCTATGTGGCTCTCTTTTGAAATAGTTGAAAGATTATCCGAGGCACTGACAGTACTCAGTCATCGTAGACACAATTACGACAAGGTCAGGGCCAATAAATGCTGATGTAGCCCAGGGCTCTGTTCTTGGATCTCTGTTCTTTTAGTGTATGTAAATGACATACATGTATATAAAAGCCCCCTTAGCATGTCTAGACTATTCGCGGATGATACCTCTCTTGCTTGTTCCGACATTTAATCCGAAACTCTGATGTTTTTAAATAACATCTGATGTTTTCAAATAACATTACTCCTTACCCAAATTTTGTTTTTAATGATACTTCAATTCACTTTGTCAAAAGTCATAAACATTTTGGCCTGACTTGTTCTAGCAATGGTAAATGGCGGGAATATAGATATCAGATAACAAGTTCGGCGTCCAAAGTCCTTGGAACGATGAGAGCAATTACATTCAAAATTTGCCGCGATTCTTTGAATTCTTTGACAACTGTACTACTGTGGAAAAAGACTCCCTTGAACAAATCCAAACTGAGGCTGCCCGAATAGTAACGGGTTTAACATGATCTTCTTCACTTGTGAATATTTATAATGAAATAGGATGGTTAACATTAAATGACGGACGCAAATTTCAAAAACTCGTTTCAACGTACTAAATTGTAAACGACAATTCGAACATCTCTACAGCAGAGAAAAATTTATTAAAGAAACAAATATTTTAAAAATATTTATTGACGCCGCGTGGAAGTGCGGCGTCAGTATGGGATAGGTTTTAATTTTGTACCATGGGGTGACGTAATCGAAAAGGGAGAAACCAATGTTATTATTGTTAAAAAAACCTCTGTTGTTTGTTTGAAAAAAACAACCTTTATGAATCAATAAATTGTATAAAATGATTTAAGACACAAAAAGATACAAAATAATGTAAATAGGCATGTCTTCTACCGTTAATACAAAATTTTAGACACATCTAATGGGTATTTAATAACTTTCCCCTAACTTACTAGGCTACGTTCTTTTTATAGTTTGGTTTACGACCCGATTCATCAAAGCCAAGAAAAAAGTTTCCGGCGATGTTTTTGCCTATTTACAATATTGAGATTTTTAAATAAATGCGTAATCTTAATCAATGATGATTCATTTTAATTACTACATATTACAGTATAATTCTAGAAACTGTAAAAACAACGTTAACCCAACTATGCAATAGCCATGGCCGTAACGTGACCCGTTCTATTTGTAAATGCAGCATGTCGGTTCCCATAGAGTAATTAAGTTGTCTCTGCTTCCTTCGGTTATGAATACTTCGCTGTTTTCACGATTTCATCCGATTTCTAAATTTCATTGAATTCATACCCGGTTTTTCATGTTTCGTTCGAGATGAACGATTCGTACCAACTGGTTTTCGCTCTATGCTCTTGGGGAACGGACTTGACCATTTTCTTTTGTTTATTTTTCAGTTTCCAACTGGCATGTTCAAAACAATTAAAGTGACATTACAAACAAACAAAACAGACTTAATAATTCTTGCTATATGTTGACTATACATGTGAACTTTCATAATGCTCAATCTTGATTATAAATATCTTTTTTTTTTAATTACTTCGTATTTTTTGTTTATATACTCCAGCTTTTGCTATCATACTTCTGCTAAACTGGAAGGAGAATAGACTCCCCCCTCTACTTCCAAAGCTTGTGTCACACTTAACTTATAACTAGAGGCAATAAACCGTAATATATGTTAATATCTAAGCACGTTTGTTTATGTTTTATCTAATGGATCTAGTTAGAGGATTTAAAACAGTTTATTGGTAAAGAAAACACTTGAGAAACTTCAGCTTGTATGACACATTATATTTGCAGTGAATTTTAAGCAAAACGGAAACCAAATGGTTTCAGGACTAAACTTGTCATTTCACGACTAAACTTTACATGCTGAATATCACATAGATCGTAGCATATAAAACGTTTAAACCCTACGTCAATATTGACCCTTTCTGCTCTTGGTAACCTTTTTATATAGGCTATGGTAACCAGGTGAGCAATATAGGCACATCTTGGCCTTCTTGTTTAACATAACGAGACATTTGGCCTTCTTGTTCAAAATATTTACATCCTGTCTGCTTGCACAGGTTATTTAAATGTACTGAACTGCATCTGCTTCCTTTAAGTCATGCTTCAAAATCATGCGCGACGTCTTTGATGCTTTTTCTTCTTGTTAATTGGTGGCATAATCTGCAGGCCCTGAGATAAAGAATAGATGTCAAAAGGCAGACTCTACCCGTCCTTAGAATTCCAGCATGATTACATGTGTTAAAACTGTTTTCCTTCACAATTTGTTTCCAGATTTCTATTTGTAAATAGTTTTGTTGTTGTTGTTTTGTGTTCTTTCATTTCTTAACTAATTAACCATTTTGAGCCTTTTCGTTTAATTGTCAACACAATTTCAAAACTGGAACGGAATGAAAGTCGTCAAAAGCATAAAAAGGCTTAAACTTATACATTTATTGTAATATAGAAGACATTTGAAATGTGCTAAACTGTATAGTTGATATTTGGTCACATAAGTGTTTATTCGTTCAGTCAGTATTTGGGCACATAACCATGAAAGTGCTAATTCTTTAGTCTGTATTTGGTCAAATAATCATTAAAATCATTATTTTTTTAGTTGGCAGTTGGTCACATAACCATGGAAGTACTTATTTGTTTAATCGGTATTTGGTCACATAATGAAAGAAATGCACATTTACATAGTTAGCAACTAAACTTAGTATTTGGTCACATAAAGAAACAAGTGCATATTTGCACAGTTAGCAACTAAACTTAGTATTTGGTCACATAAAGAAACAAGTGCATATTTGCATAGTTAGCAACTAAACTTAGTATTTGTTCACATAAACAAACAAGTGCATATTTGCATAGTTAGCAACTAAACTTAGTATTTGGTCACATAGAGAAACAAGTGCATATTTGCATAGTTAGCAACTAAACTTAGTATGTGGTCACATAAAGAAACAAGTGCATATTTGCATAGTTAGCAACTATCCTTAGTATTTGGTCACAGAAAGAAACAAGAGCATATCTGCATAGTTAGCAACTAAACTTAGTATGTGGTCACATAAAGAAACACGTGCATATTTGCACAGTTAGCAAATAAACTTAGTATTTGGTCACATAAAGAAACAAGTGCATATTTGCTTAGTTAGCAACTAAACTTAGTATTTTGTCACATAAAGAAACAAGTGCATATTTTCACAGTTAGCAACTAAACTTAGTATTTGGTCACATAAAGAAACAAGTGCATTTTTGCATAGTTAGCAACTAAACTTAGTATTTGGTCACATAAAGAAACAAGTGCATATTTGCATAGTTAGCAACTAAACTTAGTATTTGGTCACATAAAGAAACAAGTGCATATTTGCATAGTTAGCAACTAAACTTAGTATTTGGTCACATAAAGAAACAAGTGCATATTTGCTTAGTTAGCAACTAAACTTAGTATTTGGTCACATAAAGAAACAAGTGCATATTTGCACAGTTAGCAATTAAACTTAGTATTTGGTCACATAAAGAAACAAGTGCATATTTGCACAGTTAGCAACTAAACTTAGTATTTGGTCACATAAAGAAACAAGTGCATATTTGCATAGCTAGCAACTAAACTTAGTATTTGGTCACATAGAGAAACAAGTGCATATTTGCATAGTTAGCAACTAAACTTAGTATGTGGTCACATATAGAAACAAGTGCATGTTTTCATAGTTCGCAACTAAACTTAGTATTTGGTCATATAAAGAAACAAGTGCATATTTGCATAGTTAGCAACTAAACTTAGTATTTGGTCACATAAAGAAACAAGTGCATATTTGCATAGTTAGCAACTAAACTTAGTATTTGGTCACATACAGAAACAAGTGCATGTTTGCATAGTTAGCAACTAAACTTAGTATGTGGTCACATAAAGAAACAAGTGCATGTTTTCATAGTTCGCAACTTAACTTAGTATTTGGTCATATAAAGAAACAAGTGCATATTTGCATAGTTAGCAACTAAACTTAGTATTTGGTCACATAAAGAAACAAGTGCATATTTGCATAGTTAGCAACTAAACTTAGTATTTGGTCACATACAGAAACAAGTGCATATTTGCATAGTTAGCAACTAAACTTAGTATGTGGTCACATAAAGAAACAAGTGCATGTTTGCATAGTTCACAACTGAACTTAGTATTTGGTCATATACGAAACAAGTGCATAGTTGCATAGTTAGCAACTAAACTTAGTATTTGGTCACATAGATAAACAAGTGCATATTTGCATAGTTAGCAACTAAACTTAGTATTTGGTCACATAATGAAACAAGTGCAAGTTGCATAGTTAGCAACTAAACTTAGTATTTGGTCACATAAAGAAGCAAGTGCATATTTGCATATTTAGCAACTAAACTTAGTATTTGGTCACATACTGAAACAAGTGCATATTTGCATAGTTAGCAACTAAACTTAGTATTTGGTCACAGAAAGAAACAAGTGCATATTTGCATAGTTAGCAACTAAACTTAGTATGTGGTCACATACAGAAACAAGTGCATCTTTGCATAGTTAGCAACTATACTTAGTATTTGGTCACATAAAGAAACAAGTGCATATTTGCATAATTAGCAACTATACTTAGTATTTGGTCACTTACTGAAACAAGTGCATATTTGCATATTTAGCAACTAAACTTAGTATTTGGTCACAGAAAGAAACAAGTGCATATTTGCATAGTTAGCAACTAAACTTGGTATTTGGTCACATACAGAAACAAGTGCATATTTGCATAGTTAGCAACTATACTTAGTATTTGGTCACATAAAGAAACAAGTGCATATTTGCTTAGTTAGCAACTATACTTAGTATTTGGTCACATAAAGAAACAAGTACATATTTG
Organism: Serripes groenlandicus; assembly: GCA_031761405.1. Taxonomy (NCBI): domain Eukaryota; kingdom Metazoa; phylum Mollusca; class Bivalvia; order Cardiida; family Cardiidae; genus Serripes; species Serripes groenlandicus. The sequence goes on along the minus strand of JASEVX010000002.1, from coordinate 85,152,124 downwards.
CATAGTTAGCAACTAAACTTACTATTTGGTCACAGAAAGATTGCATAGTTGATATTTGTTCTCAGCGGTTATCCAGAATCTTCCTGGATGGCGGATGCTGTATCTGACAGAAGAACGAGCAGGACAGATCAGGGGCAAATTGTTGGGGTGTAGTGAACAATTTCTCCATTTTCCACTTTGTTACAACTATATTCAATTATCACTATTTTATTTACAGCGAATTTCTATATTTTCCTGTGTGTTTTCAAAGTCGTCTGCTTCAGACTTGTGGTATGTGGATACGGATTTATCGTTCAAGATGCGCTACATGGAAACATGATTTGTATGATCTGCTCGTTAGCTTAGCTTGGTTGTTTTTCTTTACTTTTTAAACTTCTCTTTATTCAGAGATGCCGACACATGACCATTCACCATGCAGACAATGTGCGTGGAATCCAGTTAGTAAAACCTGGGACTGTTGTGGCAGATGGAGCCGTAGAACTTTCCTGTTCTTCAAGATGCACGTAACTGGTGTGTATGATCGCTACGTTCCTGATATAGGAAAACCAAAATAGGAAATACAATGTAGGAAATAAATATAGGAAAACCCATAGAGGAAGGAAAATGAATTTAGGAAAATCAATGTATAAAAACCAATTCAGGAATACTTAAACAGCCAAACCAACAGATACGTGATATAAACCTTTGGTGTGGGTACTTAAAGGAATCGCTGAATGAGATGATTATTTTGAGTACCGACAACATAGTTGATCTTTCCATGTGGTTCCGTTATCTTAGCAGTGAAACTAAACAAAGTAAACTTCTAGTAACTGGCTGTTTTCAACCATTATCCTGCTTAATATCATGATCTCACATCACGACATATGAGCCGTTCCGCGAGAATACCAATATAATGGACTCTGCGTAATGTATCGACCCAGATCAGCCTGCGCAGTCCGCGCCGGTTAATCCGAGTCGACACTTTCCGTCTCAGGGGTAAAGAGGTATATAGTAATGATTCCTGAAACAGAAAATCCATAGAAGGCGAAAATTGTCTCACCGGGTTAGCCTGCGCGGCATGCTTTGGCTGATCCGGGTCGATACTTAACGCAAAGTCCACAATGTTGGTTTTCTCGCAGAACGGCTCACATATAAACTAAGGCGAGACTAAATGAACCCTCTCGTGGGGAAAGGCACACGTTCACTTTTAGGAACATTGCAAATCACGACCATCCTTTACATCTGCCCAGTCTGATCAAAATCTCAACTGTTCACATATTGTGTGCATAAGCTTGTTTAAAGCATCTGTCGGCTTGTGTAGATTCTGATAAGACAGAGGTGATGAACTTACATTTTTCAGAATTGCCGAATTGTACATTTTCCATTTTCAAATGTCGAGCAGGGGAGATCCTGATCAGACCATGATACAGGGGTTGATCTGAGTCATCACTGGTCGCTATATTCCGAAGATTGATTTTTACGTGACGCTGCTCATATCGAATGTTATATTAATTTTCAGCTCGGTTGGAGATCAAGCCTCTGCCCAAACATTATGGTGTACACATTGTCTATCATTTGAACGGCCGTGAGGAGTATAATAGGAATGCTTCAAGTAGGTTAATTTCAAATAAGGGTGTACACAACAGGTTACTTTATGTTTGCATGTTGTTTAACGTCGCATTCAACAATTCATCAGTTATCACGGCGTTTCCTGGGTAAGTTATCAGGCCATTACTTCTGTTCCATTTATCCTGACACCAGATAGTCAGTCATAGTGCTAACCTTACAACCTTGAGCGTCAGAGAATGAAATCCAAACTACCCTTTTCATATGACCCAACCTAGGATTGAAACCGCGACCTCCCGCCCCCGAGACGGATGCTCTACCACTCCACCAATGAGACGGTACACAACGGGTCATACCTTGCGGAGTTATTCATCAACAGGGCCTTGCTCCCTTAAGGCACTGTAGGCATGTGCCTACATATTTTTTCTAAAAATGCCCCAAAATGCAGCTGCGGCGATACACATCTGCGTAATGTATCGACCAGATCAGCCTGCGCTGTCCGCGCAGACTGATCCGGCCGACACATTCCGTCTAAGGGGGGGGGGGGGGGGAGAATAAATAGAGTAGTGATTCCTGAAACAGAAAATTCACAGGAGGCGAAAAATGTACATCCGGGTACGCCTGTGTGGCATGCTTAGGCTGATCCTGATCGATACTTTACGCAGAGTCCTCAATGTTGATTTTCTCACGAGACGGCCTACACATTGATTATTGCCAAGCTACGCCCCTGATCAATAGACATTAACCTTTTTACACTTAAAGAATCGTTTGCTTTCAAAACATCAAACGAACGATATGTGTAATAAGAAGTCTGAAAGTATGCAATAACGAGAGGTTATTTATTCAGAGTAATTCTCAGTTTCCATACTTATGTTTCGGTCAAAATGATTGCCCCGATTAGATCTTAAAATGGTGAATATTTACATCAATGACATTGATCTTGACGTGACATACAGTGCCACAAGTTAACCGTGGGTTTCATTATTCACACCTTTAAAGATTTAACCCTTTCCCACTTGCAAAGCATTTTGAAACGCTTGCAGCGGACGACTTATGAAAATATTGTGGCAAAATGAGAAATATCTCCAAATGCAACAATATTTCCAACTCTATCAAATCATTCAACTTCATTTAGAGACCTTTGCCTAGATGTTTTCAAATGTGTTGTTTGATGGAAATATAGGGATAAGGTTCATTTAAAGACTAAAGCTGTGGGTTGTTTGGTGAAGGTTCGGAACATTCCACAATATTGCTTGGAATGCTCAAATATGTTTTCATAATTCTCTAATAATCCCCATTAAAAGACGTAATACATTATTTTTTCGTTTTATTATTCTCGATATATAATGTAATTGATGTGGATCATTGTTCATGTTTTTATTTTTCATTGTTTAACGCCTTCCCAAAACAACAAATCTGCAGCAGACTGTTTTGAAAACATTCAGTAAAAAACCAAGAAACTGTCGATAAATGAAAAAACAGACATTTATTGAATAAATTTGAAAACGTTGTAGCAAATGGAGACACTGCTCATTGTGATTTTTCGTTTTGCCACATTCATTGTCAAATGTTGTCTAGCGTAGAGGCGTCAGAAAGCGCCTGTGTCCAGTGTAGAGGCATCAGAAAGCGTATGTGTCTAGCGTAGAGGCGTCCGAAAGCGTCTGTGTCTGGTGTAGAGGCGTCCGAGAGCGTCTGTGTCTGGTGTAGAGGCGTCCGAAAGCGTCTGTGTCCAGTGTAGAGGCATCAGAAAGCGTCGGTGTCTTGTGTAGATGCGTCAGAAAGCGTATGTGTCTAGTGTAGAGGCATCAGAAAGCGTCTGTGTCTAGTGTATATGCGTCAGAAAGCGTCTGTGTCTAGTGTAGAGGCATCAGAAAGCGTCTGTGTCCAGTGTAGATGGGTCAGAAAGCGTCTGTGTCCAGTGTAGAGGCATCAGAAAGCGTCTGTGTCTAGTGTAGATGCGTCAGAAAGCGTCTGTGTCTAGTGTAGAGGCATCAGAAAGCGTCTGTGTCCAGTGTAGATGCGTCAGAAAGCGTTTGTGTCTAGTGTAGATGCGTCAGAAAGCGTCTGTGTCCAGTGTAGATGCGTCAGAAAGCGTCTGTGTCCAGTGTAGATGCATCAGAAAGCGTCTGTGTCTAGTGTAGAGGCATCAGAAAGCGTCGGTGTCTAGCGTAGAGGCGTCAGAAAGCGTATGTGTCCAGTGTATATGCATCAGAAAGCGTCTGTGTCCAGTGTAGAGGCATCAGAAAGCGTCGGTGTCTAGTGTAGATGCGTCAGAAAGCGTCTGTGTCTAGTGTAGATGCGTCAGAAAGCGTCTGTGTCCAGTGTATACGCGTCAGAAAGCGTCTGTGTCCGGTGTAGAGGCATCAGAAAGCGTCTGTGGCTAGTGTATATGCGTCAGAAAGCGTCTGTGTCCAGTGTATAGGCATCAGAAAGCGTCGGTGTCTAGCGTAGATGCGTCAGAAAGCGTCTGTGTCCAGTGTAGAGGCATCAGAAAGCGTCTATGTCTAGTGTAGATGCGTCAGAAAGCGGCTGTGTCTAGTGTAGAGGCATCAGAAAGCATCTGTGTCCAGTGTAGAGGCATCAGAAAGCATCTGTGTCTAGTGTAGATGCGTCAGAAAGCGTCTGTGTCCAGTGTATAGGCATCAGAAAGCGTCGGTGTCTTGCGTAGAGGCATCAGAAAGCGTATGTGTCCAGTGTAGAGGCATCAGAAAGCGTCGGTGTCTAGTATAGATGCGTCAGAAAGCGTATGTGTCTAGTGTAGAGGCATCAGAAAGCGTCTGTGTCTAGTGTAGATGCGTCAGAAAGCGTCTGTGTCTAGTGTAGATGCGTCAGAAAGCGTCTGTGTCTAGTGAAGATGCGTCAGAAAGCGTCTGTGTCTAGTGTAGAGGCATCAGAAAGCGTCTGTGGCTAGTGTAGATGCGTCAGAAAGCGTCTGTGTCCAGTGTATAGGCATCAGAAAGCGTCGGTGTCTAGCGTAGAGGCGTCCGAAAGCGTCTGTGTCTAGCGTAGAGGCGTCCGAAAGCGTCTGTGTCTAGCGTAGAGGCGTCCGAAAGCGTCTGTGTCTAGTGTAGAGGCATCAGAAAGCGTCTGTGTCTAGTGTAAAGGCGTCCGAAAGCGTATGTGTCTAGTGTAGAGGCATCAGAAAGCGTCTGTGTCTATTGTAGATGCGTCAGAAAGCGTCTGTGTCTAGTGTAGAGGCGTCAGAAAGCGTCTGTGTCTAGTGTATATGTGTCAGAAAGCGTCTGTGTCTAGTGTAGAGGCGTCAGAAAGCGTCTGTGTCTAGTGTAGAGGCGTCAGAAAGCGTCTGTGTCTAGTAGAGGCGTCAGAAAGCGAATGTATCTAGTAAAAGATTAAGGCATGTACATATGAGCCTTTCTACAAGAAATCCAACATATTGGAATCTGCGTAATGTATCGAACAGTCTCTGTCAGGGCTAGCCTGCACGGCATTTTTAGGCTGATCCGGGTCGATACTTGGTTGGTTTTCTCGCGGAACGGCTCATATAACAGGGCTTGTCTATGATTGTGTCAACCCTATTAAAGCGCATTTGAGCCGTCCCGCCAGAAAACCAACAGTATGGCCTCTGCGTATTGTATCGATGCAGATCAGCCTGCGCAGTCCGCATAGACTGATCCGGGCCAACAAATTCCGTCTAAGTGGGATAGAGGTTAAGAGTAATAATTCCTGAAACAGATAATCCACTGGAGGCGAAAAGTGTCGATCCGGGTCTATACGTTACGCAGAGACCACATTGTTAGTTTTCTCGCGGGACGGATCATGTCATTTCTGACAAATCATTTTGCCAGACACCTGGTAGACATTCATTCAGTACCATAAATTAACCAACTGATGGATCACCAGCATGCCGTATAATAACGAACCCCACTGCCATTCGAACCTTCGACCTTCCTCTGCCGAAGAAGATGCTTTAACTCTTTCAGCGCCGAATTGTTTAAAGTTGACTCTTCCATGTTCAAAATCGGTCGTCTCTATTTCTGATGTAATAGCATTTTGGACTATTTTGATAACTTAAAGGCAAACAATGCTGATTTCAGGTGAGACAGCTCGTTACGAGCTGACTCGCCTGAATCAGTATTGTTTGCAGAAACCTCAATATTGCCTTTGGCGCTGAAAGAGTTAATCACTAAGGATATCTACATGTTATAGACAATGTAAATGTATACTTAACCCTTTCCCCCATACAGCAAACCTGAAGCAGGTAACTTTGAAAACATATCGGCAAAAAAATGGAAAAATCGCTATTTTCAAAAACATAACTATTGAAAAGGGTTGAAAACAGTTTGGAAAAAGGAGAAGTTTCTCATGATGAATGTACATTCAACAGTTTGTGTTTATTTCAGTGAAGTATCCACCCCGGATATGTACGAAAGTGCCTCGCTATCCACACATCCTCACCAAGTCAGAGGTGTGTTTGGAGTTCACCGAAGTCGATACGTGCGAACGATACTTTTGTGTTAACATCAAGGGCACAATCAGAATATTGGTGAGTTGATTGGTAACTTGGAAATTGATAGATAGATTGATTTATATGAATGGTTGACTGATTGACTGATCGATTAATCCATTGATTGATTGACTGTCTGACTTGTTGATTGACTGTATCTGGGGTATACATGCAGGAACAGATGTTGATCTAATTTTTAATGAATTTTGTCGAAAAATATTATCTGTAAAAAAATCTACTAATCTACAGGCAATGTACGGTGAGTTAGGGCGTATCCCGCTGTCATTTGTAAAAAAATATAACATGATTAAATATTGGACTAACATTTTGAATTTAAATGATGATTCAATGATAAAAAGAATTTATAAAATGTTAAAAACAGACGCAATCCATAATATAAAATATGATGGCTCAAACTGGGCGTTTCATATAAAAACGATATTGAATGATCTCGGTTTAACTAATTATTGGCTAAACCAAGATCATCAAATAATCGAGTTGTCTTTAATTAAACAAAGACTTTTTGATCAATATTTTCAAACTTGGTATTCTAACATAAATAACTCACATAGGTTAACTTATTACAGAATGTTTAAACATGAATTTAAATTTGAAAATTATTTAGATTACGAAATAGACAAAAAAAATAAAAAATGTTTAGCTAGATTCCGACTATCCTCACATGACCTTGAAATTGAAAAAGGTAGATATATCAATATCCTGCAAATAAATAGATTATGCGCATTTTGTAATATGAAATTATTGAAAGTGAATATCATTATCTACTAATTTGTCCTTATTTTATAAACATACGCAAAGAATATTTAAAATCCTACTATTATACATGGCCAAATTAAAAGAAATTCTAAAATCTAATGATATCAGGTAACAAAAAAACAATATTTAATTTAATGAAATATATTTTTCATGCGAATACACGCAGAACCTCCAAGTGACCATTTCACAATCAAATTGTAATGTAGTTTATATGTATTTGTTCTTCGTTGCCTCTCTACTTGTAAAGTTGTTAAAAGTATTTGTATTTACTTATAACAAATAAAATTCTGTATTCTGTATATACAGAATACAGAATACAGATTCTGATTGACTGTATTTATAAATGTGTATGACTAACTGACCAACAGACCGACCGACTGACTGACTGACCGACTGACTTGTTCATTGATTGTCTGACTGACTAAGTGACAGACCGACCGACTGACTGACTGACCGACTGACTGACTGACTGACCGACTGACTTGTTCATTGATTGTCTGACTGACTAAGCGACTGACCGACCGACTGACTAGTTGAATTCATGTTTATATCACCCTCATGCTGAATTCATGTTTAATTCAATCATCCTATAAATTCCAAATAAATCATGTTTGTTTGTATTTTCCTGTCATGTATATTGTATGTATATGTATGTTTTTTAGACAATGTACTTTGTATACGTCAACAATAAAATGTTCTGTCTGTCTGCCTGTTGATTGACAGACTGACTGACTGACTGACTGACCGACTTGCTAGATTATTGTCTGACTGATTAACCGACTGATCGACCGGCTATCTGGTTGATTGACTAACTGACTGACGACGGACTGACTGACGGACTGATTGACTAACTGACTGACTGACTGACTGACTGACCAGCAACAAATCTGCATCAGACGCCTTTGAAGACATCTTTTGCCCAAAGAAATGAAACACATATATTAATAACTGTTCAATAATTGAATAGATTTTAAACATGGTGGCAAAAGGAGAATGCTCATGATGAGCAATTCCTCATTTCGCCACAATGTTTGTAAATGCCGTCTGTTGCAGAGGCGTCAACACTCGTCTGTATGTGGGAAAGGGTTAAGGTATTATAATTGACATTAGATGGTCGGTTTTCACGCCACGTGTCTCGTCAATTTATTTACAGGCAAAGACCTATGACGTGTATGCTAAGTTAGGCTGCGTAACTTTTCCCAAGATTCCCGAAAACGTTGATTCCGATCCCAAAATGAGCCTTAACAACCATGGAAGTGTTGACCCTGACGACTGGGACCTGAATCACCTTGGCGGGAAGATGTCAATGTCAAGCTCTGAAGATATCCGAGTGCTAGCTGCTGACGTAGAGTAATTACATGATAGATCTAACATGTCTTACCAGAGGCATCTGCAATTTCATTTGGGAACATTTTGAAAAAAATTCAACAAAATACCGTATGAAGCTACTACAAAAAGTCTCTCTATATGGTTCAAATACGATAATAATAATGATGTCTGAGTTTTCGTTTAAAAAAGTTAAGAAAAAACAACACAAGACCGTGTAACTTCAAATAGTTATAATTGTATATAAACCATAAAGAGAGACTTATCTGTAATAGCTAACCCTTTCCAACCTGCAGACGAGTGCTGACGCAATAGCAGCAGACGATTTTTGAAAACTTTGGGGCCAAAGGTGGAATTGCTCATGATGTTGAGCAATTTCGCCTTTGGCCACAATGTTTTCAACTTTATTTAACAATTAAGCTGTCTTTAATGGAGATTTTTCAGGTTTTGTCACTATTATTTCAAAGTCGTCTGCTTCAGATGTGTTGCATGTAGGGAAGGGTTAACACGGTCTCGTGTGGATTTTTGCCATATTTTCCCCCAAATGAAAAATCAGACACCTGTGGTCTGACGCTGTTGGGAATGTAAATACTATTGGAGATTTGGCGTCCTCTGAATACATCTGTGCACATTAAAGATTCGGCTAATCCGGGCCGACACATTCCGTCTCAGGGGGATAGAGGTATAGAGTAATGAATCCTGAAACAGAAAATACACAGGAGGCGAATAATTTCTGTCCAGATTAGCCTGCGCGGCATTCTTATGGTGATCCGGCTCGATACTTTACGCAGAGTCCACAGTGTTGGTTTTCTCGCGCTCATATATTTTCTATAGACCCTAAGTTATATTGTGACAACGAATACAAATTACGCCGCACTGATTGTCCACCAATATAACGTTTAATGGTGTCAAATCGGAGACTTAACACTTTCCCATATACAACAATTCTGCAGCCACTGCGATCATCAAATACCAAATATAGAAAGTCTTGGGAAATGAAAATATATTGTATAACGATTTAATAGTGCTGAAAACAATGTGTCAAAAGGAGATAATGCTCATTATAAGCAATTTCACCTTTTGCAACAATGTTTCAAAAGACGTCTGCTGCAAAGGCGTCCGAGAGCGTCTGTATATATGGCAAAGTGTTAATAAGACCGTAAATTGCCGGACTCGGCTCAATTCTATATGACGAGTGTTAGTAAGTATTCTAGGTGCACATACAATTTACACCATCACATGACTTTTCTGTCGGTGAACATTATTTATGTTTATTACTGTTAACGTATCTAACGCATATGAGAGCGATTTAACCCTTTCCCTCATATAGACGCTTTCTGACGCCTCTGCAGCATACGGCTTTTTGAAAACATAGTGACAAAAAAAGAAATTGCTCAAAACGAGCAATTTCTCCTTTTGCCACAATGTTTTCCACTTTTAGTCGTAGGTTATCTATTCAATTATAGACATTTTCTATTTGCTTTATTAGTTTTTTCTTTTCTCTTTTCACTTTTGTATATTTTGCGACATTTGTCCAATGAACATATTCAATGTATGTACATGTATATTAAACACTCAGTGATGCGCTCTGATTATGCGTTCAGTTTATTACAATATTGAAATGTTTCAATTCGGTTCCGAATATATACTGAAGTATACGTTTGTGTATGCATTTGATCTTCGTCAGCCGAGCCCCGGTAGCTCAGTCGGTAGCGACGCGGGCTGTCAATCCAGGGGTTGTGACTTCGAATCCCAGCTCAGTCAACATTCTCTCCGACGTTTGTTAAAAGTCACTGTGAAATGCGTCATTCGTCTTTCACCAATGGGCTGTTTAACAGTCTATGTGAAAAAGCAGCCAGTTGCTTGGAATTATGTTGTGTGGTGTACTGGTGTTGGAAAACCAGGATACACATGAGTAGGTGAACTGGTCGCCGTGATATGTCGGACTGAAATTTTTTTGAAAACGGCGTTAAACCCTAATCAATCAATTGAACTTCGTCAAGAGATGTTGGGATCTTTATTGCAATTGCGTAATAAGAAACGAGCCTGTGCATCCACAGAGTCGCACCAGGGCCTTCAATGTCCGTCGGCTTGCCATTGAGTGACACACACACTAGACATGTAGACCAATCCATTTATATGATCTCCTAATCGAGATTCAATAGGAGTCAAAAGTCTATCTGGCAACTATATTTTCGTCTTCGTACGTTTTAAGACACAACTTCCGTGTGTTGTAAGTTGTAAGAAATGCGTTCACGTTCCCTGAGAGAGGATGTAATCGGAAGACCACTCAGTAGTTGTTGAAATAATAGCTTTTAGAGCAGCTGCAAATTCACCAATAAAAATAACAGCCTGTTAATTAACCCATACAACACAATTGTTCGAAAACATCAAGGCAAAATATTGAAAATCTCATTTAATGAAGGTAAAATTATTGAAAGTTGAAAACAATATGAAAAAAATGGAAACTACTCGTTTTGATCAATTTCTCATTTTGTCTCATAATGTCAAATCACGTCTGATGCAGAGGTTTCAGAAAGCGTGTATATGTGGGAAAGGGTATAAACAACAACAACTACTCCGACTAACCCCAGGTTTGAAGCGTAATACCAACCTCGCGATATTTCCTTCTTCGCAAATAGCCAGGCTCCAGTAATTGACTTTCAATCCAGGGGTTGTGAGTTCGATCCCGTGTTCGGTCCACAATCCTTCATTTGACAAAAGTCAATGCGACAGGCGTTATTCAACAAATGATCTAGCATTCTACTTGGAAAGTCAATGCGACAGGCGTCATGCAACCAATGATCAAGCATTCTACTTAGAAAGTCAATCCGTTGCTTGGAAAGACCGCTGTGTGGAGTTCAGGTGTGAGCAAGTCATGAAACACATGGGAAGGTGAACTCACCGCCGTGAATTGACTGAAAGAGTGTTGAAAACAGCGTTAAACCCCAATCAATCAATTAGTTCGCAGATTTAAATACGTACAACGTATTTGACTATGCCAAACGCAATGTCCATCCTGTAACAGTAGTAAACGTGGTCATTGACAAGTATTCGTAAACACCATTAGAATGTGCAAGTATGGTGGAAATGGTGAGCTATGTATCAATCCGAATGGGCGAACCATAAAATAAACGAACGTGAAATATCTGTCGGGCCCTACACGGTTAATAGCGTATTTGTTCCGTACCACTTGGACTGGTTATGCAGTTGCGCTTCGAATTTAGACCGAATAAATATAATTCATACCGGATAATGCGGACGTTATGAATTTAATTTTAACTGCAACAAGTAACTGGAACCGAATTTCACTAAGTATTTGACACAGTGTATATTTATGTGCAACGTCCGATGTTGAAATTGAGAATTCATTGTCTTTAAGTTTTGAAGTCGTGCTCTATTGTTTGTCCCGATAACAGTAGATCAAAGGTTCAAGCTGCTGTAGGGTTATTTTCCCAAAGGAATTTCTTGATAGCATTACAACAGATGCGCCGTAGCCAGATTAAACTTACTCATATAGACGCTTTCTGACGCCTCTGCAGCAGACGGCTTTTTGAAAACATTGTGTCAAAAGAAGAAATTGCTCAAAACGAGCAATTTCTCCTTTTGCCACAATGTTTTCCACTTTTAGTCATAGGTTATCCATTCAATTATAGAAATGTTCTATTTTGTTGACAAATTATGTTCAAAGTCGTCTGCTGCAGAATTGTCGTATGAGGGAAAGGGTTAACAGAGAACAGTTACAATAAAGACCCAGCTATGCCTTTTCGTGATATTTGCATCAGGCACCATTTAAAAACATGGATGGTAAAACGTTTTAATTCAATCGATTTTGAATAAATATCGACAAAATATGGAAAGATAATATAATTGAATGAGTATTTATTAAACACAGTTGAAAACATTGCAATAAAAGGCCGGAAAAATTGTTCATCATAAGCAATATCCCGTTTTGTTTATTTATTCAAAATTCATCTGCTGCAAACGCGTCGTTAAATGCGTCTGCAAGTAAAACGAGGTTTTTTAATGAGCTTGAAAATAAAACAATACTTTGATAAAGGGACAACGCATCTGGGAGTGAGTACACGGTTAATCCTTTCCCTCATACAACAATTCTGCAGCAGACGACTTTGAACATATTTTGTCAAATAATGGAAACTCTCTTTAATTGAATGGATAACCTATGACTAAAAGTGGAAAACATTGTGGCAAAAGGAGAAATTGCACGTTTTGTGCAATTTCTTCTTTTGTCACTATGTTTTCAAAAAGCCCTCATACGACAATTCTGCAGCAGACGACTTTGAACATATTTAGTCAAATAATGGAAACTCTCTTTAATTGAATGGATAACCTATGACTAAAAGTGGAAAACATTGTGGCAAAAGGAGAAATTGCACGTTTTGTGCAATTTCTTCTTTTGTCACTATGTTTTCAAAAAACCCTATACGACAATTCTGCAGCAGACGACTTTGAACATATTTTGTCAAATAATGGAAAATCTCTTTAATTGAATGGTTAACCTATGACTAAAAGTGGAAAACATTGTGGAAAAGGAGAAATTGCACGTTTTGTGCAATTTCTTCTTTTGTCACTATGTTTTCAAAAAGCCCTCATACGACAATTCTGCAGCAGACGACTTTGAACATATTTTGTCAAATAATGGAAAATCTCTTTAATTGAATGGATAACCTATGACTAAAAGTGGAAAACATTGTGGCAAAAGGAGAAATTGCACGTTTTGTGCAATTTCTTCTTTTGTAACTATGTTTTCAAAAAGCCGCGTGCTGCAGAAGCGTCAGAAAGCGTCTATATGAGGGAAAGGGTTAACGTATGAGAGCGAGTGTCACGACCAGGTCATGGCGGTTATATACCCGGATTAGGAATCAATTTAAGTGGTTAAAGTGGTAATTGTTATTGAAACAATGGTACAATAGGTACAATAGCCACTTCACCGCATACATGAGCTGTGTTGCAAGAAAACTAACTGCAGAACACGTACGATAAGCACAGCTCCAGATCAATCCACACACTCTACTCAAAGGGAGCACATTCTCCTTTTCTCGCAATTATTTTCGACTGGATTTAAACTTACGCTTGTCTTTAATTTATAATATTTAACTCAAGGTCGATGTCATTTCTCAATGAAAGCAACATTTCTGAAACAGCAAAATTTGACCTTAATCTTTTCCCGCATACAGAAGCATTAGACGCAGACAACTTTAAAAAAAAACCACAGTGGCCAAGCCTGGAATAATTTTGCAACAGCAATTTTCGACTGTTGCCACAATGTCTTCAAATCTTTCCAATAGTTTTACTTTCATAAATAAATTTAAGTAAATCCCTTCGAAATTGTTGAAGATATTGAGGCAAGAAAACTGTTACCAAGAGGCATTCGACCCTTTCCCACATTAAGACGATTTATGACGCCTCTGTAGCAGACGACTTTTGAAAACAATATTGTCTACTTTATTCAATAAGCATACTTTCATTTGCACGGATTTTTCATAGTTTTGCCTATGTGTTTTTAAAGTCGTCTGGCGCAGATTTTTTACATGTGAAAAGGGGCTTTAAGTCATCTGATGCAGATTTGTTACATGTGGAAAAAGGGTTTAAGTCGTCTGCCGCAGATTTGTAACATTTGAGAAAGGGCTTTAAATCGTCTGATGCAGATTTGTTACATGTGAAAAAGGGCTTTAAGTCGTCTGATGCAGATTTGTTACATGTGAAAAAGGGCTTTAAATCGTCTGATGCAGATTTGTTACATGTGAAAAAGGGCTTTAAATCGTCTGATGCAGATTTGTTACATGTGGAAAAGGGCTTTAAATTGTCTGCCGCAGATTTGTTACATGTGAAAAAGGGCTTTAAGTCGTCTGATGCAGATTTGTTACATGTGAAAAAGGGCTTTAAATCGTCTGATGCAGATTTGTTACATGTGAAAAAGGGCTCTAAATCGTCTGATGCAGATTTGTTACATGTGAAAAAGGGCTTTAAATCGTCTGATGCAGATTTGTTACATGTGGAAAAGGGCTTTAAATTGTCTGCCGCAGATTTGTTACATGTGAAAAGGGGCTTTAAGTCGTCTGATGCAGATTTGTTACATGTGAAAAAGGGCTTTAAATCATCTGATGCAGATTTGTTACATGTGAAAAAGGGCTCTAAATCGTCTGATGCAGATTTGTTACATGTGAAAAAGGGCTTTAAATCGTCTGATGCAGATTTGTTACATGTGAAAAAGGGCTTTAAATCGTCTGATGCAGATTTATTACATGTGAAAAAGGGCTTTAAGTCGTCTGATGCAGATGTGTTACATGTGAAAAAGAGCTTTAAATCGTCTGATGCAGATTTGTTACATGTGAAAAAGGGATTTAAATCGTCTGATGCAGATTTGTTACATGTGAAAAAGGGCTTTAAATCGTCTGATGCAGATTTGTTACATGTGAAAAAGGGCTTTAAATCGTCTGATGCAGATTTGTTACATGTGAAAAAGGGCTTTAAATCGTCTGATGCAGATTTGTTACATGTGAAAAAGGGCTTTAAATCGTCTGATGCAGATTTGTTACATGTGAAAAAGGGCTTTAAATCGTCTGATGCAGATTTGTTACATGTGAAAAAGGGCTTTAAATCGTCTGATGCAGATTTGTTACATGTGAAAAAGGCCTTTAAATCGTCTGATGCAGATTTGTTACATGTGAAAAAGGGCTTTAAATCGTCTGATGCAGATTTATTACATGTGGAAAAGGGCTTTAAGTCGTCTGATGCAGATTTGTTACATGTGAAAAAGGGTTTTAAATCGTCTGATGCAGATTTGTTACATGTGGAAAAGGGCTTTAAATCGTCTGCCGCAGATTTGTTACTTGTGAAAAAGGGGCTTTAAATCGTCTGCAGATTTGTTACGTGTGGAAAAGGGCTTTAAATCGTCTTATGCAGATTTGTTACATGTGGAAAAGGGGCTTTAAGTCGTCTGATGCAGATTTATTACATGTGGGAAAGGATTTTAAATCGTCTGATGCATATTTGTTACATGTAGAAAAGGGCTGTAAATAGTCTGCCGCAGATTTTCTACATGTGGAAAAGAGCTTTAAGTCCTCTTATGCAGATTTGGTACATGTGGAAAAGGGCTTTAAATCGTCTGATGCAGATTTGTTACATGTGGAAAAGGGCCTTAAATCGTCTGCCGCAGATTTGTTACATGTGGAAAAGGGCCTTAAATCGTCTGCCGCAGATTTGTTACATGTGGAAAAAAGGGCTTTAAATCGTCTGCCGCAGATTTGTTACATGTGGAAAAGGGCTTTAAGTCGTCCGACGCAGATTTGTTACATGTGGAAAAGGGCTTTAAGTCGTCTTATGCAGATTTGTTACATGTGGAAAAGGGCTTTAAATCGTCTGCCGCAGATTTGTTACATGTGGAAAAGGGCTTTAAATCGTCTGCCGCAGATTTGTTACATGTGGAAAAGTGCTTTAAATTGTCTGCCGCAGATTTATTACATGTTAAAAAAGGGCTTTAAGTCGTCTGATGCAGATTTGTTACATGTGGAAAAGGGCTTTAAGTCCTCTGATGCAGATTTATTACATGTGGGAAAGGGTTTTAAATCGTCTGATGCATATTTGTTACATGTGGAAAAGGGCTGTAAATCGTCTGATGCAGATTTGTTACATGTGGAAAAGGGCTTTAAATCGTCTGATGCAGATTTGTTACATGTGAAAAAGGGCTTTAAATCGTCCGCGGCAGATTTGTTACATGTGGAAAAGGGCTTTAAATCGTCTGCCGCAGATTTGTTACATGTGGAAAAGGGCTTTAAGTCGTCCGCCGCAGATTTGTTACATGTGGAAAAGGGCTTTAAGTCGTCTGATGCAGATTTGTTACATGTGGAAAAGGGTTTTAAGTCGTCTTTTGCAGATTTGTTACATGTGGAAAAGGGCTTTAAATCGTCTGATGCAGATTTGTTACATGTGGAAAAGGGCTTTAAATCGTCTGATGCAGATTTGTTACATGTGGAAAAGGGCTTTAAGTCCTCTGATGCAGATTTGTTACATGTGGAAAAGGGCTTTAAATCGTCTGATGCAGATTTGTTACATGTGGAAAAGGGCTTTAAATCGTCTTATGCAGATTTGTTACATGTGGAACAGGGCTTTAAGTCGTCTGATGCAGATTTGTTACATGTGAAAAAGGGCTTTAAATCGTCCGCCGCAGATTTGTTACATGTGGAAAAGGGCTTTAAAGCGTCTGCCGCAGATTTGTTACATGTGGAAAAGGGCTTTAAGTCGTCCGCCGCAGATTTGTTTCATGTGGAAAAGGGCTTTAAGTCGTCTGATGCAGATTTGTTACATGTGGAAAAGGGTTTTAAGTCGTCTTATGCAGATTTGTTACATGTGGAAAAGGGCTTTAAATCGTCTGATGCAGATTTGTTACATGTGGAAAAGGGCTTTAAATCGTCTGATGCAGATTTGTTACATGTGGAAAAGGGCTGTAAGTCCTCTGATGCAGATTTGTTACATGTGGAAAAGGGCTTTAAATCGTCTGATGCAGATTTGTTACATGTGGAAAAGGGCTTTAAGTCGTCTGATGCAGATTTATTACATGTGGAAAAGGGTTTTAAATCGTCTGATGCATATTTGTTACATGTGGAAAAGGGCTGTAAATCGTCTGCCGCAGATTTTCTTCATGTGGAAAAGGGCTTAAATCGTCTGCCGCAGATTGTGTTCTATGTGATAAAGGGTCAACGTCCATTACAGTTTAAAGACTCCTAGAATGGAGACCGAGTGTTAAGTGGAGGTCGAAGTGGATCTCGTGTTCTCCGATCTATGTCAAGTGACTACGATAATTTACAATGGGCGCGGTATTAGTAATTATAAATCTTCCAATGCCTTTTATACTTCATGGCAAATGTACACTTATTTTCACATATATTTAAGGAAACAGGGATTCGATCCCCGGTCAAGTAATACTAAAGGCTTTAAAGTTGGTAGGATTGGTTTCCCGCCGTGAAGCTAAGAGTTCTGGGAAAAGCATTTCGGCTCATGCTGTGGTGTCGGGATAGGAGACCAGCTACAAAATGGAAGCACGCTTTAATCCTATTACATTCTCCTTATCGTGTTTTGTCCGTAGTACACGTGTTTAGTGAATCCTGAACCAAAGTAATGCCGAATAAAGTCAAAGCGTGACAGATAGACGATAAAGAAAATACCCCGTTGTGTCTCACCCTATAACAGTTCATTTTATTGTGGGTTTTTTCCGCTGTTTTGAACTAAATCACAGTTATATGAGCCGTCCCGCGAGAAAACCAACATTGCGCACTCTGCGTAAAATATCTACCCGTATCAGCATAAGCATGCCACACAGGATCGACATATTTTGCCTCTGTTTTATGAATCATTCCTCTATACCTCTATCCCCCTAAGACGGAAAGTGTCGGCCCGGATCAGTCTGCGCGGACTGATCTGGATCGATACATTATGCAGAGGCCATAATGTTGGTTTTCTCCTGGGTAAACAAACCAGTACTAGTCTAAGCAATGTACCTTGTCCAATGACACCTAGCTCCACACTGACGTCGTGCCGCGACTGGGAATCGAACCCGGGACGCCGTTTCAAATCCCCGACTCTAACCACTCGTCCACGGCGGATTCCTACTCATCTGCGTAATGTATCGACCAGATCAGCCTGCGCTGTCCGCGCAGACTGATCCGGCCAACACATTCCGCTCATATAACAGGAAGCGACACTAAGCACGAGGAGACAGGAAAATCAAATCGGAATGTGTCGGCCGGATCAGTCTGCGCGGACAGCGCAGGCTGATCTGGTCGATACATTACGCAGATGCCATAATGTTGGTTTATGTGAACGCACAATGTTGTACGTTTGATAAACAACAGACAGAGCAAATCGGATTATTGCTTATTTTTCAATCACCAGGGGAGACTACAGTTGTTTCGAATGCCTTACTATGTTTTTAGATTAGTGTCCCTTAGCACTTCTGTTGGAAATACTAACGTCCGAAGCTTCTCAAATTTGGACCTAAAGCAAAGACAAAGCAACCAGAAAGTATGGTGAGAAATTGCAATTGATCTTGAATTCCTATTCAAGATAAATATTACTCTGGCTTTATCATCACGTTCTCAGAATGTTCAAGACGTTTGATCCAATGCGCCACAGCAAGAGGGCCACGTGAACCAGTTCCGCTCATCAGAAATGATCGGCGTAGAACCAAAGTACACTTACCCAGCGAGCTTACACCTCCTATACTTTAGGCGGTATTTGAACCGTTCACTCGTGGTAGAGAATAATATTATTATGTGATTTTTCTTGTTTTCGAATAAACATCTTTGTCCGAGTATCAACTAATATGAAAAACACAGACAGACATAAATTGCTTTATTTGTGATGCCACAGGCTTGTGGAAAACCAACGGCTGCGTGAAGTGTGTATACTCCAAGCGGGAATGCATCAGAATGTTGATGTGTACACAGGGATTACCGGTTCATCGGAACACGATCGGCTTGGTGGACTCGATTATAACATAATGGTTATACTCGGACTCGGCCGCTTGTGACATCACCACAACACGATAGTCTTGGTGGACTCGATTATAACTTAATGGTTATACTCGGACTCGGCCGCTTGTGACATCACCACAACACGATAGTCTTGGTGGACTCGATACTAACATAATGGTTATACTCGGACTCGGCCGCTTGTGGCATAACCACAACACGATAGGCTTGTTGAACTCGATTATAACAGAATGGTTATACTCGGACTCGGCCGCTTGTGACATCACCACAACACGATAGTCTTGGTGAACTCAATAATAACAGAATGGCTATACTCGGACTCGGCCGCTTGTGACATCACCACAACACGATACTCTTGGTGAACTCAATAATAACAGAATGGTTATACCTGGACTCGGTCACTTGTGACATCACCACAACACGATAGTCTTGGTGAACTAGATTATAACATATTGGTTATACTCGGATTCGGCCGCTTGTGGCATCACCACAACACGATAATCTTGGTGAACTCGATTATAACAGATTGGTTATACTCGGCCGCTTGTGACATCACCACAACACGATCGGCTTGGTGGACTCATAATGACAGAATGGTTATACTCGGACTCGGCCGCCTGTGGCATCACCACAACACGATAGTCTTGGTGGACTCAATAATAACATAATGGTTATACTCGGACTCGGCCGCTTGTGGCATCACCACAACACGATAGTCTTGGTGGACTCAATACTAACAGAATGGTTATACTCGGACTCGGCGGCTTGTGACATCACCACAACACGATAGTCTTGGTGAACTCGATTATAACAGATTGGTTATACTCGGACTCGGCCGCTTGTGACATCACCACAACACGATAGTCTTGGTGGACTCAATAATAACAGATTGGTTATACTCGGACTCGGCCGCTTGTGACATCACCACAACACGATAGTCTTGGTGAACTCGATTATAACAGAATGGTTATACTCGGACTCGGTCGCTTGTGACATCACCACAACACGATAGTCTTGGTGAACTCGATTATACGGAATCGTTATACAGGAACTAGGCCGCTTGTGACATCAATACAACACGATAATCTTGGTGGACTCGATAATAACAGAATGGTTATACCCAGACTCATTCGCTTGTGACATTGTTACAAAAGATAATCTTGGTGGAATCGATAATAACAGAATGGTTATACTATGACTGGGCCACTTTGGACATTATCACAACACGATAGTCTTGGTGAGAATGGTTACACCCGGACTGGGCCGCTTGTGACATCATCACACAACGAAAACCTCGCCATGTTCACCCACATAAGGAACTGTCTCCAAACGTCATATTTGACTGTTCGGAGTATTCCTGGACGAATCAATGCAGGAACTGTGCGAAAGCGTTTGCATGAACACAATACCCGACTAAGGCGCAGAGTAACACGTCCTGCTTTAACGCGACATCACCCTAGAGGTAACTGTTGTGTCGAGAGTACCTGAGGTAACTGTTGTCTCGAGAGTACCTGAGGTAATTGTTGTTTCAAGAGTACCTGAGGTAACTGTTGTCTAGAGAGTACCTGAGGTAACTGTTGTCTCGAGAGTACCCGAGGTAACTGTTGTCTCGAGAGTACCTGAGGTAACTGTTGTCTCGAGAGTACCCGAGGTAACTGTTGTCTAGAGAGTACCTGAGGTAACTGTTGTCTCGAGAGTACCTGAGGTAATTGTTGTCTAGAGAGTACCTGAGGTAACTGTTGTCTCGAGAGTACCTGAGGTAACTGTTATCTAGAGAGTACGTGAGGTAACTGTTGTGTCGAGAGTACCTGAGGTAACTGTTGTCTCGAGAGTACCTGAGGTAACTGTTGTCTCGAGAGTACCTGAGGTAATTGTTGTCTCGAGAGTACGTGAGGTAACTGTTGTCTCGAGAGTACCCGAGGTAACTGTTGTCTCGAGAGTACCTGAGGTAACTGTTGTCTCGAGAGTACCCGAGGTAACTGTTGTCTCGAGAGTACCTGAGGTAATTGTTGTCTCGAGAGTACGTGAGGTAACTGTTGTCTCGAGAGTACGTGAGGTAACTGTTGTCTAGAGAGTACGTGAGGTAACTGTTGTCTAGAGAGTACGTGAGGTAACTGTTGTCTAGAGAGTACGTGAGGTAACTGTTGTCTAGAGAGTACCTGAGGTAATTGTTGTCTCGAGAGTACCTGAGGTAACTGTTGTCTCGAGAGTACCTGAGGTAACTGTTGTCTCGAGAGAACCTGAGGTAATTGTTGTCTAGAGAGTACGTGAGATAACTGTTGTCTAGAGAGTACCTGAGGTAACTGTTGTCTCGAGAGTACCTGAGGTAATTGTTGTCTCGAGAGTACGTGAGGTAACTGTTGTCTAGAGAGTACCTGAGGTAATTGTTGCCTCGAGAGTACCTGAGGTAATTGTTGTCTCGAGAGTACCTGAGGTAACTGTTGTCTAGAGAGTACCTGAGGTAACTGTTGTCTAGAGAGTACATGAGGTAACTGTTGTCTAGAGAGTACCTGAGGTAACTGTTGTCTCGAGAGTACCTGAGGTAATTGTTGTCTCGAGAGTACCTGAGGTAACTGTTGTCTAGAGAGTACCTGAGGTAACTGTTGTCTCGAGAGTACCTGAGGTAACTGTTGTCTAGAGAGTACCTGAGGTAACTGTTGTCTCGAGAGTACCTGAGGTAACTGTTGTCTAGAGAGTACCTGAGGTAATTGTTGTCTAGAGAGTACCTGAGGTAACTGTTGTCTAGAGAGTACCTGAGGTAACTGTTGTCTCGAGAGTACCTGAGGTAACTGTTGTCTCGAGAGTACCTGAGGTAAATGTTGTCTCGAGAGTACCTGAGGTAACTGTTGTCTCGGGAGTACCTGAGGTAACTGTTGTCTAGAGAGTACCTGAGGTAATTGTTGTCTAGAGAGTACGTGAGATAACTGTTGTCTAGAGAGTACCTGAGGTAATTGTTGTCTAGAGAGTACCTGAGGTAATTGTTGTCTCGAGAGTACCTGAGGTAACTGTTGTCTCGAGAGTACCTGAGGTAACTGTTGTCTCGAGAGTACCTGAGGTAATTGTTGTCTCGAGAGTACCTGAGGTAATTGTTGTCTCTAGAGTACCTGAGGTAACTGTTGTGTCGAGAGTACCTGAGATAACTGTTGTGTCGAGAGTACGTGAGATAACTGTTGTCTCTAGAGTACCTGAGGTAATTGTTGTCTCGAGAGTACCTGAGGTAACTGTTGTCTCGAGAGTACCTGAGGTAATTGTTGTCTCGAGAGTACCTGAGGTAACTGTTGTGTCGAGAGTACCTGAGGTAACTGTTGTGTCGAGAGTACGTGAGGTAACTGTTGTCTAGAGAGTACCTGAGGTAACTGTTGTCTCAAGAGAACCTGAGGTAATTGTTGTCTCGAGAGTACCTGAGGTAACTGTTGTCTCGAGAGTACCTGAGGTAACTGTTGTCTCGAGAGTACGTGAGGTAATTGTTGTCTCGAGAGTACCTGAGGTAACTGTTGTCTCGAGAGTACGTGAGGTAACTGTTGTCTAGAGGGTACCTGAGGTAACTGTTGTATCGAGAGAACCTGAGGTAATTGTTGTCTCGAGAGTACCTGAGGTAACTGTTGTGTCGAGAGTACCTGAGGTAACTGTTGTGTCGAGAGTACCTGAGGTAATTGTTGTCTCGAGAGTACCTGAGGTAATTGTTGTCTCGAGAGTACCTGAGGTAACTGTTGTCTAGAGAGTACCTGAGGTAACTGTTGTCTCGAGAGTACCTGAGGTAACTGTTATCTAGAGAGTACCTGAGGTAACTGTTGTCTCGAGAGTACCTGAGGTAACTGTTGTCTAGAGAGTACCTGAGGTAACTGTTGTCTCGAGAGTACCTGAGGTAACTGTTGTCTAGAGAGTACCTGAGGTAATTGTTGTCTAGAGAGTACCTGAGTAACTATTGTGTCGAGAGTACCTGAGGTAACTGTTGTCTCGAGAGTACCTGAGGTAACTGTTGTCTCGAGAGTACCTGAGGTAAATGTTGTCTCGAGAGTACCTGAGGTAACTGTTGTCTCGGGAGTACCTGAGGTAACTGTTGTCTAGAGAGTACCTGAGGTAATTGTTGTATAGAGAGTACGTGAGATAACTGTTGTCTAGAGAGTACCTGAGGTAATTGTTGTCTAGAGAGTACCTGAGGTAATTGTTGTCTCGAGAGTACCTGAGGTAACTGTTGTCTCGAGAGTACCTGAGGTAACTGTTATCTAGAGAGTACCTGAGGTAACTGTTGTCTCGAGAGTACCTGAGGTAACTGTTGTCTAGAGAGTACCTGAGGTAACTGTTGTCTCGAGAGTACCTGAGGTAACTGTTGTCTAGAGAGTACCTGAGGTAATTGTTGTCTAGAGAGTACCTGAGTAACTATTGTGTCGAGAGTACCTGAGGTAACTGTTGTCTCGAGAGTACCTGAGGTAACTGTTGTCTCGAGAGTACCTGAGGTAAATGTTGTCTCGAGAGTACCTGAGGTAACTGTTGTCTCGGGAGTACCTGAGGTAACTGTTGTCTAGAGAGTACCTGAGGTAATTGTTGTATAGAGAGTACGTGAGATAACTGTTGTCTAGAGAGTACCTGAGGTAATTGTTGTCTAGAGAGTACCTGAGGTAATTGTTGTCTCGAGAGTACCTGAGGTAACTGTTGTCTCGAGAGTACCTGAGGTAACTGTTGTCTAGAGAGTACCTGAGGTAATTGTTGTCTCGAGAGTACCAGAGGTAATTGTTGTCTCGAGAGTACCTGAGGTACCTGAGGTAACTGTTATCTAGAGAGTACCTGAGGTAACTGTTGTCTCGCGAGTACCTGAGGTAACTGTTGTCTCGAAAGTACCTGAGGTAATTGTTGTCTCGAGAGTACCTGAGGTAACTGTTGTCTCGAGAGTACCTGAGGTAATTGTTGTCTCGAGAGTACCTGAGGTAACTGTTGTGTCGAGAGTACGTGAGGTAACTGTTGTCTAGAGAGTACCTGAGGTAACTGTTGTATCGAGAGTACGTGAGATAACTGTTGTCTCGAGAGTACCTGAGGTAATTGTTGTCTCGAGAGAACGTGAGATAACTGTTGTCTAGAGAGTACCTGAGGTAACTGTTGTCTCGAGAGTACCTGAGTAACTATTGTGTCGAGAGTACCTGAGGTAACTGTTGTGTCGAGAGTACCTGAGGTAACTGTTGTGTCGAGAGTACGTGAGGTAACTGTTGTCTCGAGAGTACCCGAGGTAACTGTTGTCTAGAGAGTACCTGAGGTAATTGTTGTCTCGAGAGTACCTGAGGTAACTGTTGTCTAGAGAGTACCTGAGGTAACTGTTGTGTCGAGAGTACGTGAGGTAACTGTTGTCTAGAGAGTACCTGAGGTAACTGTTGTATCGAGAGAACGTGAGATAACTGTTGTCTAGAGAGTACCTGAGGTAACTGTTGTCTCGAGAGTACCTGAGTAACTATTGTGTCGAGAGTACCTGAGGTAACTGTTGTGTCGAGAGTACCTGAGGTAACTGTTGTGTCGAGAGTACGTGAGGTAACTGTTGTCTCGAGAGTACCCGAGGTAACTGTTGTCTAGAGAGTACCTGAGGTAATTGTTGTCTCGAGAGTACCTGAGGTAACTGTTGTCTAGAGAGTACCTGAGGTAACTGTTGTGTCGAGAGTACGTGAGGTAACTGTTGTGTCGAGAGTACGTGAGGTAATTGTTGTCTCGAGAGTACCTGAGGTAACTGTTGTATCGAGAGAACCTGAGGTAACTGTTGTCTCGAGAGTACCTGAGGTAATTGTTGTCTCGAGAGAACGTGAGATAACTGTTGTCTAGAGAGTACCTGAGGTAACTGTTGTCTCGAGAGTACCTGAGTAACTATTGTGTCGAGAGTACCTGAGGTAACTGTTGTGTCGAGAGTACCTGAGGTAACTGTTGTGTCGAGAGTACGTGAGGTAACTGTTGTCTCGAGAGTACCCGAGGTAACTGTTGTCTAGAGAGTACCTGAGGTAATTGTTGTCTCGAGAGTACCTGAGGTAACTGTTGTCTAGAGAGTACCTGAGGTAATTGTTGTCTCGAGAGTACCTGAGGTAACTGTTGTCTCGAGAGTACCTGAGGTAATTGTTGTCTCGAGAGTACCTGAGGTAACTGTTGTCTAGAGAGTACCTGAGGTAATTGTTGTCTCGAGAGTACCTGAGGTAATTGTTGTCTCGAGAGTACCTGAGGTAACTGTTGTCTAGAGAGTACCTGAGGTAACTGTTGTCTAGAGAGTACCTGAGGTAACTGTTGTCTAGAGAGTACCTGAGGTAACTGTTGTCTCGAGAGTACCTGAGGTAATTGTTGTCTCGAGAGTACCTGAGGTAACTGTTGTCTAGAGAGTACCTGAGGTAACTGTTGTCTCGAGAGTACCTGAGGTAACTGTTGTCTAGAGAGTACCTGAGGTAACTGTTGTCTCGAGAGTACCTGAGGTAACTGTTGTCTAGAGAGTACCTGAGGTAATTGTTGTCTAGAGAGTACCTGAGGTAACTGTTGTCTAGAGAGTACCTGGGGTAACTGTTGTCTCGAGAGTACCTGAGGTAACTGTTGTCTCGAGAGTACCTGAGGTAAATGTTGTCTCGAGAGTACCTGAGGTAACTGTTGTCTCGAGAGTACCTGAGGTAACTGTTGTCTAGAGAGAACCTGAGGTAATTGTTGTCTAGAGAGTACGTGAGATAACTGTTGTCTAGAGAGTACCTGAGGTAATTGTTGTCTAGAGAGTACCTGAGGTAATTGTTGTCTCGAGAGTACCTGAGGTAACTGTTGTCTCGAGAGTACCGGAGGTAACTGTTGTCTCGAGAGTACCTGAGATAACTGTTGTGTCGAGAGTACGTGAGGTAACTGTTGTCTAGAGAGTACCTGAGGTAACTGTTGTCTCGAGAGAACCTGAGGTAATTGTTGTCTCGAGAGTACCTGAGGTAACTGTTGTGTCGAGAGTACCTGAGGTAACTGTTGTGTCGAGAGTACCTGAGGTAATTGTTGTCTCGAGAGTACCTGAGGTAATTGTTGTATCGAGAGTACCTGAGGTAACTGTTGTCTAGAGAGTACCTGAGGTAACTGTTGTCTCGAGAGTACCTGAGGTAACTGTTATCTAGAGAGTACCTGAGGTAACTGTTGTCTCGAGAGTACCTGAGGTAACTGTTGTCTAGAGAGTACCTGAGGTAACTGTTGTCTCGAGAGTACCTGAGGTAAATGTTGTCTAGAGAGTACCTGAGGTAATTGTTGTCTAGAGAGTACCTGAGTAACTGTTGTGTCGAGAGTACCTGAGGTAACTGTTGTGTTGAGAGTACCTGAGGTAACTGTTGTGTCGAGAGTACGTGAGGTAACTGTTGTCTAGAGAGTACCTGAGGTAATTGTTGTCTCGAGAGTACCTGAGGTAACTGTTGTCTCGAGAGAACCTGAGGTAATTGTTGTCTCGAGAGTACCTGAGGTAATTGTTGTCTCGAGAGTACGTGAGATAACTGTTGTCTCGAGAGTACCTGAGGTAACTGTTGTCTCGAGAGTACCTGAGGTAACTGTTGTCTCGAGAGTACCTGAGGTAACTGTTGTCTAGAGAGTACCTGAGGTAATTGTTGTCTCGAGAGTACCTGAGGTAATTGTTGTCTCGAGAGTACCTGAGGTACCTGAGGTAACTGTTATCTAGAGAGTACCTGAGGTAACTGTTGTCTCGAGAGTACCTGAGGTAACTGTTGTCTCGAGAGTACCTGAGGTAACTGTTGTCTCGAGAGTACCTGAGGTAATTGTTGTCTCGAGAGTACCTGAGGTAACTGTTGTCTAGAGAGTACCTGAGGTAATTGTTGTCTCGAGAGTACCTGAGGTAATTGTTGTCTCGAGAGTACCTGAGGTAACTGTTGTCTCGAGAGTACCTGAGGTAACTGTTGTCTCGAGAGTACCTGAGGTAATTGTTGTCTCGAGAGTACGTGAGGTAACTGTTGTCTAGAGAGTACCTGAGGTAATTGTTGTCTCGAGAGTACCTGAGGTAACTGTTGTCTCGAGAGTACGTGAGATAACTGTTGTCTAGAGAGTACCTGAGGTAACTGTTGTCTCGAGAGTACCTGAGGTAATTGTTGTCTCGAGAGTACGTGAGGTAACTGTTGTCTAGAGAGTACCTGAGGTAACTGTTGTCTCGAGAGTACCTGAGGTAACTGTTGTCTAGAGAGTACCTGAGGTAACTGTTGTCTCGAGGGTACCTGAGGTAACTGTTGTCTAGAGAGTACCTGAGGTAATTGTTGTCTCGAGAGTACCTGAGGTAACTGTTGTCTA
The DNA here is from genome assembly GCA_031761405.1 of Serripes groenlandicus. Taxonomy (NCBI): domain Eukaryota; kingdom Metazoa; phylum Mollusca; class Bivalvia; order Cardiida; family Cardiidae; genus Serripes; species Serripes groenlandicus. The sequence goes on along the minus strand of JASEVX010000002.1, from coordinate 85,125,235 downwards.
GAGAGTACCTGAGGTAACTGTTGTCTCGAGAGTACCTGAGGTAATTGTTGTGTCGAGAGTACCTGAGGTAACTGTTGTGTCGAGAGTACCTGAGGTAACTGTTGTCTAGAGAGTACCTGAGGTAACTGTTGTCTCGAGAGTACCTGAGGTAACTGTTGTCTAGAGAGTACCTGAGGTAATTGTTGTCTCGAGAGTACCTGAGGTAATTGTTGTCTCGAGAGTACCTGAGGTAATTGTTGTCTCGAGAGTACCTGAGGTAACTGTTGTCTAGAGAGTACCTGAGGTAATTGTTGTCTCGAGAGTACCTGAGGTAATTGTTGTCTCGAGAGTACCTGAGGTAATTGTTGTCTCGAGAGTACGTGAGATAACTGTTGTCTAGAGAGTACCTGAGGTAATTGTTGTCTAGAGAGTACCTGAGGTAATTGTTGTCTCGAGAGTACCTGAGGTAACTGTTGTCTCGAGAGTACCTGAGGTAATTGTTGTCTCGAGAGTACCTGAGGTAACTGTTGTCTCGAGAGTACCTGTGGTAACTGTTGTCTAGAGAGTACCTGAGGTAACTGTTGTCTCGAGAGTACCTGATGTAACTGTTGTCTAGAGAGTACCTGAGGTAACTGTTGTGTCGAGAGTACCTGAGGTAATTGTTGTCTCGAGAGTACCTGAGGTAACTGTTGTCTCGAGAGTACCTGAGGTAACCGTTATCTAGAGAGTACCTGAGGTAACTGTTGTCTCGAGAGTACCTGAGGTAACTGTTGTCTCGAGAGTACCTGAGGTAACTGTTGTCTCGAGAGTACCTGAGGTAACTGTTGTCTAGAGAGTACCTGCGGTAATTGTTGTCTCAAGAGTACCTGAGGTAACTGTTGTCTAGAGAGTACCTGAGGTAATTGTTGTCTCGAGAGTACGTGAGATAACTGTTGTCTCGAGAGTACCTGAGGTAACTGTTGTCTCGAGAGTACCTGAGGTAACTGTTGTCTAGAGAGTACCTGAGGTAACTGTTGTCTCGAGAGTACCTGAGGTAATTGTTGTCTCGAGAGTACCTGAGGTAACTGTTGTCTAGAGAGTACCTGATGTAACTGTTGTCTAGAGAGTACCTGAGGTAATTGTTGTCTCGAGAGTACCTGAGGTAATTGTTGTTTCAAGAGTACCTGAGGTAACTGTTGTCTAGAGAGTACCTGAGGTAACTGTTGTCTCGAGAGTACCTGAGGTAATTGTTGTCTCGAGAGTACGTGAGGTAACTGTTGTCTCGAGAGTACCTGAGGTAACTGTTGTCTCGAGAGTACCTGAGGTAACTGTTGTCTCGAGAGTACCTGAGGTAACTGTTGTCTAGAGAGTACCTGAGGTAACTGTTGTCTCGAGAGTACCTGAGGTAATTGTTGTCTCGAGAGTACCTGAGGTAACTGTTGTCTAGAGAGTACCTGATGTAACTGTTGTCTAGAGAGTACCTGAGGTAACTGTTGTCTCGAGAGTACGTGAGGAAACTGTTGTCTCGAGAGTACGTGAGGTAACTGTTGTCTCGAGAGTACCTGAGGTATATAAAAAACTGAGAGATTAGTATATTTATTTTCTGTTCCAATGAACCCCACCGCGCCTGGATGGGAAAGGTACGTGACCGATTCCTACAGTATACAGAGATTGGTTAAATGTCTGTTCATAGAGATTCAAAAACGCCGACACAAGTTCGACTCAACAACGCGCCCGGGGTTACAAAAGGTCTGTCGCCACTACCTACGGTATACACAAGGTGGCAATACACAGTGGAAAGTCAATCTTCCAATAAACGTCCGACCCTCTTCTCTGTTAACCAAAAAACAGCTGGCACCTAATCACTAAAAGGATATAAACCATTTTGTTGCAACAAAGGATGTCAGAATTATTAGAAAATAGCAGAAAATCAATGTACATGTATCAATCTGGATTTTGGAAATTTATAGCACTTGCAAGGCTTGTAAGGTTACCAAAACAATGCAGAAAAAAAACCAGTTTTACACTTAAGTCGAAAAATCACAACAAAAATTCGCAGGGGGCTAGCCTACAAATGATCAGCTACTATGCGACCAAAACATGTATGCAATCTGAGGATGCCTAAGCAAATACCACGTTTCCAGCTCCTTTTCGCACTGAAAAAAACCTGAAAAAAAACTGAAAAATGGTACCTTTGTTTACATGCAACAAAATGCTCCTAGCTCACAAGGTATCGATTCGTACTTCTGGCCATACACAAGTCAGGGTCAGACGGCAAAATTCAAACTCATGCTTTACGTCTAATGTTTACATTTATTATCATAAAAAACAACCTTTAGCCCAGAAATGTACCTAAAAATTAGTTTTTCAGTATTTCTATTTTACACGACGCTTGTGTGATTCAACGTCGCACATGGGGTGGGCGAATTGCCGTCGTGTTGGGTGGCATTGCAAAAAGTAAGTATACCCTGGCCCAATAAGGGAGACATTTTGCCTTAGTGTGAGTGTTCCTTGGTCTGGTGATATAAGAGATGTTGTTGTAAGAAATCGTTTAACCAATTTCCTCATACAACCAATATGCAGCAGACGACCTTGAAAAAATCTAGACAAAAACATATAAAATCCCCATAAACGAAAACATTGTGGACAAAAAGAGAAATTAAATTGCTCGTTTTCAGCAAAATCCTCTATTGTCGCAATTTGTCAAACGTCGTCAGAAAGCGAATATATGTGGGATTTCTTTTAAACAACAACCAAATGAGGACACATATAGTGATCGCACGGGCTTGAATCGACTGTGATCAATGTCACGTAGAACACAGACTTTGCAAGCTGAAACACTAAATATGATGTACGCAAGTAGTAGAATAACCCTTTCCCTCATATAGACGCTTTCGGACGCCTCTGCAGCAGACGGCTATTTGACAAAACGTGCAATTTCTCCTTTTGACACAATGTTTTCCACTTTTCGTCATAGGTTATCCATTCAATTATGGAGATTTTCTATGTTTTGACAAAATACGTTCAAAGTCGTCTGCTGCAGAATTGTTGTATGAGGGAAAGGGATAAGGCTAGTTTCATGAGGGAATAGAACAAAGTAACACGAATGTGTATTCTTTACTACTTAAATCACACGGCCTAAAATTGAGTGGAAACTAGATTGTTTTTGCCAAAAAACATAATTATGTTTCCTTTGGCAATGTGTCAGTAATACTGATACAAGTCATGTTTGAATAAAATGTGTAAGGCAGCAAAAAAAAAAAATGCGCAATGCACATCATCTCAATATGGTCATATACAAGCTCTGCACATATCAAAGTGGTGAACTTTTGTGACGGGTTATGGTCAAAGGGAAGTAAATCGGATCGGCTTGCCGGGCAGACAATTTTAGATGAATTTATAAGACTGAAGTGGTCTCCCATTGGACAATAATGATTTTGTTGAAAGTTAAGTGTTTTTAATAAAGTTGAATACCCTGTTACTGTTTTGTTTGTATGGCTTTATTGACAGCTTAGGACCTTTTCAGAACATGTATTTTCTGAAATTGAAAGTAAAATTCACTGCGGTATAAGGGCGACGTTTGATTTGACGTCATAGCTCAGCTAACAAGAGGGCCAAGATGGCCCTAAATCGATCACCTAATTGATAGTAAATTAGTAGCAAATATTTAACTGCAAATATCTGGGAAAATTTGATCAAGGATTGCAAATGAAACTGCAAGGAGTGGACACTTCTCAAGAAACAGCTTATCAGTAAAGGCCATTTATATCTTGAAATCTAACAAGAACTTTAATAAGAATGGAATTATAAAGTTTTTGTCATTTTGCACCCTTCCTGATGCCGCCTTGCTGCCCTGTTTTTCAACGAAATCAATATGGCTTCAATAGTTTATTTAGAGTGTCACTTATATAAAGGAACATTTCTACCAAATTATCTTGCAATCGCACAAGCAGATTATGGAGGAAAAGGATTTTAAAATGTGGGTATTTTTCTCACTTTCTGATGCCGCAGCAACCAAAGTTCTCAATGGAATTTAAATCTTTGAACAAATTTGAAAGAGGACCACCAAAGGAACATTCCTGTGATGTTTTGTGGAAATTGGTCTATTGGAATGGTAGGAATTGGTTGTCATTTGTAGCTAAAAGTTCAATTTACCCCTTTCGTGATGACGCCTGGTTGATATGATTGTGTAACCAATCAAAACGGCTTAAACAAATTAAATAGAGGATCATTACAGTAAGATTCGTATTATATTTTCTTAAAATCAGACAAACACTTTTATAAAAATGTAATTTTCAAATTTTGTCATTTTGCCCCTTTTCTGATGCCGCCTGACTGCCATGTTTTTTGACCAATCAGTATGGCTTGATCAATTTTTATAGAGGGTCACCCAAGAAACATTTCTACCAAATTATATTTGAATCTGACAGGCAGATTCGGAGAAGATTTTTAAAGTTTGTACATTTTGTCCCCTTTCTGATGCCGCAGCAACCAAAGTTCTCAATGGAATTTAAATCTTTGAACAAATTTGAAAGAGGACCACCAAAGGAACATTCCTGTGATGTTTTGTGGAAATTAGTCTATTGGAATGGTAGAAGTTGGTTGTCATTTGTAGCTAAAGTTCAATTTACCCCTTTTGTGATGACGCCTGGTTGCTATGTCTGTGTAACCAATCAAAACGGCTTTAACAAATTAAATAGAGGATCATTAAAGTAAGATTCGTATTATATTTTCTTAAAATCAGACAAACACTTTCATAAAAATGGAATTTTCAAATTTTGTCATTTTGCCCCTTTTCTGATGCCGCCTGACTGCCATGTTTTTCGACCAATCAGTATGGCTTGAACAATTTTTATGGAGGATCACCCAAGGAACATTTCTACCAAATTATATTTGAATCTGACGGGCAGATTCGGAGGAGAAGATTTTTAAAGTTTGGACATTTTGTCCCCTTTCTGATGCCGCAGCAACCAAAGTTCTCAATGGAATTTAAATCTTTGAACAATTTTGAAAGAGGACCACCAAAGGAACATTCCTGTGATGTTTGCTGGAAATTGTTCTTGCGGTTCAGGAAGAGATGATGTTTAAAGCTAAAAGTTAACGCCGGCCGGACGGACGACGGACAAAGTGATCAGAATAGCTCACCTTGAGCCTTCGGCTCTAGGTGATCTAAAAAAGAAAAGGAGGGATAGCATGAGTTTTTTGATAATGAACTTTGATTGAATATAGGTTTCTGGGTTATTTCTACTGTTGGGAAAGAGCCATAGCCCAAACTCTATAATGGTCGCCTATGGAAAATGAATTGCTTCCATCTGATCTCAAGTCAAAATCCTTCAAAGGGTTCACGAGATATGGAGCAGACACGAAATATAGTTACGGCCTATACATGTGACCTTGACAATGAACATTCGAGGCGAGTTATGTCAAACTCCACCAAGAAATATGATGCGGAAACAAAAAATTTAGTCATATGATCCATATTTGTGATCTTGGTTAAGCTGTTACAACATGCGCTTTGCACATGATCTCAATACGGCGAGTTATGTCAAAATCCTTCAAGGGGTTCAACAATTATGGAGCGAAATATAGTCATATGGCCATCGACCTCAAGTTACGAATTAGTTCCAACAGTGAAGGAACAGACACGAAATTCACATAACCTTTGATCAAGCTGGTTTTAACGTGCAAATCGTCTCAATATGGTCAAGATCCTTCAAATGATACGACGAGTGGAGTCGTGTTAAAAACCACCAGATTATTTGCCCTCTTCATATCACCTCACGTCAAGATTTTCAAAGACAGAGAAAACGGGTAACGGGATTGTGTCCTTTCCGACCCTGAAGAGATCCATGCAAGGGCAGCCTCTCCCAGTCCTTCGTCAAAGTAAAAGAAGAAGACTTGTCGCCGTCGAGATAACAGGAATAAGTCCTGGAATTGGTCGAGGAGCATCCCAGTCTTTGAAGCGACTTCAAAAAACACCCACGTTCATCGCTGTTGATTTCAGACCCGTTGCATGCAAGATAGTTAGGTTTTATTATACTGAAGTCGTCAATGCGTGACAGTAGCTAAAACAAGACTAGCCTAAATCGACCATCTAAGTGAAGGTTGAAATGTTGTAAATGCCAATGTCGGAGGAAATTTGATCAAACATTGGAAAAGAACTGCAACGAGTACACTGTAAACGAAACAGCACAACAAGAGGGTCTGGGCGCGAACATATTTTGCACAATTTTAGAAGAGGTAATTTTTTTTTTAATGCCTTGAATTATTTTGAAATCAGACCGCAGACAATGAAGTAACAATTCCTGTGTGTAATGCTTTACGTGTTTAACCCTTTCAGCGCGGAATTGTTTAAAGTAGACTCTTCCATGTTCAAACTCGGACGAAACTATTTTCATGTTATAGGATTTTTGGAATATCTTTATAACTTACAGCCAAACAATGCATATTTCAGGTGAGACAGCTCGTTACGAGCTGCCTCACCTGAATCTGTATTTCCCTTTTTTTTTTTTTTACATCCCAAATCAATCCTAGTATTGTATAGAACTTTTATTTTTGAAACATTAAAAGATAAGAAGACCACGACAGGAACATTCCTGTGAAGTTTGTCCAGCAGAGAAGATGTCAATTGAAGTTTAACTTGAATTTAACCAATTGCCGTCATTCTACCTGTAGCCACCAATGTTGGCTTGAAAATACATGTATATATATATACGAGCCGTTCCAGGAGAAAACCAACATTATCGACTCTGCGTAATGTATCGGCCCAAGCATGCCTCGCAGGCTTATCAGGACAGACAATTTTTGCCTCCTGTAAATTTTCTGTTTCAGGAATCATTACTCTATACCCTTTGTCCTTTAAAGCTAAAAGTTAATGACGGACAGAGTGATCAGAATAGATTACCTCTAGTCTTCGGCTCAGGGGATCTAATCAAGAGATTATCGTATAGCAGATTTAGGTATCGCTGAAAGTAATGCTATTCCGGCAAGCCTAGAATCTACTTCTGCCAAGCTTTTTATGTGAACCAAGACTTTATCCAAGTCAAATTGTTCTACAGGCATTAAACAAACAAAAACAAATAACTGATTTCTTTATGTAATTTATTCTTGCAACTTGACAGTATGCGACTTGTCAATCACATAAAGCACATACATCTAACAATGGATAAGATAGCACTAGTGTTCTTCCAGTAGACTTTTCTGACCGCATAGTAAGCCAAGGTTTTAGTTCTACATACCCAACAACCCTTCAAAAATGAAACAACAGTTCGGTTTCAATCCCTTCTTTACATCAATTATCAATTTAGCAAGGGATAATAATAACATTGATTAATTCAAAACAATCACATGCCCCTTAAAATGAACCCACATGATCTTATATTTGTGATTTTTATATGCTTATTAATGGTTTAACTTAATTCAAATACATTTTAGACAAAAATTTGCACCAAGATCAAAATGTTCTATACGTGTACCCATAACAAAGGGGGCGAGAAATAAATTTCAATCAGGGAGAAAGAAAATAAATAGTCCGCTCGATTTCGATGTATCGGTTACAATTTATCAAAATAATTATCCACGGTTGGAACAAATTCTTTAAGTCCCTTTCTCTTTCTGATCGCACAGACGATGATTCCTGTTTTCGTAACTGGGTCCAGAGCGTTTCCACCTGGCAGAACCTGCCAGTGATCAAATACACACTGTGGGAAAGCCTGCCCACCCGTTTCTTTTCTAAGATCCGTGGTAAAGCCTGAAAGAAAAACAAGATTTCATTAATATTAATTACATTTGCTTTCAACCCTTTCCCACATACAGACACTTTCTGATGCCTCTTTCAGCCGACCGTCTTTTTTAAAGCATTGCAGCAAAAAGAGAAATTGCTCATAATAATTTTGACCTTCCACTCTTCAAGCCCTTGTGTGTGCTAACAATTATTTTAAAAAAAATACCTTTATACTTTCCGTCGATTTCACTAAAGCCATTTAATGAGGGCCTGTATCTCTAAACGAAGAGAGCCATGATGGCTGGCCCGGGATCACTCAATTAAGTACTGTACAACACTTTAAATTCACCAATTCAAAATTTCCGTGATTTTGAACCATATTCGATCTTGACCTGGATATCATTAAGACAAACATTCTGACAAAATTTCAAGCTGCTGAAGAAAAAATTGCGGCCTCTTTAGAGTGTTAACAAGATTTTCCTTCAATTTGGCCTAGTGACCTACTTTTTGACCAGCTATAACCCAAATTCGAAATTGGCCTAGATATCATCAAGACAAACATTCAACATGCACAAGCCAAAAATGCAGCTTCCAGAGTTTTAACGAGATTTTTCTTCAATTTGGCCCTAGTTTCTGACCAGACATGACCCACATTCGATCTTGGCCTAGATATCACCAAGACAAAACTTTCAGACAGTCTGAACATTTCTGAAAAATCGGTCTCTAATGCAAACAAGATTTTTCTTCAATTTGGCCTAGTGACCTAGTTTTTTACCGGACCCATATTCAAATTTAGCTAGATATCATCCGGGGAAATATTCTGACAAAGTTTCAACATGCTCAAGCCAAAAAGGTGGCTTCCAGAGTGTTAACAAGATTTTCCTTTAATTTGGCCTAGTTTGGGAGAGTTAAAAATGAAGAATTCTCTTGGCAAACATAAGTCAATAGAAAGATGCTTCTTATTATATATCATTTGACGGCTTAAAGGTGTAAAATAGAGACAATATTAACAAAAGAATTTCATTGGATACTAGAACAGGCAAAAACTAGAACTATCACTAAAGGTGATTAATACCCCCGCCCCAACCCCTGACACTTATTATATCTCACAGTATTATCTTTGACTCAGACAATTTGAATATCAGTATCAAAAAGAAATACTAAGATGATATCAAAAACAAGAGATGTCGGAGGACAGCGCGCTCGACTATTCCACCGCTTATTCAAGTTACTGAGATAATGGACTCTAATGTAGTTGCATGCAAAACATTAACCCCAATTTCTTAAAGGGTGATGATTTGCATTATTGACAGGATAGAGTTATCTAACTTAATAATCTACATAGGTGTGATGCTTGGGTAGGGTTGTATAAAGTTTCAATGCAATGCATCAAGTAAATACTGAGATATGGACAATTAATTAAGTTGCACGCAAAACTTTAACCAGAATTTCTAAGTAAAAAAGGGCCATAACTTGCATAAAATGCAGGATAGAGTTATCTAACTTGATAATCTACATAGGTGTGATAGTTTAGTAGGATTGTAGAAAGTTTCAATGCAATACATGTAGTATTTAAGTACTTGCATGCAAAACCTTAACCAAAGTGTGACGTGGGCGCCGACACCAGGGTGAGTAGTATAGCTCTCATATTCTTCGAATAGTCGAGCTAAAAATCCTATTTCAAGGTCAGAGGTGAAGGTCACAGGGACATGAAATTTGCGTCTTGCACACATCTACTACTCCTGATTAACATTTATGCCAAGTATGAAGTAAATCGGGTTGAAACTGAAGGAGTACTAGAAATTTAGATTTTAACAAAAACAATTCCTATTTCAAGGTTAGAGGTGAAGGTCACAGGGACATGAAATTTGCGTCTTGCACATCTACTACTCCTGATTAACATTTATGCCAAGTATCAAGTAAATCAGGTTGAAACTGAAGGAGGAGTACAACAGATTAGATTTTAACAAAAAAAAAATCCTATTTCAAGGTCACAGGGACATGAAATTTGCGCGTTGCACATCTACTACTCCTGATTAACATTTATGCCAAGTATGAAGTAAATCGGGTTGAAACTGAAGGAGGGGTACAACAGATTAGATTTTAACAAAAAAAAAATCCTATTTCAAGGTCAGAGGTCAATGTGAATTTCACAGGGACATGAAATTTGCGTCTTGCACATCTACTACTCCTGATTAACATTTATGCCAAGTATGAATGCCAATTATGAAGTACAAGCCGGACATGACCCAGTTTCGAAATTGGCCTAGATATCACTTAGACAAATATTCTGACAAAGTTTCAACATGCTCAAAAATGTGGCGTCCAGAGTGTTAACAATATTATTCATAAATTTGACCTAGTGACCTAGTTTTGGACCGGACATGACCCAGTTTCAAACTTGGCCTAGATATCAGTAAGACAATAATTCTGACAAAGTTTCAACATGCTCAAGCGAAAAATGTTGCTTCCAGAGTGTTTACAAGATTTTTCTTAAATTTGACAGTGACCTAGCTTTTAACCAGACATGATACAGTTTCGAACTTGGCCTAGATATTACTTAGACAAACATTCTGACAAAGTTTCAACATGCTCAAGCCAAAAATGTGGCTTCCAGAGTGTAAACAATTTTCTTTAAATTTGACCTAGTGACCTAGCTTTTGACCCCACATGACCCAGTCGAACTTGGCCTACAGTTGATGGAGATATATGTTCTGATAAACTTTCATAAAGATTGGATGCAAAATGTTGCCTCTAGAGTAGTAACAAGCAAATGTTGACGACGGACAAAAGGCGATCACAATAACTAACAATAGCACCGCATACGGCACAGACGCTCGACTGATAGAAAACCTTAACCAGACAACCACCGCCACCACCACCAGGGTCATGACAATAGCTCTCGTTTTTTTCAAAAGTCGAGCTAATAACATGCAATTGTAACGTAACTCCTTTAGGATATCCACATCTCCTTTTGGTTTAGAAGCTTCATGTAAGATTTTATTGAATTCCACCCAGTGGTTTGTAAGAAATAGGCCGGACAAAATATGGCTTCCGACCGACACAGTGACTCCTATATACCCCCTCTTCTTCGAAGGGGGTATAATAAAAGGTGTTTTACAGTAATGCAATGTTATTTGTCATACCAAACACAATCTCATTTAGTGGTCAGGTAAGCTTATAACAAGAGATCCAGTATAGCTCTAATGCCACAAAGCAAAATAACTCGCACTCTATGTTGTCTGTCTGTTGTTGATGGATTGATGTTTAACGCAATTTTTAACAATTTCTGTCATATCACGGCGGCCAGTTCACCTACTCATATGTTTCCTGGTTTTCGCACACCAGTACTCCAAGCAACTGGCTGCTTTTCCACATGGACTTAGCCCATAGGTGGAAGACGAATGACGCTCTCTGTTGTTGATTGCCCCAGTGGTTTATAGAAAATTTGCTTGAAGTTTTAGAAAAACTCCACCATTTCCACACAAATTTCCCAAGAAATCAGTTAATTGTGTCCAGTTAAATTTCATCAAGAAGTACAGTAGATACTAGAAATTTGTCGCACACATTTAAACATTTAAGAACTGGCAGCCCAAAATGGATCACCCTTTCAACTACTCATTACACTTACCAAATGATTCATTTACAGGCAAGAAAGCCTTCAGTACAGTCTGGTTGTTTATAACATCGTTTTCATTAACGACACCACGTCTTTTATTAAGGACAGTAAAACATCCACCCTGGGCACCTGATGGTACCTACAAAACAAGAAAACAATTTTCTGAAATCCTGAACAAAATACCATTCCGGTCTTCATCTCTCACTGGGTAAGGGACTGAACTTCAATTGTGGGTGTCACGATACGCTCGTGTCATACCACAATATATTGCGATATTTTATCATCGTATTGAAATACGTACCACAATACATCGTCACCATCAATGTGAGTTTTCCAGTTTGATGTTCTACTACTATGCTTAACAGAACAATAACAAAACTTACAGAAAGCACTGCCTTCAATGATAGCTTTTGTTCATAGTTCAAAAGGACACCAAATCTCTCAATTTGCCGTTTTGTTTGCAACTATTTCGAAGTGGGCATTATTTTCAGCCAGGTTGTTTATATTTTGATCAACGTCACTTAAATGATTTATAGACACAGCATTCAAATTTGACAGGCGCCTGTGTAATACAGATAGATCAATCATCGTCACTTAAAAGCTTGATATACATAGAATTCAAATAGGCGCCTGTGTGAAACGGATTGACAAACAATCTGCGTGAATTTGCATTTGAATCGAGCGAACCAGGTAAAATGATCGGCAATTAAATCGCTCTTTCTCTTGTTGGTTACTTGTGGGAAATAGATTCCAAAATTGATTCCATATCGCGGTACAATATTGTTTAATAGCATATTGCAATATACCGGTTGGCCAATATAACGTGTCATTATTTTACTTCTATAGAAATCTTTTAAAATACCGCACTTGCCATGGTGAGCAGAAGAAAATACAGGATTGAACTATTTTCAACCCTTTCCCACCTGCAGATGCATTCTGCATCAAGACGAATTTTGAAAGCACTGTTGCCACAATGTTTTCAATGCTTTTCAATAATTATTGCTGTATTTATAGACATTTTCCACTTTCTTGTCTAGATGTTTTCAAAGACGTCAGCTGCAGATTTATTGTAAGTGGGAAAGGGTTTATTACTCGACCCGGCGAGCTCCCTAGACCTGATCTCATCTCAACTAGACCAGCATATAAAACAATGCAACCATAACAAGAAATTATTAAAATTGGGAAATCTACACGGTTTGTAGTGTGAATTGTGATTGATATTCAAATTCTACAGTACTTATTTCTGAAGTAGGATTAAAAATTATAACTCGACATAAACAAAACAAGAGGGCCATGATGTCCCGAGATGTATCGCTCATCTTGTGGTTTTTTTACTTGGCAACGACCAAGTAATCAAGAAGGTTGCCCAAGGAACATTTCCACAAAATTATCTGGAAATCAGCTCGACTTTTGGAGAAGATTTTTCACTACAGCCATACAAGGCAAGTAAACAAAATATTTTTAATTTTTTTTTTCTTTCTGTTATAATGGAACCCAGAATTCTGCATGGTAAAAAAATATAAGGACATTGAGAGGATGCTTTCTGTGAAGTTTCATCCAAATTGACTCGATGGTTACAGAGGAGAAGATGTTGGCAGACTATGGTCAAAAGGCAATCAATTCTTTTTTACCTTAAGCACTTTGTACTCATGTGAGAAAAATAGAGAAAGACAGTTATCCCAGTCACCTGTACATGTACTCACAAATGGGGGGGCATCAGGGTTTATAGATTTTAGATTACAACTTACGCGAATCTCAACCAAGTAGATAGGCTCCATAAGAGCAGGTTCAGCAGTCAGCATAGAAGCATACAAAACTCTTCTGGTTGTTGGAATAATCTGGCCACCACCACGATGGATAGCATCAGCATGTAAAGTTACATCATGAATATCGAATCTTATTCCACGTGTATTTTCATCACAAAGTACACCCTATATATAGAATACAAAAACATTTAGTAAATAGCTTCGATTTTTAAACAAGTATAATTTCAATTGCAATCATCTATACTTGTACAAGAATAATTCGAAATATGGAATTAATTGTGAAATTGGATAACAATGTCAACAAGAAAAAGAATTCTTGACAATCACTTGGTATAAACATGTGTATTGTTTCTAGGAACATGTGTACCAAGTTTCATTTAAATATGTGTAACGCTTTTTTAGTTATGAGGCAAGGATAAAGTCTTGCAATGAGGACGGCAAGGATATCACAATAGCAGACTTTTTTTCTTCGAGTAACAGATTAGCTTAAAAGGTATGTTGTTACCAAAACACAAATCGTGCAAAAAGTGATATTTACATAGGTTTATTACCCCCAAATTCTCTCTAGGGGGTATGTATACCCCCAGAAAAAAATATCAGTGGTAACACAAACCTCTTTTGTGGCCCATTGGAAACCTGCTACAACACTGTCCTTTATTTCATTGAGGTATTGCACTCCCTTGGTCACATCAACCAACAAGTTGGGACCAGTTCCTTCAGGTCCAAAACACCAGATCTTTCTAGCCTCTCCAACCTCCATTTCATAAACATCAGCAAGACATCGTGCTCTCTCCTTAACTTCTTGTTTAGTAGAAATTTTCCCCTAAAAATGAAAAGAACAGCATTCATAAGTTTCTTCAGTTTTTAACCAAGAGACCAGAATGACTATACGCATCCTTGCTTTCTGATCATTGATCTTGCAGTTTTCGCAAAAGTCATTAGTCTTTCAGTCCTGACAGACTAGTTCATGCAATAATTAGTTGAATAAAGAAGGAAATAGATGAAAAATAAGCTTTCGGACAGACGGGTGTCAATTTTGTTTGTGAAGTCCTATCGATGTAGTCTTATTCCCAACAACAGCAGGTGTTTCATTAAACTTACCCAAAAATACCAAATCTGCAGCACACAAACTTGAAAGCATTGGGGAAAATTTATAAATGAAAGTATAATTTAATAAAAGTTTAAACCTTTCCCACATACGGCAAATCCGACGCAGACTACTTTGAAAACATGGTGACAAAAACCTGAAAAGTCTCCATAAAAGATAGGTTAATTGTGGCCAAAGGTGAAATTGCTCATCCTCTGGCCACAATGTTTTCAAAAGACGTCTGCTGGAAAGGGTTAAAACAGTCAGGAAGAAGAGCGACAAATTGTTACAAATTACATCCATCAGATAGGCACAACTCGATAGGGCATGTTGACCACAAGTATGGTTAACATTTTGCGAGAGCAATTTGACTGGTTATCAATCTTTGCCTAGACCTTAATGTCTACAAACATATTTAACAGGTTAAGATAAGTTTGGATGTTAAACTGCTTGACTTTGAAAGCAGACATGTATGTATTTCCAAACAACACTTTCAGCCCGTCATGAAAAAGAGTAATTGCTTACTATTTGCAATTTCTCCTTTTGCCACGATACTCACAAAAGATGTCAGTTGCTCATACTTCTGAATGTTGGAAATGGTTATTGATCTCTGCCATTTCAGAGGTTTTCACTTTATTTGCATCATTCAAACTACTTGCTAAAATAGAGCCATTGCTGAACTTGATTGATTCCTCCAATGCTGCTTTTACTAAGCAAGCAAAAAAACAATTGATTGAATGGGGTTCAACGCCGTTTTTAACAATTTCTCAGTTATATCATGGCGGCCAGTTCACCTATTCATGCATTTCCTGGTTTTCTCACACCATTACTCCATACAACAATCTTCCCAAGCAACTGGCTGCTTTTCCAGACTTAGCCCATTGGTGGAAGACGAATGACGCATGTCGCATTGACTTTTGTCAATCGTGGGAAAGAAAGTTGGCAGAGCCGGGATTCAAACTCACAACCCCTGGATTGACAGCCCGCGTCGCTACCGGGGCTCGGCAGCAAAAAAACAAAGAGGGCCATGATGGTTCGCTCACCTGAATTACGCAATGTGATTTTTAACGCAAAACACATCAAGATAATTATTCTGATAAAGATTCAAAATGCAACCTCCGGAGTGTGAACAAGATTTTCCTTCATTTGGCCTAGTGATCTATATATTTTTTTTACCCGATATGACCCATATCACAACATGTACTAGATATCATCAAGACAAACATTCGGCAAAGTTTCAACTTGCTCAAAGTAAAAATGCGTCCTCCACGAGTTAGAACAATATTTTACTTTATTGACCTAGTTTCTGTCCCAATATGACTCATATTCGAATTTGACCTAGATATAATTCAGACAAACATTTTGCGAAATTTCAAGCTGCTGAAGCCAAAAATGCAGCCTCAAGAGTGTTTAACTGTTAACATAATTTCCATCAATTTGGCCTAGTAACCTATTTTTTGATGGGACATAACCCATATTCAAGTTAGGCCTAGATATCATTAAAATAAATTTGAAGCTGCTGCAGCAAAAAATGTGGCTTCTTTAGTGTTAACAAGATTTCCCTTCAATTTGGCCTAGTAACCTAGTTTCTGAACTAATATGACCTAGATATCATAAAGACAAACTTTCTGACTTAATTTTTAAACTGCTGAATAAAAAAAATGCGGCCTTCAGAGTTTTAACAAGATTTTCCTTCAATTTGACCCAACATCGAACTTGACCTACCAGCATGTCAACCCGTATTCAAACTTGGCATAGATATCTTTCATGTGATCACAATAACTCACCTTGCACTTCGTGCGCAGGTGAGCAAATTGCCCAGACATGACCCATATTTTATTGAAATATGAATTAAAACAAAACTTACATCATCAATAGCCTTTGGTAGATCCTCATGTAATGGACGGGCTTTCATGAAGATACGGTTGTGTTTGTTTGGGGACTTTGACAGACATGTAATGGAGGATTCCTCCGTCACCGTTTCTCTGTATGTGACCACTGGGTCAGACTTAATCAACTCAATACCTGCATGATCTTCTTCCAGATCTTTAAGGCAAATTTCCAAGTGCAATTCTCCTGCACCAGCAATAATGTGCTCTCCAGATTCTTCAATGGAACACTGAAATAATGAACAATAGATGTCATATTTTACAAACTAGGTGCAATACGTTTCAATAAAGCCTTAATGAAAAAAAACTAATTTATTTTAGCTGTTTTGGAAGACCATG
The DNA here is from genome assembly GCA_031761405.1 of Serripes groenlandicus. Classification (NCBI taxonomy): domain Eukaryota; kingdom Metazoa; phylum Mollusca; class Bivalvia; order Cardiida; family Cardiidae; genus Serripes; species Serripes groenlandicus. The sequence continues at coordinate 85,108,854 of JASEVX010000002.1, read as the reverse complement.
TACAGACCTTTTAAGCAAAGTTTAAATAATTGTTGACAAGACATGATAGAATGATTCTGACAAACAGAAAAAATTGAACCACAAGCATCTAAAATATTTAAAATTTGAATATCAACAATGTTAACTCGTATTGAACACTACATACAATATTTTCCACCCATCTAGATAGTTGAACGACCTAGCTAAGATTCACGACATTTCAAGGACAAAAGTTTTGAATCCAATAAGTACATTAAAATCAAATTTAGTTTTTTTTACAATTGCTACTTGTGAATGACATTAATTTTTTTTTCAAAAAGAGGCAGACTTCCCGAAAGTTAAAAAAAAAAAAAAAAAAGGTCAAGATATTCAGTCTGACAAGAAATAAAGATCTGTCAGACCGAAACATATGAAACAAGAAAAATGTAATACAACTTTTTTTATATAAATAACATTCAGAGGAATACTTGCTTATCTCAAATAAACATAGTAAGGCTATTGAAATTCCGAAGTTTATCTTGGTAATCTAAAAACGCATCATCAGGATCAATGTCTTGGTCTTAATCTTTGTCATAAAGAATGTTTATTTCGTTTTCAAGTGACATATAAGCACTTTCAATCACTTCGGTAGTTTCAGACAGATCGACAACTGATCTTTCAGCTAATGGTTCAAAAGATTTTATCATATTATTACCATTTGTTAAAATGAAATTGAGAATTGAAGGGCAAGAATCTATCAATTTCAATTGCATTAAAAATGTGCACACTCTGGAGAAAACACCGATTCAAGATTCGTAATCTTACAACCAACAAGCAAATTCAGAGAATCATGGTCCCCCGCCAGGGTCAAGGTCACAAAAATTGGTATTGATGGAAAGGGGTTGTCACAAGGAATACACATGTGAAATATGAAAGCAGTACCTATTACGGTTCAGAAGTAAGGGCCATAACTCCGTGAAAAATCATCCAACCGGAACGCAAACACGATATGCGCATCTACACTTGGTGGTGATCCTTCCTATGAAGTTTCATCAAATTCCAAAAAGCGGTTGCAGAGAAATAGCCCGGAAAAATGAATTTAGTCATACATAGCCGGATGGTGGGGTAAAGGGCCATAACTCCGTGAAAAATCATCCAACCGGAACGCAAACACGATATGCGCATCTACACTTGGTGGTGATCCTTCCTATGAAGTTTCATAAAATTCCAAAAAGCGGTTGCAGAGAAATAGCCCGGAAATGAATTTAGTCATACATAGCCTGATGGTGGAGTAAAGGGCCATAACTCCGTGAAAAATAATCCAACCGGAACGCAAACACGATATGCGCATCTACACTTGGTGGTGATCCTTCCTATGAAGTTTCATAAAATTCCAAAAAGCGGTTGCAGAGAAATAGCCCGGAAATGAATTTAGTCATACATAGCCTGATGGTGGGGTAAAGGGCCATAACTCCGTGCAAAATAATCCAACCGGAACGCAAACACGATATGCGCATCTACACTTGGTGGTGATCCTTCCTATGAAGTTTCATCAAATTCCAAAAAGCGGTTGCAGAGAAATAGCCCGGAAATGAATTTAGTCATACATAGGGGTAAAGGGCCATAACTCCGTGAAAAATAATCCAACCGGAACGCAAACACGATATGCGCATCTACACTTGGTGGTGATCCTTCCTATGAAATTTCATCAAATTCGAAAAAGCGGTTGCAGAGAAATAGCCCGGAAACGAAAGTGTGACAGCGTGACTGACGGACTGACGGACTGACGGACTGACGGACTGACGGACTGACGGACTGACTGACGAATGAGAAATAATAGTCCCCCGCTTTCGCTAAAGCGGGGGACAATAAGCATGGCTGGAGGGAATCCGATTATAGATAAGATGACAAGGAAATTTTCTACAGAATTACTTGAAAAGAAATCAAGAGCTGTCGGAGGACAGCATGCTCGTCTTTTTTGTGCTTGCCAATAAACCAAAACTTTTTTGGGCGATAGTCGAAAAAGAGTCCTAATTCTTACAAAAAAACTGAATTATGCACTCTTGGCTGTTGGTGGAGGGTAATGATGGTAAAATAATTTTTGTAAGTGTTTAAGCTATATCTCTAATTGTTTTGAAAAAAATTGATTTGGTATGAATGACTTGACCAAAATTATAAATCGAAAAATGGCCATAATTCTTACAAAAACATTGACAGAGTTATGAACTCTGGTCTGTTGCTGGAGGTAATGATGGTGAAAAAGTGTTGTAAGTTTCAAAGCAATATCTGTAATGGTTTTGAAAATAAGTAAATAGGTACAAAAAACTTAACCAAAATTCTAAGTCGAAAAAAGGGCCATAATTCTTACAAAAACCGTGACAGAGTTATGTTCTCTTGTCTGTTGATCGAGATAATGATGGTGAATAAGTGTAGTAAGTTTCAAAGCAATATCTGTAATGGTTTTGACTAACAAGAGGGCCAAGATGGCCCTAAATCGATCACCTAATTGATAGTAAATTAGTAGCAAATATTTAACTGCAAATATCTGGGATAATTTGATCAAGGAGTGCAAATGAAACTGAAAGGAGTGGACACTTCTCAAGAAACAGCTTATCAGTAAAGGCCATTTATATCTTGAAATCTAACAAGAACTTTAATAAGAATGGAATTATAAAGTTTTTGTCATTTTGCACCTTTCCTGATGCCGCCTTGCAGCCCTGTTTTTCAACAAAATCAATATGGCTTCAACAGTTTATTTAGAGGGTCACTTAAGGAACATTTCTACCAACTTATCTTGCAATCGCACAAGTAGATAATGGAGGAAAAGGATTTTAAAATTTGGGTATTTTTCTCACTTTCTGATGCCGCAGCAACCAAAGTTATCATTGGAATTTTAATCTTTGAACAATTTTGAAAGAGGACCACCAAAGGAACATTCCTGTGATGTTTTGTGGTAATTGGTCTATTGGAATGGTAGGAGATGGTTGTCATTTGTAGCTAAAAGTTCAATTTACCCCTTTTGTGATGACGCCTGGTTGCTATGATTGTGTAACCAATCAAAACGGCTTAAACAAATTAAATAGAGGATCATTACAGTAAGATTCGTATTACATTTTCTTAAAATCAGACAAGCATTTGCATAAAAATGGAATTTTCAAATTTTGTCCCTTTTTTGATGCCGCCTGACTGCCATGTTTTTTGACCAATCAGTATGGCTTGAACAATTTTTATAGAGGATCACCCAATGAACATTTCTACCAAATTATATTTGAATCCGACAGGCAGATTCGGAGAAGAAGATTTTTAAAGTTTGGACCTTTTGCCCCCTTTCTGATGCCGCAGCAACCAAAGTTCTCAATGGAATTTAAATCTTTGAACAACTTTGAAAGAGGCCAACCAGAGGAACAGTCCTGTGATGTTTCACGGAAATTGTCCTTGGAGTTTGGGAGGAGATGATGTTTAAAGCTAAAAGTTAACGCCGGACGGACGCCGGACAAAAAGTGATCAGAATAGCTCACCTTGAGCCTTCGGCTCAGGTGATCTAAAAAGGGAATTGGTACAAAAACCTTAACCAAGGTGTGACGCTGGGGCGGGGTAGTATAGCTAAACAAGAGGACCATGCCCTGGATCGCTCACCCGATTTATTTATTTTTCACTTTAGCTATATAAGCCCCGCCCCCTGGCGGCCATAGTTTCCAACCAATCAACTTAGCTTGAAGGAATCTGATAGATGGTCAAGGGTCACCCTAGGAACATTTCTACAAACCTATTTGAAAATTGGCCCGACACTTTTGGAGGAGAAGATTTTTTAAGTTTTCATTATAGCCATATAAGGCAAAATAGCCCCGCCCCTCTGGCGGCCATGTTTTTCGACCAATCAACATGGCTTGAAGGAATCTGATAGAGGGTCCCAAGGAACATTTCTACAAAATTATTTGAAAATCGGCCTGACACTTTCCGAGGAGAAGTTTGCACTATAGCCAGTGGTTACAGAGAAGTCATTTAATCAATCCAAAAATGCCTTACTGCATGGTTATTTTATTCAAATAAAATAGGTGCGTGCTCGCTTGCAGAAATCGCAACCAACAAGTGCTCCGCGCATGCTCACCAGATCTCGGGTAAGACCGTACGAAATTCTTTAAACGAAAAAGAATTAGCAGTAGCAAGTAGCAAATTTGCTACTTAAAATGGGAACTTGCTACATGAAATATAAATGGCCTCTGCATAATGAGATTTCATTAGAAACATCAATATGATCAAACAAACAAATTATCAAGGCGATTCTTTTACTCATTATATTACACCAGACAATAAGAACTCAACCAAGCTTTAAGTTGATGCACATTAATTATCAAGTTTAAACTAGTAATATGGAGTCATTAGAAAAATTAAATTAAACGTTATTTTTTATCTTCCTAATGCTACCTGAAAGATGAATTTGCTACCAACTGTCAAAGGAGGTAACAACTATTTGCTAACAGCCAAAAATGTTAATTTCAACCACTTCTTAGATATGGCTCTGGAAGGACTAACAACACCAAATAAATATCTCATCCACCTTTGGTGGCAGACAATACTGTACTTGCCTTTATGCTATTTTTAACATGTATAACCGTATTCACAGTAACTAGCAGTATTATGACAGGAAATACAACACCAACAGTACAAAGAAACAAGAATAGAGCATTTAAAGTTCTGAAAAATTTAATAAGTTTCACAAGACTTACCTGTACCATAGGGTCCGACTTACAGAGACGTTTCAACCCTTCGACAAGCTTTGGCAATTCTGATGGATTTTTGCATTCTACAGCAACACGTACAACAGGACTTACAGAGAATTTCATCACCTGTTGATAAAATACAAATATTTTACTTGAAAGTATGCATACAGAGCTCTAGATAAGCGTGCGTACTGCGTTTTCACGCATTGATTTTTCAAAAAAACGTATTAAAATTCCAAGTTGTGCGTATCGTCACGCATTTACAAAATCGCGATCCCGTATTGATTTCCGATAACATGCGTAATCCGTAGGATAGTCCAGGTTTCTGTACTCTAAATGCGAAGTTATATTTTGACTCTTCGCATCCGAGACGTTACAATGAAATATGTAACGGCGATACATTGAGACTATCCGTAGGAGTGCAACGATTCACCGAATGAAAGATAAACCTATTCTATAAATAACTCTCAAATGCTATAGCAAGTATGTTGACCACGTGATCAATGTACATTTTCTTTCTAACTTGTAATCTCGCGAGACAGATAAAAGTAGAGAGATTCATCCAATGGATGCGAAATGACACCACGTGACATTTTCGCGGGCATACATACCACGTGACATTTATTTGCGGCTCTTTCTTGAAGTTGTAGTAAACATTTCCTTATTTGGAAATCTACTACGAGGCAAATTGTAATCTACTTTTAATTTTCATTCACCATCGATGATATGACTCATTATATTATAAGGGGATGAATGCACCGGTAATCCGGGTCAGTTGAATGTTTCAAGAGATATAAACAGCGAGATACGTCGAGAAAATGTATTTCATACTTTGATTATATATTCGAATCGAACCAAAGGGTACCCGAATTGTTGCAGCCCTGTAGACTTTTCCGCGTTTTACACATGTCCCGATCTATGTATTCAAACGCTTTACCTTTAACAAGAGGCCCATGAGGGCCTATGCTCTACTGGTATGGTTCTTTGGTCATTTTCAATCCAGAGCATGTATGTATGGTGAAGATCGGATAGTAAATGGAGGCTCTTTTGTGTTCACAAGCTGTATTATAGCAATTTTTACAATTTCATGGGCCATAATCCAGTCTTGCATGGGCGGATCTAGCTGGTTTTCAAAAGGAACCAAGCTCTCATCAATATTTAACTACTATCTAAGTTTGGTGAAGATCAAATAGTAAATGGAGCCTCTATTGTGTTCACATGCTCAATTATAGCAATTTGGACAATTTCAAGGGCCATAATCCAGTCTTGCATGGGCGGATCTGGCTGGTTTAGGAAAGGAACCTAGCTCTCATGGATATCTTACTACTGTATAAGTTTGGTCGAGATACAATCAAAAGTGTAGACTATCGTGTTAAAAAGTTCTTTTATAGCAATTTTGACCATTTCAAGGGCCATAATCCAGTCATGCATGGGCGGATCTGGCTGGTTTTCAAAAGGAACTGAGCTCTCATGGATATCTAACTACTGTATAAGTTTGGTTGAGATACAATCAAACGTGAAGACTATCGTGTTAACAAGCTCTTTTATAGCAATTTTGACCATTTCAAGGGCCATAATCCAGTCTTGCATGGGCGGATCTGACTGGTTTTCAAAAGGAACCGAGCTCTCATAGATATCTAACTACTGTATAAGTTTAGTTGAGATACAATCAAAAGTGAAGACTGTATCGTGTTAACAAGCTCTTTTATAGCAATTTTGACCATTTCAAGGGCCATAATCCAGTCATGCATGGGCGGATCTGGCTGGTTTTCGAAAGGAACCGAGCTCTCATGGATATCTAACTACTGTATAAGTTTGGTTGAGATACAATCAAACGTGAAGACTATCGTGTTAACAAGCTCTTTTATAGCAATTTTGACCATTTCAAGGGCCATAATCCAGTCATGCATGGGCGGATCTGGCTGGTTTTCGAAAGGAACCGAGCTCTCATGAATATCTAACTACTGTATAAGTTTGGTTGAGATGCAATTAAAAGTGAAGACTATCGTGTTAACAAGCTCTTTTATAGCAATTTTGACCATTTCAAGGGCATTAATCCAGTCATGCATGGGCGGATCTGGCTGGTTTTCGAAAGGAACCGAGCTCTCATGGATATCTAACTACTGTATAAGTTTGGTTGAGATACAATCAAAAGTGAAGACTATCGTGTTAACAAGAAATTGTTTACGGACGCACGCACGCACTCACATCACCACGACATAAGCCCTTCTGGCCTTTGGCCAGTAGAGCTAAAAATGGCGTCAAAAAAGAAAATTAACAAGTAAATTCAGAGAATTATGGTCCCCCGCCAGGGTCAAGGTCACAAGGTCAAAAAAATTGGTATTGATGGAAAGGGGTTGTCACAAGGAATACACATGTGAAATATGAAAGCAGTACCTATTACGGTTCAGAAGTTATGACCAAGGTTAAAGTTTTTGTGACAGCGTGACGGAGGGACTGACGAGAAATAATAGTCCCCACGCTTTCGCTAAAAGCGGGGGACAATAAATCTGGACGATTAAAAAAGGATTCTGCGGCGGATACCCCATCATTGTTTACGTTTTTTACGCGAAGAGAAAATCCCAACGAGGGTAATATATTTGCTAAACAAATACAGCTATGCGACCATAGTTTGCAATAAATATACATATTTTAATTTTTCAGCATTCAATTTTAAAATTCAGCATTGAATTGAAAATCAGGGGGTGAAGGACCCCCTGAAAAAAAAGCTTATCTAGAGCTCTGTGCATAACAAATGTACTTCAGAATTCTATTTTGCATCAACAATATTTCCATATGCAACTCGATTCAACTGCTATATACAAAGTCTATTGTACGTCAAACCCAATGCAGCAATAAATGTTTTCAATGATATCGTTTCGACATTTTACGCCGCTATTCAACAATATTTCAATAACAATACACCAGTCAGACGTAATGCTAATTGCAAATCTGAGCACCAATGTGCCTTTACTACCATTTTAAAGTATTTGGTATGATCCGGCTGTTGATCACACATACGACCTTCTGCACCCGAGGCAGACACTTTACCACTACACCACAGAGGCAGCCATGTTTTCAATGAATAATATTGTGGGAAAAGGATTTGTTCATTATGCACATAATTTCTGTTTTCAAATGTCAATAAATTTCACTGTAATTTAACACAAGTTGCTTGCCAATTTGTCACCCAAGGTATAAGTTATACATGATGGACAAAAGTTAGATGTGAACCCAAAGTGTCATGTTGCAAAGGCAGAGGACAGAAAAACATGAACATAGACCCCACAAACACAAACCTTCAAATTGTGAGCCTCCTTGAATGTTGAGATAGTGCCTCCTTTAATCAAGAACTGATCTACTCCAACCAAACCACAAATATTACCACTGGGTACATCGGGAATGGGTTCAATGTATCTTCCCATCATTAAAATTGTCCTGTTAAAAAAACGAGAAGATCAAATATCACTCACATGATTAAATCTTCTATTCAAGTCATATGGCTGTTATTGAGGTAGAAGAATTGAAGACAATCCTGATTTAATGTTTCAAAGTTTGATAATGGAATGATCAAATGAATTGTTTTGCTTTTATCTTCAAGATATATTACATTCATTTTGACTGTAGGCCTAAATGATATTTCTTTCCAAGTAAAAAATCTGTCAAAATATTAACTCTGACAGATAAAGGGTCCATATTATGATGTAAAATCATATTAAACTCCCGTCATCTTATCTTGTGAAGCAACACACAGAAATATGTGTGCAATTGGTCCAATGGTTAAGAAGTTGATTAAAGGACAAATAAGAATGGCAAACAGGTAGTGATCATAATAGGCCTCCCTGAGCACTTAGTGCAGGTTGAATGGGCTGCCAATTAGCTAGATAATCCCTTTTTATTTTAAGCTTCTCTTTTTACTTCACATGATTTCATAAAGCATCTGCTCAAGGGTTTACTTAAAAGACTACAACTATACAGAAGTACAAGTGAATTCCTTCTAACTTTTCATTAATAAAAAATAAATATACCTCTGGATGCTCTTCTCATACAAATCTTCCTTCTTGCCAGGTATAAAGTTTGGCCCCATAATTCTTACTTTCTGCCCCGTTGACACAGTACCAGAGAAAACACGGCCAAAAGCATAGAATCGACCTTTATCATTTGTTGGTACCATCTTGGAAATATACATCATCAGATCACCATTAGGATCACACTTTTTCATAGCTATAAAATATAAATATATAGAATAGTATTAGTGTCAGTGTCCTAAAACACTCAGCAGAGTACCATCACTCTGCAAGATAAATGCTGCCTAGTTGTAGACCCATATCGTGCATTGGCCTTGATATCTTGCAGATAATGTTATCTTTATAAGTTTCATGAAGATTTGATGAAAACAATGACGTCAAAGTGTCCACAAGCAAATTATTGATTACTAAAAAAGGCCAGAAAAAAGCCGATCATCTTGATCCCTTCATGAAAATCGTATATTGCTTACCCAATTCAACAAACCTATTCATTATCTAAAGAAAAGACATGGCACCTGTCCTTATGTAATCGTTATTCATCGACACCTGGAGTGAAAACTGAACTTCTTAAAACTTTTTTTTGATCAGTCCAAATTACAAATTACGTTTGCATTGTCGAAGAGTATAAAAAGACAGGATAACTATGCGAGTAATTTCAACCATTCGAGTGTCCCATTAGTCTTACCAATAGCTACGGGATCATCCATTGGACCTTCATACAACATTTCAGTTCTGTACTTTTGAGCAGTGACAGGTGATGGCAGGTGGATGACAATCATCTGAAGCAGGGCATCACCAGCTGGAAGCCATTTTCTCATGAATAACTGCAAAAAAGTGATCCAAAGTTAACATAGATAAAATGCGGCCTCCGGAGTTTGAACAATATTTTCCTTTATTGACCTTGTTTCTGACCTAATATGACCCATATTCGAACATGACCTAGATATAATTCAGACAAACATTCTGACCAAATTTCAAACTGTTGAAGCAAAAATTGCGGCCTCTTGCGTGTTAACAAGATTTTCCTTCAATTTGACCTAGTGAACTACTTTTTGACCCGACATGACCCATGTTCGAACTTGACCCACATATCATCAAAACAAACATTATGATAAAGTTTCAACATGCTCAAGTTGAAAATGTGGCCTCTACAGTGTTAACAAGATTTCACTTCAATTTGGTCTAGCGACCTAGTTTTTGACCCAATATGACATTTCAAACTGCTGAAGCAAACATTGCAGCCTCTGGAGCGTTAACAACATTTTCCTTAAATTTGACCTAGTGATCTACTTTTTGACCCGACATGACCCATGTTCGAACTTGACTTACATATATATCATCAAGACAAACATTCTGATCAAGTTTCAGAATACTCAAGTTGAAAATGTGGCCTCTAAAGTGTTAACAAGATTTCCCTTAAATTTGACCTAGTGACCTAGTTTTTGACCTCATATGGCCCAGTTTCGAACTTGTCCAAGATTTGATGGAGATAAATGTTCTGCTAATGATGATCTCAAATGTTGACTACGCCAGATAACATGTGATCTAATAAACTAATAGCTAACCTTGCACTTCGTGCATAGGCGAGCTAAAAAGAAAGAGGGAAAGGGTTAAAGATAAAAGTTACAGACCGACGACAGACAGAGTGATCAGAATAAACAAGAGAACCATGATGGTCCTAATTCGCTCACCTGATTTAATTTAATCCTAAGTTTTTCATTGGATCCGAATAATTGAACAATCTTGGACGAAGGTCCCTCAAGAAACATTTGTGCCATATTATTTTTAAATCAGGCCAGTACATTCGTACTATTATATTTTTAAAGTTTTTAAAATGCACATGTAAACAAGGAAAACAAGCCCCGCCCTCTATAGGCCATGTTTTTTATTGGATCCAAATAATTTGAACAATCTTGGTAGATGGTCCGGTCCCTGAAGGAACATTTGTGCCAGATTATTTTTAATTCGGGCCAGTACTTAAGATTTTTTAAGTTTTTACAATGCACATAAAAGGAAAAGAATTGATTGATTGGGGTTAAACGCGGCTTTCTACAATTTCTCAGTTATATCACAGCAGCCAGTTCATCTACTGATGCATTTCCTGGTTTTCTCACCAGTACTCCACACAACAATCTTCCCAAGTAACTGGCTACTTTTCCACATGACTTAGCCCATTGGTGGAAAACGAATGATGCATGTCGCATTGACTTTTGTCAATCCTTGCAAAGAAAGTTGGCCGAGCTGGGATTCGAACTCGCAACCCCTGGATTGACAGCCTGCGTCGCTAGAGGCCATGTTTTTTAACAAATCCAAATAATTTGAACAATCCTGGTAGAGTATATTCATGGGATTAGCCTCTAGATTATCACAATAGCTCTTCTTTCTCATTTGAGCTTACTTTGTCCTAATTTTTACCTTTAGCAATGGTTTGCTTCCCAGTTGTTTGTCATCATTTGTAAGTTTCACCTTCATTTTTGCAGCAAACTTAAGAAGCTCTGGAACGATTCCTTTTTCTTCTTCTTTAACTAATGAACCTTCGTCAGTTTTCATGCACAACTCGAACACCTGAAAAAAAATATTTTTATTGCTTCAGTGGTTTACAAAATGTCATTTAATGCTCCAAGTTGATGTTGGACAGAAAGATCAGGCCCCCAATTCCAGCGACTATAGTAAGCACTTAGTAATACTTAAATACTTAAATTTTAAAACATATTTCATCATTATTTCTCACCTAATAAAAAGGCCAAAATATCATTTCTTAACAAGTTTTGTGAGTCATTTAGGTTATTTGTGTTTTACAAATATTAGGGAAACAAAAATGATGAAATATGCTTTTAAGTATTACTTAGCGCAAAGCAAGGTTGTTGGAATTGGACCCAGAATACATATCCTTGAGCCAAAGGTTCAGGTGATATAAATATGTACCTTTTATACTCTTACAAATAGATTTTTCACCGTCCCCCGCTTCGAGTACCAATACAAGTGTAAATTACTAAGACAAAATGTATGTGCCAAATTTAAAATTGATCTTCAAAGTCTAAAATACAAGAAATTAGAAAACAATTTTTTTTATATGATATATGTAAATAAAACTCGAACTATCACTGAAGATGATAAATACCCCCTAAAACAGCACCTTGACCTACACCATAACTTAATAAGTAAAAGGGCCATAACTCTGTAAAATAAAATGCAATTGTAAAACCTCGAGGATATGCACATGATAGCACATTTCTTGATATATAAAAATGTTATTGAATTCCACCCAGTGGTTTGTATGAAATAGGCCGACACAGTGACTTAAAGAAGGGGGTATAATTATCTATTAATTACATTATTGTTATTATTTGTAAAAATTTAAAATCTTTCTAACAAAAAATGAAGAATAAGTCTTCTCAAAATCCACTTATAACCATCAAAATTCATGTTTTTAACCCCAGAAATAAGATCACACTCAGCATTTTTAGTTTTCAATACGAAGAATGTCATAAGTTGCAACTATGATCCACGTTTGAAAGCCACTAGAAGTTATGGAGAAAAAGTAAAACAAGAGGCCCATGAGGGCCTATGCTCTACTGGCATTGATCTGGCCTGTTTCAAAAGGAACCAATTTGCATCAATATTCAAATATCATCTAAGTTTGGTGAAGATCAGATAGTAAATGGAAGCTCTATTGTGTTCACAAGCTGTATTATAGCAATTTTGACAATTTCAAGGGCCATAATCCAGCCATGCATGAGTAGATCTGGCCGTTTTTTAGAAATGAACCAAACTCTCATGGATATCTAACTACTGTATAAGTTTGATTGAGATACAATCAAAAATAAGGACTGTATCATGTTAACAAGCCCTATTATAGCAATTTTGACAATTTCAAGGGCCATAATCCAGTCATGCATGGGCAGATCTGGCTGGTTTTCGAAAGGAACCGAGCTCTCATGAATATCTAACTTCTGTATAAGTTTGGTTGAGATACAATCAAAAGTGAAGACTATCGTGTTAACAAGCTCTTTTATAGCAATTTTGACCATTTCAAGGGCCATAATCCAGTCATGCATGGGCGGATCTGGCTGGTTTTCGAAAGGAACCGAGCTCTCATGGATATCTAACTACTGTATAAGTTTGGTTGAGATACAATCAAAAGTGAAGACTCGTGTTAACAAGAAATTGTTTACAGAATGACGGACGCACGCACGACATAAGCCCTTCTGGCCTTTGGCCAGTAGAGCTAAAAAACATGAAACTTTAACGTTGAGCTAAAACACAATTGTTAAATGTAACAAAGTTAAAATATATACCAACAAATAAATATAAAATGTATATTAAACCAATTTTATATGTTGAAGTACTTTAGAAATGGCAAAAGGAGAAATTGCCAATGAAAAATTTCTCTATTTGACAACATTAAAAGAGGTCTGCATGTACCTTCAACATATTTTCTATAGAAAGTCCCGTACCTTGTAGATGGGTTCCAAGATATACTTGTTAAATCCACGGTGGACATCAGGATTACCATCTAGGTTTTCTTTTGTCCATTTCTTTTCTTTCACATTGAAGAAGTTGTTTCCCCACAATCGTTTCATCATTTTAGGCTCCTCAATTTTGAACATTTTGCAGTACATTTTAGCAAAGTCCTTCAAAGTGAATGCCCAGCCCTGGAGTCCAGATCCAAATCCTACGGTACCATTCATTGGATCAACCTGCAACAGTTAACATAATTTGCAGAATAACGCTTTACCTGTTATGGCATTTTAGTACTTGTATGTGTTGAAAACAACAATTTCAAAATCTGGAAACCAGAATTGAGCACATAAAAAGACTGCTCCAAAATAATCAAATGAAAAATCCAGCAAAATGCATGCATTTTGACAAACTGTTAACCAATCACAATATTTTGCACTGCCGAAATTTGAATGCACATTGTGGGGTAGAAGTAATTGTTTATTTAATGGATACAATCTTTTCATAAATTTGTGCCTTTCTTTTCTTGTCCCAAAATCCGAGTTGTTTTGAGAACAATGGAGCAAAACGTTTCACTAAAATGCAACAAATAACTTTTTAACAAAAATAAATTTGTGTACTATAGAAATTTGGGCGGTTTAATTATCAGCTTTCAAAAGTCATTGTTTACTTAGATAGGCAGTCATGAAATAGCTGCCAATCAGGTTATTTGCAAAAATAATCTATAGATTATATTTTAACGCAAGTTAAAAATCTCAATATTTTGCCCGAGAGAAGTATAGATTTGACAAAAGACTGCAGCGTTTTGTATACAAATACTTCGACAACATTAAATGCTTGTATGAAATATTCAGTGTTAAGAGCAATTCAATCTTTTAATCCTTGACGAATTTGGCTTAAAAAATGTGTCCGACAAAATTTCATGAAAGAATGTGGTGCAAACTTTTCATTTGAGATTGATGGAAACTCATGTTATGATCATTAACTCTCCCAAGATTGCATGAAGAAAATGGCCCTGGAATCACTCACCTGATTTTTTTTTCACCCCCTGGCGGCCATAGTTTCCGACCAATCAACTTGGCATGAAGGAATCTGATAGAGGGTCACCCTAGGAACATTTCTACAAAATTATTTGAAAATCGGCCTGACACTTTTGGAGGAGAAGATTTTTTAAGTTTTCACTATAGCCATATAATGCAAAATAGCCCTGCCCACTGGCAGCCATGTTTTTTGACCAATCAACATGGCTTGAAGGAATCTGAAAGTGGGTCAACTTAAGGAACATTTCTACAAAATTATTTGAAAATCGGCCGGACACTTTCGGAGAAGAAGATTTTTTAAGTTTTCACTATAGCCATACAAGGCAAAATAGCACCGCCCCCCTGGCGGCCATGTTTTTCGACCAATCAAATTGGCTTGAAGGAATCTGATAGAGGGTCATCCAAGGAACATTTCTACAAAATTATTTGAAAATCTGCCAACCAGTTTGGGAGAAGAAGATTTTTTAAGTTTTCACTGTAGCCATATAAGGCAAAATAGCCCCGCCCACCTGGCGGCCATGTTTTTCAACCAATCAACATGACTTGAAGAAATTTGACAGAGGGTCAGAACATTTCTACAACATTATTTAAAAATCTGCCAACCAGTTTGGGAGAAGAAGAATTTTGAAGTTTTTTTCATTTCGTTGCCATGGAAACCAGAATTCTGCATGGATCCCAAAAATTTGAAGAAAATCTGGTAAGGTCATTGAGAGGATGCTTTCTGTGAAGTTTCATCCCAATTGACCCACTGGTTACTGAGGAGAAGAAGTTGACGCACGACGGACAAAAGGCGATCACAAAAACTCGGGAGTCATCTCTAGTAAACTTTTGCACATCTGGGTTAAATATAAAATAATAATTAGAACAAGAGGGCCATGATGGCCCTGGAATCGCTCACCTGATTTTTTTTGCACTTTAGCTATATAAGCCCCGCCATCTGGCGGGCATAGTTTCCAACCAATCAACTTGGCTTTAAGGAATCTGATAGAGGGTCACCCTAGGAACATTTCTACAAAATTATTTGAAAATCGGGCTGACACTTTTGAAGGAGAAGATTTTTTAAGTTTTCATTATAGCAATAAAAGGCAAAATAGCCCCGCCCCCTGGCGGCCATGTTTTTTGACCAATCAACATGGCTTGAAGGAATCTGATAGAGGGTCATCCAAGGAACATTTCTACAAAATTATTTGAAAATCGGCCCGACACTTTTGGAGGAGAAGATTTTTTAAGTTTGCACTATAGCTATATAAGGCAAAAAAGCCCCGCCCCCCCCCTGGCGGCCATGATTTTCGACCAATCAACATGGCTTAAAGGAATCTGATAGCGGGTCATCCAAGGAATATTTCTACAAAATTATTTGAAAATCGGCCTGACACTTTTGGAGGAGAAGATTTTTTAAGTTTTCACTATAGCCATATAAGGCAAAAAAGCCCCGCCCCCCCTGGCGGCCATGTTTTTCGACCAATCAACATGGCTTCAAGGAATCTGATAGAGAGTCACCCAAGGAACATTTCTACAAAATAAGTTCAAAATCTGCCAACCAGTTGGGGAGAAGTAGAATTTTGAAGTTTTTTTCGTTTCGTTGCCATGGAAACCAGAATTCTGCATGGATCCCAAAAATTTGAAGGAATTCTGGTGAGGTCATTGAGAGGATGCTTTCTGTGAAGTTTCATCCCAATTGACCCACCGGTTACTGAGGAGAAGATGTTGAAGATTTTTTAAGTTTGCACTATAACCATAAAAGGCAAAATAGCCCCGCCCCCTGGCGGCCATGTTTTTGACCAATCAACATGGCTTGAAGGAATCTGATAGAGGGTCACCCAAGGAACATTTCTACAAATTTATTTGAAAATCGGCCTGACACTTTTCGAGAAGAAGATTTTTTAAGTTTGCACTATAGCCATATAAGGAAAAATAGCCCCGCCCCCCCTGGCGGCCATGTTTTTCGACCAATCAACATGGCTTGAAGGAATCTGATAGAGGGTCACCCGAGGAACATTTCTACAAAATTATTTGAAAATCGGCCTGACACTTTCGGAGGAGAAGATTTTTTAAGAATTTTGAAGTTTTTTCATTTCGTTGCCATGGAAACCAGAATTCTGCATGGATCCCGAAAATTTTAAGGAATTCTGGTGAGGACATTGAGAGGATGCTTTCTGTGAAGTTTCATCCCAGTTGACCCACCGGTTACAGAGGAGAAAATGTTGACGGACGACGGACATAGGGCGATCACAATAACTCACCTTGAGCACTTCGTGCACAGGTGAGCTAAAAAGAAACATACCATGATTTGACCCATAGGCTGATCATCTCCATCGCATTGGTCAATGATAACGTTTGTGTCTTCAATAGCTCTCTGAAAGATTTGATACAACTGTTCAGCATCACACTGTAGAGTCAACAGAGCCAAGTCCATCTTGTTCATGAATAACACAGGCTTGATTCTCTCGCTGATGGCTTGACGGAGCACAGTCTCGGTTTGAACCGACACACCTGATAAATAATAATTAAATATTTAAGAAACAATCAATTGAGAAAAACCTTTTCCCTCATGTAGACAACTTTTTGAACACCTTGTGACAAAAGGAGCAATTGCATAATGACACTGCCATTTAAATAATAATAAAAAAAAATAATCGTTGTGATAGCCGTCAAGGATATAAACGGCATAATAACATGAATTCGAGTCGTCCGAAACATGCTATGGATGGCATATTTTGACCGCAATCCGCCGAGATGAGCCGATTGAGTCCCGGACGTAAATATCCGGGAAAAAATGTCGGCTCCATCGTCTGCTCAGCAGCGGCGTTTAAAATCATTTTTCTCCAGTCCAAAAACAGTCTGAATCGTGGATTAAAAAGATATTAAAACACATAAAAACGCGAGTAAGACCGTTTCTGTTTACTTTATACGATATATAAATGTTGTCTCGTATGTGTATTTTGGTGTGACAAACATAACGTACGCCAGATTCGACCCTGGAAGCGTCGCCAAATTTTTGAAGGACTAGATACGATACAGCATGGTCATTGGATTTTTGGTGACAATTCAAGGCAAAACGTTGATAATTTATGCTTCCATGAGTGAATGCAGACTTGTTAGCGCTATTTTTCTCATGATATTCACACATGAACAAAACATTTTGCCGGAGTCCGAATCATATCGTAACCATGAATATCGTATTAACCATGAAAATTCTAACACCTAGATATTTTGAAACCTTTTTACGCGATGTTTTTTTCTTTGTCGACATTTGAACTATCTGAGACGGGGGAGTCCTCTCCGACATATATTATCCGTAGAACTTAAGAAACCTAAAACCAGTCAGCACACATACGTCATCGTGTATGTATGACCCTTACGGTTTAATCCGAACATTGGACGAAGTAGAAAAATTATTGATACTTTTAATGTGCGGTCACCTGTTCGGGTACTTACGACTTCGTTCGGAATTATTACTATGACATGTTGTCTATAGATATTTAGTATTGGGAAAACCTTTTCTGATAACTTGTTTTTCTCGCGAAATTTAGCCAATCGTGGTTACTCTTACCATCTGCAAGACATATTTTTTATTAATCTAGACTTATTTTCCGTACGCGTTTTCACGTTTGTAGTCTAAAAAGTGTGCGTGATTATTTGTTTTTCAACGTGATTCACGTACATATATACGTGAATGGGAACTCTGTGCGTTGTTAAAATTAAAGTTATAATAAGTTCTCAAAAATTAAAGTCGTTTTCTCCTTTAGAAAGTAACAAAATATAGCACTTACGAAAAAATGCAAGTAGAAAATCTTGCTAATTTCGACCCTTGATAGTGGTATAGTTAGAGTGAACTGGATTATGACAATCTAGTGGAGGAGTTCAAGAACATGAAAAATAGACAGATGGCCTTGTAATGATAAAAGTTAAACATACACATTATACCAGTTTACAATTTTTCCCCCTTTTTTTTCTAAAACGTTGAGAAATTTTCCCCTTCTCAACAGATGGATCGACAAGACACACTGAGTGATCACAATAGCTCACCCAGCACTTTGTACTGATGAGGCGAGCTAATAAAGAATTCTACATTCTGCAATCTTGAAAAATTTAAAAATCCATACCGGAGACACAATCCACAACTACTAGGGCTCCATCTGTAACACGAAGGGCAGCAGTTACTTCAGAGGAAAAATCAACATGACCAGGGGAATCAATCAAGTTGATCAAGAAATTGTTGTCCCTGTCATCACCCTGGGGTTGTTGGATGTACTGTAGATCTTCCTTGGGCAATGCGTGGTATAGAGAAATAGCTCTGTAATAAATGCACATAAAGAAATAAACACATTGTAATAATCAAAATATGCGCTTGTACCAATTTAGAATCTTAAAACTTGAAGTGTATTGATGGATCAGCAAACACTTTGAACACCTTACTTTTAGAATCTAGTTACATAGTTTGCCACTTGAAAGTTTTCTAACCAGGACATTTAATTTTCTGCTTAAAAAATCGTTTGAACAGCAGACACCAGGTAAAAAATGTCAAGTGTTAACTTTAAACGAGCGTTTCATTTTTCCACGCATCCAGAGTCCTAATTAATGTCTTTTTTATTGTAACATTGTAGTGCATGACTCATGGTTTTGTGAAAACCGCACCGAAAGAGAAAATTCAAAATGAAGCGGTTTAAACATGGCATACCAATTAATTTGTATGGTATTTACTAGGGATGGAAACGAATACTGAAAACGATATTCGAATATTTGTTTTTTTATGAATCAAAAATCGGTTTCTGATTTCAGGTTTATCCGAATGCTGGTACTTTTCCATTTCCTTTTTCAAATAATGGCGATTACAAGCTATTGTTTACATACATATTGCATGTTTCCAACTGTTTTTGTTCTCAACAGATATATCTGAATGTCAAGTTGATGTAAATCAAGAAAAATATCCACTCGAAACGATGAACAGAATTGCAATGTTTTCTGATCTGTATATTCATTCAGTTGACGCTTGTTTACCGAATTTAGTATTAAACCGAATCAAATAATTAACAAAGTAATGATATATCTTATTCATACAAAAAGCAAAGGGAGTTGGGTGATTTTTTCGTTATCATTTTTTACCGATTTCGGCTAGTCAATTTAACTGTGTTAGAAAACAAAATTGCGGACGATTCATTTTGTTCGCTGATGTGAATTCGATTTTAAAGATGTAAAGCTGCATACTTTTGAGACGTACTGCTATGTTAAATATGATTTATTCAATTGTTGCGAAACAAACCGAACTTTCATCAATATTTAACTACCATCTAAGTTTGGTGAAGATTGAATAATAAATGGAGACTATTGTGTTCACAAGCTGTATTATAGCAATTTTGACAATTTCAAGGGCCATAATCCAGTCATGCAAGGGCACAATTGGCTGGTTTTCTAAAGGAACCAAGCTCTCATCAACATTTAACTACTATCCGAGTTTGGTGAAAATTAGTTAGTAAATGGAGCCTCAATTGTGTTCACAAGCTCAATTATAGCAATTTTGACAATTTCAAAGGCCATAATCAAGTCTTGCGTGGGCGGATCTGGCTGGTTTGCGAAAGGAATCAAGCTCTCATGGATATCTCATGATTGAGATACAATCAAAACTGAAGAAGTCATCGCATTCACAAGCTCTATTATAGCAATTCTGAGGGCCATAATCCAGTCTTGCATGGCCGGATCTTGCTGGTTGGCAAAAGGAACCAAGCTCTCATGGTAAAATTTGTTTTGATTTACATATGGCAAATACAATTGGCTGGGATGGTCACGTGTATATTTTGGGTTTTCCCAAGTTGTATTTCACTACGGAGATAGCATAAATGGATGTTTTTGCACTTAAAGCACACCCTCTACATGATAAAAAGGACTGTGACTTATCCAAAAAATCATTTCTGTATTTATATGTTACACTTGAGACCCAAAAAACATTGATACCACAGAACTCTTCAAATTGAAGAGCATATGAAAAACAACAAGGTCACCGATTTAGGTCAGTCACTGAAACGGGGCAGCTTGTACGATTGATATATCAACATTCATATAAGTTTAAATCAGATAAATTGCTCATTTGTTTCAACTCTTTTTAGCAATTAAACTGTCATTTATTGATATGTCCATAGAAATAAAATAACAAGAGGGCCAAGATGGCCCTAAATCGATCACCTAATTAATAGTAAATTAGTAGCAAATATTTAACTGCAAATATCTGGAAAATTTTATCAGGGAGTGCAAATGAAACTGAAAGGAGTGGACACTTCTCAAGAAACAGCTTATCAGTAAATACCATTTATATATTGAAATCTAACAAGAACTTTAATAAGAATGGAATTATAAAGTTTTTGTCATTTTGCACCTTTCCTGATGCCGCCTTGCTGCCCTGTTTTTCAACGAAATCAATATAGCTTCAACAGTTTATTTAGAGGGTCACTTGAGAAACATATCTACCAAATTATCTTGCAATCGCACAAGTAGATTATGGAGGAAAAGGATTTTAAAATTTGGGTATTTTTTTCACTTTCTGATGCCGCAGCAACCAAAGTTCTCAATGGAATTTAAATTTTTGAACAATTTTGAAAGAGGACCACCAAAGGAACATTCTTGTGATGTTTTGTGGAAATTGGTCTATTGGAATGGTAGGAGTTGGTTGTCATTTGTAGCTAAAAGTTCAATTTACCCTTTTTGTGATGACGCCTGGTTGATATGATTGTGTAACCAATCAAAACGGCTTAAACAAATTAAATAGAGGATCATTACAGTAAGATTTGTATTATATTTTCTTAAAATCAGACAAACACTTTCATAAAAATGGAATTTTCAAATTTTGTCATTTTGCCCCTTTTCTGATGCCGCCTGACTGCCATGTTTTTATAGAGGGTCACCCAAGGAACATTTCTACCAAATTATATTTGAATCTGACAGGCCGATTCGGAGGAGAAGATTTTTAAAGTTTGGACATTTTGTCCCCTTTCTGATGCCGCAGCAACCAAAGTTCTCATTGGAATTTTAATCTTTGAACAATTTTGAAAGAGGACCACCAAAGGAACATTCCTGTGATGTTTTGTGGTAATTGGTCTATTGGAATGGTAGGAGATGGTTGTCATTTGTAGCTAAAAGTTCAATTTACCCTTTTTGTGATGACGCCTGGTTGCTATGAGTGTGTAACCAATCAAAATGGCTTAAACAAATTAAATAGAGGATCATTACAATAAGATTCGTATTATATTTTCTTAAAATCAGACAAGCATTTGCATAAAAATGGAATTTTCAAATTTTGTCCCTTTTTTTATGCCGCCTGACTGCCATGTTTTTCGACCAATCAGTATGGTTTGAACAATTTTTATAGAGGGTCACCCAATAAACATTTCTACCAAATTATATTTGAATCTGACAGGCAGATTCGGAGGAGAAGATTTTTAAAGTTTGGACCTTTTGCCCCCTTTCTGATGCCGCAGCAAACAAAGTTCTCAATGGAATTTAAATCTTTGAACAAATTTGAAAGAGGCCAACCAGAGGAACAGTCCTGTGATGTTTCACGGAAATTGTCCTTGGAGTTTGGGAGGAGATGATGTTTAAAGCTAAAAGTTAACGCCGGACGGACGACAGACGACGGACAAAAAGTGATCAGAATAGCTCACCTTGAGCCTTCGGCTCAGGTGATCTAAAAATATAAATGTGATATGATTATGTGTGTTTATTATCATTTTCACTTAGTTCTCATCGACCTTACATGTAAACAAAAATGGCATCCCCACTTTTTTCAGAAAACCCCCACTTTATAAAAATATCAGTTAGTTGGGGGTGCCAAAAACTCCCAGTTTGAAAAGGTGGTGGTAACACTGTTTGGCCAGTGTAATTTTTTACATGAATATAAAGCAATATCCGAACAGTCAGGATTTTCAGACAAGTGAATTTATAAAGTTAATTTCAAAGACTGCACACCCATTGCACACCGGTTACACGGCCATTATGGTTCAAGCAATGATTGTTCGACTGGAAACTACACCACCAACATGACAAAGTTTTTGCCCAACTCTTTGATATATAATACATACGTTGATTTGATGGTGATACATCTCTCTTGCTCATCTTTTCTGGTATCGGTGAATCTTGCTTCACCAGCTTTAGCACCAGCAATGATACCAGCTTTACTGACAAGGGAGTCTGTGAGGGTCGATTTACCATGGTCAACGTGGGCAATCACAGACATATTACGGATGTTGAATTTTTTGTCCATGATCGCACGGATCTCGTCTACTGTAAAGTTCACCTAAAAACACAATAATACTTCATAATATTTAATTTATGAATGTTGAATCCAATTTTGTGATCCTATTTAGTTCCCGACATCATTATTCTCAGTCTTTTCTTATGTGTCAAGGTATAAGCAGTCAACTGGTGAAATATTTATCTATTTTCTAAAGGTAAATTTGGTACTTCGATAGGAAGGATTTTATGTCAAGTTTGATACACAAGACTGCCAAAGAGACATGAAAACAGAGATAAGAAGGGGTATAGAGACCTATAATATCCCCCCGTGTGTCTTAAAAATAAACTAAACTATGATTGAGGGCATTATAAAGATGTTTCATGGGATTGTATTCTAGATAAGGATTTTTTAATTACGTCACTCATATGAGAAGTATAACTGCACGAATTATCACCCGATTTAATGTTTCATAGTTTGGTTATGGAGTTATCAAATGAATTGTTTTGCTTTTATCTTCAAGATGTATAACATTCATTTTGACTTACATCTAAACTGTAGGCCTATATGACATTTCATTGTACTTTCCAAGTAAAAATCTGTCAAAATATTAACCAAGACATAGGGTCCATATTCGGATGTAAAATCATATTAAACTCCACCATTATCCCAATGAAACGCATATCACAGTATAATCATTCATTTGTCTATTATTTACTTTAGTTTTCAATTAATGATGTCACTTACCATCTTGGATAGAGTCTTTTTCTGGACAAACACTAACACTATAGGTTGTCCTTATGGCGGACTCGTTACGGAAAGGACCGGTCTAGATCACGTGATTCGAATTGTGAAATATTTAGACTGGTATAATTACTGTACTTCTATTTCTCTGAAATTCAGAAGCAATTGTGAAAGAACCAGTCACCAGCCACGTACATTCGATTAATTTATTTTTTGCGTGCAACAAAAACGGAAAAGAAGCTATAACTTCATTGAAGATAATATAATAGCTTGTTATGATGAATAAGAAATAAATAAAAAATGTTAAAATTAATGTAGTGATTAAGGTAGTGACTAAAATAAATGTAAGTGTGTTACGGAATAAATAATAATATCATAGATCGTCATGATCTTTCTTCCACCACATCACCACCATCATCCTTATCGTCGACGTCAACATCAGCATCAGCATCATCATCAGCATCAGAATAATCATCAGCATCATCATCGTCACCGTGAATAATCATCACAATTATCATTATCCTATTCATCATCATAATCATGACCACCACTATGTTCTTCATTTTCCTGGCTCACCACACAATCCATTAAATAATAGTGCAGCTATGA
Organism: Serripes groenlandicus; assembly: GCA_031761405.1. Classification (NCBI taxonomy): domain Eukaryota; kingdom Metazoa; phylum Mollusca; class Bivalvia; order Cardiida; family Cardiidae; genus Serripes; species Serripes groenlandicus. The sequence goes on along the minus strand of JASEVX010000002.1, from coordinate 85,085,072 downwards.
TACATCCACTGGTCAATCATGTGTTGTCAAGATATTTCCCCGCGGCCCATCATTACATATACATCACACAAAATGAATTGCCAATGGAATATGTTGAAAGAGAGAAAGAGAGAGAGAGAAAGAGAGACAGAGAGACAGACAGAGAGAGAGAGACAGAGAGATAGAGAGAGAGAGAGAGATAGACAGACAGAGACACAGAGATAGAGAGAGACAGAGAGACAGAGAGACAGAGACAGAGAGAGACAGAGACAGAGAGAGAGAGAGACAGAGAGAGAGACAGAGACAGAGAGAGAGACAGAGAGAGAGACAGAGAGATAGAGAGACAGAGAGACAGAGACAGAGACAGAGACAGAGAGAGAGAGAGAGAGAGAGAGAGAGAGAGAGAGAGAGAGAGAGAACGAGAGAGAACGAGAGAGAGAGAGAGAGAGAGAGAGAGAGAGAGAGAGAGGGGAGAGGGAGAGAGACACACAGAGAGAGACAGAGACAGAGACAGAGAAAGAGCGAGATGAGATCAGTAGTAGACAGAGAGAGACAGGGAGAGAGAGAGAGAGAGAGAGAGAGAGAGAGAGAGAGAGAGAGAGAGAGAGAGAGAGAGAGAGAGAGAGAGAGAGAGAGAGAGAGAGAGAGAGAGAGAGAGAGAACAGAGAAAATTACAAAACATTTCACGACGCGTTTGTATATAAAGCACTAGTCCAATCATTGGCATAATCTTCAACATTAGAAGACGGTCGGTATAAATTAAACGAAGGAGGTTAAATAAATAAATATTCACTTTCAACTGAAAATTGGTTACATAATTCACAGTATCTTTCATTTCATGCGATACTTGTATATCTACCGATTTCAACAGCTTGCTTATGATCTGGTTTCCGTATTTTTGTCAAACAAATTATTAATCTATCATTTTTAATATTTTCTAAGTCGAATTCGAAAGTCGTTTTATAGTCTGTATAGTAGTTAAGTTTAGATGAACTACTAATGTCCGAAAACTACTGTTGAATAAATTGATCCCTCATATGGTTCTTATTTATTGGGAAATAATTGCAGTGTTGATCAAAATTTGTCCAAACTAAAATTAATCTAAAATCTGATAATTGATGTTTAATTTTATAAACCCAGCTTGTCTTTAAATTTAAACAAATGGACACTACTGTCGTTATGTACATCGTTCAAACTTGCTATTGGTAAACACTTCACTTAAAGCCAGTAGTTAAGTGATTTGTTCAAGCATATGATAAAAAGGGGGAATCGGCAAAGTTCTCCTCCTAATACAGCATTATCAGAACTTTGTTTACGGACTCCTAAAATTGTTTTGCAAAATTTGATATGAAGACTATCTACATCTTTGTACTTGTATATCCCCGACACATCGGCCCCATACAGAATAATAGGTGTAATAATTGAGAGCTTTGTTTTAATGTCCGTGGGTATAGTAGGTTCTACGAATACCGTGTTATCACGAATACCAAGGTAAACACAAAACCGGTTGTCGTATGATTCCATCAGAAAACCCCGTTATGCTGACTTTCAAATGCTACAATATTTTTAAAAAAAAAATCAATATTCGCAGAAATTACGACACATCATGATTGTTACCCATAATAAGAGAAAATCCTACATGCCCTGACCCCTCACCAACAAAAACGTCATTGTTTTAGTAGAAAACCTGTTGTTGATTTTTTTTCTTTCACATTTGAACATGTTGTCTATTAGCTGCTCATGACATCATAGGAATTCGAAGTCACATGATCACATTTCGTGAAGTGTTATAGAAAACATGGAAGAAATTAAGGACCAAAATTCTAAAAAAAAATTTTGGCCTGTATGTTTGTGGTGGTTATAAATTTTAACATATGCTATTTTTATACTTTTAAATCATATACTATGTTACAAAATTAAGTATGTTATTATTAGGAATAAAAAATAACAAAGAAATTGGTCAATTTTGGAAAATATGATTAAAATGTGCCAATAAGAAAATTTAACAAATTGATTCTGAAAATATCGTGTAAATAAGTTTATAGTTTGGAACAGTTAATAAATTAACATTTCAATTAAATAGAACTGTCCTAGTGACAAATGTTTTATAGGATATTCATTTTCACATTAAATCTCACAACCTTGTAAAGAGTTGATACAACAGGAGCACCATACTAATGATTTTTGTAATTACACCGATGAGTGATTGTCTCCTTCGAATGTCAATTTCAAAATGGCTGCAGATGGACTCGATTTTTGGACCTTTGCACAGAAGTGAATGATTATTTTGTGTAAGTTAATTAACAAGGACATATAAAGGAACGAGTTACACTGGATATAATTTACAGTTAAGATTGGTTTTTTTTTTTTTTTTTTAAACGTAAGTACACCGATAATAGGGAGTCCCATCCTACACGTTTTAATAATGATAATACAATAAATATGGCCTCGATGGCACGGTCCTGTTATCTCTTGACAGCTAATGAAAAGCTAGTTTAAACTTATTTATTTTAAATCGATTGCGAAACAAGCTTTAAGCTTATATTAATCACGCTCGATAAATTGTGGCTAAGACGCTTCTCAAACATGCAAATTTTAGTTTTGCTGACGTTAATTTCCGGAATAGTCATGTTTATTATATACCTAATATGAATCAAAGTATTTGATTGGATGAGAAGCAGTCACGTGTGATTCAATATTAGTTATTTGGTCTGTTACTTAACAAGCGTAGGACATGCATTATTTTTATACATTCATTGATTTTTTTTTTTTTCTATGGAAAGGGAAGTTACTTTGCATGATATTCAACTTCGTAGTCGTTATGATATATATATTGTAAACAAATCGCTGTTAAAAATATCAAGATATTATACAGTATATAGATCTATTTTAACATAGGCAACTGAAAAAAACTTCCAGTCAGCTTGATCTGAGAATAGAAGCCATATTGAATTTACTCACCCCCTATGGAAATATAGGGGGTGTGCACGTGACAGGCTTTAACCAATGAAATTGCTAGAATTTCGTGGGAGGCGAAATAATAAAAAATGACTATTTGACTCCTTTTCACTTTTATTCTAAAATTCATGTCCAATAGTCCATTTTCGAGTCAATAGTTCATCTGTGACATGGCTCGCACATCTAAAAGGTGACGTTATTGTTTGAAATGACGTCATGCACGTGCATAAGTTACTGTTACATGGCACGCGCGTTAATATGTTGGTTAATCAACATTTTAACGCGCGTGCCATGTAACAGTACACTTCATTCTTCCTGCATTTACAATAATAATCCTGTGTTTATGTTAGAATCTACATTATGTTACATAAATTAGTTAAAATATGCGTTTTTCATGAAGATATATAATAAAACAGCTATTTACTCCTTTTTAGGTCAATGGTGAAAAACTATTCTTCCTCGCAAATGACTATTGACCCGAAATAGAGAATTATTGACCTCGACTTCGTCTCGGTCAATAGTTCTCTATTTCGGGTCAATAGTCATTCACTTGGAGGAATAGTTTTTCACCATTGACCTCAAGAGGAGTAAATAGCTGACTGTATATTATTATCTAATAACAACTGCAAACTGTCACCATCCGTTGAAAACACCGCAATATCATCAGCAAACAAGATCAGATGAACACACAATGAAAAATCAATGTGAATAAGAATGAAAGCGCCAATGGAACTGAAGTGGCGATCGTATAGAAAATCCTGCAAAGTAACAAGCAGTATCTCGGGTTAGGCCTTGAGATTTTCAATAATAGTTCACTCTGGTGCGGGTAAATTTGAGAAAAGCTGCATTATTTGACAGTAGAATAATGTTAGTTTGCCAAAATGTTGTCTTGGTGATTTTTAAGTTACGTTCTAAAATTGGTCATGATGTGTTCATCATCAGATCGCTAGGCCATATTAAGATAAAATATTGTGTACACTTTAGAAATGACTAAATTATCATAGAAAGGAGAGAACACTTTGGTGTTTGTTTCAATGATAACCGATATTGAACAGGTCTGGGTCCGAAGCTATAAAAGTTTAATCTGTGCTCAGAATTTGTGCTCAAGTATCTGATTGGTCAGAAGCAAATTTGTTCTCCAAATTGACCAATTAAAAGCCTTATTTGGAGCATGGAGTTCATTTCTGAGCATGGAGCACGTTTTAAAAGTTTTATAGGTTCGGAACCTGTTCAATTTAGTTCCTTCACATAAAGGGTTTTCTCCCTAGAAAAGTTAAACTGCTTTGAAAAATCAAAGTACAAAGTACTGAAGGTAGAATTGCGATCGTTTAAGAAGAGATACAGAAGTGCATATATGAATATTTATTTTACCGGTTACCTTCAGGCAAAGTTTCAAGTGTGTAACCCTTTCCAGTGCTGAGATTTTGCCTCAACCTGAAACTTTAACCAAAATGTTGACGAACAGACAGACGGAGAGACAGACATCGCCAATCTATAGACCGGAATTGCTAGAGCAATCCGGCCAAAAATAAAAAAAAAATCATCAATTTTAGCAGTAAAATTCTGCCAAGAAGTAATGAATTGAGAAAAAAATGTGCTGAGAGGTCCATAATTTCAAACTTGCTAAGATTTGGTCTGTGCAATGAATGTACAAATTGAAAAATGTATTGTTGACATGTATTTTCTACACCATCATTGTAATGTTGTTTATCATAAATAAAAATTATTCCTTTTTTTAAATAAACTTTTAATCAAAATGTGTGTCTCAGTGTTGTCTTCTTCAGCAGTTTGACAGAACAAAAGCCTAAATCTGAAATTGTGTCAATGTGTTATTTGTCAACTCTGTCCCATAAGTTTTGCTTGTGATTTGAACTCTCATAAAAAAAGCACGGAAAGGGACAATTTTCCCAACTTTGATTAAATATGTTTTCAATTAAATTGTAAAAAATCTTTTTCTTGTTTTTTGAAAGTTTTGTCATTATTATTTAAGACGGACATTATATACTAGAATAGCCAACTGACTATCATTTGAAAAAGTGTTTCTTATTTAAACCTTTCCCACTTGCATACGTAATTGCAGCCGACGACTTTTGAAAACATTGATGCAGAAGAAGAAATTGCTCATAACAAGCTTTCTCCTTTTGCAACAATGTTTTCAACTATATTCAATGATTACACTTCCAATAAATGTGATTTTCTGTATCTTTGCTCAGATTTTTTTAATTCGTCTGCTGCAGAGTTTTTATATTGTGGGGTGGGTTGTGATTTGTTAAAGGGCAAGCAGGATTGGGAATTGAGTGTTGCACTTATCCTAATGAAACACTCGCCTGCCTGTGCATGTTTTAGCTTAACTTAACTTGTTAATGTTCTTTCCATCATCAACTTAGTCATCTGTTAGTAATCAACTCTATGAACGAAATAATCGCGTCAAAATCTTGAATCGCGTCAAAATCATAACGAACAAGCTGTCAAAATCTAATTTTGAACTGTGTAATACAAATTTAGAATAAAAGGATGAATCAGTTATGTTGTAACAACCAATATCCGCGGGTCATTTACCTGATTTTGGCCGAAAGAAATGATCGATTTCTTGCAAGATTTATTCGTTATTCGTTCTGCCTATTATAATCAAAGTATTCTAAACGCTTTATAAACAAGTGATTTAAAGCGCTAAAATCATTTGATGAAATTTGTTTCTTAAGACGCGGACCTTGTCGAAAGCACCTATCCAAAATGCAAAAGTCATCGTTGTCGAAGGAATAGATGGACTGAGAGAAAGAGAAAGCAAAGGCTTAGCAATGCATACTATCTTTATGAATAAGGACATGAACGAATATGTATGGACTAGCGCCTAGAATTTCGTACTAGCCGATCCTTCATTCCACTCGCTTATGCTAGCGGGCGAGTGGATGTTTACATCTCTGCCGAGAGGGAAAAAAGGGTTACAATTTAAAAGGGTAATTGCGCGGTGCAGTGCTATATATTGGCGTAGTGATATATCTAAATAATTCTGTACACTTTAAATATGATATTTACACTTACAAGACTTGTTATTTTCTATTATAAGCTTGAATAATCGGATTTTTTTTCGTTACTCTATGTTTGCTTTTGTGAGCATTCGTAAATTAGTCAAACCAAAAATTGCACTTATTTGTTGGTGGTGAAGGGCATATACATCACGTGACTTCAAACTCACTATGACTATGGCAGCCTCTGCGCATGCGCAAGTCTACCAAAAATGAGAGCAAAAACAAACACAAAAAATGCTCATAAAGCATAATTTCTCAATTTGCCAAACTGTTCAGTTGATACTATGATAATGCTCGGTCATTTAAACCTTTGTAAACCAGTCTTATCATCTAGACGCTTTCGTATATATTTGCAACAAAATCGATTACACGACTCGAGCTATTTATAGAACCTTTTGGAATTTTCAGATTTCTTTGCAAGGCAGATAGCATGCGCAATGATATTTATTATCTGCCCAAACATGAAAAAAAAAAATATTAACATAATTTAACTCTTTATAGATATTATCTCAATAAATCACGCTGCCAGGCTGCCAGACTGCTTTACTTCACGGACATCAATACATCTTAAATCTTAGTATCAATCCGGTACAAAAGTAGCACTGACATGATTATTATTAATCGTGTCTCTGCATCCCTGATGGAACAATATATTTGGCCGTTTAACGGATGTAGATAAATTGGTTTGCAGTAAGGAATAACAAGTCAACAGACTGTTCAACACTGACTATGTAAATGTTTTCGTTGTTGTTGTTTCTGTTAGCATAAACCAATCGCCACAAAAAGGGAGAATAACTTATAAAATACTTGTGTGAGGGCTATAATATACACCTCTCTTCATCACTATCTACGCCTACCCGTGATCCTCCATCTTCACCATCATGTCGCGTAATTGCCTATCCAGGAAGAATGTAATCACTATGAGCCGTTCCACGAGAAAACCAACAGTATTGACCCTGCGTAATGTATCGATCCAGATCAACCTGCGCAGTCCGCGCAGGCTACAATAGGCCGACACATTCCGTATCAGGGGGATAGAGGTATAGAGTAAATACCCCCGAAACAGATATCCAAGCCTGTGCTGCATACTCAAGCTGATCCGGAGCGATACTTTGCGCAGAGTCCACAATAGTAGTTTTCTTGTTGTACGGCTCATTTGTTAAAATTCCATACATACACAGCAGGTAGAACTGACGTTAAGCCAATGATAAAAGTTTCTCCAAATACAGAAAGTAAAGCACTAGAAACAAAATAATTTGGTTCGTCTGAGGGCTTGTCAGGACCGATTGGAAACCTTGGACTTATATACGGTTGTCAGCAGCTATTAGTAAATTATTCCGAAGGATGATGTTGGCTAGAGAAAAATGAAGCTAGTTTAATACGTGATTGATTGAGCACATACAACATATCTCCAGTGGACACCTTCAAAAATACCAAGGCAAAATATGGAAAATATCCCGAAGTGATCTCTTACGGATGCTTCAAAATGTGTCTGCAGTTGTCAATCATGGTCAATAATAAATAGGGATGTGTGTGCCCTCACCTAACACTTAAATTATCCGGTTTCAGGCAGAAGTCGATCAATGGTATCAAAATATTCATGAAATTGGCGTCAAACTAGAAGGCAGTGTCCGTAGACGAACGAGCGTTTTTCTTGACCTGGATGTTAGATGATTAGTTAAGGTCAGAAAGAGTACGACGGTGAGCGCGGGTAAAGCTGATCTGGGGCCTCCAATGACAATTTAGAAGTCGAAAATGATGCGCGTTCTCATTGTAATGCACGGAGAAGTCTACAATGATGGCACCGATCTTGTGGTTGCAATCAAAACCTGCTGTTAACCCTTTCCAAAATACAAGACGACTTTGAAAACATACCCGAATAAAAATGGAAACTTCCTTTAAATGAAGGTACAATACTTGAACAGAGTTGAAAACATGGTAAAAAATGGAGAAATTGCTCGATTTGGGCAATTTCTTCTTTTGTCGCCATGTTATCAAAGAGCCATCTGCTGCAGAGGCGGCAGAAAGCGTCTATATGAGGGAAAGGGTTAATATCATTGATTTCGGTAACATTATGTCTGTTACTGTAGCATCGGACAAGGATACCGTGGTAGCTGTGTAAGAGGATATGGTGAATGTCGACACTAAATTGGAATGGTGTTACTGAAGACGCTGTGTTCGCAGGTAATAGAATAGAGGGAGATGGGTCTGTAGTTGGATGACTGACTAGAACGGGCGTCTTTCACGAAGTTTGATCATTGAAGCAAATGTAGATTATAAGGTATCTGGGATTTAGCCGGTGTCAATTTACAATTGAAACATTACGACTAGGACTGAGGCAGGTTCAAATATCAGTTTAGGGCAGTCTGGTAGGATTCTTATATAGTATTCCAGTAGCTTCATATGGCTTGGGTCTCTCATAGGCTTCTTGACATCGTAGGACTGGACATTTATGGTGCTGATCAATGGAATGCATTTAGGTTAGGTGGGTTGGGAGAGGGGACAGAGCTTGAAGGTGTTCTGTATATTCCTTGGGGAACACATCTGCTTTCGGTTTACAGTCTCAACTGGCCAGACTATCTTTCTTTAGGATGGACTCACCAAAGCTGACTTTCTTTCTTAACTAGTATAATATACTTTATGAATAGCCAGGGGTTTGCAGTGTCCGTGATAAGCATATTTTATCAGAGATATTTTGTCGTGAACATAAGTCAAAAGGACTACAACTAAGTCAGGTGGACTGCGTTTGATGCCCTGTTATGTCATAATTTGATGTGGAAATAGGAATAGCTCATGAAACAATAATTAACGCGCCAATATATATCAACATTTGAACACCATTTTAACCATATTTATATAACAATGCTTGAAATGGATGGATAGTAGATTCTGCAAATGAATAAATTTAATCATTTAAGCGATCGAGCAAATGCATGGAGAAACAAAAGATCAAATGAAGATTAGTTAACTAACGACTAACTGACCAATTGAGGTGAACATTTTAGGATTGAATCATCGGAACAAAAATGGATGAAATATTTAATTAACAAGTTTACAAACATAATTTATTTTACCAGCAAAGTTTGAACATGTGGAGACATAAATACATGTATTTATATGTCTCTGATTTGAATAATAAATAGACCAACAAATGAATGAACAAACGAACGAACGAATGAAGGAATTTGACAGCTTCAACTTCGAGGAAAGGATGATCTCGTTTGTTCATATAATATGTCTGAATTCATCACGAGTTTAGCAATCAGGGGCGTAGCTTTGCAATAATCAATGTGTAGGCCGTCTCGTGAGAAAATCAACATTGTGGACTATGCGTAAAGTATCGACCCGGATCAGCCTAAGCATGCCACACAGGCCTACCCGGATAGACATTTTTCGCCTCCTGTGGATTTTCTGTTTCAGGAATAACTACTCTATACATCTATCCCCCTAAGACGGAATGTGCCGGCCGGATAAGTCTGCGCGGACAGCGTAGGCTGATCTGGTCGATACATTACGCAGATGTCCATCGCCGCAGCTGCATATTGGGGCATTTTGAGAAAAAAGTGTGTAGGCTACGCCCCTGGCTATGGTACAACGTTAACACTCTTTCCACTTAAATTGCATGTAACTCCAGGCTCAAGTTTCAAGTCTTTTTTTTTATAAAAAAAAAAATCATGTTATATATATATATTTAGCTGACAAACATTTTGAAAACAAACAAACACATTATAGATCAACACACTTGAGTGGATCATGAAATAAAGCGAAACTTAAAAAGAATTTGGTAATACGTGTGAAAGCTTGAGCCGAAGGCTCGAGCGAAGCACGCCTATAGGTTACACGTACGAACACATCATACGAGATCAAAACAACGAGAATTCAGTACAATCTTACTGTTTTTCACATATCAAATCTCAACCCCATAGCACTTTTTTTCGGCCATTTTGCTTCCGGTCTTACTGGTGAATGTAGAGCGCCTATGTAATAGAGAGTGAGAGCGCCTATGTAATAGAGATTGCCAAATGTGACGTCATTGCAACGAAAAGTAACGTCATTGTAAGGCAAGTAATAAATAAATAACAAAAGGAAAACGACAGGAATGGTAGGAAAAGATAGTTTGACTCGTCACAAATGGATTTCATTCACTGGAAGGACTTTATGAAGGCTAAGTCGACTATTCTTTTGTACCTGTCATCATTATTTCATGGATTTTATATCTTTGCAATATAGAGAAGCAATAAACACTTGAAAATGATTGTAAATAATTTCAACGGAAGTTATCGTTCGTTACACTGGCCTCGGATATTATTTTAACTGAAAAGGACGAACAATTCTGTTTCTGTATCGGCATAGCTTCATTTCAAGGTAAGCTATTTATTATATCAATAATTTGCTTAAAAATATAACTTCATTTCTAAATTATTTGTTATATCTGTTGGGAACGATCCACGATGCTTTCGTCACATCGCGTGACGTCACATGGTGTGTATCGTTTATGACTGTATCTGTCATTTGAAGCCGAAGCCGTCTTGTCAAATGTTGACTCCACTCAAGAAAATAGCTATTAAAACTATCATATCTTCGACTGTCTAGTTGTATTGACTTTAAGACGTTTATCTATTTATTGCAGTAAATGTAGCAAACAAACAAAACTACAGTCAATTTCAAATTATTTGCCTTCAATTTACATTATTTTTTTACATTGTACAGTTTAACAGTTTATGTCTATGACCTAGTCTTTGTCAAATCATGAAAGTATGACCAGAATCAGTTCACCCTGATTTTGGGGTATACATAGTAAATGTCTTAATGTCTAAATGTCTATATCCTCCAACCTGAAAGAGAGGAAAACACTTTCATGCCTTCAAATGAGTCTATTGTTTTAAAGAAATGATGATATATGTGGACTATCAGTAAAACACATATATATTTTCTTTCAATAGGCTGAATTTCTAGTAGTTTCATATTTTTTTTTATCCAAAATTTGTTTATTGATCAAACTCAAATGAGTCCATTGTTTTAAAGGAATGATGTCATATGTGGGCTATCAATAAAACACATTACTTTTCTTTCATCAGGCTGAATTTCTAGTAGATTTATCTTTTTTTTTATCCAAAATGTGTTTATTGATCAAACTCAAATGAGTCCATTGTTTTAAAGAAATGATGTCATATATATGTGGACTATCAGTAAAACACATTACTTGTCTTTCAACAGGCTGCATTTCTAGTAGATTCATCTTTTTTTTAACCAAAATGTGTTTATTGATCAAACTCAAATGAGTCATGATTGTTTAAAAGAAATGATGTCATATGGGGGCTATCAGTAAAACACTTTACTTTTCTTTCAACAGGCTGAATTTCTAGTAGTTTCCTTCTTTTTTTTTTTTATCCAAAATGTGTTTATTGATCAGATTGGACAAACTTGGTACTAAGAATTTAAACATTATTTTCACTAGGTTATTTTAAATACTCTGCATGTATGTATTCAAACAATATTTGAAAAAGATTCAACATCTATTGACAGCACTATTTTCATACTTGGGAGCACAACAACCAATGATGTCATAGAACTCTTCAAATTGAAGAGCAAATGCAAAATAAAAGCCTTTTACGGTCACCGATTTAGGTCCGTCTATGAAACAGGGCAATGTACACTAACTATATCAAACTCAAATAAGGTAAAAACAAACTGAGCATTGAAATCTGTAGATAAAGAGGATCAATCTCTTTTTAAATTCAACAAACACTCAAAATACTTTTTATTCAAATAAATTTGTATAAACATTTTGGTTGAACAATAAAGAAAACGTAATCTGTTTTTCAACAGAAAAAGGCTATAAGGCAGTTCATAATTAATGTCAGTTATGTTAGTCACCCAGTGACCTCACATAAGTGTTCTGTCCTCTGATATAACTGAAATACCACAGAAATGTATCTGTTTTCTATGTAATTTATTGTGAAATCCATTTTTCTGTGTGAAATTGCATAATCTATACAATAGAAATGGTAAAATTTAAATTGGTATACATTCATTGTAACAAAAAAATTCTTATACTTTACTGGTAATAAAAGTACACATATTTTCATGAACTGCTGCTCAAAATAAAAACCTATACTGTAGTTTAATGGTAAAACACCTGGTCTAACAAGAGTTCTAAGATCAAATCTCAGCAGGTACATATGTTTTGAAAGAGGCAACTAAACTTAACAATGTATACATGAAACAATTATGTTGTGGGGAGTTGTCTTACTTAAACACTTATTACATTTTTATCCAGGCTTCTAGTGAAAATAGTTTACTCCCTGTACCCTTTTCAAAAGCTTTTATAATTGAGCAATAACAATTAAAAAAAGGAATGGTTATCAACATTGATAACTCTGAGAATCTGTACATGTTCAAGGATTGATCCAGCTTTGATAACCGTTCTAATATCAAAGTTTTAACGAAATTTATACATCATATTTTTATAATAGAGCAATTTTAACATGATCACTAATAATGTTAAATTATTGCAAATTCTTCTGGAAAATCCATTTCTCTGTTTGTACTTTTTATAATTTCTTTATTTGCTATAAACATACTGTTTATTGTTTTATGCAATAAAATGTATATTGAATGTATTGATCAGATCTTATATTATCCATTTTTTTTTTCAAACAACATATTTCAGATACATGTATATATATTCAGTAACTGTTGTTGACACTAAGTCTGGTACTTATTAACAAATAATCTGATGCTGTTTTCATGTTTTACAAATTAAAAACCAGAAAAGGAGATAGGTGTTCAAAGTGAAAATGTTGTTGAATAGGAACATATTGTTCATTTTGGATATGTTCATTTTGGATCAATTACACCATAATAAATCCGACAATGTATTCGGATTAGTCACAGAAATCAAGTAATTTACATCAGACAAGGCCGGCTAAACTTTAACCTTTCCAACATACATCATTATAAATGGGACTTTTGAAAATATTTGTCAAAAATTACATTTTTCTCAGTCATCTTAAATTGTCTCAAGATTATACATTCAGCCAGATCATGCAAAGTTAGCCATCTGCCTTGTAAGATTGTTGTGTGGAGTAATGTTAAGCGCAAGTCATTCAATCAACCATGGTAAGAGTCAGTTTTCAATTATATGTATTACTAGTTTACAAATAACTGGCATTTGTAAAAATAAATCAGAACATTCTTCAATGCCTTCTAGTGTTGTTTTCCATCAACATCCTTGGAAATCTTACAGTCTATTACAATCCTGACCTAATAAAAAATAAAACAGATATATATGTACAAATTAAACTTAAATGCATGCTAAGTTTCGTTTTTTTCAATATGTTTTTCAAATTCTGTTTTTGTAACTTAAATTTCTACAATTTGCCTATTAATTTGTTTCTTGTTGGGGGACAGACAGTGCTTAATTAATTGTTCTTGCTTTCACACGACCTAGGCTTTGCCTATTAACATATTAATTAAACTATGGTAGGGATCCGAGAAAGAGGTTAATCAAATTTAGCCAAAATAATTTTACAAAAATACTATGGACTAATTTCAGTCTATATAAGTTACATCCACTGAAAGGAGTTACGAACATTTCGTACCACTGCAATATCGTACCAGGATACTTCGTACCATTCGGCTTGAAACTTGGTACCACATACAAATTACATAGTAATATATAGTATATATATATTTGTTATAATAAATGACAAGGAGTATGTAGTACGAATTCTACGAGAAGGGTACGAAATTACATTGGTACGACAATGCGGTGGTACGAAGTCTACGACATCCGTACAAAGAGGAACCAGTTCAAATTCTACTAATTATGAATCCCGGCTTATTGTACATTATTTCGATGCAACGCAGAGAGACAACTTCAAACTTCCTGGATACGTGACGTCACTTCCTGTGATACACACAAATAACTGATCAGAAAAGGAGTCTACTCGAAAATCAATCTTATTTCGTATCTACAAATAGCTCTACTCGTGAATAATTTAAAACATTATGTTAATAAGTTTTTACTGACGAACCTGCTTTTGATTTTCAAAACACTATACCGCAAACATGATGGTTTCACAAAGACATCGTAGGACCAGGGAATTTACTGGTCCTACCCCAAGCTCAGTGGCGATCGTAAGTCAATTTTCTTTGAAGATGTACAAACATTCACGGACTGTATATTCTATTTCTGTTCGTAAATATGAAAGCATGCAATTGTATCGGTCACACTGTGGAATATTTTCTATATGTTACTTATAAATAACATGTTTTTTGTTTCTAGTTAAACCCTCAACATTTTGAGTGTTTATTGGGTAGCCAGACTTTTCGACCCCAGGGGTAAAATTGGAATATAATTATATATATTTTATATTTATTTGTATAGAAACATGGTATTTTATGTAGAAATATACTTATTTACAAATAAATTGGGTTTTATTTATTTAAGTATCCTTCTTTCTCCTACATTCGTTTTGACGTTCAAGACCGATAAACATGCGTATATTTGAGACATATTTTCAAAATATTTCTTGTTTTTGTTCATGTTACCAGTTTATGTTGATACTTATCTAAAATAAAATAATATTTTGACCACTCGCTTCTTCATATTGAAATGTGCATGCGCGAAAGTTGATGCTAAAGGTCACGAAACTAGGACACAGCAGGATACTGTGTAAAAGTTGTACTAGTAAGACGTTATTGCTAATATATTATATAAAATTCATTTTCAACATTTTCACTTCCATTTTGCTCTGTTAAATGTACTGTTTGTGTATAATTCTAAAAAAAGAGTGTATGTTTCGCAATTTGGTGATACTGAGAACGAAACGATAAATTGCATGTCAGGGCTCGCGATTTAGGTCGCCATTGTCGCCAAATGAGGATTATTTTGCTAATTTGGAGACAGAAAATGGCGATTATTTTATTTCGCAACTGGATAAATAAAACCTCTTTTAATTGCGTATGAGAGCATGAAAACACGTGCCAATGAAGCGTGAACGACCTGGTTTATCTCAAGTGTCGTACCACGCTGTTAATTACAAGCTTGATTGGCCGCGGTCATCGCCTTATCAGTTAATCCTGGAGTGTGTGTAATACACTTTGATGACTGTGCAATTTTATTCAATGCTGCTTAACTTATCACCTTTCATTGTACACTTTAATCACCCCAATTTTGAATGATAACAGTTTAAATTAGTTCAATGCATCCAATTTTTAAAAAAGACCGACATGTATTAAATCTAATAGATTTGTTTACATTACTCACCCATATTGTTTTCGATGGATTATATTTAACCGAATCAAATATTTAACGAAATAATTATATGTCATATTCATACTAAACGTATAGGGAGTTTGTTTTACCTTTTTCATCTATTCAATTTAATCGTGTTTTTGAAAGTAAACAAAATGGCGGATGATTAAAATTTATCCCTGATTTAAATTTGATTTTCATGTATTTTTTTAGATGTTTAGAATGACCGAATGCACAGGCTGATCATTGAATTCATTACACGCAAATGTTAATTCATACACTGATTTTCATTCCTAAACGTGTCTCATATTTCTGTCAATATATGTCTTCTCCGAGTTTCGTTTCCTCCGAGGAGATTTAGGAATTGGGCTATATATCTTGACTGAATGTTAATTGTACCATTGTAAATAACTTTTTATTTCCCCATTTTCAATACCTTTTAGTATGCTTGTGTATATGTGTGTGTGTAATATGTATATTTATGTTCTCTCTCTTGTAATGTTTAATATGCACTTGCTCTTCAAATTTGGAGGAAATAAAGAATATGTATCTACTTATAAACTTATGATATTTACTAAATTGTAAAGGAAAGATAATGCTTTCTTTTGAAATGCTTTTTGACGCGGATGACTTTTGAAAACAAAGAGGCAAATGCGGAAAAATTGCTCATTATGAGCAATTTATCCTTCTGCCACAATGCTTTCAACTCCTTTCAATTATTAAACTTTAATTGATAGAGACTTTAAAAATATTTTTTGTGTTAACCCTTTCCCTCATACCACGAATCTGCATACAACTTAAAAAACATACCTGAAAACATTTGGGTACTCCGTTTAATGCTTTATATGAAAGGAAAGTACAATAATTGAGTAGAGTTGAAAACATTTTGGCAAAAGGATAAATTGCTTGTTTTGAGTAATTTCTTCTTTTGTCGCCATGTTTTCAAAAAAGCTGTCCGCTGCAGAGGTGTCAGAAAGCGTCTATTTGAGGGAAATGGTTAATGGTTATAAAAAATCAAATTTTTAATAAATGTCTATATTTGAAAAACAGTTAGCCAGACCTCCAAACAAACGTCCACCAGAGCATCTTATTCTGGAAAGACGAAAGAAAGAGGACATGTTGGCAGAGCATCAAAAGAACACACAATATATTGGGTTGAACGATTTAAAAAACGAATGGGAAAGATGGACTGACAAAAAATACAAAATCAATTCATGTAAAAGACAAGTGGATTCATACATACAAACAAATCAGTTCACAATTGAAGACAGAAGAGAAAGGTAACTGTTTGATACCTTTTATCAATTTTGAAAATGTTTTATAACACAATAGAATGATACATATCTTTGTAGAGAACAATATCAAATTAAGATGCAATTTTTAAGCCCTTTTCCAACCTACAACAGATTTGCAGCTTACAACTTTGAAAACATCTGCCTATACATATGGATAACCAATATAAATTAAAGTTTAAAGATTGAAAACAGAATGGCAAAGAATAAAGTTGCTCTTTTGAACAATTTCTTCTGTTGCTTCAATGTGGTCTATTACGCTGCAGAAGCTTCAGAACGTGTCTAAATTTGGGAGATGGTTAAGCTATTAATTGTGAAAATAATTGACTGCGAACTCATTCATCCATCAGATAACTTATCTACATATTTATACACAGTGGTTCAAATGGTTATGCATGTGTCTTCGGTCAATTAATTTTTAAGATTCAAAGTTTTTTCATTATTAATGCGAAAACAGAGCTTCACATCCTGATCCCTAGCTTGGTGCTGAGCCTCAGTCAGTAGCAATGTGAGCTGTTAATCCAGGGGATATGAGTTTGAATCCCAGTTGGCCGACATTTGACAAAAGTCACTGTGACATTAGTCATTTGTCTTCCACCAATGAGTTAACAATCTATGAGGAAATCTGCTATTTGCTTGGAAAGTCTGTTGTTTGGAGAACTGGTATGAAAAAGCCAGGAAATATGACGCAAATTGTTTTGAAAAGTTTTAAACCGAATCAATCGATCGAAACAGATCCCTGGCATATAGTTCATTAGTTTGCTGAGCAGTATGTGTCTTCAACGATTTTCATTTATTAAAAATTTGTTACCGGTAACACTTTCCCACATATAACAAATCTACTGAAAATAAGGCATCTCTATATAAATAAAAGAATACTTATTGAGTAAAGTTGAAAACATTGCGACAAAAGTTGTTTGCAGCAAAGGCCTCAGAAAGCATCTGTATGAGGGGAAGGGTTATGAATGAAAGGAGTCCCGAGATGGTAAGTTATCATTCTGTAGGTGAATGCAGTTCAATGAAATCCATTGGTGACCTATAAGTCCAATACTTTGGAAAGGCACTTAGGTGAACATTAATTATGGATGCCAAGGGTCTTATTCTATGCACCAACTTCTACAATTTATGGTAACCAATACCCTTTGCCTTTTTGGAATATCGTAGAATGATATCAACACTATACTTATGTGTGGTCTCATCTTCTTCTTTGTTGTTTATGTTGTATTTATATACATTCGTTATAAGCAAGAGAAAAGTAGTTATAAATAGAACTAGAACATACTGGTAGTCCTTATTGTAAAAAAAAATCTTTCTTTGAAAACTGTTTCATAATGTTTGCTTTTGATATTTTTAAGCTGCAAAATACAAACTTGGGAAGAAAGAGAGTGAAAAGAGTAAATTGCAATATGTTCACCTCTGCATTTATACAAGTATCTATATAATTATTTTGTTCATGTTTCTGAAACAGACTAAGAGAGTTACTAAGGGCTGAGGAGTCTTATTATTTGCAAGAAATGGAAGAAAAAGAGGAAACAACCCTAGAGAGACAAGCCAAAATGAGGGAAAGAGCCAGATCTCTGAAGGAAAGGCGCGAGGGTGAACGTTTACATTTTGTTCAAGAAAAATATGATCAACAGTTCAGGTATGCAGAAACCTCAAACTTACCGTAATACATAGTCTTTCTAATGGGGCATTTGATCCCCTTTTCTGCTACGTTAATATCCTAAATGATTACTTAATCATCCCTGACAGTCAGACCCAATGTTTGGGAAACAAAGAGAATTAATATATTATGCATCACTTGTCTCGTAAAACTTTGTTTGGTTCAAAAACATACTGTCTTGTTAATTATTTCAATCATATGCAGAGATTGCTTGTATCGTTGAAAATCAGTGAAATTGACTACTTGGTCCAGAGTTGTCTGCCCTTGACTGTCCAAAAGATTGCAAATATTTTGGCTTTTGAAGGCAAAGATTCTTGATTTGTCTGTTTGTTCAAACTTGTACAGCTTGTCAATGTCAATGAGAGCTTGGAACTGATTGAAAATGAGTGATACATTACTAGGTCAAGAGATATCTGCCCTTACTCATACACAAATTAAATTGCAAATTATTTCACCTTTTCAACACAATATTATAAAGTCAACAGTTATCATTTGCTTAAGTACTATCAAACTTGCAGAGAATGTTAACATCAATTAGAGCCTGGAAGCAATTTGAATATAGCAAAATGCGATGACTTGGTCAAGATTTACCTGCCCTTGATTGGTAAAAAAGCCCAAAAATTAACTTAAAATTCACTGGTTGAAAACCTCGAATGTTTAGTTATGTTATATTTCCATGTGAATGTATCAAAAGCAAGTTTTTACTGGTCCAAACAAAAAGTAACTGGCAAGAGATCATATAATCTCTGCTAATTTGATAAAATAAAGAAGGCTACTTATTTGACCTTGTGAATGTGTTAACGTCCAGTTTTCATCCCTTTGTCATTAAACTTGCACAGATTGGTGATAAATATGAGAGCTCAAAGTCTAAAATTAGCGTAAATGAACCACTAGGTCCAGTTTTATCTGTTCTTGAATGTTTAAAAGGTTTGCATTCATTACACTGTAGCATCCACAGTTTTTAAAGAGGCCTTATTTTAACTTAGATACAATTGATATACTTAAGTTCTCAAATCCACTAACAATATGACTAGGACTCATTTTATAGAAACATGAGATCTTAATCTAGATAGTTTGATTTTGAGTTAAATGGTCAATTTGTTGATAATGCTGATAACGTAGCTGACATGAGTTTCTCTCCATGCTATTTTTCCCTCAATGTAAATTTTCTATTTTTTAAAATTCAAAGTTGTTTTTGCCTGTTTAACCCTTACCACCTTGTAGACACATTAAATACAAATGCAGCTGAATGACTTTGAAAACTTTGTGGCGAAATAAGCAATTCTCTATTTTCCACAATGTTATCAACTCTCATCAGTGATTAAACTTATATATTTAAAAATTATTGCCCAGATGTTTTAAAAGTCTGCATATTGGATATGTGGGAAAGGGTTAAATTATCTTACTATCTATTACATTGATAAAAGCCCTAAAATGTAAATGTTTATTTCTGCAGAAACCAATGTGAAGAATTAAGATCCACATTATCAAAACGCCAGCAGGATGAAGTATGTGTTGAGCGTCTTGAACAAATTCGCATCAAGGAGGAAATGGAAGATGAGAAGAGACAGGAAGATGCTATGTATGCTCGTCTCTGGGAGGAGGATATGCTCGCCAAGGCTGCTCGAGAGGAGAAGGATGCCAAGGCTGCTCATGAAAGAAATGCCGAAGTGCTGTCAGTCCTGAGGAAACAAATGGCTGCACTTGAAGAAGCTAAAGAACAAGAGCGTAACTTAAAAATAGAGGAAGCACAGCTTTTGGTAAGACTTTTAAGCACACATTAGGGCTCTCACTAGGCTATTTTTTTTGGGAGAAGTGACTTCTCCCTCCAGGCAATTAGGGAGAAGTGGGGGGACTTAAAAGAGAAGTGATATTTCTTATGTCATTGATATGTGTGTCAAAACTGGGACGTTTGGGGTACACTGTAACACATATATTTAAACAAAAATGAATGTTTATCTATTTGATTTTAATTATTATGACTAAGCAAAGGGTCATTTGTGATTTATTATTTCAATTCTGACCAATCAAATTCAATATATATACGGGGAGGAATCCATTAGGAATGAGGCTACATAGGTAGTGTCTTTTGATTGGTTAATGTCAATTAGTACTGCCCTGAAAATCACTCCTTTTTTTGAAGTTGTATGTTTCATAAAAGCAAGAGAATCGTTTCACAATATTCAAATGGTTGAAACATTTAAGATTTAATTTGATTTGAAAATTGGTTCTTCGTTTATGCGAATAAGTGTATTCACGATGGTAGATTGGGCAATCGGTTCCACATCATGGTGTGTTTTAAGCGATTAGAATCATCTGCTTTAAATGGGTATTCACTATCAGTTGACAATTCCTGATTACGTAACTGTGTACTGTATACCGAGAACCTAATTAAGCGACATGGCATGTGACTCTGATGATTTAAAGCGTCCGATAACTTAGATAGAAATTGTCCGTCAAGTCGACTTTGCTTTGATC
This sequence comes from Serripes groenlandicus, assembly GCA_031761405.1. Lineage (NCBI taxonomy): Eukaryota > Metazoa > Mollusca > Bivalvia > Cardiida > Cardiidae > Serripes > Serripes groenlandicus. The sequence continues at coordinate 85,064,411 of JASEVX010000002.1, read as the reverse complement.
GAGTGAATGGGTGAAGTCTAACAATTTAAGGCGTTTACTTCGCTCAAGTCGCCTCCTCGCGAAGCCTGCACCTGCCTATGATGTTGGAGTCTTCACTGTTCACAGTTACAATACGACCCCTAATTGCCAGAAAGGACTGATAACTGTTTGTAACACTGTAAAAAATCAAATCTCAAATCATATTATGTTCAGTATAAAAGACATCACAAGCTTTCAAGGATACATGTGTTTTGAAAACAATTACACCATTCCAAGATTAAATTTGGAGCACAACCTGTAAAGAAATTATAGCAAAAACTTGATGCAGGTCATTAGCACAGTGTGATCAAGGTCTATACTTTTTCAAACTTTGCTATCAAAGATTTCAGAGACTTCCTATAAACTGTAAATTATGATTGTACAGATAACAAAGCTAATCTCTAACCTTCTGTTCCCAGATGCTATCTTGTACTTTTTAACACAAACAAGCTCACATTTTAATGTATTCAAGTATTGATTTCCTGATTTCCTTACATTTACTCTCAAAGGAATTGTGATAGGAAAGAAGCTTCTTGTGTTATGTACTGGTGTGACAAAGTCAAAAAACCACATAGATTAGTTACCTGGGCACAATGATATGAATGAAGTTATTTTGAAAATTTCAATTGACTCCCCACTCAATAAACTCAACAGATTACAATAACCTCTTATTCAGTATGTAGAGAATGAATAACAATAATTTTGTTTTACATTTGAGCAACCAGAGTTCTAGACAAGGGGAATAAAGTAGGCATTTTCCCTCACTATGTTTGCATTTGAGCTCACACTCAGAATTCTAGTGAAGGGGAATGAACTAGTTATTTGCCCTCAATATGCCTACATGTGAGCATCCAGAGTTCTAAACAAGTAATTAACTATTTATTTGCCCTCACTATATCTGCATTTGAGATCACACCCAGAATTCTAATGAAATAGTCATTTTACCTCAATATGTCTACATTTCAGCTCACATGTATAGTCCTAGACAAGGGGAATGAACTAGTCGTTTGTCCTTAATTATGTTACTTAAGCAAATTATATATTTATCCTATATTGTGCACACTCAAACAAATAGTACCAATAAAACAATTATGTTCAGTACCCACAACATAGAGTTTGAGGGCCAAATAAGAATTAAAGAATTTGAAATCCACCCCTTATTTATAGCTCTAAACACTTCTTACTTACAGAGAGAACAAAACGCCCTCAGAGCAGCTGAAGAACAGAAGAAATTAGAAGAGAAATACAGAAACCAGAGACAGACCAGGGAAATGCTAGATATGTCTCTACAGGTTTGTGTTATCTCACATAAATAAACTTATCTTAACACATTTCCAACAAACAGACACTTTCTGCTGCCTTTGCAGCAGACAACTTTTGAAAACATTGCGGAAAAAGATGAAATTGCTCATAATGAACATTTATTATATCCCCTTCGAAGAAGAGGGGGGTATATAGGAGTCGGTTTGTCTGTCTGTCGGACGGAAGCCATATTTTGTCCGGCCTATTTCTTACAAACCACTGGGTGGAATTCAATAACATTTTACATGAAGCTTCTGTACCAAGAGGAGATGTGCATATCCTAAAGGGGTTACAATTGCATGTTATTTTACAGAGTTATGGCCCTTTTACTTATTAAGTTATGGTGTAGGCCAAGGTGCTGTTTAGGGGGTATTTATCATCTTCAGTGATAGTTCTAGTTCCTTTTGTGTAGATGTTATTTTTTATAAGTATACTACACATTTTAGATTGTTTAGCCTATATGTTTTCAAAGTCATCTGCTGTAGATTTGATGTATGTTGGAAGTGGTTAAATCAAATTGAAGTAATGAGCAGTGACTGCACTTTCATGGTACAGTATATACTTATGTAAATGCACATTTCAAGATTCATGATTCAAAGATCGAGTTTATCTATAAATGTTTGTTTGATCGTTGCTCTGCGTAAACCATCCTTAGGGCATTAGCAAACAGTGTATATCTGGATCAGCCAGCGCATCAGCCCATCCAATGTAGCTCTACATTGTTTGCTTATTTTTCACAGAAGGTTTTAAAGAAACTTCTGCCGTTTCCCTCATGTAGACGCTTCATGATGCCTCTGCAGCAGACAGCTTTTGAAAACTTTGTGACAAAAGAAGAAAATTGCTCAAAACGTGCAATTTCTCCTTTTGACACAATGTTTTCAACTCAATTCAAAAGTATGTCTTCATTTAGGGAACTTTCTAATATTATTTTTGAGATGTTTTCAAAGTTGTCTGTTGCAGATTTGTTGTATGTGGGAAAGGAAGCAGTAATCATGTGGATCATTAGGCATTTGAGAGCAGGCAGGTGTTCTTCAACACATGTATTGCTTCCTGATAGAATTTGAAGAAAATAAAACAATTGCTAGCATTGGGTATTAACCCTTTCCCTCATATTGACGCTTTCTGACGCCTCTGCAGCAGACAGCTTTTTGAAAACATTGTGACAAAAGAAGAAATTGCTCAAAACGAGCAATTTCTCCTTTTGTCACAATGTTTTCCACTTTTAGTCAAAGGTTATCCATTCAACTGTAGAGATTTTCCATTTTTTGACAAAATATGTTAAAGTCGTCTGCAACAGAAATGCCGTGTGAGGGAAACGGTTAAGAGCAGGCAGGTGTTCTTCAACACATGTATTACTTCCTGATAGAATTTGAAGAAAATAAAACAATTGCTAGCGTTGGGTATAAACCCTTTCCCTCATATTGACGCTTTCTGACGCCTCTGCAGCAGACAGCTTTTTGAAAACATTGTGACAAAAGAAGAAATTGCTCAATACGAGCAATTTCTCCTTTTGCTACAATGTTTTCCACTTTTAGTCATAGGTTATCCATTTAATTATAGAGATTTTCTACTTTTTGACGAAATATGTTCAAAGTTGTTTGTCAGAGGGAAAGGGTTAAAAGTATTATTTTGAGACAAAATGTAATAAATTGCACAAAATGAGAATTAACATTTATATACAGTTTCTCCTTCTCACACAATTTTGTTTGAACATTTTCTGCTCAAGTTGTATTTGTATGGTGCTAGCCTAAGGACCAGGATCAGTATTTAGGTATTAGTTAACCATGTATTTTATACAACAAATCTGCAGCAGACAATTTAGAAAAGGCCTTGGCGAAAACAAGGAAAATCTCTATAAATGAAGGCATGTTTACTGAAAAAAAATGAAAACGTTATGGCAAAAGGAGAAATTGCTTATTTTGAGCAAATTTGTCTTTTGTCACATTGTTTGCAGTGGTCGTCTGCTGCAGAGGCATCAGAAAGTGTCTGCTATGGGAAAGCTTTACGTTTTGTCGTTATTTGAATAATTCAAAGGGTTAATTTTACAAATTCTTATACCGGTATGAATTTCAAAGCTTAAGCAGCCAAGCATTTATTTAACCCTTTTTTACATCCAACAAATCAGCAGCAGTTTACTTTTAAAACATTTAGGCAAATATATAAAAAAATCTTTATAAATGAAATTTGTTAATTAAATAGGTTAAGAAACATTGTGGCAAAAGAAACATAAGCAAGTTTTTCCTTTGCCACCATTTTGTCAAAAGTTGTCTGCTGCAGATGCGTGGAAATTTACTGCATGTGGGAAAGGGTTAAGTGCTAAATGTTACCTACAAGTAAAACAAATAATTATCTTACTGATTTAAAACAGTTGAAGATGAAAAAGAAGGCCAGGGAAGAACAAGAGGAGTTGGCATTTGACCTCAAGATGTTAGAACAGTTATTGGAGGAATCCAGGAATGAGGCCATGGAACAGTTGCAGAGAAAGGTATATGTCTATTTTATGCAAATTAGATTTTCTAGAATTGTCTATTTTCTAGGGATGGCAACGAATACTAAAATCAGTATTCGAATATTCGACCCATTTGTGCATGCTTCCCCAACAAAGAGTTAATTATTTCTTTATTTGTTCAAAACCCAGTACTCACATTTGACATTTCCGTTAATGTGAACGTATGAAAAGAATGTTAGTGAATAATACGTTAGTAAAGTGCGCAGATTTTAATTTATTGATCCCATTCTTAATGTATTGCTCGAAATATTTATTTCTGATTACCCTGTTTAAAACTGAAATTTAATCTGTCTCTTGATGCATACAACTGAAATATTGTTGCAATGCTTTTGTCAAAGACGTGAAATGTTCTCACTTATAAAATGTTTTCAAACCTCGACATCTTATAGGGAGGGTCGTTACATATCTGCATGTTCACACTAACCAATCAATGCTTCTTTAATTATATAAAATGTGAAAATTCTATGCTAGTTAATTATGAACAGTTTGCTTATCAAAACATATTATGAAATCGGATAATAAGATTGGATTGTCTGATTCTAAAAAGCGATAACTACATAGAATACACAATGAAGTTATGGTGTTTTGGAACGAAAACATCGGTATTGTATCGATCACACTTACAGCCTAAAGCATGGATTATCAGTTTGACATGTTATACACTATGTTGACACTTTATAAGCTACGCGTAAAATAGACCATTGGTAACCCTTTACTTACAGTTCATAAAAAAATAAACACGAACATAAAATTAAATTTGATTGTTTTTTTTAAATACGCCCGATTTCATTGAATATTCGAACCATGATATAGTATTCGAATATTCGTTGCCATCCCTACTATTTTCTCATTTGGGAAAACATGTAAAATCTTGGAAATAAGAAGTATGACTTTGATGAATTGTTTAGCTAGTTACGAGGAAAGGTACCATGTTCTCGACATAGGTTAAGTCTGGTATTGCATCAATATACTACAATATGTATAATCCTATAAAAGATTGTCGTTACAGTATATACCTTGGTATAACATGAAACATGAATCTTTCCCTGATATCAACGACTTTAGATGCCTTAGCAGCAACTTTGGAAATATTTTGAGAAATGTCTGCTTTTCTCACATCCTTTTCATCTTTACAGCAACTTTTTATTTTTCCGTACAAGTTTTCAAAACAGATGACTTAAGATATTTTTCATGGAAATGATAAACTTGTACCATTTCATATTAACAGAAAGAGCTCAGAGAGGAAGATAGGCGCTACAGGGAACATCTACGTCAGCTCGTTGAGGAAGAGAAAGTCAAAGAGCAAGAGCTTGAGCTTCTTATCCAAATGGAAGTTGAGAGGATGTGGCAAAAACGTCTAAACCAATGGAAACTTGAACGAGAGGCGAGGAAGAAATTATTACAGGATGTTCTTCGCGCAAGAGCTCAACAAGTGGCAGAAAGATGTACGTAACTAGATTTCATTTGCTTTTGTTATTGTGAATGGTTCCAGTTACTAATAGGCAACTTCAACACTTTTTAACATACAATATAACTGCAGCAGATGACTTTTAGGCAAATATCTTGAAAAAATCTCACTAAATTTAATGGTATTTATTGAGTTTAATTGAAACATTGTTGCAAGAATAGAATTTGCTCATGACAGGTAATTTCTACTTTTGCAACAATGTTTACAGTAGTGGTCTGCTGTATGCCAAAATGCATCTGCATGTGGGAAAGGGTTCAGACCCTTATGAATTGAGAAAAAATGTTTAATTCATAAGGATTTTCCATTGTTTGGGTAAATATTTTCAAAATTGTCTGACCGGTCTAAAAATGAGTCGCAAATTTTATGTTTGATAACATTTCATTCAAGGGACATATTCTTATTATCACACAAATGCAGTTGAATATGCTTCAATTGCGAAGCAATTCCATCCGCTATTGCACTCGAAATGAAATGTTTTCAATGGATGTTGACTGTGCAGCTGCCAAGAAGTGTGCACACTGTATAATAGTTCACCAATTCTTATTGAATACTCATAATAGGCAAATGTCATGTGTGAATAACTTCGCAAGTACACAGTTTCTGGTTGATAGTTTCGCGCATTTTCTGTTTCAATGAAGATTTTTATGCTTAACTTTCCAAACAAGTTAAATATACATCTTTTATTAATTAAAAATAGTTTCTATTTGTATGTTGTATGCAGTAAATGTGTAAATGGAACAAAATTAATTGAAAATTTACCCTTATCATTCTTCGTAACCCTTCACACACCACTATTCATGTTTACTTTATATTTTCAACATTTTTTGAACATATATAATCTTTGGGTTTTCCATGTGAGCCTGACCTTCAGTTCTCTGAGGTCTTTGATATATACTGAGAATCCATACCCTAAAGTTGAATGAAAGTTCTCCTTCTGAAAGATTGCATGTGTTTGAAGTCGTTTTAAAATTAATGTATGTACGCTAAACAGATACTATTATGATTAAAAGCAGATATGTAAAATTTGCTTTGCTACTTAAAATTGAAAAATTTGTGGAGAAAAATAAAGAGAAAGAATAATTTGATTATGAGAAATTACTGATTTTAATGAGAAAAGTGAATATTGTGGTAAAATATATAGATCATAATGATCAATTTCTCCTTTTCCCACAATGTTATCAGAAGTAATCAGCTACAAATATGTCAAAGTCTGTTTCTAAAGGAAGGTTGAAGTTTGTTTACAGTATATCTGTACTTTCTGTTTCCAGTAATGGCCAACAAACTGAAACAACAAGATGCCGAGCGTGAGAAGTTAGATTTGTTGAGAACCATCGAAGAAAATCGCCGTCTTGAGGAGGAAAAGGCAATTAGAATGCATGAGAAACATCAGAATTACCAGCGTGATCTGATTGGTCAGATCGAGTACAACCAGAATCTGCGAGAACAGAATTTCGAGCGTGACGAAGATGAATATATTAAAGGCATGCAGGCAGAACGTGAATACCAGTCGAAATTACAAGCCTGTTTGGAGAATCCCGAGTATGAAAAGATTCATCCAATGAGGCGTGCTATGCAACAAAGAGGCATGAATGCTTAGAGTAATTTATGGTTCAGGATGAACTTTTCATGCTTTGCAAACTCATGTGTTTTAAAATCATGGTAATTCTTAAAGGTTTTTATAACATAATTTGAAAGCTGTTTGTTGATTTTATCAATGTACAGCATATGTGCACATACTTTTAAAATGTTTTTTTTTTAAAAGATGCATCCATGAGTTTTGTATTGATAAACACATTATAATAAAAATGGAAATTTTATAAATTCTCTGGTATTTATATATTTGAAATTGACCGAGGTAATAGAATGTTGTCAAAAATTAACTATTAGTAACTAATGGTACAACAATATCTTTTTACATGTAGACATATGTGGACCTGCTAAGAGGGAGTGGTCGGTGTGCATGAATTTGTCCATGGTAACAATCAATAATGTGGAGTACCAACCTGGTGACATTTCTTAACCCTTTCCCTCATACGGCAATTCTGCAGCAGACGACTTTGAACGTATTTTGTCAAAAAGTAGAAAATCTCCATAATTGAATGGATAACCTATGACAAAAAGTGGAAAACATTGTGGCAAAAGGAGAAATTTCACATTTTGTGCCATTTCTTCTTTTGTCACTATGTTTTCAAAAAGCCATCCTCTGCAGAGGTGTCAGAAAGCTTCTATATGAGGGAAAGGGTTAATATAATATTTGTTAGTTACCCAGGGTTCTTCAATAAGTGACATAGTGTAATGTTACTGTGATGTAATTGAAATACAGTTGAAAATGGTATAAACACCACTACAAAGGAAAATTACATATACATGTTAAATTGTCTTAATTATGTATTACGTAGTTTTTCATTGTAACATGTATGTGAATTGTAGATATAATCATCACAAATAGACCTGTTTAATATAACTAGTTTATGTCTGGTAATGTACAATTAGACATCATGCATAGTAAAAGGAATATACTGAAGGAATATGTCATTATGTTTTATTATTTCTATATTATACAGTATCTAACACTTGTTATTTCATATATTTTCACCGATTTTTAAAACTATTGCCGTTAAAGGTGAAAACTTGACCATGTTTTGAAAAACAAGCGTGTCAGATATTTCAGTTTTGACTATGTTAGCTTTACAGACACCATTCTTGTTCATGTATTAGCTACGGATTTAAAATTGAACTAAAAGTGCTGAACTTCTTTAAACTCTTTCAAACATAAAACGAATATACAGCAGACTAATTTGAACCTTCTTGGCAAAAATATGCAAAATCTCTTAAAATCAAGATTTGATTATTGAATATAGTTGAAAACGTTATGGCAAAAGATAAAACTTAAATATTGTTCTCCTTTTGCTAAACTTTTTTCCAAAACTGTCTGTTTCTGATGCATCTGCACAAAGGAATGTGTTCAAAGCGTAATGCATTTTGAAATTTGTATCTTCATCACTGCAACTTCTTCCACCGATTTATTTTTTTGATGAATAAGAGTATTATGTTGGTTTACTGGGGGAAAAAAATGTACATATATACTTAAAAGCTGTGATATAAGCATTGTTTTCGTTAAATTGATGTTGTATGTAGTATTTTAAAAATTATCTAAAGCTGTGTGAACCTAGCATAGATGTACATGACAGGCAGTTTTAAAGGAGATCAAGTTGCACTTCCATGTAAATGATATGAACTACTTTTTATGTACATGTATTATTCTTTCTCCTTTTTGTTGAATAAAGTTTTTTTAAATGGATGAATATTGCTGCTTTTTACAATAAAATTCCACAATTTACATAAGATGATAATTTATGTCTGGTTTGAAAAAACTTATGAGAATTAAGTGTAATATCGTGCAAATTTGAAGTTTTATTTAATTTTGGTACTGAGTGAAAACATCTGCTTCAGCACAATTCGACAATTAGTTACAAAGGCTTTCATGGACAATTAGTTACAAAGGCTTTCATGAAACTTCTCCACAAAAATTATATTTGTTAAAGATTTACAATTGTCATAAATAAAGTCGATGTTGATTTTCTAGAAGCACTGTTCATTTCTTTTACTGTAGTATTTTTTTAAAAAAACTTGTGCAATTGGCTACAAGTTCGACTTCTGCTGTGTTTGATATTTTACTTGAAAAGCTTCACACGGTATATCGGAGGACCAGTCACCAAACATCATGTCCGCTGCTAGTCGGCCAATTTCGTCTCCAGACATAGCCCCTAAACCATTACCACCAACGGCCACGCCCAGTTGGGAGTGTACTTTGTCTATATATGGTAATGAGGTAGGAGTGACTACAATAATACAGAAATCACTGTGCCAGGATAGGATTTCGAGATCTGTAAACAGAAGGAAAACATTAGTTTGTCCAATGAAATTTCCCAACAACATATTTAATTTTGAACGGAGTTTTACGCCGCATTCAACACTATTTGATAATAACACGGTATTACCTTAACCCTTTCCCACATACGACAATTCTGCAGCAGACTTTGAACATACTTTGTCAAAAAATAGAAAATCCCTATAATTGAACTAAAAGTGGAAAACATTGTGGCAAAAGGAGAAATTGCTCTCTTTCGAGCAATTTCTTCTTTTTCCACTATGTTTTCAAAAATCCGTCTGCTGTAGAGGCGTCAAAATATGTCCATATGAGGAAAGGGGTTAGATTAAGTGCAAGTCGTCGCTCCATGTTATCCTGAGTTTGAAATGATGTTCATGCAACCGACCTTGAACGCCACCTCACGGAGATAAACTACTACTCCTACTTTTCCTACTACCGCCATTTTAAAGTATGACGGCATCAGGTATTAAGTATTTTCCTTACTATGAGTGGTTAAAGAATGTTTCAATTTATCTTGAAATCTTGAACCAGATAACGTTTAATCTGCCCAGAGCATGAACTTAATTCACTCAAGTTATTTTGCCAGTTTTCTTTTTCATTGTTTGGTATATATCGGTTATAGCTGTTTAACCTCAGTTTTGACCTATATGTTAAACAAATGATCTAGATTGTAGACCAATCAAATGTTGTATTTAATGAATAATGTCGAGGAAATATTCAGTGAAAAAAATCAGTGAAAACGTATGAAATATAATATTTAAGAGCAAAATATTAATTATTTTTGAAACATAAGTTTTCAGTTATTTATCGTCAATTGAAACTTTTACACTTCCTGGGAGCCTCTCGTAATCTCCAGTCATGTGACGTATTCTAGGCCTTGATAATCTATTTATAGAAACTGAAGCTGGATGGAGGTGGCCGATTAGCCTTTGGCAGAGACATATATGTCTCTGCCTTTGGTAAACACAAAAATTGTTGTTATGATTTAGTAGTTGATACTGGGATAAATATATAAACAAGTTGATTCCATCGTTTCCGTTTACTATTTAATATTTTTTGAGAGTTTACATAATTTTGGCTGACGCGTGGTTTTAAAAAGAAACCGAGATATCCAAAAAACGCGCAAGCTACACTTGATTACCGATTCTATATCATTTAAAAAATAATGTTCCAAAAGGTTCATGATTATAGTGCATTACCAATTCAAGGAGCTGTCGAATTCTTAGATATACAATATCCCGCGCAAAAAGAAAATTTGTCTCCAAATTAACAAAAGAACGAGTCGAAATTGGAAACAGAAATATACAACATACTGACATGTTGGCCTAATCAGATTTTCACACAGAAGCATAACTGTGCGAGGTTGGCCAAACCAAGGACGACAGACAAACACACAGATAAGCAGGCCAGCATTTCAGCAGTAATATATTTCTTTAAGTAAACCATTTATATCCAATATCTCAAACGATTGCTACGAACCGAATCTATATCTTTTAAAGAACAATGTTCTAATCGAACAATGTTCCAACTAGTTCACGATTATAATGCATTACAATTGATATTCTAGTCAAATGATATGCGCATGTTCCATTTCTTAGTGTTTTCTCAAATTGATCGCCGTTTATCTTTTTTAAAGATTTTTCTTGTTTCATATACATTGTACATGTATATATGGTAGGAAGACGATGACCTGTTTCATATAAAAAGACAAATGGCTTGAACACAAACTGATCTTGTTCGTAGCTTTTATAAGAGATTGGTTTTCCAGTGAAGTTGTCGAATTGTAAACAAATACGATAGTTTCAAGTGAAGGCCATTTTAGAAAGCATCTAGACATACATATTGACTATATATCTACAAAGAGAGTATATCTTTTGAATATAGATGAAAACGATGTGGTAAAAAGAGGAATGTTTCACCACGATCAGCAGATGCTTCAAAACGCGGCTGCATATGGACTCTACATAATAACGATATATTTACCCTTGAACAGAGACAAGAGTAACTTCTTAGTCTTTTCTGCCAATTCTGGATTTCCGTTTACATACCAGCGTTTCACATCGTCCTTGGATGTATAAGGTTTTTCTATAGCGTGATATACACCCAATTTTATGTAGTAACGACCTGCAAAAGTCAATGGTGAAGTTAAAATATGGACTGGCCTCTGAAACATAGACAATTTTTAAAATAAGTAGTTAACAACTTTGGTAACATAAAGACACAATTATTAAAAAAAGTATAGAAAAGAAAGTAGAATTATTGAATAGAGTTGAAAACGTTACGGAAAAGGGAGAAATTGCTCATAATGAGCAATTTCTTCTTTTGCCACAGTGTTTTCAAAAGTCGTCTGCTGCAGAAGCGTCAGAAAATATGTTTATGTGGGAAAGGATTAATAAACGTTTGACTGTTATACGTCCACTAAAGTCATTTCGATTTACCGAATAAATGGTTCACTTATCAGACTGTTTGCCTCGAATGCGGAGCTCAAACACGTGTCGGGTTTCATCGCAATCCGATCGTCTCGACTAGTCTCATTTACTCACCTTGAGACATGCTCTAGGCAAAAGCAACATTAATGCAATCATTAAACATGTTAACAAATAAAGAAGAAGTTTTTTTCAAATACAAGTTCAATAGGCCGCATGGCCCGTGAGAAAAACAAAAAACACAAATAAACATTACAAATGACATATAGCAAGTGGAGCACATTTACCAATACCAATACTCTGCATACTGTACTCCGGAAAAACGAAAAAATTCGCGTCATATCCTCATTACCGCTGTACATATACACGCTTACTATACAATACAAATAATTTAACATAACATAATATAACATAATTTATTATAATAAAATATTATAAAATATAATATAAACCTGCACTTCCATGCTATGTGATCCAAAAAGAGAAGTGTTGTTTTAAGAAGTTTCTTGAAATCTTCTGTGACTTTGTGACGTACTGTGCAAAACCAGATTAGACTGTGTCGTGGAACAGTAAGATGGACGAATTCACATTTTAGCGGTGATTTGGTAGTAATTGCACTTTATATAACCAATACATATTACACAGTACGGGCATTTAGTTGAACAAAGGAGTTTTGTAAGCATGCATAGCCCATAAAAATCGCCAAATCTCATTGCACATTCCACAAGCAGGCATTCTAATTATTATTTGTAGGTGTTTTCCTTAATTATCTCATTAATTAAGCTTTATTTTAAGTAAAATATACCACCAGTTTGAAAGTTTATTATATCTTAATTTCCTCCGATCACCGACAATAGTACGAATGCATAATTGACAGACACAGTTGACGCACACATTGAACAAAAGTGACACATATGAAGCATTAAACATATTTACAAAAACATCATACATTATGTGGAGTTGATGGAAAAAACACATATACATGCACATCAATACATGTTCAGAAAATATACATTTGTATTCCTGCGCGTGTGTATACACGTTAATGAATAGACAGGAATACATACAATGAGTATACTTAAATGCATTCACGTTCCAAGCCCAACACTGAGTCAGTTATTAGACGAGGTTATTTGTGAAAATACAGTTTGTAGACCGAAAATCGTGTAAAAGTACTTACTTCCTTCACCAATGCACTCAAGGGGGGAGGTAGATGGCATAAGGACTGCATTTGCACCAGAGAATAAAGATTCCACCTTACAACAAGACGAATTTTGATGCAATGCATCAAAGACGCCGCGCATGATTTTGAAGCACGACTTAAAGGAAGCAGATGTAGTTCAGTACATTTAAATAACGTGTGAAAACAAACAGGATGTAAATATTTCGAACAAGACGGCCAAATGTCCCTTTATCCTAACCAAGAAGGCCAAGATGTGCCTATATTGCTCACCTGGCTACCATAGCCTATAATAAAAGGTTACCAAGAGCAGAAAGGGTTAATTTTGGTGAAGGGATTTGAGGTTTTATATGCTGCGATCTATGTGATATTCAGCATGTGAAGTTTAGTCGTGAATTGACAAGTTTAATTCTGAAACCATTTGGTTAACAGTTAGCTTAACAGTAACTGCAATTATAATTTGTCATACAAGCTGAAGTTTCATAATTGTTTACCAACAATCTGCTCTAACTAGATAAATTAGATAAAAGAAAATACACATAGGTGCATTAACATTTAATGCCTCTAGTTGTTATAAGTTACGCGTGACACAAGCTTTGGAAGGTGAGGGGGAAGTATATTCTCCTTCCAGTATAGTATGATAACAACAAGAGGCCCAAGAGAGCCAGTATCGCTTCACTGTCATTCGGCAAAATTTAAATCTCCAAACAGACCCGCCACCTGGTGGCCATGGCTTTTCGATAGAGTTAGGGTAGATAGGGTTACCCTAGGAACGTTTCTACAAAATAATTTGAAAAATCAGCCCAATACTTTCGGAGAAGAAGAATTTTTAAGTTTTCACTATAGCCATATTATAAGGCCAAAATTGCCCCGCCCTCTGGCGGCCATAGTTTTCGACCAATCAACATGGCTTGAAGGAATCTGATATAGAGGGTCACCATCGGAACATTTCTACATAATTATTTGAAAATTGGCCTAACACTTTCGGAGGAAAAGATTTTTTAAGTTTACTGTTGAGCTAAAAACGGGAGTATATAAACAAAAAATACTAAGTAATTTTACAAAGATATTTATGATCAAAATTGGACATTTATGAAATTAAAAAATAAGTTCACATTTATTGTCATCATATATCAAGAATACAAAGGTCTGAATGAACAAACTGTATGGGGGAACGTTTTAAGTTTAGAAATACAACAGAATTTTAGAAATAGGCAAATTTGGGGGCCGTAAACCAAACAATTGAAAACGCGTAGCCTAGGAAGTTTGGGAAAGTGAACTTTTTTACTGAGCTTTGATGAAATTGGGTCAGGGCCGTAATCCAAACTATTAAAAACAGCGTAGCCTAGGCAGTTGGGGAAAAGTTATTAAATACAAATTAAATGTGTCTAATATTTTGTAATAACGGTAGAAGACAAACGTATTTTGTATCTTGTTATTTTTTAAATCAGTTAATACAATTTATTGATTCATAAAGGTTGTTTTTTTCAAGCATACAAGAGAGTTTTTCTTAACAATAATAATGTTGGTTGCTCCCTTTTCGATTACGTCACCCCATGGTACAAAATTAAAACCTATCCCATACTGACGCCGCACTTCCACGTGGCGTCAATAAAGATGCAAAAGCAGTTTCGTTTGTTTAACTTATCTTAATCATTCTAACAATTCATCCCAAATTATGATATTACTGAAATTAACCCTCCTCTGCAACAGACGACTTTTGAAAACATCAAGGCAAAATGAGAAATTGCTGATAGTCAGCATTTTTTCCTTTTGCCGCAGTGTTTTCAACTCTATAAAATTTACAGTTTTTATTTTTTTTATGGCAAAAAAGTGTTAAAGTCGTCTGCTGCAGATTTTTTGTTTTTGAGAAAGGGATAAATTGGCATAAATAAGTTTATATTCATTCATATTTTATTTTCATTCATATTTGTTATTGCATTAAAACATACTTGTTTTATGGCAAATACAAACATATTAACATAACTAAGAGATAATGGATTTACAGAAGAGAATAACATAAACATTTAACCAACAAAGTTGTCCCTTTTAGCCCTCTCGTCACGCGTAGCGGAGGATTTGCATGTCACACGCGAAAAGTGAAGGCCTAGATCATCCCGAATATTTGTACAGACTGATTTGCAAAAGTTGAATCAATTCAAAGGAATAAGGGTCTATTTGTCAATGATATTAAGTGCACTTTACCGTCCGGATATTGTATTGGTGGTAGCATGTAGTAAGCGTGGAGATCGTTTGGGGCCGTGGTATCGTCTTTAAACCAATCCGCATGACCTTCACCTTCAAATCGAATGCACGGCATGTTCCTATATACATGTATAACAGTTATTAGTAATACAAATTATGGTTTTTCCCACCAACAAAAATCTAGGTAAATCATTTTTCAAATATGAGCCGTCCCACGAGAAAACCAACATTATGGACTCTGCGTAATGCATCTACCCAGATCAGCCTGCGCAGACACATTCCCTCTCAGGGGTATAGAGGTATAGAGTAATGATTCCTGAAACAGAAAATCCACAGGTGGCGAAAAGTGTCTGTCCGGGTTAGCCTGCGCGGCATGCTTAGGCTGATCCGGGTCGATGCTTTTACGCCGAGTCCACAATGCTGGTTTTCTCGTGGGCCGGCTTATATATGTATGTGTAATTTTGCTCTAATACCATATTTTACTCCGCCCTCAACATTTTTCTGCGTAAATTATCAGTACTGCTGGTAAGTTTGATCCTGACAACTATATCAGGCGTATATCAGGCGTATAATCAGGCGTATATCAGGCGTATATCAGGCGTATCCAACGAATACCGAGTGATACGGAGTGAAAGCTATACTTCTTACACCTTTTAAAGTACAGTAAACTCTGTTCTTAAGACCTCCTTGGAATAACAGTTCCCTGTCTTCAGCAACCTCACTTTAAGTTTTCTTATTACTCAATTTCTGCACAAATGACCCTGCAATTAAAGACCACCTGTGATGAAGACAAGATGGTTGCCCTCCCATGGGTGGTCGTTATTCACAGGTTCTGCTGTAATTGGCATGATTCGACAACGGTATCAAACCATGGTCTCCCGCTCTCGAGTCAAACAGTGTAACAACAAATCGTCCGAGGCCGTTTTAAATACATAAGTATAAAAAGAACAAAATATATATTTGTCATTTACGCAATCTGTAAAACGTCCCACGAAAACTTACAATCGGACCTTACGACCAAGGATGATTAAAAAAAGTCAACATGGTCCAACTCACATTTTAGGTTGATCGAAAAAATCATTAATTACAATCTAAAGGTCGGTTTTTGCTTGTCGTGACTCTTATTATCTTATTTTTTCTTAAAAAAAAAATCGCATCTGTAATCTGCACAAAAACAAGAACAGACAACTTTCGTAGAGTTATTCCCTGTTTTTGGGTACATGTTTTCAAAGTCATCTGCTGAATTTCATTGTGCGTGGGAAAGGCTTATTTATCATACTACATGTTGATGTTGACGTACGTTGTGTCAAGCATTGCCAGCAGATATACTTACCGCAGTTTCTCAGCCACAGACTCGTGTATTTCAATAAGAGCTACTGTTGCAGGATCGAGTTCCACATCTATCTGTAAACCTGGTAACAAGTTTCGAAACGCAGTAAATGCTCCCGTAGCGACAAGGACCGACTTACACCGAATTATCCTCCCGGACTCTGTCTCGATAGTCATTTCGTAGTGTCCGTATGAATTAACGCATCTGCTGATTTTACAGACGACGTCCTCTATAATGGTGCAACCTTGTTTCAACGCCATTGCCTTTTGTGCTTGTACCATTCGTCTTGGGCTGATATGACCGGTACTTTCAGGTTCGAAAATATATTTTGTTCCCGATGTAAATTTGAGATATGGAATTAATAAATTTACATCATCTTCGGTAAGTGTCTTATAATCTAACGCTTGGTCTCTGGAAACTTTCTTTACATCTTCAAGAAGCGTAGATGTATCTGTACCAGCTATCAGGTTACCACTTCCAGTGAAAAATTTAATACCTGGAACAAGCATGAAGAAATTTATCGACATCTACACTTTTATTTTCATTTTATTTGTCACTTTTGCAGCAAACGGTTTTATTTTCCACATGTATGTGCCAATCCAACCGGACAAACATTGTTAAATAATCGTAGAATAAGCTTTAAAAATGATTTAATTATCATCCACTGGCCATGATCATCGGCAAATCATCTGCAAATTATCGGCATTTATAACTCATTATAATCCGATGCCAACCATGTTTCTGTCTCCACCTACTTTCTGTCTTCTTACCTATTCACATGATGCAACAAGACATTTTTGCGATTCAAATCATAAGGTTTGTAACACGTAACCCAGTTTAAATTTCAGAAAATGAATAGTGATGTAACAGACTTCATATTTAAAGAAAAATAACACACCGTCGATGGGATGCAATATACGTATGACTGATAAATTTAAAGTTCACACAATCGCATTTTCTCGCGATACTATTTAAGAAAAAGCAAAAATGGTGCGATGTAAGACTCAGAGCGAATGATGGGACGTTGAGATAATAACAAATATTTGAAAATTTACATTCATGCAACTGTCGCACTAAATTCAATGTATAAAACAAATATATTGCCAATGGGTTTTTTCCCCAACACATTCAAGTGTCATTTTTGTTTCAAATTTAACAAGTGTCGAACTGTTTTAACATACGCCCACCAAGAAGTCATAGCTTTAAAAGTTCTGAAGTGGCCTGACTAGTGATTTAACTTTGCCTCAGATACATTAAGTCTAGAAAGAGTTGTGACCATTTTTTAATGACGATTGCTTAACGATAAATAGACAACTTATTATTCCTTTCCCACATGCAGACGCTTTCTGATATATCTGCAGCAGACGACTTTTCAAATTGTGTGACAAAAGGAAAAATTGCTCAAAACGAGGAATTTCTCCATTTGCCGGAAATGTTTCAACTCTTTTTAATTATTAATTTCTCATTCATTGATTTTTTTTCTCGTTTTCTAGATATTGTCCCAAATTTATGTACAAGTTTGATAATGTAATAATACATTAAGATAGACACAAGACAAAATACACATTTTATTGCCATAAGCTAATACAGATTCTAGTCATATAACATAACATGTCACCTTTCAAATAATCAATAAGCAAAGTGCTTCATGAAAAATGATTGATAATATATAATTATGTGTATGGTTAACGTAATCATTTATTCGAATTGTTAAAACAGATATTTATTTTTTATTTATTTATTTATGGCCTCCAAGCAGTAGGAGATTTACATGAATTTTCTAACACGGCCCCCCGGTTAATCCACCACTGTACTTTTCACGTGACTTCTTTCTTTTTTTCCGTTCCTCTTCGCGAATGTTAATAATGTTAACAAGCGTCCATATTTGACCTCTCGGCGCATTAATTTCTAAAGCATTTCTTAAACTGATATTGTGAAATATCAGAATATATTGATATTGTGGAAGATAGTGGTGCAGAGGTAGAGCGTCGGCCTCTCGTATCAAAGGTCCCTGGTTCGAGTCCCGTGATGAGCGGGTCCTGACTTTGGGATTTTTCCACACAATCGGCGCGAGTACTGGTTAAGTATCCAGGAACTAATATTGGAGTACTCACGCCTTAAGTTTTTCACTGATGTTCCAACAACATTAAAATGATATTTATTGTGGAGATCTTGAGCTTTTAAATGCAGTTCTGTTGAATCCATGATGAAAACTATTTTTCTCGCGCAGTTTCTCATGCGTTGTTTGATGCTAACAGCAATTGGCATGCGAACAAATGGTATTACTACTATGACCAGAGGCTAAAGCAACAGGCCAACATACCTAGCAAACGCCTCATTTTGTGACACGAATGCTCATAAAAATAAGGATTCCGAGCAATGCATATAGAAAACATTGTTTCTGTGATAACTCAGATAAACACATACCCTGGTTTTTGCTAAACTCGAATGTAAACCACATATGCGAACAACATAGAATCTAGATCAGCCTGCAAGATCGTTAATAAATCTTCGCTAGCAATACTCATTATCTAGAGCAAACAAAGACCAGTTAGTTAATCTTTTAACTCTTTCACTGCCGAAATTCACAAAGTTGAATCTTCAAAGTTGAAAATTGAACCAAACAATTTTTCGTCAAACAGGAAAAGGTCTAAGTTGCAACAATGTAGATTTTAGGAGAGACAGCTCGTTACATTGTTTTCAAAGGGCTTTAATTGCCTTTGGCAGTGAAAAAGTTAAAGCAATAACGGAGGATAAGAGTTGTTGTTGTTTGTTGGAGTTGTTTACTCTCGCAGTCGACATTAATGCCATTTGGCGAGCAGAAGGATAAGAGTAAAAATAGAGTATATTATTAAGTACATTACCAGACTCCTTCTCAAGGCTCCTAAAACGTTGTATGGAGTTTCTTGCTAGCTTTGCCCATATTGGATGGTTATGACATGTGCGTGCTATTCGTCCTTCATCGTAATGCGCACCGTATATATCTCTGTCCATCGTTTTTGTCTGAAAAGGTTTAGTTCGTTATTAAAATAAACAGGAGTAACCTTGACATTATAAACGTATCATAGTTTTAAAGATTTAGACAGACAGATAGATAGACAGACACACATACAGACATACATATAGACACACATACAGCCAGACATACATACATACATACAGACAGACATACATAAAGACAGACATACAGACAGACAGACAGACAGACCGACAGACAGGTAGATTGGACGAAAGTGAAAGTATGCGCATAAACAGTTAACTAGGACAAAAATAAAGTAATTAAAGAGAGGTTGTATAAAGGGAGACAACCATGCAAACATGGTAAAACCTCACACACTATGTTACACACATCGAGTAGTATACCTCTGGTTCGTTTGGTCCTATCAGACAGGCTTTAACCCCTGACCGAAGAGTCGTGTGTCGAGCTGCTGCTGTACCAACCATGCCAGCACCGACTATACACACATCGTATAAAACATCCGCCATGTTGAACTGACTTCCTACTGTTTATTTATCAGTGAACATGACTAGGGCACAGTATTGTCTAAAAACCAAACAGATGCAATTTTATTTTGTAACAATATGTAGTTACATCTGTTAAGGGGGGCAAGATGGAGAAAGAGAGAAAGCGACATATAACGAGAGATACAGGAGGATAGGTGCGCGTATGGGAGGTTAGTTAATGCATATATCAAATATCCATACCAAATAAAATATAACATACACAGATTCATAAAGAGTTGCAAGTTAACAAAAAAAACAAAACAAAAAAATCAAGGAAAGGTGAACTGATTCAAAATAAAATTATTTACTTGGATTAATGGGTTTGGATTTCCATGTAACAACATATGAAGCTTAATGTTTTGTGGAAGTTCTCTTAGCATGCCATGTCTAATATCATTGTAGCGGGGACACACTGTTTTCATATTGTCATGAGAATACTTCCAATTTAAGTTTAAGAAATATTATATTTAGTTACCTGTAGGAACATGGCTACACTGAGCTCTAAACTTGACAGTGTTATAACGATCTTTCTGACAGTACCTACAAGACATTGAGGTTCACCCTTTTCCACATACAACAACTCTGCAGCAGACGACTTTGATATCAATTTTGAACAAATATGGACATTTTTCATAAATGAAAAAGTTTCGTTGTTAAATGAAGTTGAACAAATTGTTGCCAAAGGAAAAAAATGCTCATGAATAAGTGAATTGTCGGCCGTGATATAACTGAATAATGTTGAAAACGGTGTAAAACACCAATAAACAAACAGACAAAACAAACCGTGCACCGACTCTTTGTCATTTTAGACTAAGTTAACCCTTGTACACACACAGTCGCAGTTATCTGCAGCATCCAACATTTAAGAACATTGTGCACGTAGTTCTAAATTGGTCCAAAATTTTCCCATATTCTATTCAATAATTATTTTCAACTATAGAGATTTTCCGTATCTTTGCTTATGTTTCCAAAGTAGATGTTATGTATGTTGGTAAAGGTTGACACTTTACTATGTAAGACAAAGTTAATTGAAATATCATCGACGACTTAACCCTTTCACTGCCCAATTTTACAAAGTCGATTCTTTCAAAATTGGACTACTGCATTTTTCGTCCAACAGAACATTTGGTAAAATTTAATGTCTAAGTGGCAAACAATGCAAATATCAGGTGAGACAGTCTGTTACGAGCTGTCTAACCTGAATGTGCATTGTTTTCAAAAGCCTTTAAATGCCTTTGGCAATGAAGAGTTAAACGTAGGTCAAGCTACGTGTATACGTATACTGGTTAATGATAACGTACACATAAATATCTCTGCCTTTTAAGTTTTATTTATATTTTTTATTTCCGTAAGGAACAGTAACATTGTTACTGTTTCAATAATTTACAGCTGAAATCATTGTTTTGATACAGATATTGAAATCATTGCGGTAAAAAGAGAAATCGTCGTCTAAAGCAATTTCTCCCTTTTAAACAAAGTTTACAAAATCCATTACACGCAGTTACGTAAAAAGTCGTCTGCATGAGTTTAGACGGTCTGTATTTTAATCAGTTTAAACTTTATTTTTACATCGATTGCGAAACAAACTTCAAGCTTATATTAATCACGATCGATTTTGTTTTGTTTGTTTGGAGTTTAACGCCGCTTTCAACAGCTTTGGTCATATCACGGCGGTCAGTGCACCTACCCATGTTTTCCTGACTTTCCCACACCAGTACTTACACAACATTCTTTCGAATGCCACTGACTGCTTTCTCACATAGATCAGAGGTGAGAGGCAATGGAAAACATCGCCCGAAAGAATGTCGCCGCAACCGGGTATCGAACCCGTGACCTCCAGATCACGAGTCAGATACGCTACCAATTGAGCTACCCGGCCGGGTCTTAATCACGATCGATGTCTGCTTCCTGGAGACATAACCAGTACTTGCAGTGTGCATGGAATGCATATGTAAACGTATACATATTATGTTAAAGCGTAAACTAACTATTGTAATTTATTATGTCAAAGGTTGGGTTAACATCTTTCATGTGCATAATCCTCCTAATGTTTAAATTAACACTATCAACCGATGCACACATTACTTATGTAGCACTACCAGGGGCGTAGCTTAGCAATAGTCAATGCTTAGGCCATCTCGTGAGAAAATCACATTGTGGACTCTGCGTAAAGTATCGACCCGCATCAGCCTAAGCATGCCACACATGCCTACCCGGATAGACACTTTCCGCCTCCTGTGGATTTTCTGTTTCAGGAATCACTACTCTATACAACTATCCCCCTAAGACGGAATGTGTCGGCCGGATCAGTTTGCGCGGACAGCGCAGGCTGATCTGGTCGATACATTACGCAGATGTCTATCGCCGCAGCTGTATTTTGAGGCGTTTTGAGAAAAAAATGTGTAGGCACGTGCTTACAGTGCCTAAAGGGAGCTACGCCCCTGGCTACATCATATTGTCCACGAGGAAAATACAGGTAAATAAATGAAATCGTATAGTGGTCCTTTTTGTAAGCTTTATTGTGAAGATATAATTCGAAGGGTAACCCAAGAGAGAGTACCACGACCCTCTCTCTCTCTCTCTCTCTCTCTCTCTCTCTCTCTCTCTCTCTCTCTCTCTCTCTCTCTCTCTCTCTCTCTCTCTCTCTCTCTCTCTCTCTCTCTCTCCTCTCTCTCTCTCTCTCTCTCTCTCCTCTCTCTCTCTCTCTCTCTTTTGTCGAATACCAACATGTCAACATGGGTTCATTATTAATGAATATGCAGATCAGCCAATACATCCGAGCAATCTGATCTCGCTCTGCACGGTTAGTCAAGTAGTCATACAATGTTTAAAGAATTTATATACGTCATTGTTGACATTTGTAATTGGAACATTTTCAGGCAGGTCTTTGTTCCACACAGGTAATTGTTACATTATCCCTTTCCTACATATAGACGCTTTCTCGCGACTATGTAATCTGGTTCCCTGCGTACTATATAATAACACAGCGATAGGGGCAGGTAATCCAGATACACGACTATGCAGCAGTCGACTTTGAAAACATTGTGGCAAAGGAGAAATTGCTCAAAACGCGCAATTCTCCTTTTGCCACAATGTTATCAACTCTATTCAATAATCAAACTTTTATCTAGACAGAATATCCACATATTTGTCTAGAAGATTTTAAAGTCGTCTGCTGCAGATGAATTGTATGTGGGAAAGAGTTAAAGTTGGATTCCCGGAACACTGCTAATACATGTATTTATGTAACGTACATGTACATAATACAA
The DNA here is from genome assembly GCA_031761405.1 of Serripes groenlandicus. Lineage (NCBI taxonomy): Eukaryota > Metazoa > Mollusca > Bivalvia > Cardiida > Cardiidae > Serripes > Serripes groenlandicus. Next base: position 85,041,308 of record JASEVX010000002.1, on the reverse strand, counting down.
ACTTCATACACATCTAAACAGAGCACCATTTAACCCTTTCCCTCATATAGACGCTTCCTGACGCCTCTGCAGCAGACGGCTTTTTAAAAACAATAGTGACAAAAGAAGAAATTGCACAAACGTGCAATTTTTCCTTTTGCCACACTATTTTCCATTTTTTGTCATAGGTTGGTTATCCATTCAATTATGGAGATTTTCTATTTTTCGACAAAATACGTTCAAAGTCGTCTGCTGCAGAATTGTCGTATGAGGGGAAGGGTAGCCTAAATGTACTATCATTTTAACAAATGCCAGGTTGGATAGATAGATATGCATGTGCTTCATAATGACATAAGCCGCGTCATAGAGTTTGGGGTCTTGTTGACTCTCCATTTTTTTTGCATCATAAAAAGGGGAAACTAGAGTGACACTAGCGGGGCTACACCTCAAGATATTTGCACCAAAAGTTGTATATAGGGCCATATTACACGACACGTAGACGGACAGTGATGGCTCACTGCAATACAATCTTAAATCCCCAGATCCGGCTCACATGTATGTTTGTGTTATGACCAGGGTCAAGTTTGTAAAGCCAAGACGAGCTCAGCGAATGTGTTTGGTTGAGTTTGTACAGCCAGACTGACTTGTATTGTTTCATCTACCATTGTTCCTCCTCCTTTGTCACGTGCCTTCTGACACAGCGCTTGCGAGGATCCGGTAGATCATCATTTGGGTAATATTGTGGGTAAATCGAGACAATTCTGTGAATACTCTTTTTGGGGAGTTACAAGATGGGACAATTTAGTCCTTTCCCTGATATAGGCAGAGACATATAAACACATGTGTTTATATGTCTCTGATGTAGGCAAGGTTTTCAAATATCGTGGAAACAATTAAGAAATGAGTAACTTCGCAACAAATAGATATATATATACTTTATTCAGGAAATCATCGGGGGCAAATCTGCCCAACATACCACAAACATATCACATATTTGTTTTAATATAGCCACATATAAATACCATTTATTTAGCAGTGATTAAGGAACAGATGTTTGAAATTACCAAAAAGCCGACACTGATTGAATTATCCCAGATTCAAGTAATTAAGCAATTTATATAGATCAAAATAGCCCCTAAAAAACGTTGTTTGCTTTGAAATGAGTGTATACCATCACGACAATGCATTGAATAACTAACAACGAGTTTAAACTCATTGCAAATGTGTATAGGATACACTGGAAATGATTTATTTAATCATTTTTAGTAGTTTGAACTTGTTTGAAAATGAAAGAAGAAAATGTGAAAACCCGTTTTGTCCGGGCACGATTTGGTCAAATTGACGGTACCCATTTTCACAGGGTGAATTCTTTCTGCATAATGCATGCCCCACCCCTTTTTCTTTGGATTGTTTTAAAGCTTAGAGTTAACTCTTTTCCAAGGAAATAGGGTGTTCTAAATAAGACTGATCGAGTTATCAATGATTCAAACCCGGTAGACAACGTAGAGTAAAGTCAACTTGCCCGTCAAATACATGAAGTTAGGATTGCAAACAACGTAGATCAAAGTCAACCTGCTCGTCAAATACATGACGTTAAGATTGCAAACAACGTAGATCAATGTCAACCTACCGTCAAATACATGAAGTTAGGATTGCAAACAACGTAGATCAAAGTCAACCTGCCAGTCAAATACATGAAGTTAGGATTGCAAACAACGTAGATCAATGTCAACCTACCCGTCAAATACATGAAGATAGGATTGCAAACAACGTAGATCAATGTCAACCTACCCGTCAAATACATGAAGATAGGATTGCAAACAACGTAGATCAATGTCAACCTACCCGTCAAATACATGAAGTTAGGATTGCAAACAACGTAGATCAAAGTCAACCTGCCAGTCAAATACATGAAGTTAGGATTGCAAACAACGTAGATCAAAGTCAACCTGCCAGTCAAATACATGAAGTAAGAATTGCAAACAACGTAGATTAAAGTCACCTGCCAGTCAAATACATGAAGTAAGAATTGCAACAACGTAGATCAAAGTCAACATTCCCGTCAAATACATGAAGTTAGGATTGCAAACAACGTAGATCAATGTCAACATTCCGCTCGTCAAATACATGATGTCACAGACGAATTCAAGAATCTTCTGACACACATCTGCACAAACAACGTAGATCAATGTCAACATTCCCGCTCGTCAAATACATGATGTCACAGACGAATTCAAGAATCTTCTGACACACATCTGCATCTGGAGATAGCATTAATGCGTAAACGGGTCAATATCTGCACTTGTGTCACAAAAACGCTAACAGGTTTCCTTAGCATGGCTCTCAAATATTGTCACACTCGCCTATTCACGGAAATGAAATATTCAAATCGGGGATACTAAGTCACCATTTATGTTAATTAGTTCCTCAACTAGGCCGCAGATCCAACTCTGAATGGATGCTAATACTATTAACTTCTTAAGAAATTAGTTAGGCGTGTTGAGCTTGGACCTATTTATACAGTCTCACTTAGTCGGAAAATATTATATATATTCTGTGTATATTCTACAACGACATCCGGGGAATAATAGAAAGTTTCCGAAGTCAGCCGAAGTGATACAAATGACGAAGGTACATGTCAACCGTACTACAATATACACAATGTTATAAATTTGATTTCTGCCCTTTCTTATATCGGATTCCGAAAACCTCGAGTGATATATCCGAGTTCCATTCATTGAACATCATGTCCGCAGCCAAACGTCCGATTTCGTCACTTGATTTAGCGGCATGGCCGCATCCACCCGTCGCTACGCCTAAGTGGGCGTGTATTTTGTCTATATATGGCAAGTACGTTGGCGTTTCGACGATTATACCGGAATCACCGTGCCAGGATTCTACCGGAAGATCTGTAAGTAAACAATATATTAAGTTGAACAAATGATCATAGAAAATGTAGATTTTTTATCCATACTACCTTCGTAAATTATCGAGGGACATACACATATGAGCCGTCCCGCGAGAAAACCAACATTATGGCCTCTGCGTAATGTATCGACCCAGATCAGTCTGCGCAGTCCGCGTAGTACGCGCAGACTGATCCGGGCCGACACATTCCGTCACAGGGTTATAGAAGTACATGTATAGAGTAATGATTCCTGAAACAGAAAACCATGTACTGTTTGTTGTCTTATTGACAATCGGACACTTTTCTGTTATTTTTGCCGGAACGGAGATGTAACAGGACCCGGATGTACAACTTACCGGGTCTTAATCCATGATAAATGACAACTTATTTTAGCCTGACTGTATGGCGACTAGAACGCCTCCTCAATTTGTCAATTAATTATGTCAAGTTTTCATAATAATATAATGAGCAGCCCCCATCGATTTGGGGTCGTTATTCATCTGTGTACAACGATGGCTCGGTCTGCCTGCAATTCCCGCTTGCATGAAATATAGACCCAGATGTTATATCTTGCAAAAGTTAAGAAGCGTAGCCCAACTAGAGTTGTGCCAATGATCCTTTATATGATCCCAATTATACCTCAAACGCTGCACGAAATTAGACAATATACCTTTAAAGATAGAAACGAGTAACTTTTTCGTGATTTCAGCTAGATGGTGATTACCATTCACAAACCAATGTTTGGCATCTCCTGGAGTGTTGATTTCTAAATGTCGTGTGCTGTCGTGATACAAACCAAGTTTGATATAATATCGACCTGAAATAACAGCAGTTATAACAACAGTATTAGATCAATGAATTACCAGAGCAGAAGCAGCAGCCAAAGCAGTAGTGGTCGTTGTTGATGGGGAAGTAGTTAAACTAGTCGTCGTTTCAGTTTGCCGATTTAGTTTAGTCTAGGACTATAACAAGACCTCCTTACCCTGATACGAGACGTCTACATTTGAGCCGTTCCACGGGAAAACCAACATGATGAACTCTGTGTAATGTATCGACCAAGATCAGCCTGCACAGTCCGCAAAGGTTAATCCGGGCCGACACATTACGTCTGATGTGGATAGAGGTATAGAGTAGTGATTCCTGAAAATTTACAGGAGGCGAACATTGTCTGCCCGGATTAGCATGTGCAGAGGCTGAAAAGGGTCGATACTTTACGCAGAGTCCACACTGTTGGTTTTCTCGCGTAACGTCTCATCTTTCTCATGCATTAGTGTCTGTTCTAAAATTGCTTTTAGATGAACGAGTAAAATGGATTCATTCAAGTTATGCTTTTATGTCTTGACTAATTTCTGTTGATATCATTCGTACGAGACGGAAATAAATTCCATTGTATTGTCATTGGTAAACTAATATGATGCGCTTGTTTCAAGATATTATTATGTATTTTCTCTACTGACAGGAAAGGTTAGATCTTTAGATAGTAACTCTGACAAACGAAACATTATACATATTCCAAACACTGAGACATTATTATTATTTTTTATCATCACAACAACTGTTTTGCCTGGCAACACATTCTTAACCATTTTCCTCTTCATGACCAATGATCATTTTCTACTTTCTATTAAACTTGTTTACAAAGAAGTATGCTACTGATTTCTTGTATGTGGGAAAGAGTTAATGCCTTGGCCTTTTTTTAATATAAACGCTAAGATTGATTGATTGATTGTTTGGTGTTTTACGCCGTTTCTTACATTTTGTTCAGTTATGTCAGGGACGTAGATATTTACGTCCCTGGTTATATTACGGCGTTTCCTGGGTAAATTACCAGTACTACTGGTCCATAAGGGGCGTAGCTTGGCAATAATCAATATGTAGGCCGTCTCGTGAGAAAATCAACAGTGTGGACTCTGCGTAAAGTCTCGACCCGGATCAGCCTAAGAATGCCACACAGGCGTTCCCGAATATACACTTTTCGCCTCCTGTGGATTTTCTGTTTCAGGAATCACTACTCTATATATCCCCCCTTAGACGGAATGTGTCGGCCGAATCAGTCTGCGCGGATAGCGCAGGCTGATCTGGTCGATACATTACGCAGATGTGTATCGCCGCAGCTGCATTCTGGGGGCATTTTTAGAAAAATTGTGTAGGCGCGTTCCTACAGTGCCGAAAGGGAGCTACGCCCCTGTCCATTGATCCTGACACCGACCAATCAGTCGTAAAGCTAACACTGCAACCCTGGGCGCATACGAGGGCAGCCGTTACTACCATTGTTAAAGTCTTTGGTATGACACAACCGGGGATGGAACCCGCGACCTCCCGCACACGAAGCGGACCACTTCACCACCGAGGCGGTCGAATCGTTAATACACCGATAGGGTAGAACCCGATCGTGATACGCACACATACGTTTCACCAACACATAGCATTCTGCACATAATATTTAATTAACATGCTGTTAAAGTATAAAGTTTGTGAAAATAGCAAAGTTTAGAAGGTAGATGCCGTGAAGTAACACAGTTTTATCCATCTATATCTTAACATTGAAATAGCAGCATAAAGTCATGGTTGGATAACTTGAACGTGCTGTTGTATACTTTGATATCGATCTATCTATTTTCTATGCAAAACAAAAAAGGATGCAGTTTTATAGGTTATTACAGCTGTTTGTTAAATATTGTGCTGGACGACTTCCTTCGCCGGAGATCTGCCAAAGGAATTTGTTCAAAACAATACTTTACCATATATAGATTCAATAACATATACTATCATCACGAGAGAAAGTGACGCATTTTTTAAGAAATACATGTAAGCATTTAACCATACCGTCTGGATATAGGACTGGTGGTAGCATGTAATAACCGAGCTTTTCCGATGCAATCAAAGCCTTGTCCATATACCAATCAGGATGGGTCTGACCAGAAAATACAACACTCGGCATTCTTCTGTGAAAAAACGCATATCGAGGGCATGGCGTGAAACGGTTGTAAGGGGCAATTTTGACCCCTTTGTAAACAATGCAAATTTAGATGCCATTGCTCAGAACGAGCAATGGCACCTACATTTCCATTGTTTACCAAGACAAATGATTTAATGCTTATAAATACTTTATGGCGAGGTGATTAACCTTGGTAAAAAAATACCAATTTTAGATACAACCGTTTCACGCCAAGCCCTCGATATAATACTCTGAGTCGTACCATTGCTAAACCAAACCTTCTTTTCAACCCTATCCCAAAAACAAGTTACCTTTGGCGTCTTGTACAACAGACGACTTTTGAAAAAGAAATCCTAAAACTGGGCAATGCTTACAGATTTGTCCAAAATTATAAACCCTTTCAAAGATTAATATATCTGTTCGATGGTTTCAAAGGAGACAGATCTATGTCATATATATTAAAACAGTTACAATTACATGTTTGGGTTCTGTTATCAAAGACACATGCCACTCGAATCTTTTGAAATGGGACTTTACATTTTTTAAATTTGCTCCTGTGTGTGTAATTGAATACAATCTATATTTCCAACATGCAGAACCATTTTAGCGATTTTGCAGCAGACGACGTTTGAACACGTTGTTACGAAAAGAAGAAATTGATAACGATGGGTATTATATCTTTTTCGCCACATTGTTTTTTTCCTTAATTAAATTCTTATACTTCCATTTGTATAGAATATAAATACTTTGCTTGGTGTTTTCAGAGTCGTCTGCTTTAGATTTGGTGTCCTTAAAAATTGCTGAAATGTATATATCTATCGAGGTCAACTGTATGCTGATTCAATTGTTTTTATTTGTTTCCGTAAGCTTTACTGCGTATGTTTTTAAAATATAGGGAACCTTAAGCGATAATTTCTATATTTTGAAAAGGACAGATTGCCTCAATGTCTTATCTTCAATATTTATTAACATTGTGAACCCAATTAGAATTGATCGTTATACTACGTGATCGCCTGCACTCATCGTTTCTCATTGGAATCTTCCTTTTCAATTCGGAAGAGTCTATATCAAAGATTAAGCATATTAAATATATTACCTCAACTTATCTGCAACAGTTTTTGTAATTTCGACCTTAGCCACGACCAGAGGTATTAGGGTTACGTCCAAAGATATCTCCGGTAACAGGCTGCGAAACGAGGTAAACGCCCCAGTAGCAACCAATACAGACTTGCAAGTTATCCTCTTTCTGGTCTCAGTCTCGACGATCATGGCGTAACTTCCGGTATCATTTGCTTGACGGAATACGTTACTAACAATGTCTTTAATGATGAAACATCCTTGTTTCAGTGCAATGGCCTTTTGTGCAGCCACTAGTTTTCGTGGACTGATATAGCCGGCGTCTTTCGCTTCATATATCCCATGGGTATCCGATGAGAATTTGAAATATGGAAATGACTTCATTAAATGTTTTGGCGTCATTGTTTCGTAATTTATATTATTCGTTATGGCCTTGACTTCGACATCCTTGACAAATTCTTCTGTTCCAGCCATAAGAGCTCCGACCTCGGTGTAAAATTGTATTCCTGTTTGAAATAAGATACATCCATTTGAATATATATTATATGAGAAAGCAGTATGTTTTCGAATTCAAATAATTTAAATGAATAAATACTGTTTTGTGAATATGTTTTAAGCCGTTTAGAGCAAATGAATACGAAGGAACTCAGGGTCCGGTATATTTTTCAAAACATATATGATGCACAAATCTGACATAATTGGTAAGTGTTGTGGCAACCCTAGAGTATGAAGTGAATGCCAATTAAAATAGGATCGCAACACGCTGACGTTCTGAGGTATTCTGATTTGCATGACATAAAAGTTCTTAGAAGGTGACGGCCGGAGTCACCAATCAACCTACATCTTTTAACTAGCACACGATCGCCCAGTGTTGGGTAAATGTTAATACACCCTAGGGCGTAGCTCCCTTTAGTCACTGTAGGCACGTGCTTACACACTTTTTCTCAAAATGCCCCTAAAATGCAGCTGCTGCGATAGACATCTGCGTAATTTATCGACCAGATCCGCCTGCGCTGTCCGCGCAGACTGATCCGGGCGACACATTCCGTATTGGAGGTATAGATGTATAGAGTAGTGATTCCTGAAACAGAAGATACACAGGAGGCGAAAAGTGTCTATCCGGGTAGGCCTGTGTGGCATGCTTAGGCTGATCCGTCTCGATACTTTACGCAGAGTCAACAATGTTGATTTCCTCACGAGACGGCCTACACATTGATTATTGCAAAGCTACGCCCCTGTCACCCACTGCCTCGTGAAGGTGACAGTTCATAATACACAAGGTACAAAACAATGGCAACTTCAATTTCAAACAGGCATCATAACCACTTGATCTAGATGTGATTTCGTATATCTGATATTAGGTTCCTCAAGATATAAACAAATTAAAACTCTTTAAGAAGTAGACTCTTCCAAGATCAAACTCGAGCGACTCAATATTTCATGTTATGAGAGTTTTGGAATATTTTAATAACTAAAAGGCAAACAATGCTGATTTCTGGTGAGGCAGCTTGTCACGAGCTGACTCACCTGAATCTGTATTGTTTTTAAAAGACCTCAATATTTCCGATGGCGCTGACAAAGTAAATACCAGACTGTTTCTCCAGATCCCGATATCTGTTTATAGATTGCATGGCCAGTTTACTCCAGATCAGATTACTGCTACAGGCTCGGGTAATACGACCTTCATCGTAATGGGCACCGAATATATCGCGGGAGTCGAGCATTGTCCTCGTCTGAATAAACGAAGAATAAATGTTTTTATTTTTTTAACAGTTCGGCCATCTTTTCATACAATTGACAAAATGTGACATGTTCTATTTAATTTACCAAACTAGAAGAGCAATGCGATGAATGCGATGGCGTGCGTATTCTCGCTCTAAGAGCTTTGCCAGCAAAGTTCTACAACAGGGGTTTAGTATACCAGTTCTTGTTTCCGGACGGGATGCATGCTGGGGAAAATGGGATAATGGGAAATCTTCTTGTGTCTTATTATGTTTTATTACCGTGTGTGTACTTACAGGCAAATAGTAAAACAACAAAGGAAAATAGTTTGACTGCAGTGATTACAACCGTTGCCAGAAATACAAAGTTCTTGTTTCCGGACGGGATGCATGCTGGGGAAAATGGGAAAATGGGAAAATGGGACATCTTCTTGTGTCTTATTATGTTTTATTACCGTGTGTGTACTTACAGGCAAATAGTAAAACAACCAAGGAAAATAGTTTGACTGCAGTGATTACAACCGTTCCCAGAAATACAAAGTCGGACTCTTAGAACTGCTGTATTCGCGATGCATCTGCCGTTATACGTAATTCTGTATATGAGTCGTCCCGCGAGACAACCAACATTGTGGACTGTGCGTAGTGTATCGACCCAGATCAGCCTGCGTAGTCCGCGCAGACTGATCCGGGCCGACACATTCTGTCTCAAGGGGATAGAGGTATAGAGTAATGATTCCTGAAACAGAAAATCTGATCCGGGTCGATACTTTACACAGAGTCCAAAATTTTGGTTTTCTCGCGGGACGGCTCATATGTGTTTCGAATTGTTGCCTTTGTAACCGTCATATGCCTAGAGTTCTATTTTTATGGCTAAAGGCGATTTTTCAACGAAATAAATAGATTTTGACTGGCGTAGGACAATTAGCACCGATTTGATATAACTATAAGTAATTAAAATATACGACAATCTTGACATACAGTGGACTGACAAGCGAACACGAACACGTCTAACATAAGCAATCATTTACCTCCGGTTCATCTGGCCCGATTAAACACACTCTAACCCCAGGTCGGGCGGATGCATGACGCGCTGCTGCGGCACCAATCAAACCGGCTCCAACGATACATAAATCGAACACAGTATCCATTTTATAAATTGTGTGTCCTCAAGGTCACTGACAATACGATTCTAATCAATGTTGACGCAATACTAATGTATATATTATATATACACCTGGGCAAACGTAAAGCAACACTACATTTATATATCAGCCGTTCAGCATATCGCGCAGACTAACCCGGACAGACACTTTTCGCCTCTTGTGGATTTTATGTTTTAGGACTCATTACTCTATACCTATATCAAATTGAGACGGAATGTTTCGACCCGGATTAGCCTTCGCGGACTTCGTAGACTAATTTGGTTCGATACATTACGAAAGTCCATAATGTTGGTTTTCTCGTGGAACGGCTCGTGTATATATGATTTTCAAACGGTTAAAATGATCATTTGGGGGACAGGATTTAATTAACGTACCCTCCCATGTGTTTCAAGGAAGCATTGCAATGATAATATAAACAAAAATTCATAGCGCATAATTCAGCGACTGATCTTTTCAATCAGCATATATGTGAATGGCGTAATAAGGACTGGAGATCGCAATCTGACATTGAAACTGACATTCCGTCACAAAGTTAACATATCAATGGACATCTCCTGCTGATGAAATGCTATCCTCGTTTTGTTTTTCAGACATTAAGCCAATACATTTTTCGTAATTCAAATGTGATAAATTATGAAATCTATTGAATTATTGATCAAAATATTTGGTTCTTGAATAGCTTGTTAAAAGATGAAAGTATTCAGCTTAAAACCGTTTAGACGTCGTTTGTCTGTGGTTAAACTTAAGTAATTTGTTGTAATTGAACATGTGAGAGAAAAAAACACTGAATGATGTTTAACTTTTGCCCTGATGTATATGTCTGATATCCCAGTGAAAGCACGTACGTATTATGTATGCAATATGATAACATTGAGTGGGACGATCCGAAAGAAAAACGACCCTCCGAGATTTCGAACCAATTGTCGTTCGTAGTCATATTTCTTATTCCTTCACTGTTTTTAGTGTTTCTTAATGTTCACATGATACCAATTATTTTATATGGCAAATATATAAAGGTCCATATCAGATTGTGCGTTTGAATAGCCTGGTCGCTGGATGTGACCTTCCCCCCCCCCCCCCCTTTTAAAGGTCGATTCAGTTGATATTTACTTATATACATGTACTTATATACCATAACACAAGATAATTGACTTATTTGTTTGTGCCCACTGCTATCTGCGATTATCTTGATCCTCGTTGTTGAAATGATTATATTGTCTGTCCAGATATCCGGGGATGAGCATTGGATAACTGGTTGAATAACAAAGACTCAAACAATTTAAATAGTTGCCCTCTTCTTATCGACAAGAACATATTAAGATTAATGCAATGAAGAAAGCATAGATTTATAAACAATGCTGGCAATACAATGAGAAGAAAACGCCATGACATAAGTAAAACACTGTTGAAAGCCAAACACATTCATACGCTTTATCATTCTCGGTCTATACAAGTCATAACATATCTGTGGACTCGTTTCGCCCACGTATTGAAACATGATAAACTAAGTATGCACTAGCACATGTACATGCGGGTGAAGGGGGTCATACAAGAAATAATTCACCAGGAGAAAATGGTTACCGTTATTTTAGACCAAATCGGGCCCGGACAAAGCCGGTGTTTAGCATTCTCTACTTTCACTTTCAAACAAGGTCAAAATACTCAAA
>JASEVX010000002.1:84996491-85029655 GCA_031761405.1 Serripes groenlandicus | reverse complement strand
AGACAAAACCATTTTATATGGCGCAATATTACGCTACTTTCTACTACGTGATAAAGTCCGATGTTACATTGTCTCTTAAATTAACAGTATTTTCTTACTGACAACGAAATATTGTTTATAATTGAGCCGTCCCGCGAGAAAACCGACATTGTGGATTTTGCGTAAAGTATCGAACCAGATCAGCCTAAGCATGCCGCACAGGCTTACCCGGATAGACACTTTTCGCCTCCTGTGGATTTTCTGTTTCAGGAATCATTACCCTATACCTCTATCCCCCTGAGACGGAATGTGTGGGCCCGGATTGGTCGGCGCGGACTGCGCAGGCTTATCTGAGTCGATACATTACGCAGAGGCTATAATGTTGGTTTTCTCGCGGGACGGCTTATATAGATTACTTACTGTAACTCATATAACTGAATACTATAATTGAACTATCTTGAGAATGTTCGCCAATCTGTTCAGCCTGAACTTCGAGGGTAAACAAAAACAAAAACCGGCCGACTATCTTAACATTAACTGTACTGTAGGTGATAAAATGCCCTATGCTAACCTATGTGTACTCATTTTGATGTGGATGAGAGTTTTGTCCTTGGATAAGGTATAAACAGCTGTATTTATGTGTGGTTTTCAAAAATTACAGGTAGGTCTAACTTAACACGTGTCTATACAGGGGTAAACAAGGTCAAATATTTTAATAACCTAGTTTACATTGATCATTTGATTGGTTGAAGTTTAACGCCGTTTTCAACGGTATTTCAGTTGTATCACGGCCAGTTCTCCTACGCATATGTATCTGGATTTCTCGTCGCACTAGTATTCCACACATTCTTACCAGGTAACTGGCTACCAACACAAACATATTTTGGATATCGGTGAATGGCAAATGACGTTTGTGATATAGAATTTTGTCAATTATCCAAAAGAATAAGTGACCGAGTCGGGGTTCTTCCCCATGAATTTTACATAGAAGCATTTGCGGGAAATTCTGTTTTGACGACGACAATGAGGAAGAAGAAGACAAAGAAGAAGAAGAAGAAGAAGAAGAAGAAGAAGAAGAAGAAGAAGAAGAAGAAGAAGAAGAAGAAGAAGAAGAAGAAGAAGAAGAAGAAGAAGAAGAAGAAGAAGAAGAAGAAGAAGAAGAAGAAGAAGAAGAAGAAGAAGAAAGAAGAAGAAAGAAGAAGAAAGAAGAAGAAAGAGAAGAAGAAGAAGAATAAGAAGAAGAACAAGAAGAAGAAGAAGAAGAGGAAGAAGAAGAAGAAGAAGTAGAAGAAGAAGGGGTAGCGAATGTATTACTTACTCGTGACATTCAAACTGGGATCAATGTCGGCTTGTATCAAACTTGGCATGCCGTAAGCACTAGTATCCAGTACCACGTTATCTGGTGGCGGAATAGTCCTGTCCGACAGCCTTGGATACAATATCACGTCAGGGGGTTGGAGTGGACGAATTGGTGTAGTTGTTGTTGTTGTCGTAACGGTGGTTATTTCTTCAACTCCATCTGGAAAGGAAACGAGCAACTCACTTTTAACATTTTCCACCTTCATGAAAATGCGGATTTGGACGCATCTGTAGCAGATGACTTTTGAAAGCATTGTGGCAAAATGTTTCTCCTGTTATACTGTGATGTATACAGAATGTCCATGTTTTACATAATTGTTTATAAAGTTGTTTGTTGCATTTTTGTTGCATGTGGGAAAGGATCGATCATAATAGGTTTTCAATCTTATAGGGATGAATGCATCCCAATTTTGGATCTCAAAGGGTAATTTTAATGGTATAACGAATAACAACACCATGTCCTTTAAAATACTTGACTGTTGCATTAGTAGAGCTAAAACCGCTCTCTAAACAACATATCGAGGGCTTGGCGTGAAACGGTTGTAACTGAAATTGGTATTTTTTTACCAAGGTTAATCACCTCGCCATAAAGTCTTTTATAAGCGTTAAATCATTTTTCTTGGTAAACAATGGAAATTTAGGTGCCATTGCTCGTTCTGAGCATTGTTTACAACGGGGTCAAAATTGCCCCTAAACCAGGGTTTTCAAAATAGGTTTTTAGTTACAACCCTTTCACGCCAAGCCCTCGATATACAATGACGGCCACTGTCCATTGGTAATTGTATGCATCACAAAGCAACTCTCCTAAAAGATTTCCTTAACACTTTTGCATATTTATAGAACATAAACCTGTATTGACAATCATCAGACAATAAATTTGAAAAACAAAAACAAATTATGAATCTCATAAAGATCAGTGTATTTCTGTATAGGAATATAATGATTTCTTATCATCATTATGTACCCAAAACGTATTATCATTATAGACTTGTTTCTGTTTGATCTATTCCACATGCTACTATTAGGTATTTTTGTACAATTTTGTTTTTTAAGATAACAATTAATTGCAACACGAAGAGTGCATTTGCCATCAATGCGATAAACATCATTCGTGCATTTGATAATAAACAGTCTTACAAGTAAACACTGTACCGTCATCCAACCGGGCTCTTAGAAACATCCCCGTCTACCACTATGCATGAAATCGACAAAACTGTTAACACTGTCGGAAAAGAACATGCTACTCGTATGTAGACACTTCACCCTTTCCCACAATGTTTATATGACTCTTCTGTGCCATGGTTGTAAAATGGTGAATGTATCAAGGGAAAAGTATTGAATCTTGTGAGTATTAATAAGTAATGTTACAAGTTACAACACATCTGCTCGTATCCCTGGCTTTACCACTACAATCCAGGTGTTAAAAAGGCGTAAACCAATCCCCGAGATCATTGATATTTACTCTGTGCTCAAAAGTCATGCTCAGTCATTGTCCAGAAGCGAGTTCATTCGAAAAACGGATCAATTGAAAAAAATGATTTGAGACCATGGTACGTTTTTGAGCACATAAAACAAAACTGTTACAAAGTCTCGCTCGCTAAATGACTGTATAGCCGAGTGCGAAGGTAAACACACTAAGAAAGATGGGGGATTCATAATGTTTACACAACGATAGCTGCTCGAGAAATGGCGGTACAGTCGAGTGGACAAAACCAAAGAATTCCTAATCTCCTTATTTATTTGGGACCAGCTTGTTTTTGCCTTATCAAGGCCTCATTATGTCTCATTCCTGTTCATAAGCCATGCATATAATGTGAAAGACAGCTGTGTATGGTAGAGCGTACCAAAGGTCCCGGGTTCGAATCCCGTGATGCCTCTGGGATTGTTCCACACACACGGCGCGAGTACTGGTTTTAAAAGTCTCCAGGAAGCAGACATCGAGCGTGAATAAGCTTGTTTCGCAATCGATGTAAAATAGATAAGATTAAACTAATAAACGTTTACAAGACAAGACAAGTACTACACGCCCTGTAATTATGCCGCCGTTATCCAGTTACCAGACCGCACCGGAAACCGGTAATGGTAGAGTACCCATGGACAAGACAATGTGCTTAGCCTAGTTCAGGTGTCCTGGTATAACCAACTGAATTTCAATAATATTGCCTGATAGAATTTTTAAAAAATATTATGACACCATTTCTCCTGCCGTTTGCAAAGATGTAAAGAATATCTATCAACCTGATCTTTTGTAAATCACTATAAAGCAAAGTGTCTATTGCGCATCGGAACGTTAACTTAAGAATTTAATTGACAGGAAGCAATTATTGCAAGTAACTTGAAAAGCTTCACTTTCTATTTTACTCAATATCTGCCAGAAATACTTTTTTTCTTAAAAAGACAATCAATACTATTCATAACATAAGTTCTTCAGTTCTTTAAGCATTTACCAAAGTGTCAAGACAATTAAGTAATCAGGTAGTTTTTTAGTAAATCACAATGCCGTTAAACCGCTCTCACGACTTCGGACACACATTACTGGTCGTGTATATAACATTGATAATATTGTCCCGTAAGAGAGTATAAACCGAAATAAAATACATTTGGACCTATCTTTTCCTATTACTTTTGTTTTAGAATTTTAAAAAAAGTTGGATAATGGAATGCATATACGTATACATGTTTACGTTAATTCACGATCATAGGAAATATCAAAACATGGCATTTGATAATTGTATACCGACACATAATATGTCCATAATCTACAATTTCACACTTTTCCGAGAAAGGATGCCATTAAGCCAGGTCATACGAAAGTCTACATTCGGGAAATTGCGACCACTGAAAATCCAAATCAGTCTATGTCTCCTCTGTCACAGTCTGACCAGGTTCTTCCCTTTTCGATATCTCGTCGCAGAAGCATCATGGAAGCCACTGGTGAATCGATACGACCAATATCCGACAATATAGGATTGTAATTTGTTCGTAAATGTCTTAAATTCAAACAGTTTCACACCTATGGTGACGAAAAGGTAAGCCATAATCAAAGGTATTAACAAATTATTCGTTGATAATTTGTTGTGAACAATATGAAGAGTTTCCATATCTTTAATAGGAGCTGTTACAATTGTTTATCAGGGAATATAGACTGCATAATGCAATACAATCGATAAATATTTTGAAAAATAAATGGTGCTCATTTCTTAACTCACTGACTAGGTTCCAATTTAAATTCCGCAGTGTGAGCTTTGAAGCGCGACAGCGGTTTTAAAGGCACTGTTACTTGATTAGATTAAAACCGATCATCTTTTTTGACATTTTTGAAAGCATGTTCTGGATGATAGCTCTGGCAGACCTTCAGTAAGTTACAACTCTCAAACTGACTTTATGATATTCAAGTGAAAGCTTCAGCGGGTTGGTATCTAAATCGTTGTTGCAGATATATGGACTTAATGAAATGACGCCGATTGTCTTATTATATTGTGTTAACGTTATTCCCATACAACTTTAAACGATAAAGGTGTTTTTTTTTGACAAACATTGTCTATGTCGAAAAATAGTTTTACTTCAAACATCGACGTCATTTAAAAGTTATAATTTTGCCATCCAATAGTTTTCTCCCGGTTACCTTTCCTGCTACGAAATCGTGAAGTAAAACGTTGTAAAACTGTAGGAAAAGTATTATTTATAGAAACAGTACTTACATTAAACCAGCATGTCATGGCAATACACTATCAGTGATTGTTGTTGTGTATTGTGATAAGCTTATTAACAGCCTGTGTTTTGAAATGAGTATGTGCAATACACCTTAAAAAACAGTTTCACAATCAAATAGATCCACAGTTTAAGTACGACAATGCCGTGAATACAGGGTAATAAATGATAGCTCCTGTAGATTATGCAATTACCGACCCTTCGAAAATATCTTATTTACTTGTTATGACTTATTGCTACAACTGTTAATGGGATTTTTATACCATTTTATTAGTTTAGTTTAGTTTAAACTTATTTATTTTACATCGATTGCGAAACAAGCCTTTGGCTTAGATTAATCACTCTCGATGTCTGCTTCCTGGAGACTTAACCAGTACTCGCGCCGTTTGTGTGGAAAAATCCCAAAGTCAGGACCCGCTCATCACGGGACTCGAACCAGGGACCTTTGATACGAGAGGCCGACGCTCTACCTCTGCACCACTGTCTTCCACTTTTATACCATTTTATAACAAGGTCATCATGATAAAAAACAAATACGCAGTTACCAGTTTGTTTTTGAACACGTATTAAGAACTAAGATTTATCTTATCACAGATGAGAACATTAAATTAGATGCATGTTTACGATACGCCCAACCCTGGGAAAATTACCCATTATTTCTATATAATTTGAAAACAAGTGTTACAATATGATACAATATAATATGAATGAAAGCAATTCGGCAATCAGCGATAAACTAATGGCTATACCTCAATTGGAATTGGCATACACTTATAACTCTATACGTCTTATAACAAATGAAAATTCGTCAATTTTATTAACCCTACATGCAGACCCGTTTTAACTTATATACTACAGACGACTTTTGAAACCAGTGTGACAAAGGGAAAACATGCTCATGATAAGCTGCTTCTCCTTTAGCAATAATGTTTTCATTTTTATTCAATAATTGTTCTTTCATTATTTACATAGAGATTTCATACTTTGACGAATTATTTTTCAAGTAATCTGTTGCAGAATTGTTGTTTGCGTGAAGGAATAAGGTAGGCCTTATCCTGCTGAATAACTGCAACAGGTTTCATCATATGAGCCGTCTCGCGAGAAAACCAACAGCGTGGACTCTGCGTAAAGTATCGACCCGGATCAGCCTAAGCATCCCGCACAGGCTTACCCGGATAGACACTTTTCGTCTCCTGTGGATTTTCTGTTTCAGGAATCATTACTCTATACCTCTACCCCCCTGATACGGAATGTGTCGGCTCGGATCAGTCTGCGCGGACTGCGCAGGCTGATCTGGGTCGATACATTACGCAGAGGCCATACTGTTGGTTTTCTCGCGGGACGGCTCAATTATTACAATTGTGTCAGGTACTTGTATATTCCTATAGAAGTGTTTCAGAAGAATATAAATTAGTAGTGAACCATGTAAACCAAGATTAACATGACCCGCATATACAGGCGGATCTTGGTCTCTATTGTTCGCATGTGCCTTTTAAAATAATGTGGACAATATAGGAAAATGTAAGTTAAGATCGAGTGTGGCAGAAAAGGGGTGCAGCGTATTGTAGTCGATTTTCATTATATAGCTATTTGTAGTTATGCCCCAAAACAACGTTAAAGTTGATAACCAACTTAATCATAAAAGTATATATATTGTTCGGCAACCCTGACTGCCAAATGTTTAAATTCATGATTAATATCCCCCTGTTGAAAAGCTGTCTGATCTATCCAAGGATAGCGTATTGTATGTATATTAATAACTTGTTAAACATGTATTTGAAAATAAAATAATACACAAATTACCTTTACATGTATAGTTTGCCAGAATGTATTTCAAAGAGTCTAAAGATCTGTAGTCCTCAACTCCAAACACGTAGTGTTTACTTGGCTCACTGGCCGTCGCCTGGAGCTCCTGAAAATCAACCCCATCGCCGACACCGATGGCAAACACCAAGACGCCTTTGGCCTTCAACTTGACGGCAGCGGATAACATATGCGGTCTGTCCGTCGACATTCCGTCTGTTATGAGTATTACAACATGAGGTACGTCTTTACGACCACCATACCGGTGACTGAACATGTACTTCCGGATATATCTGAGGGCAGAACCGGTATTTGTCTTCCGACCCACTCGATGGCGTATTCTTTGAAGGGCAATATCCAATAGATCTGGTCTGTTATTTTGCCAAAGATGAAAGTGGACGTAGAACGAATCGGCGAATGAAATGACACCAACTTTGGTTTGCGATGGATTGTTTCCCAGATCGAATTGATTGGCGACATCTTTGATAAAGGTCAGCTGTCTCTGAAAGTCGGGCTTCCATATACTGCTGGAGGAGTCGATGGCAAAGATCATATCTACGGTCTTATGGTTACAGGTACTTCCTGCAAAGAAACGCAATAAAGAAACAAAGATCATAGCATATTTGAGAGGAAGCGTAGATTCAGATCAATACGTGCATCCGTACAATCAGCTTGGAATCCCCACGCTTCGTCAATGGCGTCTTTATAAAGCTTCAGTAACTTGATAGTTGTTTATAGAACTGAAAGGATCGTTTACACTTATGGTTCGTTTGTATTTCATGAATCACATGCCGTATAATGCCCTGTTCCCGTTCCGAAATACTATTCATTATTTTAACAGTACCTCGACGTATTGCCGTTTTGAACAGAAGATTAAAAAACAATGCCAGCATAGTTCATGTGCTCCATTTAATGTTTAGTTTTCAAATCCTTAGCTTAAGGCCAATGCAAATCATAAATTAAATAATAAATAGAGAACGTAGAAGACAGTATAAGAGTTAATGACGCAATTCGAGTAACATCTGTATGTTCACGGGCTTGATTGACAGTTTACATTACTAGCAAAGCAAAACGTGCCAGAAACATTACGTCACTGCCAAGTTTAAGATATTTTGGGTAGAGAATAAAAACAACATATTTTGTATAATACATTTTGTTGTTTGATAGGTTTATACAGTTTTTCGTTTTTTTCTCTCCTTTAACAGTACAAAAACATTGGTCTGGTTGAATTCATTACCCTTCGGTACCATAGTTACAATAAAAGAGCAATATAATCTCTAATCATAATTACGGCACACAGACATAAACGTTAACAATTTCATAACAGCAGACGAATTTTGCTGCAATTGCAGCAGCCGACATTGTAAAGATATTTTGGCAAAAGAATAAATTGCTTATAACGACCGATAATGATACTTTTATAAATAGTGATTTTTCATTTTTTTGTGCCGATATTTTCAAAGTCATTAGCTGCAGATTTGGTGAAATTGGGAAATGATTAAAAGAAATGTGTCAAAAAGGACCTACAATGATAAGCATATAAATATGCTAAAAGTATCTGAAAGGCATAGATAGGTGATGGTGAAAGTTTCCTTTTTTCTCATCTAGGTTGTCCTAGGTACACAAAGACTTGTGTTTCTCTTAACCCTTTCCCTCATACGACAATTCTGCAGCAGACGACATTGAACATATTTTGTCAAAAAATAGAAAATCTCTATATTTGAATGGATAACCTATGACGAAAAGTAGAAAACATTGTGTCAAAAGGAGAAATTGCTCGTTTTGAGCAATTTCTTCTTTTGTCTCTATGTTTTCAAAAAGCCGTCTGCTGCAGAGGCGTCCAAAAGCGTCTATATGAGGGTGAGGGTTAATTAAATGCGCGTTTGAAACTCTTCCTTGGTCAGGAAACAAAGAGATTACTGGTTATAAATTGCTGACCATGGTAAAACGATAAAATACTATGAATCTATTTGACCAGTGTGAAGTGAACATTTTAATTCAACAAGTAAATAATCAATGTATCATAATGTCCTCAAACTTCAGTTTGTGTGCAACGCGTTTTTTTTATGAAAGTTATGGATTTAATTTGAATGTGATTTACCAAAAAATCGCTTATCGAATAAGCTGAGTGGTGTTATGATGACAGTGTGTGAATACAGGAATGTGTTTGTACTAGCCAGTGCTGGCAATCATATAACACATAACTTTGAAGCCTGTCAAGTAAATGACAATGCAATATGTTCACAGTTATGTTCAGATGTGTATCATTTGGTACAACAATCATGTTTTACAATGTGCCCAGAAAAGATTGATTTGATTTAAACTGACAAAGATGCACGATTGTTGCCAGAACTGCATAGCATGCCTGAACATTGCAATTGAACGAACGTATATATATATATACACACCAATTCTTGTCAAATCCTACTTCTGTTTGAAATTCCAATTGTCACAAAACAAGACTCATTACGGTTGTAAGCGTTCAAACTAGTTTTCAGACCATTCACAAAGGTTATTCCCAAATTCTATTTCTAGGAAAGTTTCATTTTAAAAATTTGAAGTTAAAACGCATAGCTCAGAGTAGAAATCATGCTAATTGTACCGTTCCTTTACATGGAAATGCTTGTTTAGTTTGAGCACAAACGATGTAGATTAATAATTTGTCTAAATTATATTTTGCACGGATTTCAACAATGTTTCGGTTATATCATACTATTTTCAGAGTGAAATGCGATTTGAAGAGCACAGCGGAGAGCTTCACAGTAAGTCCGAATTTAAATGGAACTGCCAGTTGGACTAATTAGTATTGCATTTCTTATTTCTTTGATATAAGTTAAATCTATGTTTTCCCTAATGTTATTTAGTCAAGACACTCACAAGACTTGGCAACAAATTCCTTGTGTATACAAATATCAAAGGACGACAAAATAAATTGGACTTCCATATCCTAGAAAATGTTTTGATATGTAAAAACGAAAAACAAAACAAAAACAAATGAGAAACCAGAAGTGCATTGTCTTTAACAATCCGTTATAATAAATACTTCCTCGCAAACATACCATTTTATTGTTAACTGGTAACCTTACGGCAGTATGGAATCGAATCACTGATTGTACCATTTGGTTTAGTAATTATGGAATCATAATACTGGGTGTACAGAGAAGCAACTCGATACAAAAAAGTCAAAACTCATAAAATAGTGCCAAGAAATGCACTGTAGCTGTGAAGGTTTCTTTTGACAGGAAAATGCTTCATTATTAGAAGAGGAATTTATGTTATGTACACCTTATTGCCAAAGAACATTTCCTGTTGAAATTAAAGCTGGACCAAAAATAACTTCGTTGCATCCACAATTAATTACACATTTCGTTCAAATTATCTATCACTAGGATGTTGTTCGCCATATGCCTTATTTTCTTTGATCAAGAAAATAAACTCTTTATGCTTGTTTATTGCATTCGACCATTATGTTGAAAAACGATACCGACTAAAAACGCACAAGAGCTAAAACGGAACAGATGCAACTAAAAACCCTTTTATTCTGCCAAATATACGTGTAAATGCATTAGTGGAATATTGTTCTGTCATGACCAAATAAGTATAAATAGAATCAATTTTAATAAACATATTTAAACGAGGTGCCTGAATGAATTAAAAAAAGGTACCGCCTTTTTCTGCCATTCACTTGGTGACGTCGCTGATACCACTACTAGTTACATGCATGGTTGTGCCTGTAGAAGTTAAACGTTTCCATCACAAACAAACCAAATTGGGAAGCAATATAGCTGTACAAAGCAATCCTTTACACGAATCAGACGCGCATATCTACGCTTAAACGAGATATCAAACCTTAGATTGAGTATATGGATATTGACTTGTCTAAGCCATTCCTAATTATATATACGTTGAGGACACATTTTACGTAGGCGCCTTCATTGGCATCCACGTGGCGCCTCGCTTGTAGTCTACGAGATTTATTGGACGTGTTTTTTTGCTGCTGCACATCAATAAATCATTAGAAAATATTGCAATAAATCGCAATAATTATTTTAACGAAACAGAGTTGATCGACAGGTTGCAATTAATTGTTTTTGGAATGTGATGTAATATCTTTTATGATAACAAAAACTTCTCACTGACGTGCATGATGAAAGCGCTAATTATCTGGTAATGGAACTTTGTAGTAGTTTATGTAAAAGGTGCAACATTCGAATATTTGTACGAAAACGATTTATTATCATCAGCGATTTCCAGTTAAATGAGGGAAGCGTTATTTAGCAATTGTTAACTTTGTACAACAGCTATCCCCAACGCAAATAATGGGCGTATTTAATGTTTTTCAATTCTCATTTGACCATAGGTCCGAACCTTCGTTGTGGATACACAAAAGAATGGCAATCAAAACAGCGTTTAATTTAGCAACAAAATAAGAGCCGTCCCGCGAGAAAACTAACAGTATGGCCTCTGCGTAATATATCGATCCAGATCAGCCTGCGTATTCCACACATATTGATCCGGGACGACACATTCCGTCTCAGGTGTATAGAGGTATAGAGTAATGATTCCTGAAACAGAAAATCCACAGGAGGCGAAAATTGTCTATCCGAGATAGCCTGCGCTGCATGCTTAGGCTTATCCAAGTCAATACTTTACGCAGAGTCCACAATGTTTGTTTTCTCGCAAAAACAATTAATTCAGCTCATATTATTTGCGTAGATTACCCATATTTGCCAATGTCGCTGATTTAGTTGTTAAGATAAGGGAGCCCATTGTTAGAGAAATCGTAAAGGAATAAATATCTTAACATTACAAATACATTTGAAAAGAACAAAACATGCTTTAAATTGAAAATGAACCCCATCCCGATCATATCCATCCCGTCATGTCTGGTATGACTTACATTAAACGACATCCGGTATTTCTAACATTCTTCGTAGTTAACGTATCTCATCAATGTTAAAGTCAATATAAACAACGTTGTGAACGACTGGGTTACCTGCCCATGTGTTCAGTGAAACTGCTTGGTATCTCACGGTTGCCAATCCAAGAATCAAATGACTGTTCCTTTTAGTAGTTGTGATGTTATGTTGATTTGCAACCGTGCACCACCAAATTGTTTAACTGCACACAGGGCTGTTACAAGGCGGAAGATTGGAGAGACAATTACTTACCGTGCACATTGTCGATATGTAGTGAAACAAACAGACACATCTGAAAGTATAAACAAATACAATGAACATGTTTTAAATACTCAGAACACAAAATCGTTCAATTGATTAATGGTTAATTGGAGTTTAACCGCATTTTCCATAGTATTTTTGTTATATCACGGTGTTTTCTGGCTTTTGTTCACCTACACACCACACCACATATGAACCGTCCCGCGAGGAAACCAACATTATGGCCTCTGCGTAATGTATCGACACTTATCAGCCTGCGGAAGCCGCGCAGACTGATCCGGGCCAACACATTCCGTCTCAGGAGGATAGAGGTATAGAGTAATGATTCCTGAAACAGAAAATCCACAGGAGACGAAAAGTGTCTATCCGGGTAAGCCTGCGCGGCATGCTTAGGCTGATCAGTGTCGATACTTTACGCAGAGTCCACAATGTTGGTTGTCTTGCGGGACGGCTCATATGTTGTGTGGTGTAACTGTACAATTATTTTTAAAAGCTATTTGTCTAGTCTTAATGGGATAACAGTTACAGATTTGCTTAATCGCGGAGCCATTTTCCTCGAGGACTATTTTTAGCAAATTGCATCCCGAATAGATATACAAGACCCTTAACTAATAGAACAAACAAATGGAAAATATTCATGGGAAAGGTATGCAAGAGTTGGAACGCAATTTATCCGAAAGATATCACTGATTGGCAATGGTAAATTGAAATGGTAAAGTATACTTTAAATGAATAACTCGTCGTGTTCAAATTAGAATTTCTATTTCAATTCTGATGAGAAAGGATTTTTTTATTTTGTCTAGAGTAGTAACCAGAGTAGTGCCACGACTCATAAAAATGTCAGAATAATTAGACTTAGTGTATTAACAGGCTCCACATATCTATAGGTGCATCTCAAGTTTGCAAATAAAACATTTCTGGTAAATTGCGTAGGAGTCTACGAAATTATAAACAAGTGAAGAAATTTCGAAACAGGAACCCAAAGAAACGCAACTTTTTGTTTACAACATGCACATACTGTATAGGACAACATTATTTACCAATTGAGACGTGGCCGTTATTAAATGCAGTATTTAGAAAAGAGTTCAAAAATGAAAATAATTTGCAGAAAAGTCGTCTGCTGCATGTCAGAGTTATGAATAATGTGCGAGTCGAAAAAGCAATGTTACATCTTGTGTTTTTGGAAATAGTGTCGCAATTGAGTTGTTCACAAGAAAAAAAAATCCCAATATGTTTTAAAATGCCGTCTGCTACTTCAGCGTCGAAAGCCGCCGTTGACAGATGTAGGGTAACAGACATATAACGATTTATATTTCCTGTATGGCGACAAAAGATTTACTTGAGTCTCAACAGTTCGATCACATTATAAGGCTGCAGAAGATTAAAACTTATCTTGAAATTATACGGAAATGGACGCTATATCACCGTCGAGCCCGTCGGGCATACAGTTACAAGTTGCCATTTCTCAACAGTGTACGTTCAGGTCAGCCAATACATCTGCTCCGTTTTATTATAATCTAAACAAGTTGATAGAAGCTTCTAAATAGCTTCTGTAAGTCATGTGTGCACGGTTGAGAGCTTGATCAGACTGTACGAATGCATATGCTGATTTGGAGTTGCTTTGTTCACAAAAGCCAACATTTCCCCCAAGAACGGGTTCATACGGTGTCACACCCTATAGAGCTCACTTCGAATATAGCTCCCCCGGGTAGCTCTATTCGATGAATAGCAAGCGAGCTGTATACGAAAAAAAGCATATACAAAGTCGAATACAGCTCGCATACACTTTGATCAAGCTCACTTCGAATATAGCTCCCCGGGGTAGCTCTATTCGATGAATAGTAAGCGAGCTGTATACGAAAAAAAGCATATACAAAGTCGAATACAGCTCGCATACACTTTGATCAAGCTCACTTCGAATATAGCTCCCCGGGGTAGCTCTATTCGGTAAAAAGCAAGCGAGCTGTATACAAAAAAAAGCATATGCAAAGTCGAATACAGCTCGCGTATACACTTTGATCAAGCTCACTTCGAATATAGCTCCCCGGGGTAGCTCTATTCGGTAAAAAGCAAGCGAGCTGTATACGAAAAAAAAGCATATGCAAAGTCGAATACAGCTCGCATACACTTTGATCAAGTTCACGTCGAATATAGCTCCCCGGGGTAGCTCTATTCGGTGAATAGCAAGCGAGCTGTATACGAAAAAAGCATATGCAAAGTCGAATACAGCTCGCATACACTTTGATGAAGCTCACTTCGAATATAGCCCATGTCGTATGCCATACTGAATGGTCAGCCAGCAAGGTATTCGTTTTGAATGGTCAAATGAATGACTTTGAATGGTCAAATGAATGACTTTGAATGGTTGGCTGAATGGCAAGCTGAATGGTCACCAATAATGGTATTCGATTTTGAATTTTGATTTTGATAAGCTTAACGGTCAGCCAGCATGGTATTAGACTTGTCGCCCAGACTGGTATTCGATTTTGAAAGGTAAGCTGAATAGTCAGCCAGCATGGTATCAAAACTTTGAATGATCAGCCGAATGGCAAGTTATATATATAAATAACGTGATGATTATAACACTTTAACATTATTATTGGATTGAATCTATTGCAGATAGACAGACAGACCTTTGTGAGGTTATTTTTGTTATCTTACTTTGATCATTTTAACACCATAATACACTTCTTAACCCAAGAATACAATTTATAACCATAATGACTGAATGAACTGAAACGACCTCATAATGTCAAGAACCATCTACCCTTGATATATTTTGGGCATGTACAGACAGACCAAACATCCAGCCAGCCAGCCAAATCTCATTACTACATGGCTACTGCATCTCCTCGTCTTTGATCTTTCTTTGATCATTTTAACCCCATAATACACTTCTTAACCCAAGAATATAATTTCTAACCATAATGACTGAATGAACTGAAACAACCTCATAATGTCAAGAACCACCTACCCCTAATATATTTTGGGCATGTACAAACAGACCAAACAGCCAGCCAGCCAGCCAGCCAAATTTCATTACTACGTGGCTACTGCATCTCCCCGTCGCGTGTTTGTATATATAATGAATTTAAATGAATTTTATCTTGCATCAGATAACTGGGGAGCTCTATCCGAAAAAAAAGCAACAAGTACCCCGAATACAGCTCCTCGTTTAGTACGAGAGCTATATTCGGCGAATAGAGCTAACCGGGGAGCTAGATTTGAAGGGGAGCTCTATCCAAAAAAAAAGCAACAAGTACCCCGAATACAGCTCCTCATTTAGTACAAGAGCTATATTCGGCGAATAGAGCTAACCGGAGAGCTGTATACGAAACTGTTTCCGAATATAGCTACCCGGGGAGCTATCTTTGAAGGGGAGCTATATCAAAAAAAAAAGCAACAAGTACCCCGAATACAGCTCCACATTTAGGACGAGAGCTATATTTGGCAAATAGAGTTAACCGGAGAGCTGTATACGAAACTGTTTTCCGAATATAGCTAACCGTGGAGCTATCTTTGAAGGGGAGCTCTATCCACAAAAAAGCAGCAAGTACCCCGAATACAGCTCCTCATGTAGTACGAGAGATATATTCGGCGAATAGAGCTAACCGGAGAGCTGTATACGAAACTGTTTCCGAATATAGCTACCCAGGGAGCTATCTTTGAAGGGGAGCTCTATCCAAAAAAAAAAAGCAACAAGTACCCCGAATACAGCTCCTCATTTAGTAGCCGGGGAGCTTTATTCGGCGAATAGAGCTAACCGGAGAGCTGTAAACGTAACTGTTACCGATTATAGCTACCCGGGGAGCTATATTCCGGGGGGAAATCCACTAACAATCAAGATCGACAATCGTATTAAAGTGTTGGCGTGCACGCGGATGAACAAACACGCCCAAACCGCCACAGTGACTTATTCCTTATTTGTCGAAGCACCAACACACCAAATGATATATTTATCGTGTTGGCATCACTTTTTGTCGTTATGGCGTGTTCTAACTCCGGTGATGGTTCACCATGACGCAAACACGAGCTGGCAACACATCAGCCACAATAATTGGGCGACCGCTGCATTTCAACCAATTTACTCCAATCTATTCACGCCTTATCATTTAGCGATTCATCAGAAACTTGATTCATAGCGGAAATCAGTGTAGGAGTGTGTTGATTAATTAGTTTTGCCAAGTATTACGTGTTAAACTTTTTTCGAACTGAAACCCACTTCATCAGACTCATTTAGCACAGGAAGATTGTACGTTACAATGAATCACTGGCTCCAATTCCACCAAACCAAAGCGGCTAAGTGCTACTAATATACTTTTATTTGTTTTCATCATTTTTTGATTTCTTTATAAAAAATACCTAAAATACAATTTCTTAACTCTTTCAGCGCCAATGGCAATATTGATGTTTTTTGCAAACAATACAGATTCAGGTAACGAGCTGTCTCACCTGAAATCAGCATTGTTTGGCTTTTATTCATCAAAATAGTCCCAAACCTTTATTACATGAGAAATGGAATCAATCGATTTTGAACATGGAAGAGTCTGCTTTAAACATTTCGGCGCTGTAAGGGAACTATTTATGTCAACTTAAATAGTTTACTAAAACATGAATGGTGGAATGTGTTCCAACCGTATTTAAGATTTTTAAGTATTACTGGGTGGATGCTAAGTTCGGTGGAACTGAAGCCTGGTTTAACTCTTTCAGCGCCAAAGGCAATATTGAGGTTTTTGCAAACAATACTGATTCAGGTGAGTTAGCTCGTGACGAGCTGTCTCACCTGAAATCAGCATTGTTTGCATTGTTTGCCTTTAAGTTATCAAAATAGTCCAACCTGTTATTACATGAGAAATGGAGACGCCCGATTTTGAACACGGAAGAGTCTACTTTAAACAATTCGGCGCTGAAAGAGTTAATTGAATGGCGCACAGCAGTAAAACCCGACCGTTAACCATTTGCGACCAATGTAAATCTAAATAAGCCAGCCACTTCGAGCAGTGGGAGGCACTGTACTGTTCTCACACTGGTCATACTCGTAGATGGTTTCAAGAAACGTCTGTAAATCAGTACCAATTTTGATCCTTTAGCATAGATGCACAGACAGATCTTTGTCGACGCGTCTACTCATTCAGTTAAATCTTTCCCACATACAACAAAACTATAGGAGACGATTTTGAAAATATTTTACCAAAAATAGGGAAACTTTCTATAAATGAAAGAACATTTATTGAATAAAGTTTAAAACAATGTGGCAAAAGGAGATATTGCTTATATGTTGTATAAAATTCGCAAATGGTTCAAATGCCAGTTTAGTAAGGATTCTCAGACAGTTCTTGAAAAATATCTACAGTGTTGACTGCATTGGTGTAAATTCAGAGTTTAATTTACTTTGCATTGGTCACAACGACCCTTAGGTTGTATTGTCCTGAACACTTTACCATTTCACACTTACAACAAAACTGCAGCAGAAAACACACGTCTAGGGGGGAAAGGAACATATCTTTAAATGAAAGTATATAACTAAGAATATATTTTAAAACATTGTTTTTAAATGTGTCAAAATAAGTCAGATGGAAAACAGTCATAGCATTTGGATGCACCGACATAAATATTGTGGAAAGTGCTGGTAAAGACTGAATCCCAGATTCGATGAATTTAAAAATGATGATGGGTCATCAGATTATTATTTTCTTTCTCTTTTAAACTGATAAAACCTTTGCTTTAAAAGATAAAGGGTATATCTTAATTTCTCCACCCTTATATTTATATAAACACGTGATGATAAACTGAACTGTACGATCAGTAAATTTCAGTCGAAATTTGTATTCAAGGCACGCAATTAAACTGTTCCCGTTTACAGACGCTTTGTGATGCCCCTGTAACAGAAAACTTTTGAACACATTGAGACAAAAGGAGAGTTTTGCTAATGATGAAAGATTTCTCCATTCTCCACACTGTATTCAACTGTATATTTAATAATTTCTAAAAACTCTCATTTATGGAGATTTTTCTTTTTATTGCCTGGATATTTTCAAAGTCGTCTGATGTAGATTTGTTGTATGTGGGAAAAGGGGGTTTAGATATATTTCATATTATTATTTACATATTTAAGAGCACACCCTGTTGAAACTGTTCGTGTCTTGTTTTTGTTTTCCCATTCCGTTACAAGCCTTTTTGTTACAATTAAAGAAATGAGCAAGTTTTTATGTAAAAGTTAAGTTTCCATCTCATAGTTCATGGAGATGATTATGAAAAGTTCGAGGTAATAGAAGGTATATTGAAAGAATATATTTAGAATTGAATACCCCACCCTTTTTTAAATGTCGCCCTGTTCATTTTTTTAAAAATAATTTTAAACCTTTCACTGCCAAATTGCACAAAGTCCACTCCTCCATGTTGAACATTTAACCAATCTTTATTTCATCCAAGAGGAAATTTTGTAAAATTTAATGTCTAAGTGGCAAACAATGCATATTTCAGTAGAGACAGCTCGTAACGAACTGTCTCACCTGAATATGCATTGTTTGCAAAAGCCTTAATTTGCTTTTGGTAGCGAAAAGGTAAAGGAGGATTAACGCACAATTCCAAACTTAATTCTATGGATGTGCACAATTATATCCCGTCGACACGATCTATCACAAAGTGTGTTAACACTTGTCCTGCATTATCTTTATATCATCCGTTAGTATCGCCATGTTCGAGCGTACTCATGGAGTATATAAAACAATAGATTATAATTCACCGATGTGTAGGTTGATTCTGGTCTTCGTGATGTTCAATTGTTGATGAAATTGGAATAACCTTCATTATATTCAATTGATGATATAATTGGCATAACCTTCATTATGTTCAATTGATGATATAATTGGCATAACCTTCATTATGTTCAATTGATGATATAATTGGCATAACCTTCCTTATATTCAATTGATGATATAATTGGCATAACCTTCATTATATTCAAGTGATGATATAATTGGCATAACCTTCGTTATGATCAATTGATGATATAATTGGCATAATCTTCATTGTGTTCAATTGATGATATAATTGGCATAACCTTCATTATGTTCAATTGATGATATAATTGGCATAACCTTCATTATGTTCAATTGATGATATAATTGGCATAAGGCCACACCAATTTGATATCTTGGTCATTGGATTTTATTTTTTTAAATTAGGGGCGAGCGAGCGAAATTTTTATTTTTATTTTTATTAATGTTTGGTCTTCGGATTGTCCATTTTAAAAACTGAAGCGATAATTGATGTGCTATTAATACAAATTTAATACACTGGTGTGTAATAACAATAAATCAACGATTGTGAATTTTCTTTCACCGAGATATCCTTATCTTTGATGGATAGAAATTTAATAAAGACCAGAATTTAAGTTTAAAACCTGAAATGAAGCTCGAACCAACATCAGTGATCTACAGTTGAAGATTTTAACCACTCATAGTCAAGTTAGTAAGTGGGGAATATGGGCTCAACATCAAACTAATTGCAACAGAAATGATATTATTGTTTTTTGATAGTTTGTTACCTATAACATCACTGGTAAAAAATCTACAGAGGGGAAATTGGTATATTTCCCTTATTTATATGATAACCCAAATAACCCAAAAGGTAGAATACACCAGAGATATATAAACACATATGTGTTTATAAATATGTTTCTGAAAACAACAACTGTTATCAACATCGTTTCTAAGTATCTATGCAAGGAACAAATTTAAGCGGACATTGTACCTTAGTTTTAACATATATCTAACACAAATGTAATCTGAATATAAAATATACTAAATAAAAATGATTTTACCAACTTTGTATCAATTTATAGACATTTGTGAGGTATATCTTACCCCGCCCACTTGCGCAAGCAGGCATACACATAACACTAAACAGTGCCATAAAGTAACTTAGATACACAAGCAATCAATCAATTTGAGCAAAGGCTTGTGCAGAAGACTTCTTCAACAAACAGGCCGACTAATGCACATCATGACGACAAATATTAAAAACATTGTAGACAAAGAGCGTATTGCTCTTACAAAGCATACCTTTTCAACACTGTTTAACATTTTGTTCCGGATTTTAATTATTTTCCTTACGCAATAGCTATTAGGCTATATGTATATGTAATGAAAAAAACAACAAAAACATTGCTGACAAAAGGAGCAATCTCTCTACAAAGTTTTCAACACTATATATAAATAGTTCTTCAAGATTTACAAATATTACATTTTGCTTCATAAAGTAATCAAAGATAATGAATTTAAATCAGCATATCGGGGAAAGACAGTATAATGCAAGGTTAAGGATATAGGGAGTTATACTTATTACTATAAGAACTTACAGACTAATCTCTAATATAACTACGATGATAGTTTAGTTTAAACTTATTTATTTTATATCGATCGCGAAACAAGCCTTTTGCTTAGATTAATCACTCTCGATGTCTGCTTCTTGAAGACTTAACCAGTATGGAAAAATCCCAAAGTCAGAACCCGCTCATCACGGGACTCGAACCAGGGACATGTGACACGAAAGGCCGACGCTCTACCTCTGCACCGCTGTCTTCCACAGTGATAGATATGTGGGAAATGGTTAAAACTTGTGCCATTAAGTATAAATATGATTTTGTTTGTGTGCCCTACAATGGAGATTTAAAGAAGATAGCATTATCTATATTTAAGTATGAAAGGCATTCATTTTTTATTGAGGTGAAGTTCATCATGTTTTAGCCCTATCATGGCAAAAGGGGTCTTGTTGCTTCTGTATTGTATTGTATGTTGGTATCACATCAAGGTAAAAGAGCTGGGCAGCACCTCATATTTGTCATAGAAACATACAGTTCCCCCTCCCTAGATCAACACCGTACAGAGGCAAGTTAACCCTTTCCCACATACAACAAATCTGCAGCAGACAACTTTGAAAGTATCTAGGAAAATTCTAAAGAAAGCTCTATAAATGTAGGTATAATTACTGAAAAGATTTGAGAACACTGTGGCAAAAGGGGAAATTGTCATTTGCTGCAGAGGCGTCAGAAAGGTTTTTTATGTGGGAAAAGGTTAAAGATGTACAACCGTTCTAAAGAGGTGTTGCTCTTAAGAGATTTAAACATTCTCCGAATAGAATCACTTTTCTAAGGAAAGCTCTATAAATGTAGGTATAATTACTGAAAAGGGTTGAGAAGACTGTGGCAAAAGGGGAAAAAGTCATCTGCTGCAGAGGCGTCAGAAAGCGTTTTTATGTGGGAAAAGGTTAAAGATTTACAGCCGTTCTAAAGACGTGTTTCTCTTAAGATATTTAAACATTCTCCGAATAGAATCACTTTTCGGGTCATCTGAATGCTGACAATTTAGGAAAACATTATGGGAAATGGAGAAATTGCTAATGGAGACCAAATGTCTTCTTTTCGTGCAATGTTTTCCACTCTATTCCCCCAAAATAACCTGACTTTTTTTAAATATTTACTGTTTGCGTTTTGTAAGAATATGGAGAATGTGGTTCTATAGAGGTTTCTATTTGCTCCACAGAGGTGACATTTTGAGAGACTATACTTTGGTGAGCTTATAATTGCTCATCTTGATGTAGCAGAACAGGGGGTCTCGGATGAAACTTTGAAATGTATAGTCCATCGTATCAGAGCTCTAGATAACGCTTGTACAATGTATTTAAATCTCCAACCTCCTTTGACGACCCTCAAACCCTATGTTGTGGGTATTTAAAAAAAACTCGTCTCACTAACATAATTATTTTGCGTACCCACGACATAGGGCTATGTATGTAAAGCCAAAATAATAGTATTCTTTCAAAAATACCTGTTTACTCCTTCTTAACCTTTTCCCACATATATACACACTCTGACACCTCTGCAGCAGATGACGACTTTTAAAAACATTGTGGCAAAAGAAGAAATTGCTCAAAACTTATTTCAGAAATCATACATTTATTTATAGAGATATTCCGTACTTTTGTCTAGATGTCAAGATGGAAAGGGTTAATAGCTAGCTCTCTGTCTTGAGTCTTAGATGTTCACAGATGCAATATTTAGAGCCCTTTCACAGCTGACTCGACTCTTCCTTATTTACAGTAATTCATTAGTTACAACATTATTTACAAAATGGACTGACAATTTCTCCTATGTTGTATATAATGTTTTCTGCTTGACTGACAAAAGAAGACCCCCTCAAAGATTAACATTTTTATAGAAAGCAACGTGTTTTTAAAGATTGCTGTTTTTGATATCAAACAAACATGCTGTAAACAATAATTGGTAGAAAATTACTGGTGAATACTTAAAATAATTGAATTGAAATATCTGTTTTGTTAATTTTTTCCTACCCTTTGCTCAATAATTATTAACCCTTTCCTATATACAACAAATCTGCAGCAAACGATTTTGAAAACATCTGAGGAACATGTTGAACATCGCTATAAATGAACGTCAAATATTCAATGGAAATTTAACATTGTGGCATAATGAGAAATTGTTCACTATGTGCAATTTCTTCTTTTGCCAAAGGGTTTTCACATTTTGTGTGATGTAAATTTATCAAATGCATCTGCATTTTGGAAAAGGTTAAACATTTTGGCAACCAATATTAGCTGGACTTGCATGATGTGTTGGTAAAGACGAATGGCTGTTCCAAGATTGCATGTCCTTTTGACTTTTGAAAACATTGTTGCAAAAAGAGAAATTGCTCATAACAAGCAATTTATCCTTTTGCCTTGATATTTTCAAAATTATATATTCAATAACTGTAATTTTATTTATAGAGATAGTTTTGTCTTATGAGTGGGCGTTCCAGCCTTTGGGAAAGGACACCTAGCGTGAGGGAGTAGCGTGAGAGAGTAGCGTCCTTTTCACTGATTTGTATACGCTTATTATTTGTGTCTTTTATGGTTATAAATAACCAGTGTCTTTGAAAGTAAATAATACAACCGTGACATTGTAGGGATTGAAAAAAACTAGGGGGCCCTAAATTAGAGAAGAAATCATTATTATCTAACGAAGGCTCTGAACAGAATTTAAATGGGAATAACCATGTCAGTCGTAAAAAAATCGATGCCCCTGTATACATATATGGAAAAGAAAGGACAATGCACGAAAAATGTTAACCTTTTCCCACTAACAGAAAATCTGCAGCAGACAACTTTGAAAACATCTTCGCAAAAGTATGGAAACTTTCTATAAATGAAAGTATAGTTACATGTATATAACAGAGTTGAATACAAAGTGGCGAAAGGAGAAATTACCTGTTTTGAGCAATTTATTCTATTGTGACAGTGTTTTCAAATGTCGTCTGTTGCAGAGTAGATGTCAGAAAGCTATAGGTGGGACATTTAAGAGTTAACTTGATACAAGTACATGTAATGTTGTTTAGAAAAGATGGATTAAATAGTAACTTTAATTATTTCCCACATCTCAACAAATCTGTAATAGACACCTATGAA
Organism: Serripes groenlandicus; assembly: GCA_031761405.1. Lineage (NCBI taxonomy): Eukaryota > Metazoa > Mollusca > Bivalvia > Cardiida > Cardiidae > Serripes > Serripes groenlandicus. Next base: position 85,006,157 of record JASEVX010000002.1, on the reverse strand, counting down.
AACATCTGGACAACAAATTGATTTTTTTTTCTTTTGTAACAATGTGTTCAAAACTCGTATTTCAACTATTCAATTATTTGTACTTTCATAATTATATAGAGAATTTTCGTATTTTTTGCCTAAATATGTTCAAAGTCGTCTGCTGCAAATTTGGTGTACGTGGGAATGGGTTAACTTTAGGGACTGAATCCTGTCTATCCTCTGTGCAGCATAGACTTGTGCATGGGGAAGCATAACATAAGCACTCAGGGGTCAAGGTCAGGATGACGGTTTCGGTGAATTACGAAGGCAGCGACACGCTGTGAACTTAAACATAATATGTTTTGCTAAAATAGACAGTTGAAAAACATATTAGAAAATGACAAATTGCTCTCTTTGAACAATTTCTGATATACATGTATTCATATTATTTTGTCAAAACCCAATGCTTCAGATGTGAATGCTCTAACCACTACCCACTGACAGATGGACAAACAGACAGATACACAACACATTAATTATTCTCAAGTTTCATTCTGGCAAGGCAGATTACGCAACAATAGGTTACATGTGTGGTGTAATGGTACAGTGTATGCCCAAGGTACAGGACGCGCCGGTTAAATCCCCGGCCGTGTCATACCAAATACTTGATAAATGGTAATGATGGCTTTCCCTCCTTGGCTCTCAGGGTTGTGAGCTAAGTATTAGGAATAATTGTTGAAAGTGGCGTAAAACACCTTAACAAACAAACAAATATATATTGAGATTAGTAATTTTGCTATGAATGTTCTTCGCACATGAGCATACATATGTATGTTTTTGTGTGTTTTAGAGACATTTTTATAACTATTATAAAACTATATAGGTATTAAACCTTCGTTATGTTCAATTGATGATATAATTGGCATAACCTTCATTATATTCAAGTGATGATATAATTGGCATAACCTTCGTTATGTTCAATTGATGATATAATTGGCATAACCTTCAGTATGTTCAATTGGTTCCTTAGCTTGAATGCGCTAGCAGGATATTTTTCCACACGTGTAATATTTACGAAAATATTGGTTTTCCTGGAGCACCGCGTAGTTTAGTTCTTGAGCACCGCGTAGTATAGTTCTTGAGCACCGCCTAGTATAGTTCTTGAGTTGTTTAACGACAATACAACACAATGACGTGCTGTTTCGGGGATGCAATCCGTATCATTTGTTCATGCCACATAGCGTGAATAAAGGAAGTAAAATGTGTATTTACGTCAGGGACGTAGATAAGATCTACATTCCTGATTACGTTAATGTTGGTTTACCTGGAGTGGAGCACACTTCTCTTTTTTGTCTGATGCGACACGTATACGTTAAAGTGACGACGGGATTTTATTTATAAATTGCAACTCATTACATAATCCTCTGCAATCGTGTATAAACCATTTCACAGTCTAATAACGTTTAATGAGATGATGAAGCCCTTCACAGGATCGACGCAGATAATAATATTATGTTTTTCTTTCTTGTTTTCAAAATGAAATGTTCCCAAGACATGAATCATTTCTATCTATCTTATCGTCTCTCATCGCAAACCACTTTTTTTCTTCTTTTATACTGAGAATTATGCTAAATTATCAGTAAAGTGTTTTATTTTCTTAGATAAATAGTTGTTGATAATATTGGTAATATGATATTTCATGCAATATCCCTTTACAACTATACAAAACCATATATGAGCATATACAAATGAACGCACTACACTGGTCACAACACATTGTATTGTGAAGAAACTGAGAATTTGTCTTTTTTAAAACTTAACGTATATCGTCGAGATTCTGCACGATATGGTTAGCATTTCAATTCAAACTTTTCTCAACAATTTTCAACTGAGCCAGTAAAGCTTTGCAATCATAAATTATTTCCCCACAGTTCGTAGTTGTCGTTTGTTTAAATGTTTTTTACACAGCCTTCAACAATATTTCAGTTATATAATGGCGTTTCCTGGATCAAATATATGTCCTACCGGTATAGGTTATCCTGTATTGATATCCCCGCATTGAGCATCAAGGAGAGAAGTCATGACTACCATTTCAAAATCCTTTAACCCTTTCCCCCATACGACAATTCTGCAGCAGACGACTTTGAACGTATTTTGTCAAAACATAGAAAATCTCCATAATTGAATGGATAACCTATGACTAAAAGTGGAAAACATTGTGGCAAAAGGAGAAATTGCACGTTTTGTGCAATTTCTTCTTTTGTCGCTATGTTTTCAAAAAGCCGTCTGCTGCAGAGGCGTCAGAAAGCGTCTATATGAGGGAAAGGGTTAATATGACCCGATCGGAGATCGAACCTGAGGCGAACGATCACGGAGACGATCTTATATGTAGAAGCTCATAACTTCTACTATAGTCAAAGTGTTTTCAACCCTTATCAAAGATAATACTTTCATATCTAGAGAGTTTCCATATGTTTGAATAGGTGTCTTCAAAGTCGTCCGCTACATATTTGTTCGTATAGGAGAAAGGGTTGACATCTAAGGTAAATTGTGTCAATGAAAAGCCCTAGTTATGCTGTCTTCTGCACATTTCTACATGTTAATTCTGATTGAATGGTTTTGTGATGTGTTCAGATCGACGGCTTGGCGTGAAACGGTTGTAACTAAAATTTGTATTTTTTTACCAAGGTTAATCACCTCGCCATAAAGTCTTTATAAGCGTTAAATCAATTTTCTTAGTAAACAATGGCAATTTAGGTGCCATTGGTCGTTCTGATTAATGGCACCTAAATTTGCATGTTTACAAAGGGGTCAGAATTGCCCCTAAACCAGGGTTTTCAAAATAGGGTTTTAGATACAACCGTTTCACACCAAGCCCTCGAGATATTCGCTAATTCCCCGTCCGTATTCTGTCAGTAGAGTAAAAGAAATATGCAAACATAACCAAACATAAGTTGGTCTAAGTTAAAAAGTATTAGCCCCGGTAGCTCAATCGGTAGCGACGCAGGCTGCCAATCCAGGGGTTCTGAGTTCGAATCCCAGCTCGGCCAACATTCTTTCCGACTTTTGACAGAAGTCACTGTGACAAGCGTCATTCGTCTTTCACCAGTGGGCTTACAGTCTATGCGGAAAAAGCAGCCAGTAGCTTGGAAAGTATGTTGTGTGGATTACTGGTGTGGGGGAAGACAGGAAACATATGAGTAGGTGAACTGGCCACCGTGATATGACTAAAAAAGTGTTGAAACCGCCTTAAGCCCAAATCAATCAATAACATTTAAAAAAATAATCTTACACAAACGGTTATGGTCTTCGCTAACAAGGACAGCAGTTATATTCTTTACAAGTCTAACTAAAGTGTTATGGACAGACATATATAATAAATTGCAAACAATAAATTATATCAATTATTTATTATATAATGAAATTTTTCCTTTTGCTACACTGAATTCTACTCTGTTCAATAACTTAACTTAGATTTATAGATATGTTTAATATATGTTTGTCTGCAAGTTTGCATAGTCATTTGCTGAAATTGTGTTGTATATGGGATAGGGTTAAATGTTATTTAATTCGTGCGTCAGAGGCTAGCTCTATGATTACTGAGTTTGTAAGTTATTGTTTAGCCCGTAAGCAATACATTGGCGTAATGCCTAGACAACGCTAACGTAAATCTCCCATTGTAATTGCATGTATGGCAAAAAACGCATGCAAAAAGAACATTCTTACACCATATAGTAAACATATGTTGGTTTGTGAATAGTGTCAGTTTTGTATTTTAACTGATTTATTTGCTCTCACTTTACTAAATAACAACATAATTCCATAATCCGGCCTTTATGTGTATTAATTTGCGCATAAGTTTATGACAAAGGTATGGAGGCAACGCTAGTTGGTAATGAGTTTTTTCTTTGATGTGCTACGAGAATTTATATCTCGACAATAAATCACAAACGACTATTAGAGTCAGCTTTACGAGTGTGAGATTAATATAATAAACTGATCCGCTATTCCCATAATTTTTAAACATTTATCAGCCGTTGTTTTTATTTAGAAGTTCTCAAAAAAGAAAAACAAGGGCACCGCAAAGCGGATGCATTCCCTCGGTATTCAATTTAAAAATATGGCTAAAAATATGGCCAATGACCTGGATATTAATGTTATGTACCGGAAAACTAATGTTATGTGTCCTTGCTTTTATTAAATTGTTATTAATGTTATGTACCACATAACTAAGTGTAAGTTGTCATTGTCTCCGCCTTTGGCCTTTGCCAAATGACCCCGCCTTTGCCTGTTGACATTTACAACCAATAGGCTTCTAGATCTTACCGTATACTAAATGTATGGCAAGTTTGGTTATGATCTGTCAAGAGATGACCAGTGTAGAGTGGTCACAAGATTGTTCATATGGGAAAATAGTCAAAGTTCAATTTTGACTTTGACCTTTTACCTATGACCTTGAAAATAAATAGGCTTCTAGACCTTGCCAAATACTAACTGTATACCAATTTTGATTATAAGATCGGTCGAAGGGAGTTCAGTGTAGTGGTCACAAGGTTGTTGATATGGAATAGTGAAAGTCTAATTTTGACCTTGACTTTAACTTATGACCTTGAAAATAGATATAGGCTTCTAGACCTTGCCATATACTAACTGTATGGCAAGTTTGGTTATGATCTGCCAAGAGATGATCAGTGTTGAGTGGTCACAAGGTTGTTGATATGGAATAGTGAAAGTCCAATTTTGACCCTGACCTTTAACCTATGACCTTGAAAATAAATAGGCTTCTAGACCTTGCCATATAATAACTGTATGGCAAGTTTGGTTATGATTAGTGTAGAGTGGTCACAAGGTTGTTAATTTGGGGGAAAAAGTCCAAGGTTGTCGATATGTAAAATGAAATTCAATTTTGACCTTGACCTTTAACCTATGACCTTAAAAATAGATAGGCTTCTAGACCTTGCCATCTACTAACTGTATACTAAGTTTGGTAAAGATCGATCGAAGGATGTTCAGTGTAGAGTGGTCACAAGGTTGTTGATATAGGAAAATAGTCAAAGTCCAATTTTGACCTTGACCTTTGGTTAAGATCGGTTGAAGGATGTTTAGTGTAGACTGGTCACAAGGGTGTTTATATGGAATAGTCAAAGTCTAATGTTTACCTTGACCTTTGACCTATGACCTTGACAATAAATAGGCTTCTAGACATTGCCATATACTAACTGTATACTCAGTTTGGTTGAGATCGGTCGAAGGATGTTTAGTGTAGAGTGGTCACAAGATTGTTGATATTGGATAGTCAAAGTCTAATTTTGACCTTGACCTTCAACCTATGACTTTGAAAATAAATAGGCTTCTAGACCTTGCCAGATACTAACTGTATATTAAGTTTGGTTAATATCGGTCGAAGGATGTTCAGTGTAGAGTGGTCACAAGGTTAATACGGACGGACGGGCGAACGTACTCGTGAAGTGTATTTGTGGGGTTATTTCTTTTGTTTCAAACTTGTGGGTTGCAATCCACAAGTATACTATTCATTCCGTAATTATTCCCCTTTTACGGAATGAATAGCATTAATATGCAAATAAGATACAAAACAAACAAAAACAATATTTATTTAAGTGTCTTTATAAGAGTAATGGATGGGTCAAGTGTCAAGATATGACTCGATCGCATTGAACTGACATTGTCACGTGATTCATTCCGTCTGAGAACAAATAATTGCTGCAACTTGACCTAACATGCTGTTTTTGCATCCGAGCTATATAATACAAAATAAGCCTCTTCTGGCAATTGTGGGTCTTATTGATTCTCAATAAAGGAAAATATATATAAAACTTATCCCTTTCCCATATATAGCCTCTGCAGCAGACGACTTTTGAAAACATTGTGACAAAAGTAGAAATTGCTCAAAACCAGCAAGGTCTTCTTTTGCCATAATGTTTTAACTATTTTTAAGTCATTACACCTATATTTATAGAGCTTTTCCATGTTTTTGCCTACTTGTTTTCAAAGTCGTCTGCTGCATATTTGTTGTATGTGGGAAAGAAGGGTTAAGCGGTAGTTATTTTTGTTTAAAAGATAATGCTATGCTTAATAACATAAACACACAATCAAATACGCTGGTGATACTGCAGTCTCGCATGGGTCCTCAATGAATGCGGATGCATCGAGTCCGCATAGCGATTAACGCGGCTCAAATGTAAATTGTTGTCAATAGCTTCCCGAAAGTGTCTGTTATAATTAACGAAACATCAATATGCAGATCAAACTACTGTTCGGATGCACAGTTTATTCTGGATCTGTGTCTACATAAGGTGTTCAGTAGACGACAGGTGAATGTGTTAGGGATGGATCGGCCCTTTCTTTACATTGTCCCACATGCAAAGAAATCTGTACTGACCAGACCATATTCAAAACACCTTGCCTAACCTGTAGAAAATCGCTATAAATGGCCAGTATAATATTAAATAGGATTAAGTTCTCATTTCGAGCTATCTCTACTTTTGTCACAATGCTTTCAAAAGTCGTCTGCTGCAGATGCGTCTCAACATGCGTTTACAAATGTGATGACGCGTTTGTTATAAGGTGTATTGTACTAGGTAGATCTATAGTGTATTGCATAATACCTACACGATGTTCTATTTCCGGACATTGATTACTTATTGTAATCTTTATACTGATAGAGACAAATGATTAAACCTTCTAAAACAGGCGAAAACAAAAATCCAATTTATCGGAACACGATTCTGTATTATAAGTATTACCCGATTAAGAATACAGTGTGGTTTTTATTACAACAAACTGCGTAGGAGAAAACAGAACGCAAATCTCGAATTCCCGATGAGTATTGAGATAAATCTTTCCGTTGGGCGTTTCCGAGATAAGGTACAATTTTATATCTCATGAAACTGACAGTGTGCACAGAGGAAATGAGTCGTCCCGCGAGAAAACCAACAGTGTTGACTCTGCATAAAGTATCGACCCGGATCAGCCTAAGCATGCCGCACAGGCTTACCCGGGCAGACACTCTTCGCCTCCTGTGGACTTTCTACTTCAGGAATCATTACCCATTTCCTCTATCTTCCTGAGACGGAATGTGTCGGCCCGGATTAGCCTGCGCAGGCTGATCTGGGTCGATACATTACGCAGATAACATAATGTTGCTTTTCTCGTGGGACGGCTCAAATATGAAATCGTTTGTTGATCCTTCTAACAAAGTTGATCCGATTTCAAAGCGGAACCACTAATCCTCATTAAAACTGTTCGTGTTTTTGACGCAGGCGCAACGGCCTTTTTTGTACCAACGTTGAACGAGCCAGAAATGTCTAGATAGGGGGAGGCGAACTCTCCCTTTGTACCAAACAAAACCATATACTGAGGGTACTCAATATAATCGCATCAGTTAAACTATTCTTTAGAGTACCCACAACATAAGAATAAGGGGTTAAGTAAGGATTGTCACTTCTATCTTAGTCTTAAGCAAATACTTGATCATACACTTGACCATTTTGTTCATGGGGTCTAGAGAAGACATATATGGTTTAGACTAAGATCAGATTAGTGAGTATTGATCCTATTTATGACGAGTATAGATAAAGACCTGTTTGCATAAACATGTTATCTGATAGAAAAGGACAGACTTTGTAAAGGGTTTCCGCATAAACATGTTATCTGATAGAAAAGGACAGAGTTTGTAAAGGGTTTCCGCATAAACATGTTATCTGATAGAAAAGGACAGAGTTTGTAAAGGGTTTCCGCATAAACATGTTATCTGATAGAAAAGGACAGACTTTGTAAAGGGTTTCCGCATAAACATGTTATCAGATGGAAAAGGACAGAGTTTGTAAAGGGTTTCCGCGAGTATTCACGGGTTGATTCCAAACGATTGGTTTTCTTAGATAACGGCTCGAAAGGACGATCTACCTACAAACATATCAAGTCGCAAATTTATTTTTTGCAGAGCGGTCGTAATCAGCACCGTCTGAGACTCTTCATAATAAGAAATAATAAGAATCGTAATAAGAAAGTGAATGAAAGAGCATTACATTCTGTATCTTACACTATGCATTACTTTCTGTATCTTACACTATGCATTACATTCTGTATCTTACACTGCATTACATTCTGTATCTTACACTATGAATTACATTCTGTATCTTACACTATGCATTACATTCTGTATCTTACACTATGCATTACATTCTATATCTTACACTATGCATTACATTCTGTATCTTACACTATGCAAGTCACACAGACTGTTTTGTTAGCCCAAGTTCTGAGATCATCATCATGATGGCTGCTTTCTAATAAGGTGAGAAACAATATGTAATATCAATCAATTTGGAAATATTATCTTAATACATCTTTGAAATTATTATAGGAAAAGGATCTCGATATGACCAATTTCTCTTTTTTCTATCAATGTTTTTCAAAGGTCGTCAGCAAATACGTCATGTGTCGTCTTCACTAATGTAAAGGGTTTATAAAGTATCATTCCCTATAAGAGAGAAGTAATAGCCTGTGAAATGTTGTCATTCATTATAGTTGGGTGTTCCTCTTAACATATAACCCGCTAACAATTTGTCTATTGTCTTAAATTGGCTAGTATCTCATGTAACTAATGCGTAGCTTCGAGGTTTTAGCAAATACAAAGGAAAATACAAATGTCGTATGGCGCGTCAACTCTAATCAAATACGTTTAGTTCAAACTTATTAATTTCAAATCGATTGCGAAACAAGCTTTCAGTTTATATAAATCAATCCCGACGTCTGTTACATTGAGACATAACAAGTACTCGCATCATTTGTGTGGAAAACCCCATAAGGTAGAACCCTCTCATTGCGGGATTTGAACACGGGACCTTTGGTTCGGGAGGCCGACACTCTACCACTGCAACTGTCTCCACATCAAATATGTGCTGATCTGGATCTACACAAGTTGCAAATTACTCACGATTTTCGAAGAGCGGCGTTCATTTTGATAAGAGCTTTGAGTTAAGAAAGAATATGGATCTGAATCTGTTTATTGGACATATAGACAAAGGGCGATTTAATCACACTCTTTTATCATTATCGCCTATTTCCATTGCGTTATACACTCAGTCCAAAACAATCAACAAGTTGACGACAGTCATAGCGAAAACATTATATTGCGTGGATTTAGCAAGTAACATCTAACTCCTTGATACATCCTCCTTCATATTTTGCGACATTAATTGGTTTAGGAATTAACATAAACGAATGTAAAGAGCGGCAATGGAATATACAGAAGTAAAGGATGATAATATAATTTGAATATCACTTCAGTTTCCTGCCATTGATACATCTCTTCTTGCACGTTCATTATGCAAATATAACATACGAAAGAAAATCAGTGTTCACATTTATTAACGTGCTAACTCGCTGACAGATTTACTCCGCCTTCAATACGTTTTGAGTTATATCACGGCGTATCCTCGGTAAGTTACCAGTACTACTTGTCCAGACACCAGTCAGTCAGACGTTATGCTAACCCCGTAACCCGGAGCGTAAAGGAAGGCAGCCGCTATTACCATTTATAAAATTGATAGTATGTCCCTGAAGTTATAAGACAGTGACTGGTCACTGTACACGAGAAATACTGGCACGAATAACTCATCGGATACTAAACTAAAACGCCACATTTGCAGGTGCAATCGGGCGTATCTGCAATTAATCTTTAAA
>JASEVX010000002.1:84494869-84993791 GCA_031761405.1 Serripes groenlandicus | reverse complement strand
ATGGCTCATATTTTGCACATTATTCAATATATATCTTGGTCAATTTTACTTTCGTCTTCTCGGAAGACACTCAAAATCCCCATGCGCAAAATCCCCATACTCAAAATCCCCATGGTTCAAAATTGGCATAGTACTCAAAATCCCCATGGCTAAAATGACAGGGTATCCAAAATCCCCACGGCCAAAATGATGGGGTATTCAGAATCCCCATGGTGAATTTCTGTGTTTATTGTTTGTTGTCACAGCCAGTCATCATCATACCCCTAAATTAGATTAGTTCATTATGTTGATTGCATGCAAATGATTACCTTTAATTAATTTTTTTGATTGTATAATTGCTTAAGATCTTTTTCTTTAGATAAAAGTAAGATTAGTTAATTATTCTGATCTTTTATGATAATTTCTTTAAATAATCATGTAAATTAATGTGTGGTTTTGTGGACTTGTGCTAATGTGAAAATTTGCTAAAATAGAATAAAAACAGTGTGCGCAGCACTTGCAGTATATGATTTATGTTCATTGCAATTCCAAATTATGTTTATTTGATATAACAGTTTTTAAACTTTTTCTATAATTTTGAATTTTGCAAAATTAAATTAAATAATGCATTTTTATGAATTAAGTTGCTCATTGTTTCATTTGACTTTCATTTCGCTTATATTAGCATATTCCCTTTACTACATACATAAGTTTTCAGCAGACAACTTAGGGGATTTTGAGTACTATGACATTTTTTGAACCATGGGGATTTTGAGTACTATGACAATTGTTGAACCATGGGGATTTTGAGTACTATGACAATTGTTGAACCATGGGGATTTTGAGTACTATGACAATTGTTGAACCATGGGGATTTTGAGTACTATGACAATTTTTGAACCATAGGGATTTTGAGCATGGGGATTTTGATATACATTCGTATTCTCTGAGTACTTTGATCTGTCACGGTCACGTAACTGGAATATCACAAAACAGTATATGAGCAGTGATTTGGGTATGTGTTGTGATGTAAATGCATCCATGCAATCGAATCCGAATCGACACTGTTTGTCAGAGGTTTTTTTACAAAAAGTGGTAAACATTGTGGCAAAAGGAGAAATTGCACGTTTTGTGCAATTTCTTCTTTTGTCACTATGTTTTCAAAAAGCCGTCTGCTGCAGAGGCGTCAGAAGGCGTCTATATGAGGGGAAAGGGTTAAGTACATTGAAACCTTCTCTGACTTAGTGGCGAGCCGCGTAGTGCTAGATTAGACCGCACGGGTGTATAGGTTGATCTGGATCTACACTCTTTAATGCTTTTAGGTTAACGTTACCGGCAAACACCGATTTGTATGACATTTATATATGTTTATGGACAGAAGGCCTTATATTAAAATTAAACCTCAATCTGAGCCGTTCCGTCAGAAAACCAACACTATGGACTAATCCGGGCCGACACATTCCGTCTCGGGGGGGGGGGGGGGGGGGGATAGAGGTATAGAGTAATGATTTCTGAAACAGAAAATGCACAGGAGGCGAAAAGTGTCTGTCCGGGTTAGCTTGCGCGGCATGCTTAGGCTGATCCGGGTCGATACTTTACGCAATGTTGGTTTTCTCGTAATTCTGCTCATATATCGTTTTTTATCTTGTATTGTATTGTATTGTATTGTATTGTTAAAATCAACTAAAAAAAATTAGCAGTGACCACACTGAAAGCGTACCGAAATTACAGTCAGGGCTCACTGCTTGAGTGATGTGTATCTTATTGTAAATTGGTAACCACTGAAGACGCAAAGCAGCGGTTTAGATCCTTGCACTTTATCAGCGCCACAGTGTTTTGTCTGGTATAAGAGACGCATTGTTGGGAACTGACAACCGAGTGTACTAATTGTTTATGTGTTTTGCCGTTTCGTTATGATTGAGTTTCATGAATTCCTTTACAAAATGCATTAAATGTATGATATCATGTACTTGGTTCAATTATCACCTTGTTTGAAACATAATGCTAGTCACACATAAGTAAACCTGTCACCATGCGGGGTGCCTTCTATAATATGATACACGTACCGGTATGTGACTGTCACAACGCTTCACCCTTTACCAAATAGAACGAATCATCTGCAGCCGACGACGAAATATGGGGAGTCTATCTAAACGAACGTATACATTAAGAATGGAACTGAAAACATTGAGAAGAAATTGCTCTCCATGGGTGGGGTTGAATGAGTTAACGTTTATCTTTATCAGGGGAATGGTTACACCAATAAACAGTTCAAAGAGCAAACTCAAAGAACGGGCATTAGTCTTTTACGGAGCAGTGCAAGTCAGACGTCAGTGTGTGGAGTTAGCGCGTAGATCGTAGATCGTTGCTCAACCAAAAAATGTAGTTGGCTGACTTGGGTCGTAGATCTTAGCTCAACCACTTAGAAAACATTGCAAATTGATTGATCGGGGTCGTAGATCGTAGCTCAACCACTTAGAAAACATTGCGAATTGGTTGATCTGGGTCGTATATCGTAGCTCAACCACTTACAAAACATTGCGAATTGGCTGACCTGTGTCGTAGATCGTAGCTCAACCACTAGAAAAAACATTGCGAAATGGCTGATATGGGTCGTAGATCGTAGCCCAACCAATGTAAAAACATTGCAAATTGGTTGATCTGGGTCGTAGATCGTAGCTCAACCACTTGAAAAACATTGCGAATTGGCTGATCTGGGTCGTAGATCGTAGCTCAACCAATGAAAAAGCATTGTGAATTGGCTAACCTGGGTCGTAGATCGTAGCTCAACCACTTAAAAAACATTGTGAATTGGCAGACCTGGGTCGTAGATCGTAGCTCAACCACTAGAGAAACAATGCGAATTAGCTGACCTGGGTCGTAGATCGTAGCTCAACCACTAGAAAAAACATTGCGAATTGGCTGACCTGAGTCATAGATCGTAGCTCAACCACTAGAAAAACATTACGAATTGGCTGACCTGGGTCATAGATCGTAATTCAACCACTAGAAAAACATTGCGAATTGGCTGACCTGGGTCGTAGATCGTAGCTCAACCACTGAAAAATCATTGCAAATTGGTTGATCTAGGTCGTAGATCGTAGCTCAACCACTTAAAAAACATTGTGAATTGTCTGACCTGGGTCGTAGATCGTAGCTCAACCACTAGACAAACATTACGAATTGGCTGACCTGGGCCGTAGATCGTAGCTCACCCACTAGCAAAACATTAAGAATTGGCTGACCTGGGTCGTAGATCGTAGCTCAACCACTTAAAAAAACATTGCGAATTGGCTGACCTGTGTCGTAGATCGTAGCTCAACCACTAGAAAAACATTACGAATTTACTGACCTGGGTCATAGATCGTAATTCAACCACTAGAAAAACATTGCGAATTGGCTGACCTGGGTCGTAGATCGTAGCTCAACCACTGAAAAAACATTGCAAATTGGTTGATCTAGGTCGTAGATCGTAGCTCAACCACTTAAAAAACATTGTGAATTGGCTGACCTGGGTCGTAGATTGTAGCTCAACCACTAGACAAACATTACGAATTGGCTGACCTGTGTCGTAGATCGTAGCTCAACCACTTAAAAAACATTGCAAATTGGCTGATCTGGGTCGTAGATCGTAGCTCAACCAATGAAAAAGCATTGTGAATTGGCTAACCTGGGTCGTAGATCGTAGCTCAACCACTTAAAAAACATTGTGAATTGGCAGACCTGGGTCGTAGATCGTAGCTCAACCACTAGAGAAACAATGCGAATTAGCTGACCTGGGTCGTAGATCGTAGCTCAACCACTAGAAAAAACATTGCGAATTGGCTGACCTGAGTCATAGATCGTAGCTCAACCACTAGAAAAACATTACGAATTGGCTGACCTGGGTCATAGATCGTAATTCAACCACTAGAAAAACATTGCGAATTGGCTGACCTGGGTCGTAGATCGTAGCTCAACCACTGAAAAAACATTGCAAATTGGTTGATCTAGGTCGTAGATCGTAGCTCAACCACTTAAAAAACATTGTGAATTGTCTGACCTGGGTCGTAGATCGTAGCTCAACCACTAGACAAACATTACGAATTGGCTGACCTGGGCCGTAGATCGTAGCTCACCCACTAGCAAAACATTAAGAATTGGCTGACCTGGGTCGTAGATCGTAGCTCAACCACTTAAAAAAACATTGCGAATTGGCTGATCTGTGTCGTAGATCGTAGCTCAACCACTAGAAAAACATTACGAATTGGCTGACCTGGGTCATAGATCGTAATTCAACCACTAGAAAAACATTGCGAATTGGCTGACCTGGGTCGTAGATCGTAGCTCAACCACTGAAAAAAACATTGCAAATTGGTTGATCTAGGTCGTAGATCGTAGCTCAACCACTTAAAAAACATTGTGAATTGGCTGACCTGGGTCGTAGATTGTAGCTCAACCACTAGACAAACATTACGAATTGGCTGACCTGTGTCGTAGATCGTAGCTCAACCACTGAAAAAACATTGCAAATTGGTTGATCTGGGTCGTAGATCGTAGCTCAACCACTTAAAAAACATTGTGAATTGGCTGACCTAGGTCGTAGATCGTAGCTCAACCACTAGACAAACCTTAAGAATTGGCTGACCTGGGCCGTAGATCGTAGCTCAACAACTAGAAAAACATTAAGAATTGGCTGACCTGGGTCGTAGATCGTAGCTCAACCACTAGAAAAACATTGCGAATTGGCTGATCTGGGTCGTAGATCGTAGCTCAACCAATGAAAAAACATTGCAAATTGGTTGATCTAGATCTCAAAAACATCGATATCTCGAACATGTCCATGTCTCGGACATCTCGATAACTCGAACATCTCAATAACTCTAACATTTCGATAACTCAACCTCTCGATAACTCGAACTTCACGATAATTCGAACATTTTGATAACTCGAACATCTCCATATCTCGAACATTTCGATAACTCAAACATTTCGGTAACTCGAACATCCCCATATCTCGAACATTTCGATAACTCGAACATTTCGGTAACTCGGAACAAATTCATATCTCGATCATCTCGATAACTGGACCATCTCCATATCTCGAGCATCTTGATAACTCGAACTTTTCGATAACCCGACCATTTCGATAACTCGAACATTTCGGTAACTCGGAACATATTCATATCTCGAACATCTCGATAAGTCGACCATCTCAATATCTCGAACATCTCGATCACTCGCATATATTGATAACTCGAACATCTCGATACCTCGAACATCTCGATAACTCGACCATCTCCATATCTCGAACATCCTGAACATTTCGGTAACTCGAACATCTCCATATCTCGATAACTCGACCATCTCCATATCTCGAACATCTTTATAACTCGAACATTTCGATAACACGAACATTTCGATAACTCGAACATCTCCATATCTCGAACATCTTGATAACTCGAACATTTCGATGACTTGAACATTTCGGTAACTCGAACATATTCATATCTCTAACATCTCGATAACTCGACCATCTCCATATCTCGAACATATCGATCACTCGCATATATTGATAACTCGAATATATAAATATTTCGATCTTTTTCAGTGGTTGGGGTTGATCTACGACCCAGATCAGCCAATTCGCAATGTCTTTCTAGTGGTTGAGCTACGACCTACGACCCAGATCAGCCAATTCCAAATGTTGTCCAAGTGGTTGAGCTACGATCTATTACGCAGGTCAGCCAATTCAGAATGTTTCTAAAGCGGTTGAGCTACGATCTACGACCCAGATGAGTCAGTTTGCAATGTTTTCCAAGTGGTTGAGCTACGATGTATGACCCAGGTCAGCCAATTCACAATGTTTTTCTAGTGGTTGAGCTACGATCTACGACCTAGGTCAGCCAATTCAGAATGTTTTTAAAGTGGTTGAGCTAGGATCTACGACCCAGATCAACCAGTCCGCAATGTTTTCCAAGTGGTTGAGCTACGATCTATGACCCAGGTCAGCCAATTCACAATGTTTTTAAAGTGGTTGAGCTACGATCTACGACCCAGGTCAGCCAATTCAGAATGTTTTTAAAGTGGTTGAGCTACGATCTACGACCCAGCTCAACCAAATCGCAATGTTTTTGAAGTGGTTGAGCTACGATCTACGACCCAGGTCAGCCAATTCAGAATGTTTTTAAAGTGGTTGAGCTACGATCTACGACACAGCTCAACCAATTCGCAATGTTTTTGAAGTGGTTGAGCTACGATCTACGACCCAGGTCAGCCAATTCGCAATGTTTTTTAAGTGGTTGAGCTACGATCTACGACCCAGGTCAGCCAATTACATTTTTTTTTCAAGTGGTTGAGCTATGATCTACGACCCAGGTCAGCCAATTCGTAATGTGTTTGAAGTGGTTGAGCTACGATCTACGACCCAGGTCAGCCAATTCGCAATGTTTTTTCTATTGGTTGAGCTACGATCTACGACAGAGCTCAACCAATTCGCAATGTTTTTAAAGTGGTTGAGCTACGACCCAGGTCAGCCAATTTGCAATGTTTTTAAAGTGGTTGAGCTACGATCTACGACCCAGGTCAGCCAATTCACAATGTTTTTAAAGTGGTTGAGCTACGATCTACGACCTAGGTCAGCCAATTCAGAATGTTTTTAAAGTGGTTGAGCTACGATCTACGACCCAGCCCAACCAAATCGCAATGTTTTTGAAGTGGTTGAGCTACGATCTACGACCCAGGTCAGCCAATTCAGAATGTTTTTAAAGTGGTTGAGCTACGATCTACGACACAGCTCAACTAATTCGCAATGTTTTTGAAGTGGTTGAGCTACGATCTACGACCCAGGTCAGCCAATTACATTTTTTTTAAGTGGTTGAGCTACGATCTACGACCCAGGTCAGCCAATTACATTTTTTTTTCTCAAGTGGTTGAGCTATGATATACGACCCAGGTCAGCCAATTCGTAATGTGTTTGAAGTGGTTGAGCTACGATCTACGACCCAGGTCAGCCAACTACATTTGTTTGGTTGAGCTACGATCTACGATCTACGCGCTAACTTCACACACCTACGAAAATCATCTAACAATTTGTATACATGTCACTTGTTCGGACGATATAAACTACATTATATATTTAAACTCATTTAAAGTATATGTTGTCAGAAGTTAAAAATATGCCCTTTTAATATGTGTCAACCGTTATAATTTCAATTTTCGGTATATTATAATAATGTTCGACCGAATTGAAAAGTAAAATCGGCATACAATTAAACAAATGTGATGAAGGGTTCAGACAGACATTCACTCTGGGTCTAGTACTTATGTCAAGGTAATACACTGTCCTTTGTGTCAGAAACCAAACAGACATTCACTCTTGGTCTCATACCTGTTTGTCACAAATTGTGTCAAGGTAATCCACTGTCCTTTGTGTCAGAAACCAGACTGACATTCACTCTGGTTCTAATAATTATATGTGTCAAGGTATTACACTGTCCTTTGTGTCAGAAACCAGACTAACATTCACTCTGGGTCTAATACCTGTCTGTGTCAAGGTAATCCACTGTCCTTTGTGTCAGAAACCAGACTGACATGCACTCCGGGTCTAATACCTGTCTGTGTCAAGGTAATACACTGTCCTTTGTGTCAGAAACCAGACGGACATTCACTCTGGTTCTAATAATTATATGTACATGTATCAAGGTATTACACTGTCCTTTGTGTCAGAAACCAGACTGACATTCACTCTGGGTCTAATTCTTGTCTGTGTTAAGGTAATACACTGTCCTGTTTGTGAGAAGGGAGACTGAAATGCCATATGTGGTCTCATACCTGTATGTGTCCACGTAGTACATTGTCCTATGTGTCAGAAACCAGACTGACATTCACTCAGGGTCTAATACTTGTCTGTGTGAAGGTAATTCACTGTCCTTTGTATCAGAAACTAGCTCATATGTCAAACTATTTCGTCCGCAGAAACATATCTTATATTGTTAATCAACAAGCCAACACTGAAACTAAATGCTCCTGCTTTTGACATCCACATATACATGTATTCCGGTAATAATGAAAGTACAATACAGTGCAAGCTTTCCATCGAATTATTTAGCGGAATCAGAAAATTCATATTCGTTTAAAGAGGTTTTGCTTTAAAAAGGTTAATTTGAATTAAAAGAAACCAAGTTAACAAGTTTATTTTAACTCAGCACATGTAAGTAATGTGACAAGAGGTACATTAAATAACAAAATTTAAACAAAAAGAAACCAGCCGTTAAGTGAAGTTAAGTGAATTTAGATGAAGTAAGAGCAATTTCTCCTTTTGCCACAATGTTTTCAATTTTTTCAATAAGCAAACCTTCATTTATGGGAAATGTCCGTGTTTTTTCCTATATGTTTTCAAAGTCGTCTGCCGCAGATTTGTCATGAGGGAAAGGGTTTTTCTACCCAGGGATGCCGTCTTCAGAGGTTATACCGTATAAGAAAAGTCAGTATTATATCATGTAGGGTGAACCGAAAACACTTTACAAAACTGTTCGGTCCAATTATGCAGAATGATTTACGATCGACGCTGGATACCTATTTGAATTGATACTTAATAGTGTGAAATTATCATAACATTTGCATATTCAATGTAAATAGATCATGTCGCGTAGGTTTTTATTTAATTTTTCTATTCGGACTCCAACAAGGAAACGCACTCCTTCCTTGAACAGAAACGTCGATCCTTTAAAACTCTGGTAATTAAGTAGTAGGGTGCTTTACATATACTCGTAATAAATGAACCGTCGTCCCTTATTCCCGATTCTACTTTACACCACTTTAAATACAAAGTAACAATATGGACTGAGATCAATCTGCACAATCATCAGGGGAGTAGCTTGGCAATAATCAATGTGTAGGCCGTCTCGTGAAAAAAATCAATTATTATTGATTATTGATTTATTGCATGTGAGAAAGGGTTAATACCTTGGCCTTTTTTTAATATATTAAAACGCTAATATTGATTGGTTGATTGTTTGGTGTTTTACGCCGCTTGTTACATTTTGTTCAGTTATATTATGGACGTGAATATTTACGTCCCTGGTTATATCACGGCGTTTCCTGGGTAAGTTACCAGTACTACTGGTCCATCAGGGGCGTAGCTTGGCAATAATCAATGTGTAGGCCTTCTCGTGAGAAAATCAACATTGTGGACTCTGCGTAAAGTCTCGACCCGGATCAGCTTAAGCATGCCACACAGGCGTACCCGGATTAGACACTTTTCGCCTCCTGTGGATTTTCTGTTTCAGGAATCACTACTCTATCTATCTCCCCTTAGACGGAATTTGTCGGCCGGATCAGTCTGCGCGGACAGCGCAGGCTGATCCGGTCTATACATTACGCAGATGTGTATCGCCGCAGCTGAATTTTGGGGGCATTTTTAGAAAAATCTGTAGGCACGTGCCTACAGTGCCTAAAGGGAGCTACGCCCCTGATCATGCAGTCTCATCCTGAGATAATGTTTTACTACTTGTATCTTTATTCTCGACAAAGACCACTCCATCAATGTGCAATAACTTGACAAAAACATAGAATGTTGGAACCAGTTCTATGAATGATGCAGGATACGGTTACGAGACTATATTTGATTAGATTGTTTGGTGTTTTATGCCGCTTTCAACAACGTTTTAGTTATATCACGGCGTTTATGTGTACTCTACCAGTATTACTCGATGATAACGATCTCCTACACTCGATGCGGACGATCTACTACACTAAATGTGGATGATCTACTACACTCGATGTGGACGATCTACTACACTCGATGCGGATGATCTACTACACTCGATGCGGACGATCTACTACACTCGATGCGGATGATCTACTACACTCGATGTGGATGATCTACTACACTCGATGTGAACGATCTCCTACACTCGATGTGGATGATCTACTACACTCGATGCGGACGATCTACTACACTCGATGCGGATGATCTACTACACTCGATGCGGATGATCTACTACACTCGATGCGGATGATCTACTACACTCGATGTGAACGATCTCCTACACTCGATGCGGATGATCTACTACACTCGATGCGGACGATCTACTACACTCGATGTGGATGATCTACTACACTCGATGTGGATGATCTACTACACTCGATGTAGACGATCTACTACACTCGATGCGGATGATCTACTACACTCGATGCGGACGATCTACTACACTCGATGTGGACGATCTACTAC
Source organism: Serripes groenlandicus (assembly GCA_031761405.1). Lineage (NCBI taxonomy): Eukaryota > Metazoa > Mollusca > Bivalvia > Cardiida > Cardiidae > Serripes > Serripes groenlandicus. Next base: position 84,983,596 of record JASEVX010000002.1, on the reverse strand, counting down.
ACTCGATGTGGACGATCTACTACACTCGATGCGGACGATCTACTACACTCGATGTGGACGATCTACTACACTCGATGCGGATGATCTACTACACTCGATGCGGACGATCTACTACACTCGATGTGGACGATCTACTACACTCGATGTGGACGATCTACTACACTCGATGTGGATGATCTACTACACTCGATGTGGATGATCTACTACACTCGATGTGGATGATCTACTACACTCGATGTGGATGATCTACTACACTCGATGTGGATGATCTCCTACACTCGATGTGGATGATCTACTACACTCGATGTGGACGATCTACTACTGGCGATTTAGGGGGTCTTATTGACTCTCCATAACGGGATCATTGGTGTAAAAGTATTTGGACTACATTTTCTTGTGTGTTCGTTTTTTTGTCAAAATATGCGTCTTTGCCTAATCGCTTTCCAACACACGGCAAATCTGCAGCAGACGACTTTGACAACGTAGTGACAAAAACCTGAAAAATCTCTATAAAAGATAGCTTTAATTGTTAAATAAAGTTGAAAAAGGTATGTAAACGGACGGTGAAAGCTTTGGTGAGGGTGTGGAGAAACACAGGCTCAACCGAATCTTCGCCGTAAGCGGATGCATTGGGACCAAACATCGCTAGACGTAGATTTTAATAATGGCGGAAAGAAAACAATTTCCTTCAAAAACACTGTCTTTTGTGAAGACGTGATTGTAAGCAAGCGTGACTATATCACCATATGTTGGAAATAAATCATCGATATGTCAGAACTACCTCAAAATTCCGTGTCGTAATGTACAATAGCATACGTTATACGTATTTAAGAATGAAGATTAATTAATTTATGCATTTGTTTCTTAATCCTTGGTATACTGTTAAATACCAAAGCAATACTAGACTCAACTTTATCGGTCTGTCCTACTAATAGATATATAATTAGTATATTAACAATGGGTAATGTATACATCTGAACTTCGACGCAAAACGTTTCAATATATTAGGCAATATACCGGCGAGGTTTTGAAAATTCTACGGTTCCATCGAGGTTTTCAGTTTTTCTTGACATCAACCTCCGATTTGTCAATTGTTTGACTTTCTTCCGCGATATTGTTTTCAAATCAAACGCTTTGACACAACTATCATATGTAAAATGTTCATGAAATACATGATTGGTCTCCGTCCTATAATGCATTTCTAAGAAAGAACCTTTCGTCACAGAATTCCTTCCAGACAGACTTTGTTGATTCACTGTATTACTACGTATATGCCATACACGCGTTTGTTTAGTGGCTAGTAATACTTCCATTAATACAGGCTACATCTAGCAACAGATGCACTTTGAAATGATACTGGAAAAAGTTAGGAACCGCAAATAATGAACACTATCTCCATTTCTAACATTGTTTTCTATTGTATTAATCTGAGAATCACTTTTTTCAAAACATTTCATCTTTTTCCCCCAGATATTTTTCAAAGCAGACGACATTTGAAATATCTAATCAGCGGTTGAATGACAGTGAAGATATAATAAGGTTTAAATAAACAAACAAAACAAACACGCCACTCCCTGAATAAAGGGATTTGATTGATTGATTACGGTTTATCGCCGTTTCCAACAATGATTGATTACGGTTTATCGCCGTTTCCAACAATGATTGATTACGGTTTATCGCCGTTTCCAACAATTATTTTTCAGTCATAAGACGAAGTCCAGTTCACCTTCTCATGTGCTTCCGGACTACCTCGCACCAATACTTTAAACAACAGTATTTCCAAGCAACTGGCTAAGACAGAAAAAACCCTCAAAAAACAAAAATAAAACAATTGAAGCAGTTTTAAATATTTACTTACGTTTACAATTAAAAATCCCCAGGAACAAACGCTATACTGCAACATTTTGGTTATTTACGTTTAAATTCTGTCTAAATCACAAATACACTTTTACTAGACACAGTTAGTTTAACAATCCCTTTCGTAACACTCCTATACTTCAAAATTTAAATTTGAATTCCGAAATATGCAATTACATACACATCGTCACCAATAAACGATTTATTATACAGTTAACTTTTTGTTGTTTACATTTGTCACACTGACTCATCTAATACACTTTATCTTGTTTCACGCGTTAGATAAATTTCAGTTAATTAGACATCGAGCATGTTTAAAATCTGCGCGTAGATTGAGGACAGGGATTAGTATGAGACTCGACACAGTATTGATAAGCATTAAAAATTCAAAGCAGAAAAGCTTAACCCCTTCCCTCATACGACAATTCTGCAGCAGACGACTTTGAACATATTTTGTCAAAAAGTGGAAAATCTCTATAATTGAATGGATAACCTATGACTGAAAGTAGAAAACATTGTGGCAAAAGGAGAAATTGCACGTTTTGTGCAATTTCTTCTTTTGTCACTATGTTTTCAAAAAAACGTCTGCTTCAGAGTCGTCAGAAAGCTTCTATATGAGGGAAAGGGTTAAAAGTCATGCCTACATAAATATATCAGTTAAACATCGAACTAGTCATTAACCACTATCTGGACACGTATTTTGACGCATCTACAGCAGACGACTTTTGAAAACATTGTAGCAAAAGAAGAAATTGCTCATAAGTTCTCTTTTTGTCACGTTCTGTCGCGGACTGCGCAGGCTGATCTGGGTCGATATATTACCCAGAGTCAATAATGTTGATTTTCTCGTGGAACGGCTCATATATATAAGGACTTTGAAACCCATGATCTCACTTAATTTGATACTTTTGCTGTAATTCAAGCATCTAGGTCATAGCGGGTTATCTAGCTGAACGTTTTTAAAAATTAAATAAATCTACGATAGACGACATTTGAAAACTTTAAGGCAAGGATAAATGGACAGTCCCTCTAAATGAAAGTACAATTAAATGAGTTGAAAACATTATAGCAAAAAGGAGAATTTGCTCATTTTTAACAATGCTTCTTTTTGTCACATTTTTGTCCAATGTTGTCTGCTGCGTGTGGGAAAGGATTAACTGTCTTTAAAAACACTTTACCGTTAAATGTATCGGTGACAGATGACTTTTTGAAAACAGTTTGGCAAACAGACAATAAAAATCCCCCGCTTTTCCCTTGATGAATTATACTCCATTTATCCAGATTATTGTTTCTTTCTTTAGATGTTTCAATTCTGGGGAGCCAAGAAACTTAAATTTTTAAATTTGCTTAATCTGGTAGTATTGGTATTATGTACTAAGAGCCAACCGGTCATATAATCCGTCTTTTTTTTCTCTAGCAGATTACTGAAGACTTCAATATATATATTCGTGAAATAAAACGGTTTTCGATCAAGCTTATCAATACTATCCCTTCGATTAGCTCATCTAAAGTTCAGACATACACACACAAAATCAAAACAACACTCAACAAACATCATTCACAAATAATTTTGTTGCGACGAAATAAATCCGTAGTTTTACTATCTCACTAAACCACGCCCCTTGTTGCAAGTTGCAGCTGTGGATACCAATACTTATACACATAACTTTGGCCTGCGTTATATAACAGTGGTGTATAAAACGCCGGTAGTAAAAGATAATTGTGTAAACAGAACTCCCTGCGTTCAATAATACGCGATACACATACGAAAATATATTTTAATTCTGATCGATTTTCCCGAACAAATTCTAGATGTATGTGTTTTAACGAAGTAGGAAAACATGGCATAATATGTTTATTTAAAAGGGTTTGACGCCACTTTTAACATATTTCAGTTATATCACGGCGTCACCAGGGTTAGTTTCCTTGACAACTGGTCCAATTATCCTGACGCCAGCGAATCAGTCGTAATGATTCTAAATAATCCTCTTTCAGCGCCGAATTGTTTAAAATAGACTCTTCCATGTTCAGAATCCGGAGTCTCCATTTCTCATGTAATACAATTTTGGACTATTTTGATAATTAAAAGGCAAATGCTGATTTCAGGTGAGACAGCTCGTTACGAGCTGACTCGCCTGAATCAGTATTGTTTGAAAAAACCTGAATATTGCCTTTGGCTCTGAAAGAGTTAACGCCAAGAAGGGAACACCATTACTACCATTCTAAATGCATATTACATCTCTTTGTGTAAACGTGTTTTTATTAAATATATTTAAATGCATCAATTGAAATGCGCGATGGTTCTAGAATTACATAGTGTCTTGTTGGCGTACACTTCCATTACCTTGAGATCTCTCTCCTTGTTCAATTCAACTTCACCAAAACAACTCCGCCCAAATCAATTTATCATGGTAGGTATTTTATTACCTACTTATATTTAGCGTTTCATCTTGTTAACGAACTGTACGAATAAGAAGATATCAACATTGTGTTTATGTTTTCTATTATTTGCCTTTTCAATTTCAATAAAGATATATTTTTATATGTTCCCATTTCCCACGAAATGTAGCCCTTATTGCTTTCTTATATTCTTTTCAGTAATTTTGGTACTCAAAAAATCTTTCCCACATACAATACATCTGCAGCAGACGAATTTGAGAACATCTAGGCAAAACATAGACAATCTCTAGGAATGAAAGTAGTAATATAAAATAGAATTGAAAACATAGTTCAAATAGGGAAAATGTTCATCATGAGCAAAACTCTTCCAAAAGTCGTAATCTGTAAATGCGTCTTCGTGAGTCCGGTTAACATTCCTAGAATACTACATTATGAAAGGGTGCATACCTATGTGAATCGCCAAGAACCTTTCCGACTTAATATGAACGATTTGTGTATGACCTGACTCAAGTCTCACTCTTGTCTGTCTGTGATATACGGTATTACTTGAAAAGCAGTTGTTCCGAGATATAGCGTCAGTCTTATCTATGTAAGGATGGAGCGTTCGAATCACTAGACTGGTGTCTGAGAAGTTACTTTGGGTTCAGTTTAGGTACCGATAAGCTCTCCGTGAAGTAAACATCCTGAGAAGTTACTTTGGATTCAGTTTAGGTACCGATAAGCTCTCCGTGAATTAAACATCCTGAGAAGTTACTTTGGATTCAGTTTAGGTACCGATAAGCTCTCCGTGAAGTAAACATCCTGAGAAGTTACTTTGGATTCAGTTTAGGTACCGATAAGCTCTCCGTCAATTAAACATCCTGAGAAGTTACTTTGGATTCAGTTTAGGTACCGATAAGCTCTCCGTGAATTAAACATCCTGAGAAGTTACTTTGGGTTCAGTTTAGGTACCGATAAGCTCTCCGTGAATTAAACATCATGAGAAGTTACTTTGGATTCAGTTTAGGTACCGATAATCTCTCCGTGAATTAAACATCCTGAGAAGTTACTTTGGATTCAGATTAGGTACCGATAAGCTCTCCGTGAATTAAACATCCTGAGAAGTTACTTTGGATTCAGTTTAGGTACCGATAAGCTCTCCGTGAATTAAACATCCTCAGAACTTACTTTGGATTCAGTTTAGGTACCGATAAGCTCTCCGTGAATTAAACATCCTGAGAAGTTACTTTGAATTCAGTTTAGGTACCGATAAGCTCTCCGTGAAGTAAACATCCTAAGAAGTTACTTTGGATTTAGTTTAGGTACCGATAAGCTCTCCGTGAAGTAAACATCCTGAGAAGTTACTTTGGATTCAGTTTAGGTACCGATAAGCTCTCCGTGAAGTAAACATCCTGAGAAGTTACTTTGAATTCAGTTTAGGTACCAATAAGCTCTCCGTGAAGTAAACATCCTGATAAGTTACTTTGAATTCTGTTTAGGTACCGATAAGCTCTCCGTGAAGTAAACATCCTGAGAAGTTACTTTGGACTCAGTTTAGGTACCGATAAGCTCTCCGTGAAGTAAACATCCTGAGAATTTACTTTGGATTCAGTTTAGGTACCGATAAGCTCTCCGTGAAGTAAACATCCTGAGAAGTTACTTTGGATTCAGTTTAGGTACCGATAAGCTCTCCGTGAAGTAAACATCCTGAGAAGTTACTTTGGACTCAGTTTAGGTACCGATAAGCTCTCCGTGAAGTAAACATCCTGAGAAGTTACTTTGGATTCAGTTTAGGTACCGATAAGCTCTCCGTGAAGTAAACATCCTGAGAAGTTACTTTGGATTCAGTTTAGGTACCGATAAGCTCTCCGTGAAGTAAACATCCTGAGAAGTTACTTTGGACTCAGTTTAGGTACCGATAAGCTCTCCGTGAAGTAAACATCCTGAGAAGTTACTTTGGATTCAGTTTAGGTACCTATAAGCTCTCCGTGAAGTAAACATCCTGAGAAGTTACTTTGGATTCAGTTTAGGTACCAATAAGCTCTCCGTGAAGTAAACATCCTGAGAAGTTACTTTGGATTCAGTTTAGGTACCAATAAGCTCTCCGTGAAGTAAACATCATGAGAAGTTACTTTGGATTCAGTTTAGGTACCAATAAGCTCTCCGTGAAGTAAACATCCTGAGAAGTTACTTTGGATTCAGTTTAGGTACCAATAAGCTCTCCGTGAAGTAAACATCCTGAGAAGTTACTTTGGATTCAGTTTAGGTACCAATAAGCTCTCCGTGAAGTAAACATCCTGAGAAGTTACTTTGGATTCAGTTTAGGTACCAATAAGCTCTCCGTGAAGTAAACATCCTGAGAAGTTACTTTGGATTCAGTTTAGGTACCAATAAGCTCTCCGTGAAGTAAACATCGAGTGTCGTTGTTTGTTTGTATGGTGCTGTACGCTACTTTCAACAATCGGTTATATGATGGCGTTTCCTGAAAAGTTACAAGTACTACTGGTTCGTTTATACTGACACCGGCGAGTAGGTCGTAATATTAACTCCACAACCCTGAGCGTCAAGGAAGGAAAGCCATTATTAACATTTTTAAAATATTTGGTATGACCCGGTCGTTGTTCTAACTTGCGACCTCATGCACCCAAGGCAGACGCTATACCAATTTTCTACCGAGACCGTCACACGTATGGCATTGCTATATGAAAGCGACGTGTAATTTATATGCTTTAAATTATCCATCGTTTGCGGTGACGAATCCGAGACGGAAAACGTGAGAATATGTTATGTCCGTAACAGACTATCAACAGAGCAATAATTGTTGTACTTGACATTCTAAATCATTTAAGCAAGTTACCGTACAATGGCTCAATGTCATTATTCAATTGTAGTACCACATGTTACCACCTTCTTTTTAGTTTAGGAGTATTTATCAGCATTTACATATTTGACATTTATTATTCGCTTAAGTATCGTGATTAGGTATTTGGTAGATTAATATGTCAATGTGGTATTGTTCATAGATCGTGGCCATAGCAACTTACCAAAGGGCTGACGATAGGACTTTTCTTTCATGTTCGTGTAGTCAACTTCTTGATCGTTACTAGTTCGTTTAAATTGGTCAATCTTCAAACAGTATCCACATATAATACGTAACAACATATCTGCAGTGCTCCAGAGAAAACCGACCTCAGCTTAAAACTTACAAGTGTAGTCTGCACATCCATGTAAATGTGTCCAAGTATTTTTTCAGACGTTTCTTGAAACCTTCTATGACTAAATCGCTACTTCTCAGTTTGATTTGGATCCTACATTGGTCGCTACTGCCCTTATTTTGGATTGTGCAGAGCGCCACGTATATACACATCAGAAATAAAACTGTAAAAACATTTTCTTTTTCATTTAGCGTCAAGTTGGTTCTCCTGATAAATTTGTTTTGCGGAACGCCTCGTTAACCCTTTCCCTCATACAACAATTCTGCAGCAGACGACTTTGAACATATTTTGTCAAAAAATAGAAAATCTCTATAATTGAATGGATAACCTATGACTAAAAGTGGAAAACATTGTTGCAAAAGGAGAAATTGCACGTTTTGAGAAATTTCTTCTTTTGTGACTATGTTTTCAAAAAGCCGTCTGCTGCAGAGGCGTCAGAAAGCGTCTATATGAGGGAAAGGGTTAATGCATCATTAAATGTTATACGATGAATTTGAGTGACGAATGGTGGACCTTGTTTTCTAAACAAATCCAAATTAATTGGCAAGTTTGAATGAACTGATGGCCCGTTTAACTCATAAACACCAGTCTAAAGATAAACTGGTTGTATATATAATAAATAACGTGTAACAACTTTGTACTGATTAGATTATGACCTTGACGCAGGCTTCATGAACGTTACTTGAGCTACTTTTTTTCAATTTATCATTCCCCACACGCAGATGAATTCTGACCCATCTGCAGCAGACGACTTTTGAACACTTTTTTTGATTAGGAAGAACTTACTCAGATTGAGAAGAATCTCCTATGACCACAAATAAAGAAGAATTAAGTTATAGAGATTTGTCTTATTTAAATGTTTTTAAAGTCGTCTGCAGCAGATCTTTTTTATGTGGGAGGGATTAAGTCTTGACTAGCCTACGCTATATAATGTGACAGTTCTCCGAACATTCAGATCTGTTTAAACACGATGTTCCCACAAATGTCGAAATTTACATCGTGTCAGTGACTGAACAATTTGTCAGACCTGATTCATTTTCAAACGATGCGTTTTTGGCTCGGAATCCTGCCATTACAAAATGTTTTTACTTAAACTCCTGACTAAGAGGCAGGCGGTATAGCGCTAGCGTGGGCAAGAGAGTCATAAATAAAACATTATCAAACTTCCCAACTGCAACTTGATAAGCTCAGAATGCAGGATTTCCACATAATTATAAATACGAATAAAATATGCTGGCGCCTTTAAATATTGGGGATATCACTTTCCAACAAGGTCATTGTTCACACATAACCTGACATACCATCACCATTTCATAACAGTCATTTTTGGACTTGGGGCTTTTCGCCCCTATCCCATTCCTATCTTGCTTTCGAAAGTCGACTTACGGCGGCAACACAGCTTCCCAATTGAATTCCTCGGCGAAAATCGAGTTTTTATTTGTTATAACCAGTTTTTACACTGATTTTATTGGTTCGACCGAATCACGAACAACAATCCGCTTGCATTAATTAATGAGACAAAATAGTTCCACCGAGTGAAACACACTCTGACTTATGATTGACCTCAATGCCAGTGTTGTTAGGTAATGCCGACCGTGCTGTGACCGCACTAGTTTACAACAGCAGAATTATATAGAGAAATATGCAAATCAAAGTAAATAGAATTCCAATTATTGAACGGAATTGAAACCATTGTGGCAAAAGCTATTTCTCCTTTTGTCACAATGTTTTCGAATGTCGTCTGCTGCACATGCGTCTGTAAGCGTCTGTAAGTGGAAATGGTTACACCATTCCCATGAAAGCGGAACTCTTTCCGTGATACTATAACAGTCGAATATTGAAAATATTGAAGAAAATGAAGCTATTGTTGACAATGAGCAATTCTTTTCACACGACGCTTTCAAACACGTTTCAAATTATTTCTTTTCATATTTAAAGGTTTTACTATGGACATTCTTTTACTTTTTCTTTATTCCGGAAAAATGTTGAATGACATGCAAGAGATGAAAGATAAAGAGCAATTTTGCCTTACATCTAAAATATATAGTTTAAACCTTTGTGGAAAAAGAGGTAATGGGTCACGATAAGCAACATTTCCTCTTGTCACGATGTATTCCAATGCCGTATGCTGCACATGCGTCAAAAAGCGACCGTAAGTTTATTTCTATAATCTAGATAATGAAAACATTTGCCTACAGTTATTAATTTAGCCTTTGCCCATTTTAGACACATTTTGACTAACTTTAGCAGAGGAATGATAATCAGCAAGTTTGTCTTTTTCTACAATGTTTTCATCACTATTCAGAATTATACTTTCACTAATTCAGGTCAATATTTTAGCTCCAGTTCAATGTTGTTTGCTGTATATTTAGTCTATATGGTCAAGAGTTAGGGAGACTGTAAACAAACTCAACGTCTGTCAACATGTAATCTAGTCCTAGATGTCAAATAAACTAGAAATGTAGTTTGTAAAGGTTGGAGGCATTATTCGGCGTCCGGCCGGCTGTTTGCCTGAATGTGCATTGGTCCGTCCGCCATCGTCATGGTTTGCATTTATTGGTCAAAACGTTGTTTCTGTTTGGCAGATTCATTCCGAAGTTGTCACACTTATACCGTGTGATCAGGAGAACGGCACACTACTAGGTCTGCTAATTTTAGTAATCTCCATGTATCCTTATTTAGTTCAGCCATTGTCTCAATTAATTTCCATTGTATCCATTTAAAACTTGGTTTGTAGGTAACTTATAACCAACAGATGTACAGTGCACCATTACCAAACTTTAGCGTGCTGTGTTTGGAGTGTGTATATATTTTCTTTCCACGTTCTCACTTATCATATGACTTTTGCGTACAACACATGCGTTCCGTGAACTGCTCTTGTTCGTTAATGAGTGCTTCCCCAAGATTTGTACTTTGTCCGGAGCGACTGACTGTCTGTTCATCCATCCGTCCGTCTGTCCGTTACGGTTTGCATTAATGGGTCAGAACTTTGTTTCTGTTTGGAAGATCCATTTCAAAGTAGTCACATTTATACATTGAGATGAGGAGACCAATGCAATATTTCGAACGCAAATCTGATCTGTTATTTTAAGTATAAAACTCATGTTGTTCATATATTTCTTCGGTCATTGTCTCAATAAAAGTTCAGTGAATCAATATAAGACTTCGTGTAAAGGAAACTAATAAGCTACATATGTGCAGTGCACAAGAGACATAACTATATCATGCCTTCGATTGTTTTTCATTTATGAGCATGATTCCAATATACATTGTGGATCTTTAATGTTTTCTGAACTGGAAATATTTTAATTAAGAGTCGCTGCTCAGTTTTTTGTCAATCTTTTGTCCTTCGTGATTCATTTTGTTTATACAAGATAAAGGTCAAACTTTGATCAATGAGGTATTGGTTTTTGGCAGGCAATCTGTGTTGTTTCATTTATTGTTTCAAAAATGTTTGTCCATATTAACTATGCCATATATTTTCAACTTAAATATGCCCCTATACCAACAGCGCTTTCAGCGCTTTGATTTATTAACTATGAGAAAACAAGATATGAAGCAACGCCATATGAAATTTGAGCAACTGTTTTATTGAAAACAAATACGAGCCAGATCAGAATTTCAGAACAGACATTAACTTCCATGTAGCTATATTTGATTCTAAACAGACGAACGTCTTTTCATGAAATGTACATGTATCATATGTGATATTTTAGATAAGGTTTTCGAATATGTCAACTAAATTTGCTGATGATCATTTGCGTTAAATGTTTGTTGAAATGTTTCAAAGCGATCAACCGCATTATTTAACGAGCCCATGTTTGTTGAATGATATGGTTTGAGGCCCACATCTACTGTGGTTCTTTCTATCTGTTCGAAGTGTGTCGGGGATTGGTTGTCATGGGTCTACGGCTAATGAAAGGAGTTGTGGTAATGTAAAAGTCACACCCAGGTTCTGTCGGATTGAAATCCCATCTTAACTAAATCGTATAATCAAACGTATATCTATCTTCTCACACACCCTTTAAGTATATCGCTAAGCCTGCATCTCTGCTAAGTTGTAGAAGGCATACACATGCTTTGTCGGATTAAACGACCATCTGTAAAACAAATGTTCTGTTTCTTCTTACAAATCCTTAAAGTCTATCGCTAGACCTACATCTCTGTTAAGTTGTAGAAGGCATACACATATGGCAAGCCAATTGTCCAATAATTACGTGAACCCAGGTTCACGTTCGAAAAACTAGGATTAACGATCGATAAACTAGGTTTTTCGAACGTAAAACCAGGTTTATCGAATACTAACTTATATTTTCGAGCGAAAACATAGGATAACGGGCGTAAACCATAGTTTACGCTCGTGAACCCATGTTCACGCTCGATAAACTAGGTTTCTCGATTGAACTAAGAATTTCGGTCGTTATCCTAAGTTCACGAGCGTGAACCTATGTTTACGGGCGTGAATCTGGATTCATGAGCGTGAACCATAGTTTACGAACGTGAACCTAGGTTCACGGTCGTAAAGATAGGTTCACGTTCGTAAACTATGGTTCTCGCTCGTAAACATAGGTTCACGGTCGTAAACCTAGGTTCACGCCCGAAATTCATAGTTGATTTGATAATCCTAGTTTATCGACCGTAAACCATGGTTTACGTTTGATAAACTAGGTTTCTCGATTGAACTACGAATTTCGGTCGTTATCCTATGTTTACGTGCGTGAACCGGGGTTCACGAGCGTGAACCTATGTTTACGAGCGTGAACCATAGTTTACGAACGTGAACTTATGTTTACGACCGTGAACTTGTGTTTACGAGCGTGAACCTACGTTTACGAGCGTGAACTATGGTTTACGAGCGTGAACTATGGTTTACGACGTTATCCTATGTTTTCGCTCGAAAGTATAGGTTAACATGCTTTTACGTTCGAAAAACCTAGTTTATCGATCGTTAATCCTAGTTTTTCGACCGTAAACCTAGGTTCACGTTCGAAAAACTAGGATTAACGATCGATAAACTAGGTTTTTCGAACGTAAAACCAGGTTTATCGAATACTAACTTATATTTTCGAGCGAAAACATAGGATAACGGGCGTAAACCATAGTTTACGCTCGTGAACCCATGTTCACGCTCGATAAACTAGGTTTCTCGATTGAACTAAGAATTTCGGTCGTTATCCTAAGTTCACGAGCGTGAACCTATGTTTACGGGCGTGAATCTGGGTTCATGAGCGTGAACCATAGTTTACGAACGTGAACCTAGGTTCACGGTCGTAAAGATAGGTTCACGTTCGTAAACTATGGTTCTCGCTCGTAAACATAGGTTCACGGTCGTAAACCTAGGTTCACGCCCGAAATTCATAGTTGATTTGATAATCCTAGTTTATCGACCGTAAACCATGGTTTACGTTTGATAAACTAGGTTTCTCGATTGAACTACGAATTTCGGTCGTTATCCTATGTTTACGTGCGTGAACCGGGGTTCACGAGCGTGAACCTATGTTTACGAGCGTGAACCATAGTTTACGAACGTGAACTTATGTTTACGACCGTGAACTTGGGTTTACGAGCGTGAACCTACGTTTACGAGCGTGAACTATGGTTTACGACGTTATCCTATGTTTTCGCTCGAAAGTATAGGTTAACATGCTTTTACGTTCGAAAAACCTAGTTTATCGATCGTTAATCCTAGTGTTTCGACCGTAAACCTAGGTTCACGTAATTATTGGACAATTGGCTTGCCATATACACAGGTCTTGTCGGACAGAACGCATATATGTAAAACAAACCTATCTGTTTCTTCTTACAAATTCTTAAAGTATATCACTAGGCCTACATCTCTGTTAAGTTATAGAAGGTATGCACAGGTCTTGTCGGACAGAACGACCATCTGTAAAACAAATCTGTACATTCTTACACATTCTTAAAGTCTATCGCTAGTCTACGTACCTGCAAGTTTGTAGAAAGCACACAAATGTCTTGTCGGACTGGACGCCTACAAATCTATATATATATCTTCTTTCAAAAAGTGTATCGCTAGGCATACACGTCCCGTTTCCTCGAACGCGGTCATGTTAACATTGTTATCGGTGCTTTATCGGTTTATGTCAAACATGATTAATAATATAGATTTGAAAATAGTATTTATGTCGTTGTTACGTGCATTGAAGAAAATATGTAACGATGAATTGATTGTCCGTTTAGAGTTGTTTAGATGGTACAATTGACGATTTTAATTGCTCTCGTGCACACATGTACGCATAGTGGCAACGCTAATACATTTTCATTCGGCATCAACGATTTCAGTCTAGTACATATTGGACGTTACAATCCAGATTGCAATGATATAAAGTGAAGCGGAGAGGCGACGCTTTTGTTTCACACTGGCACGATTTAACTTTGGTCTGTGAAGTAAAATGGATACTTATAATGGCGCCAAAGAATCATTTTTATCATATGAAAGTACAGCAGTTTGATGAATGCAACATGCACAATCTGTATAACCATATCTTTAATATTAATGTTAGACCTATTTGATTCGAAGGAACTTAGATATTATTTGTCGGCAATGGCAATGAGTAACAGAAGTGGTGTAACAATGCCATTCTTTTAATACATTCATTTCATTATTGGCCGTGGTATTAGGAATGTCATGAACTTCGAAGATTATTTTTGAAACATTGTGTGGTTAAAACAGATACATTGATATCACATGTATGCGGCATTCAGTGTTGTTGTTTAATAATTTGATTAAATTACTATAAATTGTTTTACTACAGGTATGAAAGACATTCTATTAACCCACATACAATAAATCTGCAGCAGACGACTTTGTACACAAGGTCACACAAACCAGAAAAATCTCCATAAAAGATAGCTTAAATGTAAAATATAGTTGAAAACATTATGGCCAAAGGAGAAATTGCTCATCATGAGCAATTTCACCTTTGGCCACAATGTTTTTAAAAGTCGTCTGCTGCTATTGCGTTCAAATGCGTCTGCAGGTGGGAAAGGGTTAAGTAATTCAGATCAAGGTAGTCATATTCGATCGATACATATAGTGTTGTATTACAAATATCCGGACAGTTAGGGTGTACTTCAGTGAAACTATTCCTTTTTCTCTGTATAACTTCCTACTATGCATCAAAGTGCTTAAGTTTAAAATTAATATCTATCGTAGTGTATGGTTTGTTTGATTATAATAACACATAACAGGTTCGGTTAGGCATTTTGTCGGGCGCTGAATCCGTATTGTTTGCGATCAGTATTGGTGAGTGCGTGATAGTTCATCTGTACCAGATTGTCCGAATTGTTACTATTTTCAGATATTGTGAAATCCTTTTTGTATTAACGTACACTGACAGATGCATCCATGCACCGCTGGGATAGCGCATTTCATGTTTCATACAAAAATGCAGTCTCATTTTGCAAGGATTCCTGCTGTCAATATGTATATCTGCACAATAAAATCAAAGTGTTTTCTCTTTAGCATTCGCATAACATCGTGGTGCCCTTGTCGTTAGTTACACGTACAATACTTATAAAAGGAAATGAAAGGCCATTATTGCCATACGATAAGTGTTGAAGAATATCATCAGCAATATTCTACGGGTCGCTTTTAGTATGGTGCAGCTTATGTTGTGTTGTTAATAAAGATAACATCGGGTTTTTACTTCCAATATTATCAGGTAAACAATCTAGATATGGCACGTGTTTTAATAAAATTGTGAATTTTCAAATATCAGAGAAATAACGTTGTAAACACGTGGACCTCTGTCTGTGAAAACGTGCATTGATGTAGAAGTCCTTATCCCGCTTCTCGTGACTTTAAACAACATTTGCCCATCACAATGTGTGTGACTTTAAACAACATTTGCCCATCACAATGTGTGTGACTTTAAACAACATTTGCCCATCACAATGTGTGTGACTTTAAACAACATTTGCCCATCACAATGAGTGTGACTTTAAACAACATTTGCCCATCACAATGTGTGTGACTTTAAACAACATTTGCCCATCAGAATGTGTGTGACTTTAAACAACATTTGCCCATCACAATGTGTGTGACTTTAATGTACTTGTATGTAGCAAACACTACTCAATTAAAGGCGATCATTTTTTTGAAAACATTCGTAATTTTATGAAAAATGGTGTGTTGATAGCATATTACTTAATCGAATGAAATATGAAATAAAGATATGGGGTAACCAGGCTTGGAAAAGTTTCCTGTGCCTTTCAACTGTATACCCCATTGTTTGGCAGATGTGACTGCTGTTTCCTAGGTAATATAAAAAAAATCTCATAATTTTCGAATTTTATTTTTAGTTTTACATCATTTGTTTGGCAACGCTTCACTGTTTATATATCTAGAACAATTAAAGGTTAACACGTAGCCATCAAGACAAATTGACACAATTAAAAATAATTAAATAAAATTCTATGTATAAAATATCACTAAATTTTCAACAAAAAATATAAATATTCAAATATTCAGAATTCTTTTAAAATTTGCTTTAATATTGTTTAAGCATTACTGTATAACTAAAAAATCACTGGTAACGAGAAAATAAAATTTTAGTTCAGGTGGTGGAGTCGATACTTACTGTAAAGGGACAGACATGTGGACGACGGACAGAGAGTGATCCGATTAGATCACCCTGAGCCTTGGTATAAAGATACTTCTACATGTCACATAATATATACAGACGCACATTGCTGAAAGTTGATTGATGAAGAACAGTTTAAGGTCAGGAACTTTGATGTTTTTGACAGATATGTGTTTGTAAACTCCAAGACCATGATATTTCCAAATTGGAAATAGAATACTTTAAAAAGAATAACTAACGCTCAAAAAGAATCAAACTCGGTTTTAATCTGAGTGTTTTCTTTTGTGCAAAGAGCATAACCTACATTCGATCCAAAAGAGATATTGCCGTTAGTTGGAAAAAAATCCCTACTTGTATTTTTTTCGTCTGTTTTCTTTTGCCATGGCATGTCTGTCATTATACTTGATATCTTTCAACAACATTTAGTCCAATATGTTAATATATCTAAGTTCTATCTTCCAAAGTATACAAAGGAAACCGCGTCTCCAGATCATCTTGACTAAAGAAAGGTGGAATAACTCACTTTCATCCCATGCCTTTAGTGCATTATAGAATACTTGCCTAGAAACAGGTTTCCACCAACAGATATATTATGCTTCCTCACGAAGCACCCAACACCATTTTTGGCACTTGTGAAAAAATATATATAACTATGTCGTGGGAAATATCCACCGTTAAGGACATCCTGGTTTAGGTCGGGAGCATACTGATACACAATCTTTTAAGGTTACTTTCAACTATTCACTTTCCGGACGATTTGAGTCTCAATCGCATTGAACGTTTGATTTGACGGGGTTTATGGTTTTGTTTTGAATACCGGATTATCTTCCCATTACAAGTCATGAGCATACAATATTACTTACATAACAGCTAAGGCACATGACGCCCACCGTCATGACGTTAATGCTAAAGTATATCGGTAATAACATTCGTCTTTTGGGTCCTGAGGAATGAAACTATTTCAAATGCCATTTGAATAATACGATTTGACGGGGTTAATGGAGATCTTTTAAATTCCGGAGTATCTCTTCATTCATACAATTCAGGGGCGTACTCTTTCCGGTACAGATCGGCTATTATTACTTAACATTTCTTCATGTTATTTACATCTTAAAACTTAATTAGACAGTTTTTAAAAGGATACAGACATCACTCACTTATTTACAATTTGATAACGTGTTTGCTATAAATATTAAATAACCTTTTTGTTTGCGAATGGATAGTTTTTTATCACAAATAACCATGGTATTTTTGTAACGTGCATGGTCATCGCAAGTAAGATTCACTTTTTTGTATGAATATCAAGCAGTTATTTGCAGACAAATGATTGAGGTGCGGAAAAGGAAGCTAACAACGGAATGTACGATGTTTGTATTGTATGATACTATATTTGATTGTATCTCATGTAGTATGAATTAACGCCGATTGCAACATTATTTAAGTCATATAACGGCGGCCAACGACTTTTTCGCACCTGAATTATTCCCAGGCAGCTGTCTACCTTACCAAATCTTTAGTCATCTGTGTCTTGCCATCAACCAAGCTACACGTTATTAGACCTAAATTATATACAAAAATGTAAAGAAATATGTTACATATGAGAAACCTCGCCAGGAACAAGTGTTTGTATTTGTCTGGAAAAATGTGATCTATTCTCCAAACATATGGTCCACGGCAGGAGATAAAGGGAGAAATATCTGATCTCGATCAAATTCATCACATTCAAGTGTTTAGGTAGAGAAAACGGAAACATATGAGTAGGTGAACTGACCATCGTGATATGACTGAACAATTGTTGAAAACGTCGTTGAACCCCCAATCAATCAATCAGAGAAAACGGTGAGACTCCAATTATTTTTGTATGTAAGGAAGAACATCTTTGACTATGAGAGGTATGTAGCTAAAGGTGACCTACAGTAAAATTCTTATGACAGAACCCCGACCTCCTCCAACATTTTGGAAGTAATATATAGTTACAAATTTGAGAAATTACCCCTTTATCCGTAATGTGTTTCAAAATGTATTCGCTGCAGAGGCTTATCAACTTGAAAGTGCAACATTTATAAGAGTAACCGGTTGTTAAATCAAACTAAAGAAATATAAAACCTATTCGTTGGAACTTGAATGACACGAGCTTTTTTCTCTCCGTTTATGAGCCAATGCAAATCCTTTGTAAACTTAATTACCTTGTGGGATCTATTCTTGTAAGATTTATAGATATCTCACAGATGCGAACAATCCAATTTGTTACGCAAAATACTTATAGAAATAACAGCCGTTTAGACTCAATCTTTTTCTCAGATTTTCTCTACTTTTTTCTATAGAAAAAATACATAACGAGAAAGCTTGGCAGCAACAAGTGTTCGCAATTGTCTAACAACTAAGCGTTTCTCAATGGAAATTTCATTTCATTTTTTTTGTCTGTGATCCCGTTTAAGTGTTTTTTATTTCAATCAGGGAAATTGTTGGGTATATTACCAGTACTACCAGCGTGTTTGTTTTGTTCTATAAACAGATGCGTCATGAATGACCACTGTAATAATACCAGGAGAATTGTGACCACACCCGATAATCATAATTTTAATTGATCCGCGACCAGGCATTTGGCGTCTAAAAGCATCTGCGTAAAGTGAAGACTGCGGCTAAACTGTGTGGAACAGTTTCGAACGAGTCTTCACCGTCCGCCTATATGGTATATATATATGAGCCGTTCCACGAGAAAACGAACATTATTGGATCTGCGTAATGAATCGACCCAGATCAGCCTGCGCAGTCCGCGTAGGCTAATCCGGGCCGACACATTCCGTCTCAGGGCGATAGAGGTAAAGAGTAATGATTCCTGAAACAGAAAATTCACAGGAGGTGAAAAGTATATATCCGGGTAAGCCTGCGCGGTATGCTTAGGCTGATCCGTGTCGATACATTACGCAGAGTCAATGTTGGTTTTCTCGTGGAATGGCTCATATATAAATGCATCAGCTGACTGACCACTAGAATTGTAGCCCTACTGGTTGTACGTCCGTATCAGAACCTGTTTACCGCTTATGCTTATAAACCACGATTTGAACCAACATTTGAAAAATGTAAACACATGTTAGCTTCTACACGTGTGTGCACCTTTATCTTGGTCTTCACTTATCAACACTCAGTAGTTCTTGACAAATTATACATATGAGCCGTTCCGCGAGGAAACCAACAGTATGGACTCTGCGTAATGTATCGACTCAGACCAGCCTGCACAGTCTGTGCAGGATAATCCGCCCGTCGAATTCCGTATCAGGGGAATAGAGGTATAAAGTAATGAAATCCTCAGGAGGCGAAAAGTGTTTTCCTGGGTAAGCCTGCGGCATGGTTTTCTCGTGGAACGGTTCTTTCTTATTCCACAGAACAGCAATAACATGTCAAAATTCAAGGATAAAAAAAAAACAGTTATAGGAAATTTACACTTTAATGATGAAGAAATGCCTCTATTGCCCGGAGTACACTAAGGAGGCATCAAAGACAGTTATATCCGGTGTACTCAAGTTCTAGAAAATGAAATTCAATGTTATCTGTTTTTAATAAGAAAATGTAAAGACCAATGGTTATTTTGATTGAGATACGATCATAGTTTGCCCTTGCCGTAGGGATATACTTTCGATAACCTTTCATTTCTATTAACCCTAGAGTTCAAAGGTTCAAACTATCTGATACACTCTAGCTGGCACTAGAACGGCAAAATGGGGTTGAACGTTGTTTATTGTCATAATTATCAAAAGTTACA
Source organism: Serripes groenlandicus (assembly GCA_031761405.1). Taxonomy (NCBI): domain Eukaryota; kingdom Metazoa; phylum Mollusca; class Bivalvia; order Cardiida; family Cardiidae; genus Serripes; species Serripes groenlandicus. The sequence continues at coordinate 84,963,776 of JASEVX010000002.1, read as the reverse complement.
ATAGAGATCTATCTAATCGTTTGAATTGTTGCGCTTTGGGCAAAAAAATAAAACGAACGTATCGCTTATGTAATGTCTGAAAGTCACCTTTCATTAAAGGGATAAATGTTACGCTTTCAACACTTCTCCTTTGAAATCATTATGGGAAAAGACGGAATTGCTTATGATGTTTTCAACTCTATTCAGTAGTTATACATTCATTTTTAGAGAATTTCAATGTTTTTGTCTTCAAATTGTCTGCTGTAGGTTTGATGTATGTGGAAAATGGTTAATGCATCTGTGAACAGTATCAGCCGAGCCTTCACTGTCCGTCGACATGTTATGTAGTCCAGCGTGGATCACTGTTCGTCGACATGTAATGTAGTACAGAGTAGATCACTGTCCGTCGACATGTTATGTAGTCCAGCGTAGATCACTGTCCGTCGACATGTAATGTATTCCATAATATATCTCTTTCCGTCGAAAGGTTATGTAGTCCAGCGTGGATCACTGTCCGTCGACATGTTATGTAGTCCAGCGTAGATCACTCTCCGTCGACATGTTATGTAGTCTAGTGTGGATCACGGTCCGTCGACATGTTATGTAGTCTAGTGTGGATCACTGTCCGTCGACATGTTATGTAGTCTAGTGTGGATCACTGTCCGTCGACATGTAATGTAGTCCAGCGTAGATCACTGTCCGTCGACATGTTATGTAGTCCAGCGTGAATCACTGTCCGTCGACATGTTATGTAGTCTAGTGTGGATCACTGTCCGTCGACATGTTATGTAGTCCAGCGTAGATCACTGTCCGTCGACATGTTATGTAGTCTAGTGTGGATCACGGTCCGTCGACATGTTATGTAGTCTAGTGTGGATCACTGTCCGTCGACATGTAATGTAGTCCAGCGTAGATCACTGTCCGTCGACATGTTATGTAGTCCAGCGTGAATCACTGTCCGTCGACATGTTATGTAGTCTAGTGTGGATCACTGTCCGTCGACATGTTATGTAGTCCAGCGTAGATCACTGTCCGTCGACATGTTATGTAGTCTAGTGTGGATCACGGTCCGTCGACATGTTATGTAGTCTAGTGTGGATCACGGTCCGTCGACATGTTATGTAGTCCAGCGTGAATCACTGTCCGTCGACATGTTATGTAGTCTAGTGTGTATCACGGTCCGTCGACATGATATATAGTCCAACGTGGATCACTGTCCGTCGACATGTTATGTAGTTCAGCTTGGATCACTGTCCGTCGACATGTTATGTAGTCTAGTGTGGATCACGGTCCGTCGACATGTTATATAGTCCAACGTGGATCACTGTCCGTCGACATGTTATGTAGTTCAGCTTAGATCGCTGTCCGTCGACATGTTATGTAGTCCAGCGTAGATCACTGTCCGTCGACATGTTATGTAGTCTAGCGTGGATCACTGTCCGTCGACATGTTATGTAGTCCAGCGTGGAACACTGTCCGTCGACATGTTATGTAGTCCAGCGTGGATCACTGTCCGTCGACATGTTATGTAGTCCAGCGTAGATCACTGTCCGTCGACATGTTATGTAGTCTAGCGTGGATCACTGTCCGTCGACATGTTATGTAGTCCAGCGTGGATCACTGTCCGTCGACATGTTATGTAGTCCAGCGTGGATCACTGTCCGTCTACATGTTATATAGTCCAGCGTAGATCACGGTCCGTCGACATGGTATGTAGTCTAGTTTTGATCACTGTCAGTCGACATGTTATGTAGTCCAGCGTGGATCACGGTCCGTCGACATGTTATGTAGTATAGTTTTGATTTCTGTCCGTCGACATGTTATGTAGTCCAGCGTGGATCACTGTCCGTCGACATGTTATGTAGTCCAGCGTAGATCACTGTCCGTCGACATGTAATGTAGTCCAGCGTAGATCACTGTCCGTCAACATGTAATGTAGTCCAACGTGGATCACTGTCCGTCGAAATTGTATGTAGTTCAGCGTGGATCACTGTCCGTCGACATGAAATGTAGTCCAGCGTGGATCACGGTCCGTCGACATGTTATGTAGTCCAGCGCGGATCACTGTTCGTCGACATGTTATGTAGTCCAGCGTGGATCACTGTCCGTCGACATGTTATGTAGTCTAGCGTATATCACTGTCCGTCGACATGTTATGTAGTCTAATTTTGATCACTGTCCGTCGACATGTTATGTAGTCCAGCGTGGATCACTGTCCGTCGACATGTTATGTGGTCCAGCGTGGATCACTGTCCGTCTACATGTTATATAGTCCAGCGTAGATCACGGTCCGTCGACATGGTATGTAGTCTAGTTTTGATCACTGTCAGTCGACATGTTATGTAGTCCAGGGTGGATCACGGTCCGTCGACATGTTATGTAGTATAGTTTTGATTACTGTCCGTCGACATGTTATGTAGTCCAGCGTGGATCACTGTCCGTCGACATGTTATGTAGTCCAGCGTAGATCACTGTCCGTCGACATGTAATGTAGTCCAGCGTAGATCACTGTCCGTCAACATGTAATGTAGTCCAACGTGGATCACTGTCCGTCGAAATTGTATGTAGTTCAGCGTGGATCACTGTCCGTCGACATGAAATGTAGTCCAGCGTGGATCACGGTCCGTCGACATGTTATGTAGTCCAGCGCGGATTACTGTTCGTCGACATGTTATGTAGTCCAGCGTGGATCACTGTCCGTCGACATGTTATGTAGTCTAGCGTATATCACTGTCCGTCGACATGTTATGTAGTCTAATTTTGATCACTGTCCATCGACATGTTATTTAGTCCAGCGTAGATCACTGTCCGTCGATATGTTATGTAGTCCAGCGCAGATCACTGTCCGTCGACATGTAATGTATTCCATAATATATCTCTTTCCGTCGAAATGTTATGTAGTCCAGCGTGGATCACTGTCCGTCGACATGAAATGTAGTCCAGCGTGGATCACGGTCCGTCGACATGTTATGTAGTCCGGCGCGGATCACTGTCCGTCGACATGTTATGTAGTCCAGCGTGGATCACTGTCCGTCGACATGTTATGTAGTCTAGCGTATATCACTGTCCGTCGACATGTTATGTAGTCTAGTTTTGATCACTGTCCATCGACATGTTATGTAGTCCAGCGTAGATCACTGTCCGTCGACATGTTATGTAGTCCAGCATCGATCACTGTCCGTCGACATGTTATGTAGTCCAGCGTGGATCACTGTCCGTCGACATGTTATGTAGTCTAGCGTATATCACTGTCCGTCGACATGTTATGTAGTCTAATTTTGATCACTGTCCGTCGACATGTTATGTAGTCCAGCGTGGATCACTGTCCGTCGACATGTTATGTAGTCCAGCGTGGATCACTGTCCGTCTACATGTTATATAGTCCAGCGTAGATCACGGTCCGTCGACATGGTATGTAGTCTAGTTTTGATCACTGTCAGTCGACATGTTATGTAGTATAGTTTTGATTACTGTCCGTCGACATGTTATGTAGTCCAGCGTGGATCACTGTCCGTCGACATGTTATGTAGTCCAGCGTAGATCACTGTCCGTCGACATGTAATGTAGTCCAGCGTAGATCACTGTCCGTCAACATGTAATGTAGTCCAACGTGGATCACTGTCCGTCGAAATTGTATGTAGTTCAGCTTGGATCACTGTCCATCGACATGAAATGTAGTCCAGCGTGGATCACGGTCCGTCGACATGTTATGTAGTCCAGCGCGGATCACTGTTCGTCGACATGTTATGTAGTCCAGCGTGGATCACTGTCCGTCGACATGTTATGTAGTCTAGCGTATATCACTGTCCGTCGACATGTTATGTAGTCTAATTTTGATCACTGTCCATCGACATGTTATTTAGTCCAGCGTAGATCACGGTCCGTCGATATGTTATGTAGTCCAGCGCAGATCACTGTCCGTCGACATGTAATGTATTCCATAATATATCTCTTTCCGTCGAAATGTTATGTAGTCCAGCGTAGATCACTGTCCGTCGACATGTAATGTATTCCATAATATATCTCTTTCCGTCGAAATGTTATGTAGTCCAGCGTGGATCACTGTCCGTCGACATGAAATGTAGTCCAGCGTGGATCACGGTCCGTCGACATGTTATGTAGTCCGGCGCGGATCACTGTCCGTCGACATGTTATGTAGTCCAGCGTGGATCACTGTCCGTCGACATGTTATGTAGTCTAGCGTATATCACTGTCCGTCGACATGTTATGTAGTCTAGTTTTGATCACTGTCCATCGACATGTTATGTAGTCCAGCGTAGATCACGGTCCGTCGACATGTAATGTAGTCCAGCGCAGATCACTGTCCGTGGACATGTAATGTAGTCCATAATATATCTCTTTCCGTCGACATGTTATGTAGTCCAGCGTGGATCACTGTCCGTCGACGTGTTATGTAGTCTAGCGTGGATCACTGTCCGTCGACATGTCATGTAGTCGAGTGTGGATCACTGTCCGTCGACATGTTATGTAGTCCAGCGTGGATCACTGTCCGTCGACGTGTTATGTAGTCTAGCGTGGATCACTGTCCGTCGACATGTCATGTAGTCGAGTGTGGATCAATCTCCGTCGACATGTTATGTTGTCGAGTGTGGATCACTGTCCGTCGACATGTTATGTAGTCCAGCATCGATCACTGTCCGTCGACATGTTATGTAGTCCAGCGTCGATCACTGTCCGTCGACATGTTATGTAGTCGAGTGTGGATCACTGTCCGTCGATATGTTATGTAGTCCAGCATCGATCACTGTCCGTCGACATGTTATGTAGTCCAGCGTCGATCACTGTCCGTCGACATGTTATGTAGTCCAGCATCGATCACTGTCCGTCGACATGTTATGTAGTCCAGCGTCGATCACCGTCCGTCGACTTGTTATGTAGTCCAGCGTGGATCACTGTCCGTCGACGTGTTATGTAGTCTAGCGTGGATCACTGTCCGTCGACATGTCATGTAGTCGAGTGTGGATCACTGTCCGTCGACATGTTATGTTGTCGAGTGTGGATCACTGTCCGTCGACATGTTATGTAGTCCAGCATCGATCACTGTCCGTCGACATGTTATGTAGTCCAGCGTCGATCACTGTCCGTCGACATGTTATGTAGTCGAGTGTGGATCACTGTCCGTCGACATGTTATGTAGTCCAGCATCGATCACTGTCCGTCGACATGTTATGTAGTCCAGCGTCGATCACTGTCCGTCGACATGTTATGTAGTCCAGCATCGATCACTGCCCGTCGACATGTTATGTAGTCCAGCGTCGATCACTGTCCGTCGACATGTTATGTAGTCTAGTGTGGATCACGGTCCGTCGACATGTTATGTAGTCTAGTGTGGATCACGGTCCGTCGACATGTTATGTAGTCCAGCATCGATCACTGTCCGTCGACATGTTATGTAGTCCAGCGTCGATCACTGTCCGTCGACTTGTTATGTAGTCCAGCGTGGATCACTGTCCGTCGACATGTTATGTAGTCTAGTGTGGATCACTGTCCGTCGACATGGTATGTAGTCCAGCGTGGATCACTGTCCGTCGACATGTTATGTTGTCCAGCGTGAATCACTGTCCGTCGACATGAAATGTAGTCCAGCGTTGAATACTGTCCGTCGACATGATATGTAGTCTAGCGTGGATCACAGTCCGTCGACAGCTCATGTAGTCCAGCGTGGATCTCTGTCCGTCGACATGTCATGTAGTCCAGCGTGGATCACTGTCCGTCGACATGTTATGTAGTCCAGCGTGGATCACTGTCCGTCGACATGTCATGTAGTCCAGCGTGGATCACTGTCCGTCGACATGTTATGTAGTCTAGCGTGGATCACTGTCCGTCGACATGTTATGTAGTCCAGCGTGGATCACGGTCTGTCGACATGTTATGTAGTCTAATGTGGATCACGGTCCGTCGACATGTTATGTAATCTAGTGGGGATCACGATCCGTCGACATGTTATGTAGTCTAGTGTGGATCACGGTCCGTCGACATGTTATGTAGTCTAGTGTGGATCACGGTCCGTCGACATGTTATGTAGTCTAGTGTGGATCACGGTCTGTCGACATGTTATATAGTCTAGTGTGGATCACGGTCCGTCGACATGTTATGTAGTCAAGTGTGTATCACGGTCCGTCGACATGTAATGTAGTCCAGCATCGATCACTGTCCCTCGACATGTTATGTAGTCAAGTGTGTATCACGGTCCGTCGACATGTTATGTAGTCCAGCATCGATCACTATCCGTCGACATGTTATGTAGTCTAGCGTGGATCAGGGTCCGTCGACATGTTATGTAGTCTAGTGTGGATCACGGTCCGTCGACATGTTATGTAGTCTAGTGTGGATCACGGTCCGTCGACATGTTATGTAGTCCAGCGCGGATCACTGTCCGTCGACATGTTATGTAGTCCAGCGTGGATCACTGCCCGTCGACATGTTATGTAGTCTAGCGTATATCACTGTCCGTCGACATGTAATGTAGTCTAGTTTTGATCACTGTCCGTCGACATATTATGTAGTCCAGCGTAGATCACGGTCCGTCGACCTGTAATGTAGTCCAGCGGAGATCACTGTCCGTCGACATGTAATGTAGTCCATAATATATCTCTTTCCGTCCACATGTTATGTAGTCCAGCGTGGATCACTGTCCGTCGACGTGTTATGTAGTCTAGCGTGGATCACTGTCCGTCGACATGTCATGTAGTCGAGTGTGGATCACTGTCCGTCGACATGTTATGTAGTCGAGTGTGGTTCACTCTCCGTCGACATGTTATAATAGTCCAGCATCGATCACTCTCCGTCGACATGTTATGTAGTCCAGCGTCGATCACTGTCCGTCGACATGTTATGTAGTCGAGTGTGGATCACTGTCCGTCGACATGTTATGTAGTCCTGCGTGGATTACTGTCCGTCGACATGTTATGTAGTCTAGCGTGGATCACTGTCCGTCGACATGTTATGTAGTCTAGTGTGGATCACTGTCCGTCGACATGTTATGTAGTCCAGCGTGGATCACTGTCCGTCGACATGTTATGTTGTCCAGCGTGAATCACTGTCCGTCGACATGAAATGTTGTCCAGCGTTGATAACTGTCCGTCGACATGATATGTAGTCTAGTGTTGATCACAGTCCGTCGACAGTTCATGTAGTCCAGCGTGGATCTCTGTCCGTCGCCATGTTATGTAGTCTAGCGTGGATCACTGTCCATCGACATGTTATCTAGTCCAGCGTGGATCACGGTCCGTCGACATGTTATGTAGTCTAGTGTGGATCACGCTCCGTCGACATGTTATGTAATCTATTGTGGATCACGGTCCGTCGACATGTTATGTAGTCTAGTGGGGATCACGGTCCGTCGACATGTTATGTAGTCTAGTGTGGATCTCGGTCCGTCGACATGTTATGTAGTCTAGTGGGGATCACGGTCTGTCGAAATGTTATGTAGTCTAGTGTGGATCACGGTCCGTCGACATGTTATGTAGTCAAGTGTGTATCACGGTCCGTCGACATGTAATGTAGTCCAGCATCGATCACTGTCCGTCGACATGTTATGTAGTCAAGTGTGTATCACGGTCCGTCGACATGTTATGCAGTCCAGCGTCGATCACTGTCCGTCGACATGTTATGTAGTCTAGCGTGGATCACGGTCCGTCGACATGTTATGTAGTCTAGTGTGGATCACGGTCCGTCGACATGTTATGTAGTCTAGTGTGGATCACGGTCCGTCGACATGTTATGTAGTCTAGTGTGGATCACGGTCCGTCGACATGTTATGTAGTCCAGCGTGGATCACTGTCCGTCGACATGTTATGTAGTCCAGCGTGGATCTTTTTAACACAAAACAAGAACTGTAACCCTATTAAGTTTATTCTAACTTATCTTTATATGATCCCATTACGGAGAGTTAGAGGCAACTCAGGTAAAAAAGAAAAGAGCCGTCTCGAGAGAAAACCAACATTGTGGACTCTGCGTAAAGCATTGACCCGGATCAGCCGAAGCATGCCGCGAAGGCTAACCCGGATAGACACGTTTCGCCTCCTGTGGATTGTCTGTTTCAGGAATAATTACTCTATACCTCTATCCCCCTGAGACGGAATGTGGCAATCCGCGCAGGCTGATCCGGGTCGATACATTACGCAGAGGCCATAATGTTGTTTTTTCTCGCGGGAAGGCTCATATACAGGACTGTTCACTCCACGTGTGAGAACGTAGAACAACAATGGACAATAGAACGCAGTGTTCTACTCGTTCATTAACCCTTTCTCACATACAACAAATCTACAGCAGACGACTTTGAAATTATAGCGACAAAAACCTGACAAATCTCCATAAAAGATAGCTTAATAGTTAAATAAAGTTGAACACATTGTGGCCAAAGGAGTAATTGCTCATCATGACTCAAAGTAGTCGCTGCTATTGCAATAAAATGCGTCTGCGGGTGGGAAAGGTTAATAAAATGTTTTACATATTATTGAATATTGAATTGATTCAGATGGCGCCAAAGTGTTGACTGATTGTTATCCTTACGTATCTTGCTATATGCGATATTGTATTGCAATTTATGATTAAAACATACAAATGGTGACTAAACATAGATACAGGCCAGCGAAACACGCTGTTTATTCAAGAAATAAGTTTCTTATGTAGATATAAACTACGCAAACTTTCGCGAGTTGGCAACTAGCGAAACACGCAGATCACTCCAACCTTTCGAGCAGTCTGATCAAGGTATTTTCTATTCGCCGTTTAGTAATACAAGTAAAGATTTGTTAACACAAAATTTGATCGAAAAAAGGATTTAGTTAAAAAAAAGACACTTTAATATTCTTTAACTCAGAATACGGTAAACAGTGTTCTTTTAGTTTAAGTGTATGTGGGTGTGGAAGCAAATGTGTGTCTGTATTAGTGGGCGGTAGAAAAAGGGGACTATATTTCCATACGTGTTTCAGAGGAGAGGACAAGTTGTTATTAGAATAAACTTAAATGTCTCGAACATATTACGGTTTCGATTGTTTAAAAATACTAAGTTATGAAACATGTATAATGAATTCATGTTTCCAATGCTTTAAGTTTGTGTTTGATAAACCTCGCATTTTAGTTTATTGCATGCTATTTGTGATTATGTACTCGTCTCTGTTCAGACTTGAAGCATACGCTTATGTTAAACTATCATTACAATGTCAGCATTACATATAGTCGATTTCTCGTTTTATAAGTAACTTTACATTACTGAAGTTTCTGTTGGGTTCAAATGTCTTGCTTTGGGTAGATTTCATAAATGCATGTACTCTCTAAAATATTAAAATGCGTACACTGTTTCTACTCTAGAATCAAAATAATGAGACGTGAAAGCAGATTGCTCTCTGCTGATTTTATAAGAAATTCCTTTATTTAATATGATTAATAAGACATTTGATTCACAACAACGACCTTATGATAAAGTATTAACCTGAACGAAAATATATATTTCTTTGCAATTTATGATCAACTTTTACTTGACCAAACCCCAGATATTCTAATATGCATCGCAGTTGTTTCTTCAACTTCATTCATTTTTAACCATCTTTGCAATAATGCAGTCTGAATTTCCGCGGCATTGCCATGATACATTGCATCATTTTTCTCTTGTTTGTCATACAAACGATTATGTAAGTTTTCCTGGGCCACATGATAAGAGATTGTTGTATCTATTGACGAGTTTGTTACAGGAACAATTTCAATAATAACAAGAAGTGACGATTTGTATTCACATTTTACTCGAGTATTCAATAAAGTCTTAATCTGGTATGAATTTAAATGACATTTGCTTTTAAATCAATTTGAAAAAGTAGATGCTCCAGTGAGCTGTATAAAATTGTAAGGGAGACAACCCAAAAGTCGTTCTCCGACTTCTAAAGTGTAACAGTTACTGCCCTATGTATGTTTCTTCAGCACACTGGTTATAGTATTTGTTGACAGTAAAAGACTACTCTGCTGCAGAGTTGTGTTATCTGGGAAAGGGTTAGGAAATGAGCCGTCTCGCGAGAAAACCATCATTGTTGACATTGCGTAAAGTATCAACCCGGATCAGCCTAAGCATGCAACGCAGGCTTACCCGGATATACACTTTTCGCCTCCTGTGGATTTTCTGTTTAAGGAATCATTACCCTATACATTTATCCCCCTGAGACGGAATGTGTCGGCTTGGATCAGTATACGCGGACTACGAAGGCTGATCTGCGTCGATACATTACGCAGAGGCCATAATGCTGGTTTTCTCGCGGGACGGCTCAAATGTGTTCTTCAACAAACAACTTACTTTCATGTTTTACAAACAAGCTTGAAACAGTATATATTCTTGTTTACTTTTGACGCTACTATATCTAAAATATTGTTTCAGTTTTATTTAGGGGTGTTTATGGGGCTTGTTGTTGTTGCTTTTTTTTGGCGAGTGGATGGGTTTATTGGGCTTTTTGAAGGAGGGGATTTATTGTTTAATCGAATGCTCATTACAGTACAGAACATAAACTTTATTCAACAATAACATAGCACATAGTCAATAACTTTAACAATAAATATACATTTTATACAATTTTGTTTTAAGGTCTCTATCAATTACTCAGACACACGCACACACATACAATCTCTCGCCTATACATACTCCCGTTCTCTATTGAGTATGGTGTTACCATTAGTAGAGGATGATCATTGTATGCTTTCTATCGGCTAACTAGATAGCTTCATTGTAAAATATCCATTGAGTATGGTGTTACCATTAGTAGAGGATGATCAGTGTATGCTTTCTAGCGGCTAACTAGATAGCCTCATTGTAAAATATCCATTGGTAAAGGATGATCATTGTATGCTTTCTATTGGCTAACTAGATAGCCTCATTGTAAAATATCCATTGGTAGAGGATGATGATCATTGTATGATTTATATCGGCTAACTAGAAGTAAAATGCCCATTGGCTGAATGAGTCACCTTTTATAAATTAAGTATTATTATTTTTATAATTATTAATAGTAATATTATAAACTTAAACAGAACTTTCAAGCAAATTTACAAAACATTTTTTGCACAAGGGAACATGTTCTTGCTCCAGTGTGTTGTATTTATATTACCATTTACCTGATGACCGTATCTTGAGATTTGTGTTTTCAAATGCCGTCTGCTACAAAGGCCCCAAACGTATTTAGGAAAGGGTATTTCGAATCGACTTTGATCGTGACAATTCCATGTAAAACAAATATCACCATTTTTTGCGAATGGCTTTAATCTTGACATGTTGCTATAATAATTTCAAATTTTAGTGATCTTTGTGATTTAGGAAAAAGTAACTAAATACAATGTTCAAAATACTTAAAAGAAATTCTCTTTATCATTTCTACTTGTCTCCAAGTAAACGCACTCACCCTTTAACCAATATAGCATGTTACCTAGTGGGTTATTAGATAATCTTAGTTCTTTGATTTGTTTTGTAACACATCCTTGTCTATAAATACCAACGTATTTGCAGAAAAAACCATTTCCACAAAACAGATTCTGTGGATTATGCAGTGTGCCATTAAGACTGAACATGTTTCACCAAACGTTCTGTTAACCCTTTCCCATATACAACAAATCTGCAGCGGACGACTTGGAAATCATACCCGAAATAAAGTGGAAACTCGCTTTAAATGAATGTACAATAATTTAATAAAGTTGAAAACATGGTGACAAAAGGAGAAATTGCTCGTTTTGAGCAATTTCTTCTTTTGTCACCATGTTTTCAAATAGCCGTCTGCTGCAGAGGCGTCAGAAAGCGTCTATATGAGGAAAGGGGTTAAACTGATTCGAATAAAAATCCAACAAACCGTGGTAAAGTATAAAATGCTATCAGAGGCATAATACCAATCATGGTACATGTATTTCAATTTCACTTAGTTTTTATATCACATATTTATTTTCGGTTGGTCATGAAATCCAACAAACCGTGGTAAAGTATAAAATGCTATCAGAGGCATAATACCAATCATGGTACATGTATTTCAATTTCACTTAGTTTTTATATCACATATTTATTTTCGGTTGGTCATGATCAATTACTCTTTTTGCCAAAATATTTTTAAAAGACGTCTGCTACCAATGAGTCCTATGTCATCGGTATCAGGGAAAGGATGAATTCAGACCATTTGTAGTATGAAAGCCAGAGTTGTTATCGAGGTCACTAAACAATACATAATAAAAAATAATCTATCCAGAATGTTAGCAACATCCCGCCATTCGGAATTTATATCATCTTCCTGAGACTTTTCCTTCAGCGAGTTAGTTATGTATTCCAGTTTATCATCTAGGTCCTGTAGCACTTTCACCTGTGGATCTTCAAGTGTTGGCATGGATGGCCTCGACAAAAATCGTAACTTTCCCTCTGTTCTCGGAATGCGTTCACTGGATTCACTGGATTCGTCGGAATTGCTTGTTGTAAGGTTAGTGACACTGGTGGTATCCGTGATAAAGGTGTCCATTGACGTTCCTTTCCATGCTTTTGGCTAATATCAAAACAATAATATAATTAGAAACTGAACGAAAATGTTTACCGTATTTCATGGTACACATTTCTCTCAAGATTACAGAGCATGTCATGTTCTAGAACACTGTTTTGGCTTTCAAGCCCTTTACATGTACAGACCCCATACTATATGAGTACACTGAGTTATAAGAGATATATAAAACATTTATAAAAAAGCAGACGAATTGTGACGCCTTTGCAGCAGACGACTTTTGAAAACATTGTGGCAAAAGCAAACATTCGTTGTTCTACGCCTTTTCTCGAGTGACTTTGTTCTAGCATTAAACTGAGATGTGCTGGACGATCTTCTGACGTCTTTAGATTCATTTAGTTCTCGGAAGCGCAGTTCTTTGAATGCTTAGGCTGAAGAATTTCGGAGAGTCGCGTATTAACGCATACAAAAAAGCATTTGTCTAACCGTAGTAATTTTGATGGAATTGAACATATGATCGATAACTGTATGGGTATTAACTTTTGCCCAGATGTAAAACTATTATTTCAGACTCTGTTAACCCTTTCTCACATACAAACGCCGCTTTCGGACGCCCTGCAGCAGAAGACCTTTGATAACATTATGGCAAAAGAAGCAATTGCTCATAATTAAATTACTCTTATTTGATAATTAAACTTTAATTTATGGAGATTTTCAAAGTCGTCTGCTGAATGTAGGAACGGGTTCAATAAGCCTGTCATGGTCTTACAGAAGGTATACCGTTAAACATTTGAAAACAGTATGCCGGCAAAAGGAGAAATTGCTCATAACGAAATAACTTCCAATGGTAATTTATGGCGATTTGTAAATTCGTCTGCTGAAGACATATGTTATATGTGAGAAAGGGAGGGGAAAAGGGGGGGGGGGGGGGGGGGGGGGGGAATAATATAAGACTTTCATGGAAAATTATAATCAGGACTTGTTTAAGTTAATTGGATAACACAATTTTAAGAACCATACTCGATTTCCTTCTGCGTCATGTATTTCATGTATTTCATTTCCCGATGTCCCTGGTTTAACCAACACGATCCGTCCGATGTACTGAAAGCAAAGGGTCTTCAGCCATCTGAAAAACATAGTCAACCAGTATAAAGATGTTAACATAAGCTGTAAATGCAGCTGCGGCGATACACATCTGCGTAATGTATCGACCAGATCAGCCTGCGCTATCCGCGCAGACTGATCCGGCCGACACATTCCGTCTAAGGGGGGATAGATAGAGTAGTGATTCTTGAAACAGAAAATCCACAGGAGGCGAAAAGTGTATATCCGGGTAGACCTGTGTGGCATGCTTAGGCTGATCCGGGTCGATACTTTAAAATGTAGGATAAAAATGATAGCACTGATCAGATCGAGTTTGCACTGAATTATCATAGCAGACAACTTTGAAAACACATAAAGGCAAAACATACGGACAATATTGTGGCGAAAGGAGAAATGGCTTATAATGAGCAGTTTTTATGTTTCTTTTCAAAAATCTTCTGCTGCAGATGAAGATAATATGTCTGCAACTGGGAACGCTTTAAAATTGATCGTTGGGACTTCGAGATCGGTGAATACCCGGATTAGCCAGCACCCTTAATCACCATCTAGTATTCAAGTAGCATTGAAACATCTGAGGTATGGTAACAGATGCATGGCCAAATACACGATTTGTGTTAACCCTTTCGCACGTGCAACACATCTGCAGCAGATAGTGTTGAGGACATCTAGGAAACAATATGAAAAATCCATATAATAAAAAGAGTATAGTTTAAAAGAGTTAAAGACATTGTATCCTTTGTCCACAATGTTTTTAAAATTCGTCTGCTGAACGTATTTTGTGAAAAACATAGAAAATCTCCATAATTGAATGGATAACCTATGACTAAAAGTGGAAAACATTGTGACAAAAGTAGAAATTGCACGTTTTGTGCAATTTCTTCTTTTGTCACTATGTTTTCAAAAAGCCGTCTGCTGCAGAGGCGTCAGAAAGCGTCTATATGGGAAAGGGGTCTTTAGCAAACAACGTGTTCGTAGATGTCGTTGTGTTTTAAAAGGTCCCGATTGATTGGAATTTAGCGTGACCTTGGGCAGTTTTTCAGTTATATCACGGCGGCCAGTAGGAAGTGTCGTTCATTATAATTGGGCCGTCCCGCGAGAAAACCAACACTGTGGAATCTGCGTAAAGTATCGACCTCGATCAGCCTAGGCATGCCGCGCAGGTTAACCCGGATATACACTTTTCGCCTCCTGTAGACTTTCTGTTTCAGGAATCATTACTCTATACCTCTATCCCCCTGAGACGGAATGGATCGGTCTGCGCGGACTGCGCAGGCTGATCTGGGTCGATGCATTATGCAGATGCCATAATGGTGGGACGACTCATATGTCCTTCATTTAGGGTAACCATGCAGAAACAGCATGTGCACGATTATTGTCTTTACACAAATACAGCATTGTTCAAGTTGCGTTTCAAAATAGTCGGATATCAAACCATGTAAACGATACATTTACGTTTATACAAGTGAATAACTAGGAATTAAGATATATTTCTAATGTCCTGTGTTATTGAGAGAGAACTTACTTAGCAATATGCGACTAAAACGCATGTACTCTTATATTTGTATTATTTGCATTTGAGCAATTCCATGAGAAAACCAACATTATGGACTCTGCGTAATGTATCGATCCAGATCATTCCGGGCCGACATATTCCGTCTCAGGGGGATAGAGGTATAGATAAATGATTCCTGAAACAGAAAATCCACAGGAGGCGAAAAATTATCAGCCCGGATTAGCCTGCGTGGCATGTTTAGTCTGATCCGGGTCGATACTTTACGCACAGTCCACAATATTGGTTTTCTCGCGGAACGGCTCTTATATTCTTAGTTACCTTGGTACTCTTCGTCCGTTTGTTCCCCGAAAAAATACGTTGAGAACTATGACTGACTGCAGCAAACTAAGAGACACTAGCACCATTGCAACAGCAAAATAGGTACCTGTAAAACAATGGACTGAGTTAACCCTTTCCCTCATATAGACGCTTTCTGACGCCTCTGCAGCAGACGGCTTTTTGAAAACATAGTGACAAAAGAAGAAATTGCACAAAACGTGCAATTTCTCCTGTAGTTTTTCAACTCTATCAATAGTTCTTACAAACAATGTTTTCAACTTTATCAATAGTTCTTACAAACAATGTTTTCAACTTTATCAATAGTTCTTACAAACAATGTTTTCAACTTTATCAATAGTTCTTCACTACAAACAATGTTTTCAACTCTATCAAAAGTTCTTTATTACTACTTATATTTTCAACTATATCAATAGTTCTTCATTACACACAATATTTTCAACTCTATCAATAGTTCTTCATTACAAACAATGTTTTCAACTCTATCAATAGTTCTTCATTACAAACACTATTTTCAACGCTATCAATAGTTCTTCATTACAAACAATGTTTTCAACTCTATCAATAGTTCTTCATTACAAACAATGTTTTCAACTCTATCAATAGTTCTTCATTACATACACTATTTTCAACTCTATCAATAGTTCTTCATTACAAACACTATTTTCAACGCTATCAATAGTTCTTCATTACAAACAATGTTTTCAACTCTATCAATAGTTCTTCATTACAAACAATGTTTTCAACTCTATCAATAGTTCTTCATTACAAACACTATTTTCAACGCTATCAATAGTTCTTCATTACAAACAATGTTTTCAACTCTATCAATAGTTCTTCATTACAAACAATGTTTTCAACTCTATCAATAGTTCTTCATTACAAACAATGTTTTCAACTCTATCAATAGTTCTTCATTACAAACACTATTTTCAACGCTATCAATAGTTCTTCATTACAAACAATGTTTTCAACTCTATCAATAGTTCTTCATTACAAACAATGTTTTCAACTCTATCAATAGTTCTTCATTACAAACACTATTTTCAACGCTATCAATAGTTCTTCATTACAAACAATGTTTTCACCTATATGATCTGAAGGTAAAGTTTACAGCGTGCCATTTCACCATTTACTTTTCATTGGCTGTATTGGTTAAACCTCTTTGAATGTATATAGAAAGCCATAAATATTGCACTATTTCTCAACGAACATTCAAGCCACCAATTTATATTAAACGTGTGATGTAAAACATGATGATATTGTTAAAAGATATTCGCTAGATTGATTATCTCGGTGGTTCTTGAACCTATCCGAAGTCTTTTGATCAAATTAGTATTACATCGAACAATATATAAATAAAGTTCCGGCAACAAAACGACCATACTAAATAAATAAGAGCCCCTTTTCCGGCAACCTTTTTAACACCCCTCGTTCATATTATTCTCTTTGTGTGTACTTACTTTTATATACTAATTATTAACTTAACATTACATTTTAAACTCTTACATTTCCAATGTCAATAAAGAGGTTTCTAAACACAATACAGAATCAGGTGAGTCAGTTCGTCAGTTTGTTAATTAAATGTCATAATAAAACTAAAAAGTTGCGTATATTGAGGTCCTGGTATATTACCATTACCATCATTACAAATAGTTTTCGGAGAGCTGTTATTTAAAAGGTCAACATTTCAATGAGAGTAACAGATGAACACGAATCAACACGAGATCAACTGATAGTCAAGTTTAGCCTAGCTACAGGAACACTTGGTTCCGTGTTAATTTTGGATATAAGTTGGCATATCTATGTGATTCAAAAATTCCTACTGTGGCAGAAGTATATTATATGACTTTACCCTTTTCCCACATCCGCATTTTGATGAACCTGCTTCATACTATTCCTGAACATGTAAGAAGAGGACAAGTTGCTCAAAATGAGCGATTTCTACTTTTGCCACAATCTGTTCAATTTGTTTTCAATAAATTTTCTTTCATTTCTGAAAAATATTCCATATGTTTTGTCTAAGCGTTTTCAAAGTCGGCTTGTACAGATGTGTAGTATGTGGGAACAGGGTCATTGTTCCTTCTCGTGTAGCGTGGTTCGTGTTCAATATAGTATACCTATGACCGGGAAATTATCTGCTGACGGTGGTAGGGATTCCGACACCACAAGTAGGAACACAGCAAGGGACAACAACACTGTAATCTGCAGGGAAATCTTTTCGCCAGCTTCTACTGGTAATATGAACGTTAACGCGGAAACAAACGACACCAGTACACACGGGAATAACATCGTTAGGACGTAAAAAGATGGCCGCCGACGAAGATATAAGTAATATGTGACGTCAGGATATGGTTGCGGGCAGCAGTTGTAATATAAGACTGTGCGAGTTACGGGAAGTTCCTTCAATACCCACTCGTTGTTTTCAACATAGTAGTCTGTATCGCCTGTAAAGATGAACGAAATGATAGGTACTGTTACTTGACAATATTTACCTTTTCTTTGCCCATTTAGCAGATCTGTAAATTAGTATGACGCATGTTTAATTTCATGACATTTGTGATCATTTATTGGCCGTGTTTGAACTGTCGCAAAATGAATACATACCGATGTTAGTTCACATACACGTTTATAATACCTGGCCCGTGTTATAGATCAATTTACACGGACAATATATTGAAAAATAAAACCCACAGTTAATGGGACTAAAATCAAACTTATCATATTTGATTGATACTACATATTAATATATAAATTTCCACCAAGGTCAGAAACAGGTCGATATTGGCGAGTTATACTAAAGTACTAATCAAAACGATGATTCGTTAAAACAAGCAAAACACTATCTACGTTGTTCTTTATCTCTACAATGTGTCGCATTGCCGAGGTTGCAACGTAGTCATCATCGCGGGCTGTCAGTCAAGGGAATGTGAGTTCAAACTCCAGCTCGGCCAACTTTATTTCCGACGTTTGACAAAGTCATGCGTCTTCCACCAAAAGGCCTACATTCTAAATGGCCAGTTGATTGGAAAGACTGGTGGAGGAAGAGTCAGGAAACACATGTGTAAGTCAGGAAACACATGTGTAAATCAGGAAACACATGTGTAAGTGAACCTGCCGCCGTCATATAACTTAAAAGCTGCGGCATTAAACCTCATGAGTCAAATTCATTTGAGCCGTCCCGCGAGAAAACCAACATTGTGAACTCTGCGTAAAGTATCGACCCGGATCAGCCTAAGCACGCCGCGCAGGCTAACCCGGGCAGACACTTTTCGCCTCCTGTGGATTTTCTGTTTCAGGAATCATTACTCTATACCTCTAACCACCTGAGACGGAATGTGTCGGCCCTGATTAGCCTGCGCAGGCTGATCTGGGTCGATACATTACGCAGCGTCGATAATGTTAGTTTTTTCGCGGGACGGCTAATTTTATGACGCTAGCTTAACGTAGCTGGTGGTGGGTCTGAGTGCAATTGAATATAATTCCCACGATATGTTTGAGATGTTTTGAACGTAATCATAGACCACTTGATATATTGCGACAAGTGTTAGCTTATGCATCATATACGATAGTATTTCGTAAAGAGTTTGGCATATTGCATGACATTTTGTATAAAACGAAGAATTAAAGTGCCGTAACTGCTTCTTTTCAAATGAAATATGGGGATAAAACAACCGCATGGGCAATGATAGAAGCTTGTAATCGAAAAGACTACGAACCATATGGGTTTTTATTGACGATATCCAGTTCTTCTCCGTGATGAGTCCAGGATCCGAACTGTAGCGAACATTCCTGGGTATCAAACGGAAAGAACTTGACATTCACTCGACACACGCTCGTTAAGACTGACGGAAAGTTATAAGACACGGCGCCAGTGCTTGAGATGCCCGCATAAAAGGAGTCCCTGCCGGGAAACATTTCACTGTCTGCTGCACTGGAAAAAAGGAAAAAAATCACCTAATCAGCTAAATAATAAATATGAGCCGTTCCACGATAAGACCAACATTATGGACTCTGGGTAATGTATCGACCCATATCAGCCTGCGCAATCCGCGCAGGCTAATCCGGGCCGGCACATTCCGTCTCCAGGGTATAGAGGTATAGAGTAATGATTCCTGAAACAAAAAACCCATAGGAGGCGAAAAGTGTCTGTCCGGGTTAGCTTGAGCGGCATACTTATGCTGATCCGGGTCGATACTTTACGCAGACTCCACACTGTTGATTTTCTCGCAGAACATATATATATATATATATATACATAATAAGACGATACATATCTCTTTACTGTAGAGTGTACTGTTTTCTCGCACCAGTACTCCACACAACAATCTTCCCAAGCAACTGGCTGCTTTTCCACATAGACTTAGCCCAGTGCTTCAAACAAATAATGTTTACACGTCACGCATCTTAAAATAGGTTTGTGGAATACGTAGAGTGACTTAGTGTAAATATTTAAATAGCTACATAGTCAACACGACTAATGTGCTTACCTAAGGATTTATAACCGTCGTGATAATACTTAACCCTTTCCCTCACATAAACGCTTTCGGACGCCTCTGCAGCAGAGGGCTTTTTGAAAAAATATAGTGACAAAAGAAGAAATTGCACAAAACGTGCAATTTCTCCTTTTGCCACAATGTTTTCCACTTTTAGTCATAGGTTATCCATTCCATTATGGAGATTTTCTATGTTTTGACAAAATATGTTCAAAGTCGTCTGCTGCAGAATTGTCGTATGAGGGAAAGGGTTAACGGAACATAATTCGCTCAGACATTCAAATTGAAAAAGAAGTAATTTGAGAATCAACTGAACAAGATAATAATTTTTTACCTGTCATATAAGGTGACGTCAGGGAACCAAATACTATTGTAAAGAACTTTAAAATTTGATACGTTATTGTATGAAGCCGGGGTCCAAGTTAGACGACAATCTGTCCATGACTGAAAAGATGGCAAGTTTATTTTTTTGAAAAGAAGGTCATAGACACATGTAACACGTAACACACAACTCTGAACCATATACAATAACGCAAATTCACATATGGTGAATACATATGTTCATATTTACATTCAGATGTTCACAAGTCTGGAATAGTGCATGCATTTTATATAGACCAAAATCCATACACAACTGCATGAATGCGTCCAAACTTGTTATAAACATATACAAAGAAATCAAAAACACATATTAAACATATAGACAATGATATAAGATAAAGTATTTGCTGAAATTTAAAAGTCATACATGAAAGTAAGTAGTAGTAGTATATTCCCAATTCTGGGACATTTTCATTTTTTCTACCATCTTTCAGGTCAACATTAACTTTTTAACCTCTTTATAGCTCATTGCCTTTTTGATTTCAAAAATTGCCTTTTTGAGAATGAGGCTGGGAGGCTGGGGAATATATTTGGGGGAAGTGGGGCGCCCCACTTTCCCGAATTTCCTACGGGGGTGGAACGAAGTGACCTTCTTCTCCTGCGGGGGTGGAACGAAGTGACCTTCTTCTCCTATGGGGGTTCTCCTACTACTAATGGGAACGTACGTCAGGGGGACCGCTAAAAGGTCACTTTGTTTCCCAAACAAGTTTCCCACCGGTCCCCCAGCTCTGCGAGGAGCGGAGTGACCTCCTTCGCCAATGTCCATATGCTAACGTATGCACACCATCTTCTAAAATAATTCTCTTGTCATCGTTAGCTGACAAGGCGATTTTATTGATTTCCTCTGTATACATTACATGACCGTGACTCCGTATTACATTCATTTTTCTCGTTTGCTCCTTTCTACTAAACAAACAGGTTTTGTAGTCATCAAATGCGAGGAGCGGAGCGAAACGAGGCAACGAGTTCCCTATCTCCTTCTCCAACAATCCCAGCCGCATCCTAGCGTTAATTTTTTTTGATTCCCCAAATTTGGGGAATCAAAAATTAAGGGTGCTGCTGCCTTTTTAATCCACCTCTAAAAGCAATGAAACAACTGCACCATTTACACGTTTGTCCCTTATCCTTGTAGAAATCTTAAGTCTCAATTTCATATGCGAGAGAATCATTGTCGGGAAATAGAAGCTAGTGTTTTTTGCATATCACTTATAAGCAATAATAATTTCTGATGTTTTTGCACATGGTCTTTTTGCATTTTAATAAACATATTAACAAACGTTGTATCTACATAATGCTTGGTAGCAGCATCCTGATTATTTAATGGATCAACAACGTTAGAGATTTTGTTTGTGTCCATATTGAGTGTACCTGATGCTGACTTACTTCCATCCGTTCTTAAAAATTTATTGTTTAGGTAAGTGCTTCAGTCTACTTACCTCTACCTCAAAGTTATAAAAATCGTTAGACATACCACCAAATTTATTAACAGGCATTTTTATAATAACAAGATTTGTTTTAAATCAGATTGTTTATAATGTTTTGCAAGCTGTCTCCATCTGACAATCGTTTCAAAACATACAAGCATAGATGTCCACATATAACCGTCCCCGCCTTTTGCACTTGATGAGTGTTGTATGTAATTGGGAAAGTGGGGCGCCCACTTTTCCCTGACGTCCCCAAATAGTTTATCAACTCAGTAGGTGGATGTAAGCCATAGCTATCAAAATAGAACTTGTTATTTCCATCTTTCCACCATGCAACCCAATGTGTACCACCACCAGTCCTAGTTCCATATTGATCATTTAGGTTGTCGTTGTCATCTAGGTTGAGTATACCACACTCTTTTGTTTTAGGGTGCTGCTGCGCCCCACTAGGATGACCAATCAACTCATTACGCATAAACACCCCTCTAAAATGTGGTATTTTTAATAACTTGACAGCATCTATCAATTTTAGATTGCTTAATGGTTTGTTTAGTAGAACTACATTGTCAACTGATATGTTCATTTTATATAAACTATATTTTTGTTAGTGCGTTAGGGTGGGAACTTGTTGGGTGCGGCTGCGCCCCACTTCCCCCGACGCAACACGTTGCGCCCCACTAAAAATGATGGAACGAAGTGACCCTTCTCGCCATGATAGACTTTAGGGTGGCACCCACTACAATGCGCCCCACTACAAAAGCAATCCTAAGAGTGGGATACCACTGAAGGGGCTGTTTTTACCAAGTAATAACCCCCGTCCATTAGGGTGCGGCTGCGCCCCACTATAAAGACCACCCTCCTGTTTCAGATACAAACCATCCCCCACTGATTCAAACCCGGAACCACTCGATTGCCCCAAATAGAGTCCTTTTCCGTCTGTTTCTACCTGACAAACACATCCACCCTTTTTAAGGTATAATCCATTTCCCATTAACTTTGACACACCCGTACTAGCTAATCCTGACAGAGCTCCAATACCTAAGGATGGGAGAACTGATTTCATTAGAAAGGGAGCTACTTTAGATGCTAAACCTGCTAGTAGTCCGAGAAATCCTCCTTCCACTTTAAGATTATGTCTGATTTGAGTTTTACTCATCTTGAACGTTACCCCCTTTCCATCTTGATAAGCTTTTGTCATTTTAGTGACTTGAGCCTTTGTTAGTGCGATTAATCTTCTCCACTCAAATCGTGATGGCTTAATCTTATAGAAACAGCTTCTCCAGATTGAAGACCTGATTTAAGCTTCTCCTTTTGACCGTCTGAAATTGACACTTTTACATTCGTATAACTCATTTTATACAATATTCTTTTTTTTAAATCAAATCTCTCGCATATGAAATCGCATGGTCAACTGTTCTCCTCGGAGATTAAGCTGTTTTCCGTCTTGATCTGTTAAAATTGTATCCATTCTACTGATCGTGTCCATCGTTACAGGAAGATACACCAAGTTTTTCGGGTTTTCAATGATTTTATATCCAGGTGATACGTTAGGGAAAAAGCTATATATTATAGGTTTTGATATTCCATTCACAAATGAGCTTGAAATTATATCTACGTTGACAAATATACTATTAATTGACATAATATCAACCACTTTTTCAGACTTATTATAGAGATCAGTGTAAATTCTACCCTTAAATCCTAAAACATTTCTGAGAGAATTACGCCCCTTATCAAAATTAACTTGATAGTTGTTTTTTAACGTGAGTATGGCTTTCTGAGTATTAAAATTAGCTGATAATCTAATATAATCATCATTATTGTGGATGTTATAGTGACCATTTTGCCTCATTTCTAACTGAATAATTGCGTTAAGATCTTTGATTTCATAACTTCCTATAGGGATAATAATCTTCACCCATGAATTACCCCCGTCATGAGAGTATCTAAAGACGTTGTTTGTAGAATCGATGTTTGGAAAGCTGTAGTACGTCTCTAGGTTGACTACAGCCATTTCATACTTCTTATTGAGTTGTAACGGTGGATTAAATTTGGTTTTGATATGCGTACTATTATCACTCACCACAATCTGGAATGAGCGTTTGGGTTCTGTATTTTTTGCTATCTGTTCTAGGGTGCGGCTGCACCCCACTAGCAGATCAATATTGTTTGCCACATTCATTTTATATATCATATATATTTGTTTATGGGATGTAAAAATTATCAAACCCACTCCTATACTTTCCATTATGTTTCTTACAAGACAAGTCAATCACAACAAAACCATGTGGTTGTTCCCATGTATTTTTGCATAAAATTCTAAACTCATCGTTTGACATATCACTGCTGACATGATCGTTGTAGATGTGGTTAATGTTCTTAAGATCTTGGGGGAACAGAACGATAAAGTTTGCATTCTCGCGGATAGTCTGTCTCGGAAGTTTAAAATAGTTTTGTGATAGATAGAAACAGTCCACGTTTGAATGTCTTCCACGAATGTAGTATGACTCACATTTGTTCTGCTTTTCAAGCAACAGATCATCAAAGATCATAAGGTTTTTGTTGTTTGGATTAAGTTCACGTGGATCTGGTACATCCTCTGACGTCTCATAAAAGCTGCATTTGATGTCAGACTTGGAGGTCGCAGAGCTCCCTTTGTATCTTAAATTTTTACTCATCTCCTCAACTATAGTTTCCGGGGAAGCATCCAGACTCATAATCTCCTCCTGATTGTTAAATAACTGAATGATCGCTTCTTTAGGAAGCTTTTCCTCAAAAGCCTTTTTCAATATCCTATACTCTGGTTGAAACAAACTTTTACCAAATATAGATAATTGATTGTAGTCTAACCAGCCCGTATTGAGTAGCAGATTCAACAGCAAGGTAGTCTTTCCACAACCTGACTTCCCAATAATTACTCCCCGTATTGACTTGGGGAGTAAAGAGTGATTAAACCTTTTGTATTGCATTTCATTCCACGAGAGATCTTTCACTTCCATTGTTTTTAATATAAACAATATCTTTTTATATTAAAAACGATGACAATGTATTGCGTAAAATGTCGAGAGCTTACTGATACTTATGACTTGGAAACTCTTGTCACTAAAAATGGAAGAAATATGAAAAAGGGTAAATGTAGCGTTTGCGGTTCTACAAAAACCCAATTCGTCAAGAAGGTCACTTCGTTCCAAGGCTCTGTGGGGCGCAAATTTGTCAAAGACAAATTCGGGGGACCGCTACGCGTCCCCAGCCGCACCCTTGCACCCTGTAATGTTGAGGGTAAAGGATTTGTCAACAACCTAATCAACAAGCTACCTTTTGAAATGCATCTACCAGGTCATAACTTTACTGGCCCTGGAACAAAGCTTAACAAAAGGCTGAATATAGACATGACTCCTAAGCCTTGGAGCATCCCAATAAATCGTGTTGATAAAGCTGCATACCATCATGATGTGTGTTATGCTAAACATAAAGACACCAGCACGAGGAATACTGTGTGTGATAAGAGCATGATTAACGAGTTGGATGGAATTTACAACCCATCTGTACGTGAAAGGTTAGACAGAAGCATCGTCCAAAAAATAATTGGAACTAAGATGAACTTTGGGATGGGTGTAGTGGGGCGCAGCCGCACCCTGGAACAAAAAAAAAAGCTCAAATAGTTTGGACTAACCAATTAGCTAAAGAATTACATAAGCCAGTCAATACAAAGTTTCAAAAAAGAAGAGTCTACGTTAATGGTATAGATGAAATTTGGGCTGCTGATTTAGTAGACATGCAAAGTTTTTCCAGAGAAAACAAAAACGTCAAGTACTTGTTGACTGTAATTGACATCTTTTCAAAGTATGGTTGGATGATACCGCTAAAAGATAAAACTGGAAAGTCTGTTGCAGATGCATTGAAACAGATCTTTAAGGAGCGGAGACCGAAGAAAATGTGGGTGGACAAGGGTAAAGAGTTCTATAACAAGAATGTACAAAACCTTGTTGAGCTATACAGTACGGAGAATGAAGAAAAGTCATCTGTGGTTGAGAGATGGAACAGAACAATGAAGGAACAAATGTGGAAGTACTTCACCGCTAATTCCACCAGAAAATACATTAATATATTGAATAATCTTGTGGATCAATATAACATCACAAAGCATTCTTCGATAAAGATGACTCCTGTAGAAGCTAGTATGAAAAAGAATGAGACTCGTGTGTATAGGAATCTGTATAGTGGGGCGCAACGTGTTGCGTCGGGGAAACAAGTTTCCCAGCCGCACCCTAAGGGGATGCCAACGCAACGCGTCGGGCACGAAGTGCCAACAAGTCACTCAGAACCGAAATTTGCTGTTGGTAATAGGGTTAGGATTACTAAAAAGAAGAAGACGTTTGAGAAGGGGTACACACCGAGATGGACTGAGGAGGTGTTTACAGTATCAGAGATTCAGTATACCAACCCTGTAACATACAAAATTAGAGACTACAACGAAGAGGAAATTCAAGGTACATTCTACGAGCAGGAGCTTCAAAAGACTAACCAAGAGATGTTTAGGATTGAGAAGGTAATACGAAGAAAGGGTAAAAAGGCTCTTGTAAAGTGGTTTGGTTATCCAGAGTCGTTTAATTCATGGGTGGAACGAAGTGACCTTTCTGATATTAGTGGGGCGCAGCCGCAAATTTGTCAAAGACAAATTCGGGGAAGTGGGGCGCAGCCGCACCCAACAAGTTCCCCAGCCGCACCCTATACTCTTCATGGTATATAATACCTTATATATATGATTTAAAAACATATAATCATATATAAAATTATGGAATGCAATTTAGGACATGAATATCGTTTACAGAGAATAAGTGAAATTCAGAAGTTGCTTGAAAATGAACGCGATAAGCGACAGACTCTGAGTAAAAAGTATCATCGTGTATTTAACACGATATCATATATTTATACGGGTCTCATAACTGTTAGTATGGGGCTTGGTGTAAGTGGAATTGGTTTACTTTCAACCATTATCGCAGCTCCAGTAGTTGTTGCTATGGAAGCTGCAGCTCTAGGGATAGGATTACTTACCATCGGTGGAAGTTTTATAAATAAGAAACTCTCCTCAAAGGCGGAAAAACATTTACAGATTAAGATAATGGCAGAATCAAGCCTAGCCACAATCCAAGATTTTATTTCAAAGGCTCTTATAGACGACTATATGTCAGATGAAGAGTTTAGCTTGATAGCTTCTGAGTTAGACAAGTTCAACAAGATGAAAGAGAAGTTGAAACTAAGATCCAAAAAAGTCATAGAACAAGAATGTGAAGAAGCAACAAAGTCTTTCAGCAAAATGTTTGAAAAGAACGCAACACGTGCCAATCAGAACAAGAAAACGTGATCTTTTCAAAATTTGATTTTTGCTTTAAAGAAAATGAAACAAAATAAAACTTAATAATGAATTTTGTAACAATTGACAACTTTGATAAAACTAAGATTTCTGTTGGGAATATTTATGCAGCTACCAAACCAGTAGCTTACCAGAAAGTCCCTATTCTGTATGCATATGAGGGAGGACGACAAGGGTCTCTTGTAGTGAGAACTCCAGCTTTGTACTCCTTTGGCGGATGTGTAACCAAAGACCTAAAAACTGATGAAATTGTTGGATATTCAATGCCGTTTGTACTTTACAATGAGAATGAAGGAAAAACTGACCAAGAAGATAAATTTTTGACAATGATGGAACAGATTACAGATGTTATTCGCACTAAGATTAACGGCCTTGAAAAGAAGCTGAAAGAAGGAGGAAAAAAACGTCGAATTGATACTGACTCACTTTGTATCTTAAAAACAAAGGTGGGTAAACCAAATGCACCACCAGTCATCTACGCTAAGATGTTAACAGAAAGGATTGATAAAGATAATAAACCACCCAAAATTACTTCTATCTTTTATAGAAAGAAGACTGATAAAGATGTTAAAAACAACGTAAAGATTATTAATAAAAAGCTAGTAAAGGATAAAGCAGAAAAGTACTTACACCAAAAGTGTAAGGTGATTGGAGGAATCAAAATAGAAAATGTATTTGTTGGAGGAACTATTGAATCAATTCAAGTAAAACTTTTAGAAGCTGTAGTTGTAAAGGAAATTGCATCGCAAATAAGTGTAATGAGCGCAGACCTTGACCTTGGATCCGACTCAGAGTCAGAGTCGGAATCTGAAGACGAAGAAGAAGAGGAAGATTTAGTAACAAGGGCGCAGCCGCAACGCGTAGCGTCGGGCACCGCTACGCGTTGCCACCCTAGATATTAGATAATTAAAAGTTAAAATCTTAACATCTGCAAGGGTGTTAAGATTTTTACGTGATGAAAAACGTGATGAGAAACGTGATGAAAAACGTGATGAAAAACGTGATGAAAAACGTGATAAAGATAATCTAGCCTCATTAAAAATGTCGTTTTTAAAAATAACAGACCCGAAGAAGAGGGATTTTATTGTTCAAGAGTTCCTCAAAACTAGACGGAATATTCAGCAAAGTAATATTTCTGAACGCGTAGATGAACGGGAGTTGCAAGGTAATCTCTCAAAGTTCTTTAAACCTGTGACATCAAATCAACGGGAGTTGACGGAGGATATTCTTAGTGAGCTTAAACCTATAAAACAAGGGATTGAAGAGATTCCAACGGCAATCCAATCGATAACGTTTCCTCAGTTTCCAAGTATTCAGATGTTAGAGAAAAAAGATCCTACTAGTGGGGCAGAGACCAGCTTTATTGGTCCCATTGCGGAACAGTACTTAAGAAAGTTTGCATCAAAGGATGATGTTGATAAGACCTATGGGATATATGACAAACATGGCAACTTCTTCATTGGTGATCAGCAACTGACAATTGTTGATGAGAGTTTATTTATTGGAAATAAAGAATATGAGGGGTCACCAGGTCTATGGGAATTATTGATGAGTAAGAAACCAGATCCTAATATTTACACGGATCAAGACTATAATAATTATGCTGAGATAATACACAGCACCAACACATTACACAGGGGTAATAACCCTAATGTTAACCAACCAAAGGCGAGTAAGAGTTGGAAGTGGAAAAATCTCTTGAAAACGATGTGGCAGGCGCAAAACGTGAGTGCTCACTCCAACGCAACGCGTGGGGCACCGCAATGTGCCATTCCCACATCTATCGGAAGTGGTCTGGAACGAGAAGGTCTCTTCGTTCCAAGTGAAACGAGGCAACGAGTTCCCTACCTTCTCCCCAACGCAGACGATTTGGTGGCTAGGTTGGATCTCCTGATGGCAAGCAAGTCAGCGGGAAACACTGGAGTAAACGATGAGATTTTATCAATTTTGAATCACTTGAAGAGTCAAAACATCGTGAGTGATGAATTATATAAAAGAATCTTGTTACTATAAAAAAAGTATGTTAATCATAAATCATCATGGATATGAAAACCGTTATGCCTATGGAGGATCGGGAATCTTTGAGTCTTTAGCAAATGTAGTTGGAAGAGTATTCTCATCCACTGCAGCGAAGACTATAGGTAATGTTAGTTCGAATCTGGTTAAAGAAGGTGCAAAGAAGGCTTTACAGGCAGGACAGAAGGCGGCCCTCGATGCGGGTACAACTCTCGTTAAAAAGGGGGTGACCAAGTTGCTTAGTAGGCCACAGCCGCTCCCAGCACTCAATCCTAAATCGCACGCAATCCTATCTAAATACGCCAACCTGGCACCTAGTGGGGTGGCACAAAGTGCCCGACGCGTTGCGTTGCGAAGAAGCTCACACCACACCCCGCGTCATAGTGGGGCGCAGCCGCACCCTAACATTAATAACTTAATAAATGGTTCTGGGGTTAGTGGGGCGCAGCCGCAAATTTGTCAAAGACAAATTCGGGGAAGTGGGGCGCAGCCGCACCGAACAAGTTCCCACCCTAATAGGAATCAAAACGCTATTGCAATACAAGATCTTGTTCGAAGGATGAATAGCATGTAAGAATGTATTTTTTTTTTTTTTTAACTTGTGGAAAATGAGTTAAAAAAATATCTTGTTATTATAAAAATGGACATTCTAAATTTTACCGAGACACCTATAGTAGATGAAAGTATTGAAGAATATCAATATCATGAGTATGAATCTGTTACGGGGACGAGTCTAAACAATCCTGGGGAGATCAGGCTTAACATTGAGACACAGGATTTATTCACTCATCCGAGTGAGTCCTATCTCATTGTTGAGGGTCGACTTGTAAGATCTGATACAGGGGGTCAATATAATAATCTTAACAACATTACCCTTACAAACAATGCAATTATGTATCTGTTTAGTAATATTAAATATCAGCTTTCTTCGCAAGAGATTGAATCTATCAACTCCCCAGGACAAGGAACCACGATGTTGGGATTGTTAAAATACCCCAACGACTTTAGCAAAAGTCAGGGTTTGAATCAGTTATGGTGTAAGGACAATGGAATTAACGCAAAGTGGGATGCTGATGACACAGGGTTTAATGCAGGATATGCAATTAGACAACAATATCTCATCGGATCCCCAACACCTAAAGGAACTTTTAGCTTTCGAATCCCCCTAAAACATATCTTCGGTTTCTGTGAAGATTATACCAAAATCATTTACGGTCTTAAGCAAACGCTAACACTTGTTAGGAAAGGAAACGATGATGCAATCTTTAGAAGCGCTGCTGATGCAGGAGGAGGAGCAGGTACTTTACCAGAAGCTGGTAAGGTAATTCTTGATAAGGTTTCTTGGTTTATGCCACACGTGTTACCAGCTGACAGCGAAAAGTTTCAGCTTTACAAGACAATTGAGTCTAAGGCAACTCTACCAGTTGCTTACCGTATGAGACAATGTGAAAGTATTTCTGTGCCTTCAACCACAAACTTTACCTGGAGACTGAGTGTTAAGTCTTCATCGGAAAAACCACGTTGGGTTATTGTTGCATTTCAAACTAATAAAGATAGTGACCAAACGACAAATCCAGCTGTTTTTGACAATCTTAATGTGAGGAATATGTATGTCATGTTGAACTCAAGTAAATACCCAGCTGCTGATTACAATGTATCATTTCCTAAGCAACAGTTTAGTCGATTGTATGGAGATGCCGTATCCTTCAGATCCAAGTTTTATAGCATGAATGAAATGGTAAGTAACCCTAACATCACTCCAAGTGATTACAAGGATCTATACCCACTCTTTGTGTTTGATGTGAGCAAGCAAAGTGAAAGGTTAAAGATCTCTGTAACTGACATCCAAGTCAAAGCCCAATTTAATGCAAATGTACCTGCTAATACACAAGCCTTTGCTATGGTTATTTCAGACAGAATGCTCTCTTTTCAGTCAGACGGAAATAAGATGAGTGTTATATATTAGTGGGGCACAGCCGCAAGATGAAATTTGGGGCACCGTAAGGTGCCACCCTAATTCACATTTTTAATTTTTCTTAAAATGAGTTAAAGAAAACAAAATTTATAATAAAATGATAAATACAGCTACGCTTCGGGCACCGCAAGGTGCCAAACTTCCAGAGTTAAGAGAGATTCTCCGTCAAAATAAAATCAAGGGATACTCACACTACAACAAGAAACAGTTGGTTGAGTTGTTAAAAGGAAAGGGGTTGTTACCAGAGAAGCCTCCAAAACCCGAAAAACCAAAGAGAGAGACAATCAGAACAAACCCCAAACGAGTTGTGTTGAAAAATGTTAAAACGGGTGATGAGATCACATTTCCTTCGATTTACAAAGCAGCACAATTCATAGGTCAGGCCCCCAGAATAATAACATTTTGGGATGGAAGGGTATGGAATAATTCGTATGAGATCACTGTTCGTAGAGACCTTCAAGCTCGCAACAACAGTGAGGATAGTGGGGCGCAGCCGCACCCTAATATATTGACCTTAATTACAAATTTAGAGGATGATATTAACAAGATGTATGATAAGGCAGACAAACTATGTGAGGAGTATATTGATTAAACATGTTATTAAAATATTCACATGTTATATGCGGTGAGCGCATACAACATGACCAAAAAATACTTAGTTTTCACCATTTTATGAAAAAATGAATTTTATGAAAATAGCTTAAAGAAAATAAATCTATAATAAAAATGAATATGTTCAAGAGAATCGGTAAAAAAGCTTTGAATGCTGTTTCGAGTGTAGTGGAGCGCAGCCGCACCCTAACACCTCAGTTTATCAAAAACGCGGCAACACGTGTGACGCCTCAGTTTATCAAAAACAAGGCAACACAATTTACTGAATGGCTTAGTGATTATGTTGAGCCACAAACCTTCACCCAAACATTGGATGAGATCAAAGAGCATGTAAAAAATACATACAAGAAACCTTTCGAAGTTGAGGAAATTAGGTCGGCTTTAAAAAGATTTACTATACAATACGAGATTAAAGGAAGAAGCGGTTACATTCCAGAAACATTTTTAAATGCTGTAAAGCCTGATGTTGTTAAACTTATTTCCGCGAACCGTATGACGAAAATTAAAGTAATCCTTAACTGTAGGATGGAGAAAACTAGTATACTAACAGGTGATGTTATTTCAGAACCTTCAGCATTTCACTCTCATATTGAGGTTAATTTAGAAGGAACAGATGCGAGTGATCTGTATGACACAATTACTGATAGGATTATGGAAGCATTATCAAACTTTCAAAGACAGGGTAGTAATTGGATCTTCAAAGAGATCATTAGTTTGGAGCTTCATACAGTCATGTATAAACCACTACGAGGTAATTCATATATCCCACTCCCTGGAAAGCTTGCATTAAAAAAGGCAATCATCAACATGAAAAACGAGGATGATATGTGCTTTAAGTGGAGTGTTGTTAGAGCGTTGAATCCGGTAAAATGTCATGAGGAGCGTATCTCAAAACTATTAAAACAACAATCGGAAGAACTCAACTGGGACAAAATTACATTCCCAGTTGACCTTAAAACCATAGATAGGTTTGAAAAACAAAATGTTAGCATCTCCGTCAATGTCTTCGGTTATGAAAATGGAGACGTCTATCCTCTTAGGATTAGTAGTGGGGCGCAGCCGCACCC
This sequence comes from Serripes groenlandicus, assembly GCA_031761405.1. Taxonomy (NCBI): domain Eukaryota; kingdom Metazoa; phylum Mollusca; class Bivalvia; order Cardiida; family Cardiidae; genus Serripes; species Serripes groenlandicus. Next base: position 84,931,029 of record JASEVX010000002.1, on the reverse strand, counting down.
TAAGGCGCATGAGTATGAAATTGATTCCCCAAATTTGGGGAATCAAAAATTACATCGTTCCAACGCAACGCGTGGGGCACCGCAAGGTGCCACGCGCCCCATTAACCTTTTACTTATAGATGATGGGGAAAGACAACATTACTGCCTCATTAAAAGCATGAGCAGATTGTTGTCCATCCAAATGAGTAAAGATGGACATACAAGACATTACTGCCTCCGATGCCTTAACTCTTTTATCTCAGAGGAATCCTTAGGTAAGCATAAAGAGTACTGCGACTCAAATGATGCTGTAAAGATTGAAATGCCAAAGGAAGGATCAACCTTAAAATTTAAACACTTTTTCAAACAAATGAGAGTGCCTTTTGTAGTGTATGCCGATTTTGAAAGCTTCACCCAAAAGTTGGATACAACCCAACCCAATCCAAAAAACAGTTACACCAAGCAGTATCAGAAGCATACACCTAGTGGGTTTTGCTACTACATCAAATGCTTTGATGATGAGGTTTACAAAAGGCTAAACCTAAAGCAAAATCCTGTTATTTACACAAAGCAATCTGAAGATGAGGATGTATCTCAAATTTTTGTTGAAAGCCTGGAACAAAGCATTAAAAACATTTACAACAAATGTGGACATGCAAAGATGCTCATCACATCTGATGAGCAAAAGGCTTTTGAAAAGGCGACATTATGCTGGATATGTCAAGGAGATTTGGATACTGATAGGGTAAGAGATCACTGTCATTTTTCTGGTAAGTATCGAGGAGCTGCTCATAACACTTGCAACCTCAAGTACCGAAAACCAAAGTTTACTCCCGTTATATTCCACAACCTGAGTGGGTATGACTCCCACCTATTTATTAAAAACTTAGGTAAAACGGAGGGTAATATTAATTGCATCCCTAACAACGAAGAAAAGTACATCTCATTCACCAAAGAGTATGTAATTGACAGTTTTACCAACAAAGAAGGGGAAGAAAAGGAAGTAAAGCATGAGCTGCGGTTTATTGACAGCTTTAAGTTCAGATAAACTGGTAGGCAACCTTCAGAGAAATCAATTTGTAAACTTAAAAAGCAATTTTAACACTCAAGGTAAGAAGTTAAGTTTACTAACACGAAAAGGTGTCTATCCCTATGACTATGTTGATGGTCTTGAAAAGTTGGCTGAAACACAGTTACCTCCAAAGGAAGAGTTCTATTCCAAGTTAAGTGATGATAACATTTCAGACAAAGACTATGTGCACGCACAACAGGTCTGGAAAGAGTTTGAATGTAAGACGATGAGAGACTATCATAATCTCTATCTTACATCAGATGTATTGCTTCTAGCAGATGTTTTTGAAACCTTTAGAGATGTTTGTATGAAGAACTACTCTTTAGATCCTGCTTGGTACTATACAGTACCAGGTTTGTCTTGGGATGCTGCATTAAAGTACACCAAAGTTGAGTTAGAACTGTTGAGCGATCCTGATATGTTACTTATGATTGAAAAAGGAATTAGAGGAGGTGTTAGCAGTATCATGACTCGACATGGAAAGGCTAATAATAAATACATGGGAGATGAGTTTGATCCTAAAAAGGGTAGTACGTATTTACAGTATCTAGATGCAAACAATCTGTATGGATGGGCTATGAGCAAACCTTTACCCACAAGCGGTTTTGAGTGGATGAGTGATGATGAATTAAATAATTGGAAAAATAATAAGTGCATTCTCGAAGTAGATTTAGAGTATCCTAAAGAGCTACATGATTTACATAACGACTACCCTCTAGCCCCAGAACGAGTCACTGTAAATAAGGTTGAAAAACTTATTCCTAATCTTAATAACAAAACTAAATACGTAGTGCATTACGAAAATCTTAAGCTATATGAAAGCTTGGGTTTAAAAATAACAAAAATTTATAGAGGTATCAAATTTATCGAAAGTACTTGGCTCAAAAAGTACATTGATCTCAACACATCTCTTCGAGCTAAAGCAACCAATGACTTTGAAAAGGACTTTTTTAAGCTCATGAACAATTCTGTCTTTGGAAAGACTATGGAAAACATCCGAAACAGGGTTGACATTAGACTTGTAAATGATGAAAGTAAGGCTATAAAGCTTGCAGCAAAGCCTAACTACAAACATTGTACCATCTTTGATGAAAACTTAATAGCTGTTCATATGAAAAAGACCAAGATTAGGTTTGACAAGCCGGTTTACTTGGGGATGTGTATTCTTGACTTAAGCAAAACCTTGATGTATGATTTTCATTACAATTACATCAAAACAAAATATGATGAGGGTGCTAAGCTATTGTTCACTGACACTGACAGTTTAGCATATGAAATTAAAACTGAAGACTTTTACAGAGATATAAGTCCAGATGTAAATGATATGTTTGATACAAGTGGAATACCAAACAGTCATCCCTCTTGTATACAAACTGGTATAAACAAAAAGGTTGTTGGTATGATGAAGGATGAATGTGGAGGAAAGATTATGAGCGAGTTTGTCGGATTGAGAGCTAAATTATATTCATATAAGATGTATGAGAGAAGTGGGGCGCAACAGCACCCTATTGAAGAAAAACGTTGTAAAGGCGTAAAGCTAAGTGTAGTCAAAAAGGAAATTAACTTCGATGACTACAAAACCTGTTTGTTTAGTAGAAAGGAGCAAACGAGAAAAATGAATGTAATACGGAGTCACGGTCATGTAATGTATACAGAGGAAATCAATAAAATCGCCTTGTCAGCTAACGATGACAAGAGAATTATTTTAGAAGATGGTGTGCATACGTTAGCATATGGACATTGGCGAAGGAGGTCACTCCGCTCCTCGCAGAGCTGGGGGACCGGTGGGAAACTTGTTTGGGAAACAAAGTGACCTTTTAGCGGTCCCCCTGACGTACGTTCCCATTAGTAGTAGGAGAACCCCCATAGGAGAAGAAGGTCACTTCGTTCCACCCCCGCAGGAGAAGAAGGTCACTTCGTTCCACCCCCGTAGGAAATTCGGGAAAGTGGGGCGCCCCACTTCCCCCAAATATATTCCCCAGCCTCCCAGCCTCATTCTCAAAAAGGCAATTTTTGAAATCAAAAAGGCAATGAGCTATAAAGAGGTTAAACAGTTAATGTTGACCTGAAAGATGGTAGAAAAAATGAAAATGTCCCAGAATTGGGAATATACTACTACTGTAAGTTTTACCATATTTTAACAGAGAATATAATAATCAATAGAAAAGCGTTCAATACCATAACAGTAGGATCATGAGGGTCCTATATCGCTCACCCGAGTATACACGTTAGGCTGATCTGGCTCGATACATTACGCAGAGGCCATACTGTTGGTTTATACTATGGACACGGTTATTTCAAAAGTTTTCACTTATATATGTAAATGTAGGGAAAGGAAGCTCCCGTCCGTCCCCTGTTGGCCATGTTTTTTAATGGATCGGAATTTGTTCGACAATCTTGGTAGATGTTCACACAAGGAAGATTTGTGCCAATTTTTTTTTTTAATTGACGGGCAGACAGACAGAAATTTCGGACTTATGACCGGTAAAACCAGATAAACAGCGCTAGAGCACAGTAGTCAAATCATTGTTGCTCTGTCCGCAACCAAGAGATTTTCCGTTATAAATCAGATTGGTGTTTAGTTCTCATAGTTCTACTCTACGCTTGTCCTATTGCGTTGTTCTCAAATGTAATAAATTAAATGCAATGATATTTTGCTGCAGTAAGACTATTCTTTAATGAATCTTTTACTACCTTGTATATGTTTACCATCAAGAATAAAGCAGAATACTATGATGTTGGATGTGAATTGTTGTTCTCATAAATGCAACACATCCACAATAAAGATTCACGTAAGCTATGCAAGAGGGAAATCCTACCCTAAGGCTTTGCGACGCGACCAGGCCAGAGCGCAGTTTGGTCTAGTTCTAAACCGATTGCTTAACCATTTCTCTCATATAGACGCTTCCGACGCCTCTGCAGCAGACGTCTATTTGAAAATATAGTGCAATTTCTCCTTTTGACACAATGTTTTCCATTTTGAGTCATAGGTTATCCATTCAATAATACAGATTTTCTATGTTTTGACAAAATATGTTCAAAGTCGACTGCTGCAGAATTGTCGTATGCGGGAAAGGGTTAAACGTAGTTCCTAGCACTACAATTCCTTCAACCATTGTCGGCCTTTTTAGAAAGGCAAGTATAAATTTGAGTTGACAATCATAGTTCGTTGACTTTTGTATTTTATTTGATTATTTCAGATTCTTGGTTAATTATTTTGATACATGTTAGTTATTCAATGATATTTGATTGGACCTTTCGCTTGTCAACATATAATGCATTTGTATATCAAAATGGACCGCAAATGAAGGTGAATACAAACACAATTAGAATATTTACACCTTATATGTATGCATAGTCTTTACATTGAGTTGAGTCTATGTGCTCTAATATTCATATAATAAACTCGATGAATATGATCTTTTTAACCTGGATACCTTTTTTGATGATTCTTAACTTTATATCTTAATCGTCTTCATAACTGACACTCTAGAACAGATCCAATATTTTTTATAAATTCTGAAATAAGTTAATGTTCTGTAATTCAAACATCACAAGGTTATCACCAGCGGGTTGTTGAACTAGTTCTTGTCAGGCTTACCATTATATTGAAACAAGTCGAACCTTCTTTAACATGTAAACAGCGCAAACCCTGTCGGGTGTTTTCAACAAAATAGTATATATGAGCCGTTCCACGAGAAAACAAACATTGTGGACTCTGCGTTAAGTATTGACCCGGATCAGCCTAAGCATGCCGCGAAAACTAACCCGGGCAGACATGTTTCGCCTCCTGTGGGTTTTCTCTTTCAGGATTGATTACACTATATCTCTATCTGGGTCGATACATTACGCAGAGTCCATAGTGTTGGTCTTCTCGTGAAACGGCTTAGCTGAATAGGAGATATAAATACACTATATCAGTACGTGAACATTAACAGTTCGTGAACAGTAACAATTACAGTAGGCCTACATGCAAAGTAACAGTACGTGAACAGTAACACTTACAGAACGTGAAATGTAACAGTACGTGAACAGTAACACTAACAGTACGTGAACAGTAACAGTACGTGTACACTAACAGTACGTGAACAGTAACACTTACAGAACGTGTAAATGTAACAGTACGTGAACAGTAACACTTACAGAACGTGCAAAATAACAGTACGTGAACAGTAACACTTACAGAACGTGAAATGTAACATTACGTGAACAGTAACGCAAACAGAACGTGAACAGTAACACTAACAGTACGTGAACAGTAACACTAACAGTACGTGAAATGTAACAGTACGTAAACAGTGACACTAACAGTGCGTGAACAGTACGTGTACAGTATCAGTACGTGAACAGTAACACTAACAGTACGTGAACAGTAACACTTACAGAACGTGAAATGTAACAGTACGTAAACAGTGACACTAACAGTGCGTGAACAGTAACAGTACGTGTACAGTATCAGTACGTGAACCGTAACACTAACAGTACGTGAACAGTAACACTTACATAACGTGAAAGGTAACAGTATGTGAACAGTAACAGTGCATGGAAAGTAACAGTACGTGAACAGTATCAGTACGTGAACAGTAACACTAACAGTACGTGAACAGTAACACTAACAGTACGTGAACAGTAACAGTACGTGAAAGGTAACCGTACTTGAACAGTAACACTTATAGTACGTGAAAAGTAACAGTACGTGAACAGTAACACTAACAGTACGCGAACAGTAAGAGTACGTGAACTCTTTCCCTGGTACAGACGTACTAAATCTGTCATCACTGAATCAAATGAGTTTTGATAACATTTTGAAAAAAAGAAAATGTTAAAATATAACAATTTTTATTTGTTAAACATTTGTTCGACTCAGATTTTTTTTAACAAGTATTCATATGTAACATTTTTCCTCAGGCATAGTCAAAATAGATTGTTCAATGGCATCAAATCAGATAAATGTTAAACCCTTTTTATTATTTATTTTCTTGTTCCATAACGTGCATGACTGTAGTACATGCTGACGCTGGCTAACTATCATTGCGTGAACACATTGGGATTTCAGAAGAGGTTTAATAATATGATAAAATAACTTACCAATCTCATCCAAACATTTGTGGTTAAAACTTGCTGCGGCTCATCCTGGAAAGAAAAGTACACACACAATTAACAATAAACACACAATTTACAATAAACACACAATTAACAATAAACACACAATAATCAACAAACACATAATTAACAATAAACATACAATAAACAATAAACACACAATAATCAATAAACACACAATTAACAATAAACACACACTTAACAATAAACGTACAATAATCAATAAACTCACAATTAACAATAAACACACAATAATCAATAAACACACAATTAACAATAAACACACAATAATCAATAAACCCGAAATTAAAAAGGAATTTTAGAGTGATTACGCAATACATGTATTCATAGCAAACCTGTTTCTGTTGATTGTAGAAATTAGTGTCAAAATCATGGTTGTCCAGAAAACAGTGCCATAGATTTACACAACATTTTGAACTAAATTTGAACTACAGTCAAACCTGTTCTAAAGACCACTTTTGCTTAGCAATTCCCTGTCTAAAGCAATCACACTTTTAATTTCCCAAGTTCTCCTTTTCTGCATACATGACCCTGTAATTAAAGACCACCCGGGGACAAAGACCAGAAAATGAGAAATTGGGAAATTAATGTGTGGTCTTTAAACATAGGATGGACAAAATATTCTACAAATATTATGTAAAATAAGTATAACCGACCACATGCCATTTACGACCAGAAGGGATCGAGAAAACGCATGTTCCCGGAATTGAACCATTAATGTTCGCCATGAGAAATATGAAGACAACCTTAAAGGAATACGTAACCTAGTATCGATGAAATAAGACGTAGAATGTTAAATAAATAACATAATAAAATGAGAAAGCGAAAGTCTAAATGATATGGACCAGAGTAGACTATATACAACAGGCGTCCGAGTTTTCATTTGAGATAATGATTGGGGAAAAAACACACAACACCTCGTTTAGATGCTATAAATAGTATCTCTTTATTATCCATGTGCTATAATAATAAACGACCGTACTGATTCCGTTTGAGAACAATCTTGGAAACCCACCCAGGACCGTGTTACAATAAATAGCCTTTATAGTGTCCATATAGCATAATCATAATGACTTTTTAAATTATACCATAAAGAGGGGCTATTTATAGTAACACGGTCCTTTGAGGGATTCCCTGAATGCTCTCACACGATAACATTAAGGTCATTATTATTACAGAATAAGGGCCATATAGAGAGACTATTTGAGCCGTCCCACGAGAAAAACCAACATTATGACCTCTGCGTAATGTATCGACCCAGATCAGCCTAGGCTAATCTGGACCGACACATTCCGTCTCAGTGCGATAGAGGTATAGAGTAATGATTCCTGAAACAGAAGGCGAAAAAGTGTCTGTCCGGTTTAGCCTGCGCGGCATGCTTAGTTTGATCCGGTTCGATACTTTAAGCAGAGTCAACAATGTTGGTTTTCTTAACGAGATAGTGTGTGTTTGTTTCCATGTTTTATCAATTGAAGAGCCGGGCGCCTGTGGCTGTACTCACCAGTGCTAGGACCTGCCGAAGGGCAAGATCTACTGTGACGGTAACGTTGTCCCCGCTGTTACATGATGGTAACAGGTCTTTATCGTAGTCGGTGAATAAATAAGTATGTAGTGTTTTAGTGATGACCTGCTGTGAAACACTGTTGGCAAGACCTGATTGAAATGAGATAAAAATACATTATTCATTATTATGACAACGGATTAATCCTACATACGCTACATAGTATATCCACGGATACATTCAGTGTTATGTAATGTATTATAAAAATAGTTTAATAGTTGGCAAATAAGCGAACAAAAGAATATTTCTATTATTTAAATATGGTTAGTTCTAAATAATTCGGTGGGTAGACTTACTATTAAAACCTATTTGGCATCAAGTTAGTATCCAGTCATATCACGGTGGCCAGTTCACCTACTCATGTGTTTCCTGGCTTTCTCAGAAATCCACACAGCAATCTTTCCAAGCAACTGGCTGCATTTCCACATGGACTGAAAGCCCATTGGTGGAAGACGAATGATGCTTTTCATAACGACGGAAATAATGTTGGTCGAGCTTGGGTTCAATCACAACCCATCGATTGACAGCCCGCGTCGCTACCGACTAAGCTACCGGGGCTCGGCTACCGTTTTAGGAAGCTTAGTTAGTAACAGTCTTAGAGTCTTAAGTTTGAATCCCGATCGTAAACCCTTTCAGACTAACAGACGCTTTCTGACGCCTCTGCAGCAGACGATTATTGAAAACATTGTGACAATAGGATGATAAATTGCTCAAAACAAGCAACATATCCTTTTGACAAAATGTTTTCAACTCTAATTCAATAATTTAGAAAAGATTGAATGTATCATCGTACAATCGCCTTCCAGTGCGCATGCGCATAGGAAAAATGCCCCTCCATGTGCCAAAATGGATATCCGATTTCAATAAAAAAAAAAGTATTTCGTTGTAGGCATAGTCTCTCTCAAAATGAGTATGTATACACTCGTCCATTTGTACTGCTGTACTTGAAGATCTTCTATTTTTGAGCATGCACATGCGCACCGGAAGGCGATGGTGCGATAATGATAGCGCGACAGTACGATGATGATAACGCGACAGTACGATGATGATAACGCGACAGTACGATGATTTTAAGGCGACAGTACGATGATGATAAGGCGACAGTACGATGATGATAACGCGACAGTACGATACTACAATAACGCGACATCACGATATTACGATGGTGAAAACGCGACAGTACGATGGTGAAAACACGATAGTTTAGCGCATTATCATCATTGTACTGTCGTATTGTCGCGTTTCGTTATCGTACTGTCGCGTTATCATCATCGTAATGTCGCGTTTTCGTTATCGTAATTTCGTGATTTCGCATTTTCATAATCGTAGTATCGAGTATCGCGTTTCAGAACAACACATGCACAGGCGATGACCCTAATGGTATTCCGTAGGGGAGTTGTCTTAACAAATGACCTCGTGAATAAAAGTTTATCGACTCAAAGCGACGCCTCTTAGTGTAACATATGTTTATATAACCCATGCATTTCATGTTAAACTTTGTAGTATTAAATATTCTACTAAGCTATTCATCTGTTCCTTTATTTAATGTACACATACACAACACGGGCCCGTATGTTCATAATTTCAAAATTCGTTCGCATCGTGGTGCAAAATCGCAAGGACGGTATAAATATCAATAGAAATTGTATATCGTAAAAAACACTACAAAGTAAAAAGTATCACTGACCGATCTATAAGTACCTTCAGATCAAGAACTTCTACAACCTGCTCATTGAATATTCACACGTATTGAGAACTTGAAAGAATAACAAACAGTTCATGTATTTCTTCACCTATGTTTAGGAAAAATAACATGTTCAGTTGTTTTGAGCCATGCTAGACTGACCCCTACAATTTGGATTATTTAGTATTAACGTAATTTAATGTAAACTAATCTCCAGGCACGGACCATTCATTAATGGTCTATTATAGCACATTTCTAAATTTTATTTTGTTTATAAAATGAATCGTTTTAATCTTAAAAGTATTATATAGATTATTTCAAACAAGGTAAAACAAATATGCCACCATTTTTTGTTTTTAGAAAATGTAGATACAGATTGTTACATTTTGCTTTGATATCTTAATTGGAATTTCAATATAGTTTTCATTGTTATGCAGCGTTCTTTTGATTTCGATATAGTATGCATTGTAATTAATGCATCAATGAGTGTGAAATAACGCCAGTCAAATAACAGTTTTTGCGATTGACAATTAAAATATTATTCAATTAACGGACATAACGAGGTCTTCTTGTGAAGAGTATGTGATAAAAATAATTGATTCGGAAATCCTTGTCATAATGTATTCCGTGATCTGCAGTAAGCCCCTTGCTGGCAGGACTTTGGGTGCTTTGATTCTAGGATGGGTTCGGACGTTTTGAGAACTAGTTTGGTGTGACTGAAGCTTAATTCAATTTAACTGTCCAAATGTCTCCCGTGTACATTATTTATTCCATCAGAAACAAGAAGTATAAATCCACAGGTTGCATGATAATGAAGCTCTTAGCTGATTCTAAAACAATTGATTGTTTGGTGTTCAACACCGCTTTCAACAATTTTTCAGTTATATCACGGCGTTTCCTTTGGGTAAGTTACCAGTACTACTGGTCCATTTATCCTGACACCAGCAAGTCAGTCGTAATGCTAATCCCACAACCCAGAACGCATAGGAGGGCAGCTATTACTACCATGCTTTAAGCTTTAGGTATGACCCGGCCGGTGATCGAATGGGCGACCTCCAGCTCCCGAGGCGGACTTCTAATTGATTGATTGATTGGGGTTTAACGCCGTTTTTAACAATTTCTGTTATATCACGGCGGCCAGTTCACCTACTCATGCATGTCCTGGTTTTCTCACACCAGTACTCCACACAACAATCTTCTCAAGCAACTGGCTGCTTTTCCACATAGACTTAGCCCATTGGTGGAAGACGAATGACGCATGTCGGATTGACTTTTGTCAATTGTCGGAAAGAAAGTTGGCCGAGCCGGGATTTGAACTCACAACCCCTGGTTTGACAGCCCGCGTCGCTACCGACGGAGCTACCGGGGCTCGGCCGCGGACTCCTCAAACAAGGTACAAAAAGACCACCGTTTTACTTATGATATTCAATGAAGAGACAAAAGTGTGTTATAATATATTATATCTTACCGGCATAGGAAATTATGATAACGATGATAACACCAAATGGTTGGAATCGCGATGTGAACATTTTCTTAGATATCTTCGTAACACAACCCCGAGACAGATACAATAGTTCTCATAGAATTATATCAATTTTATCGGTTCACATTCGTTCTCAATAATCCAGGGTATCTTCTTCAACTTCCCAAATGAGATGAGATGGGTAACTTCTTTTTGAATACGTCCACTACACAATTACAACAATGATCAGTGTTGCCAGTAACATGTACATGTAATCTCGTCGTTCTCTTAAAAGAATAAACTCCTAATTCTCTTGGGTTGTTTCCGTTTCTGAAAAATAGTGATTATTTTAAAATTATAAACAACACTGTGTTATAATACAAATGTTTAAATTCGATAGCTAATATAATTATTATCATAAAAAAATACATGTGCATGATCTCAAAAACACAAATCTATGATCTATATTAAGACAATTCTTTCAAATAATTTACCCTTGAATTATAAAGCGCTTCGGATCGATTTTGAAAAGGCACTATTGTCGTTGAATTTAAAAATACTTCTTATACTAACACATGCATTGAAGTTATAAATACATTTAGATGTCTGGGGCAATATGTCACTAATGGTCTCCCGTAGAAACTACGTTGCCAATAAGCATGGTATCATTTTGTTTGACTATGTTTTTAGATACACCTGTGATTTAATCCGATTGAAATTAATTTCTGATGTATACACACCCATATATATAGGCTATAGTTCAAGGCTGTAATGAAACCTAAACACAATTAGAAACCAAAAGAGATTATTTTTTTCTGAATTGTGTACCATGCACGGTACTTCTACGGTGACATAAACTAAAGTTAGTTGCTGGGTTAAATGTTTTAATCGGGGTCTACATAGGCTGTAAGACGAAAACAATCCTGGGAGACCTATTATTACAGCAACAAAGGGAAACATTATTGCTGCTGTTAAAGCTATGGAAGATGAAGATGACTGATGTAATATCAACGGTGAGTCAATAGCCTAGGCTTTGCAAACGGGACCGTCAATCATATACTGACTGACTGTTTGAAATATAAGAAGATGTGTGCTAGATAGGTCATACACTCAACAGGCGAAGCGTTTCGATTGTGTCGCAAGACTGTTGGACACATATTGGGTATATTCTGTTTAGCTCAAGCGAGGCATATACATAACACACAGTGTCTCAGTAAAATCAGGCAAAACCAATTGTTGCAAAGACGACAAGACGCCCAAAGTATGCACTACATGTACTTTTATTCAATTCCAGTGGCCCTGTTGTACAAAGTCCTTGAACAGAGTTTAGGTAGAACATCACAAGAAAGTTTTACAACAATAAGGTACCTACATGTGTCAAAATATTATATAAAAATGAACGCCCAAGTAAATGTTTGAAAGGCATAACGTAAAATCGATTACTGAAGGAAAAATTACAGTCAGATGTATGACAAATGGTATTATAAGGAGAGTAAATCCCAAGAAAATAAATAAAGAAGTAGATCATCTTTCTGGGATTATGGACTTTTCTTTTTGTTAAATGTTTATTGGTTTATATCCGACAGCAATGCAAACGTACATGTATTTAATCCAGGTATTTGGAATCCGTCTACTACTGCTATAGATGCTTTCACTGAATATTTGGGACGGAAATTCGGCCTGTTTGTGCAACCTATTTCAGTTATTCATAGAGTCATCAAGAAAATGCGCAGACAGTGCAACGGGTTTATTAATGCAGCTGCGGCGATAGACATATGCGTAATGTATCGACCAGATCGGCCTGCGCTGTCCGCGCAGACTAATCCGGCCGACACATTCCTTCTTAGACAGAAAATCCACAGGAGGCGAAAAGTGTCTATCCGGGTAGGCCTGTGTGGCATGCTTAGGCTGATCCGGGTCGATACTTTACGCAGAGTCCACAATGTTGATTTTCTCACGAGACGGCCTACACATTGATTATTGCAAAGCTACGTCCTTGTTTACACACGTAGAGGGATAAACACTTCTAATGCAACTATTTGCTTATATAGTATAGGACTATTGATTAGTCGGTGAAATGCTATTTTTGGTTTTGATTCGGTTCCTATTTCAATTGGAATATACTAAATACATTCATACAGGGATTACTAATACGTAATAAGTAGTCCCAGATTAACATAATCGCTTGATCGCTTTTCTCCATGATTAATCTAATTAATTAATCCATAATGCAAAAAAGGTAAGGTAATGTAATCACAGACGGCACGGAAAGAAAAGCAAAAAAAAAATTCACTTTAACGATATGATATGAATCACATACAATCTTATCAGAGTAATATGAAAAATACAAACAAGAGAGCTTGACAAAATAGACGTGAAAGGGAAACATTTTCAAATTCAAACACTTAGAAATGGAATTCCAATTTTATAAAGTGCCAAAGGAAAATGTACTCGATCTCTTTAGAAGTAAATGGGACTAAAACTAAAATGTTTTTTAAGATATCATACTGTTAGATATTGTTTAATATATATATAGGGAATACAAGAGAAAGTTGATGCAACGCATCAATGTCGCCGGATATCCATAGTGCAGTTATGCATAACACTAACATTATAGTAGTTGAATAAACAGTTATCAACTGAGGGGCATATTGGAACATCAGGGGTGGGGGTCAAGTGAAATGTATCAAGACTTGCATTGTTTTCTCAACGAAGTGAATGATAATTGAAGCCTTTCATTGTTTATGATTAATCTCCATTCCAAAGTAGGTTGACCATACACACAACCAACTAATTATAGATCATAAACAGTAATGGAAATGAGAAATCTTGCCAATCATTAGTCTTAGTATGTATACAGTGCTTTCATCTCATTAAAATTGTTGTATAATTTAAACGTAATTTCGAACATAAACTGAGCCCTACAACATGTTAATTTATTTTAATTCTTTCCTTCTTCTGAAAATAACAAACTACTCATGTTTTAAAATTATATTATGATGAGCGCCCTTGTGTCAATGATGTATAACACTATGCAGATCGGAAGCAATATGCCTTTAGGGAATTAAATGACACATTTAAAATTGTCAAGGACGAAATAATTGTGTACGATAAACCCGATTCTTTCTTATTCGCAGAGGTGTCGTTCTTGAAACTCTCTTTATAGGCAGAGAGTGTTCGTTCAAAGTAATTTTTCTGTTAAAACTAGTTTTATCTCGGGTTGTTCTTTTCTTCATTTGTTTCGAACCAAATAAACATTTTAAATCACCTACGATTTACTATTTGTAAGTGAGCGTAAAGAGCGGCTCTCTGCAAAGGAGATTGATCTACGCAGTTGGTATTCGCGAGCCACGCGATCAACAGTTTTAGCTTAGAAACATTTCATATTTTAGATATACATAGATAAACATTATAAAATGCCTTCTTCACAAATCAAGACATCTCTTTGAACATGAAAATAACATTCAGTAAGTTAAAATTTCATTTTAGATGTGTCATTACTTAGTGTTTTTAAACAAACACAATTGTAATATGTTCAAGACATCTAAATGTGTTTCTTTCTAATAATAATCCCCCCTCCCATGTGATTTCCGAAAACCTATTAAAAATAGAAGTCGCGGGCTTCTGCCCGGCGACTAATAATGTAGCAGTAGCGATACAGGGTTCAGTATTGTTCTACGAGGGGCGTTGAAATATTGATATCTTGCGAGACCGAATTAGAAAAAATAATCAGTGACACTAAACCGAATTCAAAGATATCATTCTTTTTATTGTATTATACACAGGGAATATAATAATAATAATAATAATACAAAATAATAATAATAATAAAGGTTTAATTTATAGAGGACACTCATTTGACATAGTACATGTATGCAAGTCAATCTTCCATGAGGGCCTCACACATAAACAAAATGGAACGAAACGTGTACAAACGTGTGTTACATATGAACTACTAATATCATCTTGTAGAAACGATACAGGTTTAATTATTGTATTATGAGGGAGGTGGAACATTGATATTGATATCGGTCTCGCGAGATGTCAAATGGTCCACGCCCTGATTAGACAATACTTAAACCTGTGTCGCTACTCATCATTTCCTTGTATTATATACCATGTATAACTGTTAATGCAGAATAAAGAAACAAATATAACATTCCGAGTATATTCTTAATAAAGAAATATAATAATAATGTACACATACGTACAATATAATAATAATGTACACATACGTACAATATTATAATAATGTACACATACGTACTATATAATAATAATGTACACATACGTACAATATAATAATAATGTACACATACGTACAATATTATAGGTTATTGCATCAATATGGGAAAATATTGTGTTGGACGAGTTCCTTCGGCTGAGTTGCCCGAGCTTGCGAGGGCACTCCGCCGAAGGAACGAGTCCCAACACAATAGATTCCCATAATCATGCAATAACCTTTTTATTGTATAATTTGATATTGGCTATTTAAAATGTGTCGTTTTGTTTGTTTTAAACACGTCACACTTATTAGAAAATTAACAGTCGTTTTGGATTGCTCAGATAAATAAACATTAACGATATATCGCGCATTTATACTCTCCTTTACGCTGGTTGCTAAGGTCGCGGAAAATATAATTTACGAACCGCCATTGTTGTCGACTCGAAATTGGAATCGTCGACAAAATGATGTGTAACGCCTTTTCTAACGGTGTTTTTCATTAAGAACTCGTGTATTATCTTATTCTTGTATTTACGCCTGGACATTTGTTTTTTTATTACGATTTAGATGCCCCTTTAAAAGGGCCTTTTGACCTCGCAGTATGTTCAGTAAAGCGAACACACATCTTTGATATACATATAAAGGCTACTGCGTTGATAAACTTCACATCGGAGGATAACAAAACAAATCTGAACACCTACCTTTAAAACAATCATTTGCTTATTCATCCTAGCAGTTATGAATCCCTCTTTATTTGTTGATACACTTAAATAATAGATCGTCAACGACAATCAAAACAACACTCGAGCAATATTATTGATGTACACGTCACATTATTACGTCAGAAACTACGTACGTATTTACTAGCATAGCTAACGCTATAAATAGACCAGCTTGGGTTTTGTGTATGTCTATCGATTTTTCACTACGTGTCATCTATAAAAGATGTACCAAACAATGTACTACGAACCGTATAAGCACAGCTTATTCCTAGGACTATCAGAGAATCGAACCTTGCAGATCACATCTGTAAACTGATTCAATTCCCGTCTACATTGATACACAGCCTAAACAACACAGCTGTTCTTTTTATTTCATTTATATTTGTTAATATGCCTATATAATTAGTTGTTTTAACCATTTTAATGGCTTCACTTGCCTGCGATGCACTAAGCCCTGACAGTAACAAAGTAGAAGTAGAAGTGAGCTGGATCTCTAAATCACGAAAGGTTGGATGAGAGCGCTTTGTAACGTTAGTGTATGGAAATAGTTCCGTCCTTAGCGTCACGTGAAAAAGATTCCAGTGCAATATCAACCCGTGCAATATCAAATGTTATTGCATACTTTCATATTGTCCCGTTCACTTTGCATTGAAGAAAGTGGTCATGATTTTTCGATCATGACCGCTGTCAAGGAGTGATCATGACCGTAGATAAGGACGTGCAAAAATTCTGCATATATTTAACATGCTAGGGACTACTTTTGTTATGTAAACAAACATAGCTGACCTTAATATCATTGTTAAACCTCACGGGACTTTGTAATGTTAAATTCTCATATATCGATCATGGACAATTTCTTACTGTCTCATGCTAACAGTACGTTTTTGACATGAAAACAGTCTAAAACGCGCGTCTAAAATGTTGGTTATGCACGTGCATGACGTCATTTAAAAAAAAATACGTCACCGTTATAATTCAAACGGCATTTGATCAAAAATTACTACTTATGTAAAGAAACAGTTTGTTTCTAATTCAGAAGCAGATTTATCAATTCTAGATAATAAAAAAACCCATCCACAACGTAAAGCAAATAGTTTACAATATGAAAGTATGCAATAAAAAGGTTATTGACCCTGTACTGTGAAATCATCGTTGGACCTCGTTCTTTGGCGAACGTAGCCTCGCAAGCTCGGCAACGTCAACCAAAGAACTCGGTCCAACGATGATTTCACTGTACAGGGTCAATAACCTATAATATTGCATCCTTTGTTCATATGGAAACAAGAGGGAACAATATCAAAGTATACAATAAAATTTATGATTGGCGTGTGAACCACGCCCAACGTCCACCTTTTGAATGACGTTAAAGCATATTTCAATGACATCACATCATTTCAGTGACGTACCATTACCATATTTGACCAAGTCAAATACGAAATTTTAATCCGTCATGTTTGAACTGCGCACGGCCATCTGCATATAATGTGCAGGTATATAATACACCCATTTATTCCACGCTAGATGAAAACCGACTTTTTGCATTCCTATACAATCTATTTCTTTGAGTTAACCCTTTCACAAATACATACACCTTTTTGACTCCTCTTCAGCAGACGACTTTCGTCTTTTGCAACATTGCTCTCAATAGTTAAATATATAGAGATATTCCTATTTTTGCTGACATGATTTCGAAGTCGTCTGCTGCATCTTTGTTGTATGTTGGATAGGGCTAAAATAAACTCCTCTGTTGATTCTATAAATACGAATAGACGGCGAACAAGGCGTCTGTTCACTTATTCATGATCCCGTGGTGAGCAAACCAGTAGAAGGCTAGAAAATGTGCCTTGCTCGAGGGCACTCCATCGTGACCGCCACGACTACGTATCGAACCTGGGACGACCGTTTCAGAATACCCGACGCTAACCACTTGGCCACGGCGAATTCGAGCCTAGAAGATCAGTTTTCCATTGGAGAGACTTACGTAGTAATAACATCATTAACTTTCCCTATTTGATAGACTGGTTGTTTACTGTACCGGTCTGAGGTTTGAGGAATTTATAATTATAATGAGGTCAATCAATTACACATTAGGTTTAGAAAAATTATATTGGGTGTAACAAAACAAAGTACAAATGTTGCTGAACAACGGTAGTCCTATTTTTGTATGATATGTTTCTACAAAAATGTAATGTAATGAACGAAAATAGTTCGGTGGTTACAATTAAACAAACCCTAGAACATTTAGTAATGGGTTACGGATTCAACTCAGGAGTCCGCCGTGGACGAGTGGTTAGCGTCGGAGATTTGAAACGGGGCGTCCCGGGTTCGATCCTCAGTCGCGGCACGACGGTCATAGTAGAGTCCCCATGGGCAAGGCAAATTTTCTAGCCTAGTACTGGTTTGCTTACCCAGGGATGCTGAATAAATGAATTGTCGCCGTGATATATAACTGAAATAATGTTGAAAGCGGCGTAAATCCCTAATTTAAACAAGAAATATCTTTAAAAAAGATAAACGGCGATCACTATGAGAAAACACTAAGAAATGGAAAATGCACATTCAAGGCCGAGAATACTTCACATGACTGGAGATTACGTGAGGCTCCCAAAGAGGTGTATAAGTTTCAATTGACGATAAATAACTGAAAACTTATCATGTTTCAAAAATAATTAATATTTTGCTCTTAAATATTTGACAGAGAATGACTTAAACTACTTAAGTTGGAGTCACGTGGTACTGTTTTGATAACCGGTGACTGCAAAGCACGTGTCGGTAAGGGTGATAGGAAGGATTACATTGTTTGTGATAGTTCAATACATTTTATTGATGACGATTCATATTGTCCAGACGTACCGTGTGATAGAGTATATGTGGATACTGTATGCACTCCTCATGGTATTAAACTATTATACTTATGTAAAGCGAATTCATTTCGCATAGCTAACGGCAGAGTAGGCTCTGGTCATGGTGTTGGTAACTATACATATACAGGTACATTGGGGTCTAGTAATATCGATTATTTACTATTGCGGGATTGTGATTATAGTACTTACTATATATAAACAGGTTTAGTATTGAGCCGTTCTGTGAATGGTCTGATATTTTCTATTGTATGTAATATTGTTGATAGCAACACTTATGATCAGTACGTCCGTACTGATATTAAATGGTATGCTGACCTACATGATAATTTTAGACGTGGTCTACTTTCCAAATTACCGGCATTTAATGCAGTTACGGAAAATGTTAACTTTAATAATAAAAATGATGTTAATAATTGTATATCTGCGTTTACAGACATTATAAAAAATGTCACCGAACCGTTATTTTGTAAACATTCTGTTGTATATAGTAAACCACGTGCAACAATTGCCTTATGTAAAAAGGTCGAATGGTTCAATAGTGAGTGTTTAAATGCTAAAAATGTTTATTTAGATGCCGTTAATAGATTCAATATGTTTAAAATCGATGTTAATAGAATTGAAATGTGTTCACGTAAAACCGCTTATTTTTGTTTTGATTAAACTCAAGAAACGCAGTTTTGCAAATAGAAAATTGAAAATCTACAAATGATAAAGGCATTACTATACAGGATTTTTTTTCAAATTTAAATATTAATTTGCCTACTGTTTTGAATAATAATGCTGAATAGTTTTGCAATACTCATGATTTTAACGAGAATGACTGTATTTTTGAAGAACTCGACAAACCGATCTCATTTACGGAAGTGGAGTCTGTTATACGATCCTTGAAAAGAAACAAGTCATTTGCAGGCGATCATTTATATTGAATGAATATTTTATCGAATCAAGTGATATATTGTTGTCACATATAGTCGATATTTTTAATGGTATTTTGAATAGTGGATTTTTTTCCTGAGAGCTGGATGGTGGGTATTATTGTTGATAACTAGTATTGTTGATAACTATAGGGCCATTACATTAGTAAGTTGCTTTTCTAAAATATTTACAGGCGTTCTAAACAAAAGGATAACTGGGTTGCAAATAATGATGTTATAAGTAATGCTCAGTTTGGGTTTAAAAAAGGGTGTTCAACTATTGATGCTAATTTTGTTTTAAACTCTGCTATAAGTTAAGTACTATCTGACAATATGCATTTATTGATTTTTCTAAGGCCTTTGATAGCATATATCGCAAAGTTTAAAATGTACCAGTTAGGTATTTCAGGTAAACCATTACGAATACTACGTGACATGTCTTCAAAGGTTAAATCACGTGTCAGGGGTTGTAGATCGTATTCCGAATGTTCATGGGTTTGAAACAAGGAGAGGTAATTTCCCCGATATTATTTTCACTCTTTTTAGAGGACATGGAGTTATCGATATTATATGGAATTCACAGTGGTTTGTCCCTGGAAGATTTGTCCCTTATATTGATGTTGTTTGCGGACGATATGGTCATCTTTGTTAAGTCACCAGCTGATTTGCAGCATAGTTTGGATCTATTGAAAACCTATTGTCGTACATTTATAGGTTAACCATGAGAAAAGTAAGATAATCGTTTTTAGGAAGATGGAACCTTTACTGTTTACAGAAAGGTGGACCTACGATGATATGCCATTGAAAACTGTCGATAAATTTAATTATTTGGAGACTGTATTTAACTATACGGGTAATTTTTCACTGAATCAGGAAACATTAGCTGGTAAAGGATTGAAAGCTCTATACACCCTGTTAGCAAATACACGTGATTATATGTTGAAGCCTAAAACCATCTGCCAGTTATTCGATGCATTCGTTGGCTCTACTCTAAATTATGCATGTGAAGTATGGGGATTTGGTAAATCAAAAACCATTGAACGTATCCATCTGAAATTGTGCAAAGTGCTACTAAAATTAAAATCATCTACATGTAATATGGGTATATATGGTGAATTAGGGAGTATCCTCTGTATGTGAATAGGTGTGTATTAAATATTGGTGTAAGGTTGTTAATACCAATAATGTTATTGTAAAGTTCTTATACAACGAATTAATAAGAGGTTGTTTGAGAGGAGTAAATAATTGGGCAAGTAATGTTAAATCTCTACTAGACACTTATGGGTTTTCATATATATGGAATAACCAAACAGAATCAAACTTGAAACGTTTTCTTTTAGAATTAAAGAAAATAGCTATTTATGTATGTATACAGTCTTGGTATACTATGTACAACAGTGGTACATTGCTCACCTATAGAACATTTAAAACTACTGTTATGTATGAACACTATTTGGACATTTTACCCACTAAGTTCAGAGTTGTATTTTCACGTATAAGGTTATCTTCTCATCAATTAAGAATAGAAGCAGGAAGGTATGGCAATGGTAGAATTGAGCGCAATTTGCGTACTTGTACCTTTTGCAATATTTGTGATATCGATTATAATTGTATGCCCATCTTATATGGATATACGGAAACAATACATTCGTCAGAATTTCTATGTTGGACCGAGTGTGTATAAATTCACTGAACTCATGTCTTCTCACACAAAAAAACCCAGATTTGTGGAATCTTGGAAAATACATTTATTATGCCATTCTATTAAGACAAGCTAATGTCAACACTGTGATTTGAATATACTTTTGGTTGTTACCTGAATTAGAGTTCCAGACATATATTTGTTTATGTGTGATATTTGGTTCACCCTCCAAATATAATGTTGTTTCAGTTTATTGATTGGTTGAGCTGTGCTGTGAAGATTCGCAGCAGGGCTCAATTATCAATATACTTAACTATTATTACTAAGATTTGAATTGAATATATATGTTATACTATTATTATTACTAGTTTTAACATACTGCTGAAATTATGTCACGTTGATATCTAAAATGTATATACACTTATGATGTAACAAGAAACATGTATGTTTACGTTACGAAATAAAGAAGTTGAATCTTGAATCTCTATTATGTATACTATATTTATTTAACAATGCGATAGTAACAAAGAAAAATGCTGGTCTATAAGAGTAAAATCCTTATTAGATGATCTATTTTTAAATAAATGGGTAATTACAATATTGGTTTTGAAAAATACTTTGATGTTATTCAAAACAAACAAGTTCTTTAGATTATGCTCGCATTCATTTAATATTGAAACGGGGGAGATATTCTAGTATTAAAAGATGTAATCGTATTTGTAATGTATGTAATAGCAACCAAGTGGAATCGGAATATATTTTTTTACTTTGCTGTTCCTTTTATTCTTCTCTACGAACTAATTATGTTGGTAAATTATCATGGCCGAATGCTCAACTTGTTGTCAATATGCTAAAATGATATTTAAAATTGCCAAGTATTTACGAGATGCACTTAATCTTCGTAATGAAACAAAACGTTGCTATTACGACATGATATACGGCCGGCCAGTTAATGTAATTTATGATCAAGAAATGAACTTTCAGTCTTATCGAAATGTTTGTACATAAATATTGTTTGCAGGTTTTGTTTGTTTTCTTGTTTCTTTTGCCATATGTGTTCACTGTTAACATTATTATAATGGCCAAAAGGCGTGTAAATGCTGAATTTGGCGAATAAAATTGAATTGAACTGAATTGAATAGTAGGTAATTTTTATGCGGGGGATTCAGCTATGCTGAATACCTCCGTATATTGTCATGCCCAGCTTCCAGGAAGTGTAAATTTGTATTTTTTTTGTGCTGCCCTCTGTTTTTTCAAAATGGACAATTTTTCTTGATTGTCCAGGGATCAGTATACGTTTCACAACAAGCTAAACAGTATGCACATTATACAAAGTAAACGTACACAATGTAAAATTTTAATCCATGAAGTTGTATACATAATTTATAAATTTAAGTTAGACATAATGATCTTAAATGTTTCTTTTAAATATATGGAAAACGAGTAGCTTGAAAGCGGGTAGCTCAAAAACCTTTGAGAAAATCCCTGCAATTACGGCTGTCGTGCATAGTCAACATTTTCCCTTGTTAACACTCTAGAGGCTACATTTTGCATCGGATCTTCATGAACGTTTATCAGAACATTCATCTCCATCAAATCTTGGACAAGTTTGAAACTTGGCCATTTGTGGTCAAAAACTAGGTCACTAGGTCAAATTGAAGGAAAATCTTGTTAGCACTCTACATGCCACATTTCCAACTTGAGCATGTTGAAACTTTATCAAAATGTTTGTCTTGATGATATGTAGGTCAAGTTTGAACATGGGTCATGATGGGTCAAAAAGTAGGTCACTAGGTCAAATTGAAGGCAAAGCTTGTTAACGCTCTAGAGGCCGCAACCTTTGCTTCAGCAGTTTGAAACTTCAGAATGTTTGTCTTAAAGATATCTAGGTCAAGTTCGAATATTGGTCATATTGGGTCAGAAACTAGGTTACTAGGCCAAATTGAAAGAAAATCTTGTTAATACTGTAGAAGCAACATTTTCTTGCTAAGGCAGCTTGACATTTCGGCAAAATCTTTATCTATATGATATCTAGGCCAAGTTCGAATATGGGTCAAGCCGGGTCAAAAACTAGGTCACTAAGCCAAATTGAATGGAAATCTTGTTAACACTCTATAGAGGCCTTATTTTCATCTTGAGCATGTTGAAACTTTACCAGAATGTTTATCTTGATGATATGTAGGTCAAGTTCGAATATGGGTCACAAACTAGGTCACTAAGCCAAATTGAAGGAACATCTTGTTAACTCTGTAGAAGCATCTTTTTTGGCTACAGAAGCTTGAAATTTGGTCAGAATTCTATCTAAATGATATGTATGTCAAGTTTGAATATGGGTCATGCCGGGTGAAAAACTAGGTCACTAGGCCAAATTGAAGGAAAATCTTGTTAACACTCTGGATACTGCATTTTTAGCTTGAGCATGTTACGTTATCAGAATGTTTTGATGATATCTAGGTCAAGTTCTAACATGGGTCATGAAATACCGATTTAAATATCGATTTGAATATAGAGCCAGGTCGATATTCGTGAAAATGGTGCTATTGTCTTCCTGATCATGCAGAAGGGCGAACCCCGATTTGAATATATTAATTTGTATATAGAGCCAGGTCGATATTCGGAAAGAATGGTGCTATATTTTTTCTAAACATGTAGTAGAGCGAATACCGATTTGACCTGGCTCCATATTTAAATCGATATTTGCTCTACTGCATGGTCAGAAAAAAGATAGCACCATTTCCTCGAATATCGACCTGGCGCGACATTCAGTTCTATATTCATATCGATATTCGTCATACTAAACAATGACGGTAACGTATATTTCAATGCGTAACGGAGTTCACGAATCTGGTGCTGGCTCTATATTCGTTTCAGCTCTACATTCATATCGGTATTGAATATCGGTTACCGAATATCGAACTTCGTGCCAACTTCACATACCTATAATGTTATCAGTGTTTTCAATATTGCACCAGTATTTAACAAGAAGAATTTTGATACAAAGCATCAAAGACACCGCGCATGATTTTGAAGCATGACTTAAAGGAAGCAGATGCAGTTCAGTACATTTAAATAACCTGTGCAAGCAGACAGGATGTAAATATTTCGAACAAGAAGGCCAAAATGTCCCTTTATTTTAAACAAGAAGGTCAAAATGTGCCTATATTGCTCTCTTGGATACCATAGCCTATATACAAAGGTTACCAAGAGCAGAAAAGGTCAATATTGACGTAGGGATTAAACGTTTTATATGCTACGATCTATGTGATATTCAGCATGTGAAGTTTAGTCTTGAAATGACAAGTTTAGTCCTGAAACCATTTGGTTTACGTCTGCTAAACATTCACTGCAACTATAATGTGTCATACAAGCTGAAGTTTTAAATCCTCTAACTAGATCCATTAGCTAAACAAGAGGCCCATGAGGGCCTATGCTCTACTGGCATTGATCTGGCTTGTTTCAAAAGGAACCAATATGTCATCAATATTCAAATACCATCTAAGTTTGGTGAAGATCAGATAGTAAATGGAAGCTCTATTGTGTTCACAAGCTGTATTATAGAAATTTTGACAATTTCAAGGGCCATAATCCAGCCATGCATAGATCTGGCCGTTTTTTAGAAATGAACCAAACTCTCATGGATATCTAACTACTGTATAAGTTTGATTGAGATATAATCAAAAACAAGGGCACCGCAAAGCGGATGCATCCCCTTGGCTTTCCATTTTCACATTGAGTTCTCTTGTGATCTAAATATTTAAGTCCAATTTTTGACTTCGATCTTTGACATATGACCTTGAATCAATAGGCTTCAAAATATTGTCACAAACTAACTGTATGCCAAGTTTGGATAAGATCTGTCAAGGAATGGTCAGTGTAGAGTGGTGACAAGGTTACCACAGCTGAGATATATTGTAAGTTCAATCAAGTTCAATTTTGGGCATGACCTTTGACCTTGAAAACCAATAGGCTTCAAGACATATCATAAACTAACTGTATAATAAGTTTTATTAGGATCGGTCAATGAATGGTCAGTGTAGAGTTGTGACAAGGCTGCCACAGCTGAAAATATTGTAAGTGCAATTTTGAGTTTGACCTTTGACCTATGACCTTGAAAATCAATAGGCTTCAAGATATTATCATAAAGTAACTGTATATCAAGTTTGGTTAAAATCTGTCAAGTAATGGTCAGTGTAGAGTGGTGACAAGGTTGCCACAGCTGAAAATAGTGTAAGTGCAATTTTGGGCTTGACCTTTGACCTATGACCTTGAAAATCAATAGGCTTCAAATATTATCATAAACTAACTGTATAATAAGTTTTATAAAGATCGGTCAAGGAATGGTCAGTGTAGAGTGGTGACAAGGCTGTCACAGCTGAAAATATTGTAAGTCCAATTTTGAGCTTGACCTTTGACCTATGACCTTGAAAATCAATAGGCTTCAAGATATTATCATAAAGTAACTTTATACCAAGTTTTGTTAAAATCCGTCAAGTAATGGTCAGTGTAGAGTGGTGACAAGGTTGCCACAGCTGAAAATATTGCAAGTCCAATTTTGGGCTTGACCTTTGACCTATGACCTTGAAAATCAATAGGCTTCAAGATATTATCATAAAGTAACTTTATACCAAGTTTTGTTAAAATCCGTCAAGTAATGGTCAGTGTAGAGTGGTGACAAGGTTGCCACAGCTGAAAATATTGCAAGTCCAATTTTGGGCTTGACCTTTGACCTATGACCTTGAAAATCAATAGGCTTCAAGATATTATCATAAAGTAACTTTATACCAAGTTTTGTTAAAATCCGTCAAGTAATGGTCAGTGTAGAGTGGTGACAAGGTTGCCACAGCTGAAAATATTGCAAGTCCAATTTTGGGCTTGACCTTTGACCTATGACCTTGAAAATCAATAGGCTTCAAGATGTTACCATATACTTACTTTATACCAAGTTTGGTTAAGATCTGTCAAGAAATGGTTAGTGTAGAGTGATGACAAGGTTTGTTACGGACGGAAGGACACACATACATACATACATACGGACGGTCCCGTTACTATATCCCTTTCTCGCTTACTTCGTAACCGAGGGGATAATAAGGATTGTATCATGTTAACAAGCTCTTTTATAGCAATTTTGACCATTTCAAGGGCCATAATCCAGTCATGCATGGGCGGATCTGGCTGGTTTTCGAAAGAAACCGAGCTCTCATGGATATCTAACTACTGTATAAGTTTAGTTGAGATACAATCAAAAGTGAAGACTGTATCGTGTTAACAAGAAATTGTTTACGGACGGACGGACGCACGGACGACGGACAAATCGCCACGAAATAAGCCCTTCTGGCCTTTGGCCAGTAGAGCTAAAAAACCATAGGTGCTTAAATATTAACATATATTAAGGTTTATTGCCTCTAGTTAAGTGTGACACAAGCTTTGGAAGGAGAGGGGGGAAAGTCTATTCTTCTTCCAGTTTAGCAGAAGTATGATAGAAAAAACGGGAGTATATAAACAAAAAATACGAAGTAATTAAAAAAAAAAATTATGATCAAGATTAGTCAACATATAGCAAGAATTATTAAGTCTGTTTTGTTTGTGTGTAATGTCACTTCAATCGTTTTGAACATGCCAGTAGATTTATTTACACTAAGATTTTAAGTTGTTTTCAATAATTTTGCCCAGATGTTTTCGAAGTTGTCTGCTGCAGATTTGTTGCATGTGGGAAAAGGTTAACGTCGCTTTCAACAGTGAAATCAGAGGTGGTCCGATTGTTTCTAGAAACCAGTTGTGATCAAGTGGTAGCAATTTAAGCCTGCATCCAGAGTGCGATCCCATTCACGTTGGACATTGTTGAGAGCTCTTTGGTTATTCATATTTCCTAGCCTATAACATATTCGTCAATGATTGACTATGGATAAGTGTAGTTGTACGACTGGAATACTGTTTAAAACTAGTACTGAATGTGATTAATACCCCCGAACGTTGCCCTGATAGGATAGGTATTGGAATATTAAGAAATCCCACCTTAAATTCCAACTTGTATTTTTAAAGATAATCTCCGGACAAGAAATAAGTAAGAAAGGTCAATGAAAATTATTCTACAAACAAGAAAATGTAACAAAGGGCAATAAATCTGTAATGAGCTAAAATAGAGTTATGGTTCTTGTTCACTGCACAACCTCTCAATGTGTTGTATCATAGTATGAATTTAATTAAATTCAATCCAGTAGTTTTTAAATTATTCTACACTCAACAAAAAGTAACAAAGGGCAATAACTCTGTAATTATGTAAATTAGAGTTATGGTTCTTGTACACTGCACTTCCTCTCATTGTGCTCTACCATAGTATGCAGTTTTATTAGATTCCATCTATTTTCTCCGGACAAGAAAACGTAACAAAGGGCAATAACTCTTTATTTAGGTAAAAAAGAATTATGGTTCCTGTACACCGCACTTCTCAATGTGTTGTATCATCGTATGAAGTTTTATTAAATTCCAACAATCAGTTTTAAAGTTATGCTCCGGACAAGACTCTAATGACAAGAAAAAGTAACAAGAGGGCCATGATGGCCCTGGAATCGCTCACCTGATTTTTTTTCTTTTTCACTTTAGCTATATAAGCCCCGCCCCCTGGCAGCCATAGTTTCCGACCAATCAACTTGGTTTGAAGGAATCTGATAGAGGGTCACCCTAGGAACATTTCTACAAAATTATTTGAAAATCGGCCAGACACTTTTGGAGGAAAAGATTTTTTAAGTTTTCACTATAGCCATATAATGCAAAATAGCCCTGCCCACTGGAGGCCATGTTTTTCGAACAATCAACATGGCTTGAAGGAATCTGAAAGTGGGTCATCCAAGGAACATTTCTACAAAATTATTTGAAAATCGGCCTGACACTTTCGGAGAAGAAGATTTTTTAAGTTTTCACTTTGGTAATATAAGGCAAAATAGCCCCGCCCTCTGGCGGCCATATTTTTCGACCAATCAACATGGCTTAAAGGAATCTGATAGAAGGTCACCCAATGAACATTTCTACAAAATTATTTGAAAATCGGCTGAACACTTTCGGAGAAGAAGATTTTTTTAAGTTTTCACTATAGCAATATAAGGCAAAATAGCCCCGCCCCCCCCCCCCCCCCCCCCCCCCCTGGCGGCCATGTTTTTTTACCAATCAACATGGCTTCAAGGAATCTGATAGAGGGTCACCCAAGGAACATTTCTACAAAATTATTTGAAAATCGGCCTGACACTTTTGGAGGAGAAGATTTTTTAAGATTTCACTATAGCAATATAAGGCAAAAAAGCCCCGCCCCCCCTGGCGGCCATGTTTTTCGACCAATCAACATGGCTTCAAGGAATCTGATAAAGGGTTACCCAAGGAACATTTCTACACAATAATTTCAAAATCTGCCAACCGGTTTGGGAGAAGAAGAATTTTGAAGTTTTTTTCGTATCGTTGCCATGGAAACCAGAATTCTGCATGGATCCCAAAAATTTGAAGGAATTCTGGTGAGGTCATTGAGAGGATGCTTTCTGTGAAGTTTCATCCCAATTGACCCACTGGTTACTGAGGAGAAGAAGTTGACGCACGCCGGACGCCGGACAAAAGGCGATCACAATAACTCACCTTGAGCAAAGCTCAGGTGAGCTAACAAAGGGCATATAGTTTCTGTACACCGCAGTTCCTTTCAATGTGTTGTACCATCGTATGAAGTTTTATTAAATTCCAAAAATTAGTTTTAAAGTTATGCTCCGGACAAGGAAAATCGCAACAGACCAACCACAGTGTGACTCCAATATACCCTCTCTAAACTTCTTTTATCGGGGGCATAACGAAGGGCAATAACTCTGTAATTATGTAAATTATAGTTATGGTTCTTGTACACTGCACTTTCTCTCATCGTGCTCTACCATTGTATGAAGTTTTATTAGATTCCATCTATTAGTTATTAAGTAATTCTCCGGACAAGAAAAAGTAACAAAGGGCAATAACTCTGTAACTAGGTAGAGTTATGGTTCCTGTACACCACACTTCCTCTCAATGTGCTGTATCATCGTATGAATTTTATTAAATTCCAACAATTAGTTTTAAAGTTATACCCCGGACAAGACTCTATGCAGTAGAAAAAGTAACAAAGGGCAGTAACTCTGTAAGTATGTAAATTAGAGTAATGGTTCTTGTACACTGCAATTCGTCTCATTGTGATCTACCAGTGTATTAAGTTTTATTAGATTCCATCTATTAGTTATTAAGTAATTCTCAGGACAAGAAAAAGTAACAAAGGGCAATTTCTGTACACAGCACTTCCTCTTCATGTGTTGTTTCATCTTATGAAGTTTTATTAAATTCCAACAATTAGTTTTAAAGTTATGCTCCGGACAAGGAAAAGTATAATAAGTGTTTAAAAAACACTATGCCAAAACCCAATGTTTGACGATTAATCAACATTTGACCTTTTTGAAATTATATTTTAAAGGTGCATAACTGGAAAAGAACAAGAGGCAAAATAACTCTCCAAACAGCCCTGCCCCCTGGCGGCCATGTTTTTTGACCAATCAACATGGCTTGAAGGAATCTGATAGAGGGTCGGTCACCCAAGGAACAATTCTACAAAAAAAATTGAAAATTGGCCAAACACTTTCGGAGGAGAAGATTTTTTAAGTTTTCACTAAAACTATAATGCAAAACAGCCCCACGCTCTGGCAGCCATGTTTTAGACCAATTAACTTGGCTTTAAGGAATCTGATAGAGGGTCACCGAAGGAACATTTCTACAAAATTATTTAAAAATTGGACCGATACTTTTGGAGGAGAAGATTTTTTTAGTTTACACTATTTTTTTCTTTCGGTTGCCATGGAAACCAGAATTTGCATGGATCCAACAAATTTGAAGGAATTTAGGAGAGGACATTGACAGGATGCTTCCTATGAAGTTTCATCATAATTGGCCAAGTGGTTAGGGAGGAGAAGTTGTTCGAAGCAAAAAGTTAATGGACGCAAGCACGCACAGACTCACAATTAGCCATGACATAAGCTCAACTGGCTTTCAGCCAGTGGAGCTAAAAACGAAATACGGATCAGCTATATTTTCATAATAAACACATATTCAAAATTGTGATACTCAAGTATATGCGGTTCAAAAAGGCATGAGGCACGAACAAACGTACGCAAAAAAGACCGAACGCAATGCAATATATCCTACACATTTTGAAGTCGGGGGAGTGGGCATAACAATGTTAATTCACAAACAAGTAAAATTAGTGGTTTCCCCAGATAACAGACCTATTGTTCTGTTTAAACCCTTTCAAACCTGCAGCAGATGACTTATTGAAATAATCTAGCTTAAGGTATCTCTATGAATAAAGGTATTATCATGGAAAAGAGTCGAAAACATTATGGCAAAAGAAGAAATAATGTGGCAATGGACGAAATTGCTCATGTAGCTTTGTTGTTTATGTTTAAGGGATAATGTGGCTGGTTAATTAAGAGAACGATTGCTGAAAAACATCAAATTAGAATTATATTTTTGGCATGGAGTTGATAATTAAACTCAT
Organism: Serripes groenlandicus; assembly: GCA_031761405.1. NCBI lineage: Eukaryota > Metazoa > Mollusca > Bivalvia > Cardiida > Cardiidae > Serripes > Serripes groenlandicus. The sequence continues at coordinate 84,900,236 of JASEVX010000002.1, read as the reverse complement.
TGGATAGGTTGGTTATCCAGTTATTAAATTTTTTATTTGCACAATTTATCTCTATATTGCATATCAGGTAATAACCAGTTGGTAAGCTAAACCTTACCCTGATAACAATGAATGTAATACATCTGCAGCGAAAAAACACTATGGTCAAACTAGAAATTTGCAAAATTTTACTTTCATGGCTGAACAATCTGAAATGTCATATCTGGTTCACATATAGATAATCATGGTAAATCATCATGTAGAGTGGTTAAGTCATGAACTTTCCATGTTGTTGTTGACCGTGATTTCAGTAGACTCATCCTGAAGCAGAAAACAAGGGTTAGATAGTCAGCCGGGACTTCAATGTAATTAAATCAAAAACTTTTTTCTGCATCATAGGAGTTTAAAACATTTAGGCACACATACTGAAATCTATCAATCAAATCATAACTACTGAATAAAGTTGAAAACATTGTGACAAAAGAATAAATTGGTCGTTGTCAATAATATTTTCTGTGTGGCAAAAGGTGAAATTGCTCGCTCTTCATGCTTATGAAGAGCTGTATGTGGGAAAGGGATAACAGTCATTTATGGAAATATACTGCAATGAGAACAAATTGTTTTTTTTCTGTGAAAGAAATATCTACCTTGGCACCATGCCAGTTACCTGGATTATAACCCTATCCAACATAACTACTATTTATAAATTAAATAGTAAATCTAAATTAAAATTTCACAACATGAGGAAATGAGAAATTGCGCATGAAACAAATTTGTTTACCCACAATGTTTTCTACTTGGTTCTAAAGTAATTTTATTTTGTTAGAGAGGATTTCAATATTTCGTAGTCGTCTGCTGCAGATTCTCTCTACATTGGAAAGGGTTAAGATGAGATGTAAATGCAAGGACCAGACAGGTAAAAAGTAAATCCACAATTTGCATCTGCATACATGTGGAAAAGTATGGATAACCAATAAAACAAGAGGGCCAAAATGGCCCTAAATCGATCACCTGAGTGATAGTAAATTAGGAGCAAATATTAAACTGCAAATATTTGGGAAATTTTGATCAGGACTGCAAATGAAACTGCAAGGACTGGACAATCTTAAAGAAATAGTAAATGGCTTATCAGTTAAGGCCATTTGTATCTAAAAATCTAAAATTAACTTTAATAGTTAAAAGTTTTGTCATTTTGCTGCCCCGATTTCAACGAAATCAATTTGGCTTGAACAGTTTCTGTAGAGGGTCACTTAAAGAACATTTCTACCAAATTATATTTGAATAGGACAAGCAGATTTCGACATATCAACATGGCTTGAAGGAATCTGATAGAGGGTCACCCTAGGAATATTTCTACAAAATTATTTGAAAATCGGAAAACACTTTCGGAGGAGAAGATTTTTTAAGTTTTCTCTCAAGCCATATGAGGCAAAATAGCCCTGCACTACACTGTGGCGGCCATGTTTTTCGACCAATTAACATGGCTTGAAGCAATCTGATAGAGAGTCACCCAATGAAAATTTCTACAAAAGTATTTGAAAATCGGCTCAACACTTTCGGAGGAGAAGACTTTTTAATTTTTCACTAAAGCCATATAAGGCAAAATAGCCCCGCCCTGTGACGGCCATGTTTTTTGACCAATCAACATGACTTGAAGGAATCTGATAGAGGGTCATCCAAGAAACATTTCTACAAAATTATTTGAAAAATCTGCCAACCAGTTTGGAAGTAGAAGAATTTTAAAGTTTTTTTTCGTTTCGTTGCCATGGAAACCAGAATTCTGCATGGATCCCAAAAATTTGAAAAATTCTGGTGAGGTCATTGAGAGGATGCTTTCTGTGAAGTTTCATCCCAATTGACCCACTGGTTACTGAGTAGAAAAAGTTGATGCACGACGGACGCAGGACAAAAGGCAATTTGAGCACTTCGTGCTCAGGTGAGCTAAAATAGGAATTCAAATTGTGTAAATTTAACCCTTTTCTGATGACGCCTGACTGCCATGTTTTTCAACCAATCAGTATGGATTGTAGAGGTCACCCAAGGAACATTGCTAACAAATTATATTGAAATCTGACAAACAGATTTAAAGGATAAGAATTTCAAAGTTTGGACATTTTGTCCCCTTTCTGATGCCGCAGCATCCAAAGTTCTCAATGGAATTTAAATCTTTGAACAATTTTGAAAGAGGGCCACCAAAGGAACATTTTTTTTGTTGAAATTGGTCCTATGGTTAAGGAGGAGATGATGTTTGAAGCTAAAAGTTAACGATGGACAGAGAGCGATCAGAATAGATCAGAATAGATCACCTTGAATCAAACCAAAGAGTCTCACTGATAGAAGGCAAATCAAAATCAGCACATTGTCAGCTATTGCTTATATTCCTCAAAATCTAAAAGACATTTTGAGCAATTTCCGCTTTCTAAAAAGCCTGCTTCTTGTGACAGGAAAAACACTTACTTCTTTCTTCCTTCTCTTGCCTTGGTTACGCAATCTTCTCTCTACCATATCGTCTCCATCTTGATCATTACGAGCTCGTGGTTTTGGACCCCAGTTTTTCTGTGGGTTTGGCTGGTGACGTACTAAGTTTGAGGCTCTTGATGCAGGGTTTGCCTCTGGGTGTAGGTCAAAGGACACTTCTGTCGATGGTTTCTGGCTGATAATGTTATGGGCAACACTGCCTGGTTCCATTCTATTAGCCTTGACAGGATTGTCTTTAATCCATGTCCGTAATATGTCCTGAAACAAAATTTATAAAGACAATTGTTGTATGTTGGTGTAAGATCAAAGCATATTTTCATTAGTGTGAAAATACGGTAGCAGATTGAAAATGAAAATATAGTCACCATCTAGCATCTAAATGAGCATTTGTTCTGCTTTTCCACCCCAAAGCTTTTACCTCCTCGTAGAGACGGGTAAAAGAATGAGTAAACGGTGTGAAAAAACAGTATAAATTATCAATTGATAAAAGCGACGCTTTGCAGATATATAGTTCACTGTTATTTCACCATAACCTACATAAAAGAATATCAATTAATATTATAATTGAGCGGTTCTCAGCAAAATACATTCACAACCAGTACATTCAAGTGGTCCGATCTCAATCTGCTCTGGTTGCCAATTAGTCAAAGAAGATTTCAAGAAACTTCTATGAAGCAGTAACCAGCTTGAATGCGGAGGTAGGTCTTTTTCTATGTGTGCAATGACATTAACTTTTCCCACTTGCAGAGGTATTCTGACACATTTGCAGAAGAGGACTCTTGAAAACATTGTGGCAGAGGAGAAATTGCTCATAATGAGTAATTTACCCTTTTGCCCCAATGTTTTCAACTCTATTTAATGATTAAACTCTCATTTTGTGGAGATATTTCAAAATTTTGCCAATAAGTTTTTAAAAGTCGTCTGCTGCAGATGCGTCTGCAAGTGGAGAGGGTTAAGGATGTTATTTTCACACAGCACTGTTCGACAGTTTATCCGTCAAAATGCAAGTTATTTGAAACAAGAGGGCCATGATGGCCCTGGATCGCTCACCTGATTTTATTTTTGTTCTCTTTAGCCATATAAACCCCGCCCCCTGGCGGCCATATTTTTTCACCAAACAACATGGCTTGAAGGAATCGAATAAAGGGCCACTCTTGAAACATTTCTGCAAAATTATTTGAAAATCGGCCTGACACTTTCGGAGGAGAAGATTTTTTAAGTTTCCACAATAGCCATATAAGGCAACATAGCCCCGCCCTGTGCGGCCAGTTTTCAACCAATCAACATGGCTTGAAAGAATCTGATAGTGGGTCACCTAAGGAACATTTCTACAAAATTATTTGAAAATCGACTTGACACTTTAGGAGGAGAAGGTTTTTTAAGTATTCACTTTAGCCATATAAGGCAAAATAACCCCGCCCCCTGGCGACCATGTTTTTCAACCAATAAACATGGCTTGAAGAAATCTGATAGAGGGTCATCCAAGGAACATTTCTACAAAATTATTTGAAAATCAGCCAATCAGATTGGGAGGAGAAGAATTTTAATATTTTTTTCCATTTCGTTGCCATGGAAACCAGAAAACAGCATGGATCCCGAAAATTTGAAGGATTTCTGGTGAGATCATTGAGAGGATGCTTTCTGTGAAGTTTTATCTAAGTTGACCCAATGGTTACTGAGGAGAAGATGTTTACAGACGCACGACACACGACGCACAATGGACAAAAGGCGATCACAATAACTCACCTTGAGCACATTGTGCTCAGGTGAGCTAAAAACTTATCAGAAGCAGGTTTGTATTTTGAACATCTCGCAAACAATCTACATTATTGTTACAAAAACTAGCTCTATAGCAAGGCAATATAAGTATCCCCTGATACAAAGACCTAGCTTCTCATTTATCTTTTTATCAAACAAACCAGATCTTCTCATTCTCCCTGTAATAGCTTGTCTTTAGCAATTCCCATAGCTTTCTGGCACAGTTGCAGCAGACGACTTTTGAAAACATTGAGGCAAAAAGGAGGGAGCACTTTCGTCTTTTGTCAAATTTTGTTCATCTTTATTCCCTAATTGTTCATTAAATTATAGTCTCGGAGAGTTTCCATATTTCTTGACTAAATGTTTTCCAAGTCGTCTGCTGCAGATTTGTTGTTTATCTGGAAGAGTTTTAAGCCTTTCCCCCAAAACATATCTTCGGGAAGCAAATCTGAAAACATCAGGGCAAAAATATTGAAATATCTCCAAATGAAGGTATATATTTTATTAAACACATTCTACAAAATTATTTGAAACTCGGCCTGACACTTTCGGAGGAGAAGATTTTTTAAGTTTTCACTATAGCCATGTAAGGCAAAATAGCCCCGCCCCCCTGGCGACCATGTTTTTTGACCAATCAACATGGCTTGAAGGAATCTGATAGAGTCAATCAAGGAACATTTCTACAAAATTATTTGAAAATCTGCCAACCAGTTTGGGAGAAGTAGAAAGTTTTTTTTCATTTCGTTGCCATGTAAACCAGAATTCTGCATGGATCCCAAAAATTTGAAGGAAATCAGGTGAGGTCATTGAGAGGATGCTTTCTGTGAAGTTTCATCCCAATTAACCCACTGGTTACTGAGGAGAAGAAGTTGACGCACGACAGACAAAAGACGATCACAATAACTCACCTTGAGCAAAGCTCAGGTGAGCTAAAAACCTTGACAGAGTTTTGTACTCTTGTCTGTTGCTGGAGGTAATGATGGTGAAAAAGTGTTGTCAGTTTCAAACATATATATGTAATGGTTTAGGAAACAAGAGGGCCCTACATCGATCACCTGATCATTTGTCTGCGAATGTAAACTGCAGGGAATGGACAGTCAACAAAACAGCTTATCAATTTAAGACATTAAATCATTTTGTAATTTGACCCTTTTCTGACGCCTACTGCATGCCATGTTTTTCAACCAAACAGTATGCCTTGAACAATCTTTGTAGAGGCTCATCCAAGGAACATTTCTACCAAACTATATTGGAATCTGACATGCAGATTCAGAGGAGAAGATTTTTAAAGTTTGGACATTTTGCTCCCTTTCTGATGCCGCAGCAACCCTGGCGGCCATGTTTTACAACGGATCTGACATATTTGAACAATCTTGGTAGAGGGTGCCCCAAGGAACATTTGTGCAAAATAATTTTCAAATCGGGCCAGTACTTTTGGACAAGAAGATTTTTAAAATTTTAACAATGCACACATATAAGGAAAACAAGCTCCGCCCCCTGGCGGACATATTTGAACAATCTTGGTAGAGCAGTACTTTTTGACAAGAAGATTTTTTAAGATTCGTCAATTTTCCCCTTTTCTGACGCCGCATCAACCAAAGTTCTCGATGGAATTGAAATCTTTGAACAATTTTGAAAGAGGTCCACCAAAGGAACATTCCTGTGAAGTTGGTCATGTGGTTAAGGAGGAGATGATCTAAATGCTAAATGTTAACGACGGACAAAAAGTGATCAGAATAGCTCACCTTGAGCCTTTGGCTCTAGGTGATCTAAAAAGGGAATTGGTACAAAAACCTTAACCAAGGTGTGACACCAACGCCGAGGCCGACGCGAGTAGTATAGCTAGCAAAGTCGAGCTAAAAATGCTTTAAATTTAGTTGAGTATATTATAAGCATATCAGATAAATCATTAAAGAACCAACTTGACATGACATACCCATATAAGACTGCTTGGTGCATTTGTCTTGACGGAGTTTTTACAGGCATGTGAAAAGGACACCTTGTACCCAGCATTCAATATGGCTGACCTGCAATTTACAACACAAATTGGTCAACTCATGACACTAGATGTCAACCCTTTTTCCTCATATAGACGCTTTATGATGCCTCTGCAGTAGACAGCTTTTTGAAAACATGGTGACAATAGAAGAAATTGCTCCAAATGAGCAATTCCTCTTTTGTCACCATGTTTTCAACTCTATGCAATTATTGTACTTTCATTTAAAGCGAGTTTCCAAATGTTTGTGGGTATATTTTCAAAGTCGTCAGCTGCAGAGTTGTTGCATGTGGGAAAGGTGTAAGCCTTTCCCTACTAGTACTACAGATATCCAGCAAATAACATTTATAAAACACAGTAGAATAATATTTTCACTTTTCAAAAAAAAGTTATTTTCAATGCAGAGAACATTTTTATCAAATTAAGTAAACGCTTAAAACCCCTGCATCTTTGCAAGTCTCTACGACATTTTCAACACTTTTCTAAAAGCAGATGATCTTTTACGTGTAAGCAGCAGATCACTTTTGATTCTTTTGAAGCTTCAAAATTCCCCCCTCCGATCTTTCAAAGTTGTCTTAATCAGAATCTTTCTATGTGGTGAAAAAGTAATATTTATAGAAATTATATAAACTATTGCTGTCATTATTTAAATAAAATGTATATTAAAAGTGTAGCAAACTATTACACCATTAATAAAGATATTATGTGTCACAGAAATCTCAATTTGAAAGCCTAAACAGATTTTTACAATACAATATCTTTCTCATTACTCAAAAAAATACTATTTTATGGTACTCAAAAAAACTGTCTATGTTTATATGATTATTTTGAGTACCAATTACAAAATGAGAACAAATAAAGATTAAATCCTTTGTAACATCTGCAGCAGACATCTTTGAAAACAACTAGACGAATGTCACTATAAGCAATTACTCCCATTGCCACATGTATTTATGATAATAATTTAAAATGTCAGTTGCATATGAGAAAGTGTTAACCCTATCCCTCATATAGATGCTTTCTGACGCTTCTGCAGTCGACGGCTTTTTGCAAACATAGCGACAAAAGAAGAAATTGCTCAAAACAAGCAATTTCTGCTTTTGCCACAATGTTTTCCACTTTTAGTCAAAGGTAATCCATCCAATTATAGAGATTTTCTATTTTTTGACAAAATATGTTCAAAGTCGTCTGCTGCCAGAATTGTCGTATGAGGGAAAGGGTTAACCCTGTCCCAACAACCACTGATCTGCAGCTAACACTCTGAGAACATCTTAGCAAAAAAAATAAAGGAAAATTTCTATAAATGAAAGTATTATCATTGGATAGAGTAGAAAACATTTTGGCAAAAGGAGAAATAGCATCTGCAGGTGAGAAAGGGTCTTATACATAAAATAGTTCCTAATCTTAGATTCTATAGTTGACTTAACTTCCTTACCTGAACTTTATCATCTTGAATGGTGAAGAATGAACAACCTTAAAAAGCTCATCAATCTCGTAGTACAGAGGGAAGTCGTCTTCTTCCTCCAAGGCCATAGTAAGCATACCCTCCATTCGGCTAGCCGTGTTAAAATTGTCATGGTTCCCTCTAATATATTGCAGTAAATCACTTACAAAGATTTTATCATGTATTTTAGCGGTGTACATTGGTCCTCCGATTTTATGTTCATGATTGCAATGTTCACATTTTTCTGGTACAGTCGGTCCCCTGGCAGGAGTGAATTTGATATCCTGTTTGTCAGTTTTACTGAACGTTGCCAGAGGCTGAACAGCAAAAGACCCACATCCCGTACAGTTATAGACTAGTCCCGTGTTTGAAGCAGCATATTTAGCTATACTAGGCTTCCAATGCACTTTGAGGTAAAGTCTGAAGTAAAAATCTACACTGAGTGATAATAAAGGTACTACGTATTTTTGATACCTTCCAGCGTGTGATTGGATCGAATGTAGAATGATCCTTAACGCCATTTCATGACAAAAGGGTGCCCTTATTGGGATCCCTCCGTAATGTAGGTAACATTTTTCTGGGAAGTTTCCACAGAGAGTAGCTGCATCAGTACATGTTATACATATCAGCCCTCCTCCTCTTATGGCCTGCATGCAGGGATCCAGAAAATGGGCAGGGGAACCATACGGGTCCAAATCTATCACATCAAACCGCGTATCAGCATCAGATTTACTTTGATACATGAGCATCCCCACATCAGCATGACTTTCTTTGACAATATGCTCTAGGTTGTTTCTTGATATGTTTTCTTTTATGATTTCAACTGCATTACTATCAAAGTCATTGGCAATGACTTCTTTGAGGCCAGGAACCTCAAGTCCAAACCTCATGGATCTGAGCCCAGATGCAGAAAGCCCTTCAAGAAGGCGTAAACCATCTTCGTATTTCTTACCGGGTACCAATTCTTCATCTAGATAAAAAAAAATATCTTGCTTAGACTAGAAAACTGCATGAAAAAATATTTTTACTAATCCTTTCTCACATATAATTCTGCAGCACTTTGAAAACAACTACCCATAAGTTACCGGTAAATATGGAAAAGAAAAGAGGATAACTGAATAGAGGTTGCCAAACTAAAAAAAATCAAAAATGATTTACTGCATATGAATCTATTTACGTCTGCATGTGGTAAAGGATAAAATAATTTACCGATATCCAATATACTACCTATAGAATCTTTACATGTATAATTTACCGATATTCAATATTCTACCTATAGAATCATTACATGTATAATTTACTGATATCCAATATACTACCTATAGAATCATTACATGTATAATTTTCAACCAATAACCCTTTCCAACAAATAGATCCTTTGTCTGATGAGACCTGTACGTTTGCTGTTTGACAATTAGGTGTTAAAACTATCGATCGGTTTTCTTTTCTTACACAGTTGTGACCAGACGGTATGGCCATTTTCGATGTGTTTAAGGCACACCTCAGTCAGACCTTACTAGCGATCTGCTCGCCAAATGGCATTAATACTGAGCGCGATGGTCAACAACGCCAACCAACAACCTTACTAGCGAAACTGAAGGCGAACAAAATCAAAGTCGTTTACGTTCCATCCTCATGCACTGACCAACTGCAACCACTGGATGCAATTCCAAATAAAATTTATAAGGATGAATTAAAATCTGCATTCCAGAATTATTATTCTGACTGTATTGAAATTGACTTAAGAACAAGTGCAATAAAACCCATTCACGCCAAGTGGCTAATGAAAGTCCATGATATCATTAATTCTAAACCGGAAATGATCAAGTCAGCCTTTGAAAAATGAGGCATTTACTAGTAAACAAAGTATGTCTTGCGAGTTTTATACCGGACCGCCATATATCTTGCGAGTTTTATACCGTACCGGACCGGTGATAAGGAAATTTGTAAATATGTAAAATGTATTGCTGTAAATATATTGCAAATGTTTTCACGTAGTTTTAACAACACAAAATTTGAATTAAATATGTTTTTTATCTTTCGATCAGTCTCTTTTTCATTTGGATTCAGTCACAATTCTCAGGTAATACGATGTGAAACAAAATATCGGCTAAACGGTGCGTCGGTAAAATAAACGGTGTATAGGTAAAATATACAATGGAGAACGTGGTAACTTTCGCTGGCTGATATTTTTGCGAATTTAGTGAATTCGCGAAATTCGCAAACATTTCCGCAACGCGAACTTAACTACTTATACAGTAAGTGATTTGGCTTAGGCTATATAGCAAGACTTGGCTTGTATGCAATTTTGATCTAAATATTAAATCTTATTAAATAAAAAAATATATCTCATGTGGCCTTGAGCCAATATAAATTAACCACTTTGTTATCCTTTCCCTGACTCAGAAAGCTCTTGAAAACATTGAGCGAAAAATATAATTTTCTTCTTTTCCCACATTTTTTTAAACTGTTTATAAATCCAATCACAGGCATCAGTTTCCATTTGAGAAAATATGGGGGAAAAACCCCACAATAACACGTTAAGATTCTAAAAATAGTCACTATATTTTCCATATCCTATAATAATAATGATCTTAATGTTTTTATATTTATAATAATCCTTTTATTTAATACCATAGGGAGAGGCTATTTATAGTAACACTGTCTTGTGTGTTCTCATACGATAACATTACAGTCGTAATCAGTATAGCATATGGACCTTATTGCGACTATTTGTAGTAGTTTAATGAGGTATTGCTTTTTTTTTTAAATTTTCTCAAAAGAAAATTCCGATGCCTGTGATCCAATTCTAAGATGTTAATTTTCACTCTTCACATATTCTCATGGTAGATGCATGAAAGAATATCCTATTATCATGTAAATGGTTTTAAATTATTCAATGGTGAACCTCTGTTCATCCCCATCAATCATTCATACCTTCCTGCGGTACATCCTCCGAAGCAGTACCATCACAATTCTTGTTTCTTCTGTCTCTCTTTTCTTTGATCTGTTCCTTGGCAAACTGTGCCACAACTGCTATGGTCAGATCTCGATTAAACTCTTGTACAGGATTATAGAATACGGAAGATGGATGGATAATATTGGCTTTACCCTCTGTTACAGTGGTAGTCTTCTGTTGGTCGCCCATTGTACTGTAGTTTAACTGAAATATATTATCATTCAGAGATCTAGATTAGGTGTGAGAAAACCAACATTGTGGTCTCTGCATAAAGTATCGATCCGGATCAGCCTAAGCATGCCACGCAGGCTTACACAGATAAGACACTTTTCGCCTCCTGTGGATTTTCTGTTTCAGGAATTATTACTCTATACCTCTATCCTCCTAAGACGGAATGTGTCGGCTGATCTGGGTCAATACATTCTGCAGATGCTCAAATGTTTATTTCCCAGTAAATTCATTTGAGTACCACTAAATAGGTTTTGGTTGGGCAATAAGAAATATTGTGGGGAAAAGATCAGTTTACTCATCCTTAACTAGTTCTCTGCATTATCCTATGAATCAGAACACTTATTTATAATTCCTGGGTAAACAAACCAGCATTAGGCTAGGATATGTATCTTGCCCGAGGGTACTCCACCATGACCAACATGAGCAGGGATCCAACCGGAGTTGCCAGGTTCAAGATCCCCCATGTTTAACACTTGACCATTGCTGATTCCTTTGTTTGAATACATGATTACATCTTGTCAAACATTTATGACATCTGCAAAATAATAGGTATTATCTCCTTTGCTCACAGTGAATTTGAAAGTTCTCTGCTGCAAGGGTGTCAACAGTTGTTTGCACCAGGGAAAGAGTTTAGACCTGCCTATTGCCTATGCTTCCATCAAATTGATGTTGATCATGTCAGAATCATCCGTGAATAATTTGCAAACACTGCAGATTTATCTCATTTTATACAGATGCACAAGGTGATCTTTATCTATATGGGTTGCAAATACACTCTTATATATCTGCATAATCGTAGTGGTTTTACAATCATTTCTTGAAAAATATGACTTCTGGTATAGCAAGCTATTTTAGAAAACAATGTTGGAAAAGAAGAAACTTTTCAAGTCTCAACATTTGTCCAAAATGTTTCCCATTGTGTATCAATTGTGCTTTAATTTTTTTTCCCAGATGTAATGATTTATCTTCAATTATTGTCAAAGCTTTCAAAGCAGAGGTCTCTAAAACTATCCTATCAGGTTAATTTATATTAAGCTTATATATATTGTACAACTTATTTCAATATTATTGTTGTTTAACCCCTTCCCCACATAAAGCAAATTTGCAGGAGATTGCATATAAATCAACTTGCCAGAAAAGTATGAAAATCTCTATAAATGAGAGAATTATTTTGAAAAGGGTTGAGCAAAATTAATGTCTTGCACAACAAATCTTCATCAGACAAAAGCGGGAAAACCTTTGTGAATAAAAGTAAAATTATTGAATAGAGTTGATAAAATTGTGGTAAAAGGAGACTTTGCTCATTATGAACAATTTCTACTTTTGCAACAATCTTTTCAAAAGTTGTCTACTGCAGAGGTGTCAGAAAGACACCATATATTATGGGAAAAGCTTTATTAAAGACATTTAAAGAAAGACTTAAACATTTCAGAACTTACATGAACTTTACACTGAAAACCTGCTGGAAAATTCCAGCTACAAACACAAATAAATTTAGCCCTGAATGCGACGATTCTCTTGGTTGCCAGGCAATTCAAACTGAAATAAATAAAACAATACTGTATCCCTCCATTTATCTGGATGACACTGATACGAAATAAGAAGTGCAGCCCCACGGCCCACTGGTGTAATTCACAATGAGTTCTAGACATAGGGCTTACTTCATCATCTTTAATTGTCTCGGTGGTGTAGTGGTCAAGCGTTTGCCTCTGTCACAGGTTTGATCTCTGACCGGACCATACCAAAGACTAACTTTAACAAGAGCTATCCGTAAGACAGCACGCTCGACGTTTTCACCGCTAATTAGTTACTGTGATATCAACTCTAATGTAGTTGCATGTAAAACATTAACTAGAATTTCTAAAAGGGTGATAATTTGCATTATATGCAGGATAGAGTTATCTAACTTTACTATTTAGATAGGTGTGATGGTTGGAAAGGGTTGTATAAAGTTTCATTGCAATGCATCAAGTAGTCACTAAGATATGGACTCTTAATGTAGTTAAACGCAAAACATTTTTAAGTAAAAATGGGCCTTAATTTATATAATATGCTGGATAGTTACCATACTTTATTTTTTACATAGGTGTGATGGTTGGAAAGAGTTGTATAAAGCTTCAATACAATGCTATAAGTAGTTACTGAGATATGGACTCTTATTGTAGATGCATACAAGACTTTAACCATAATTTCTTAGTAAAAAAAGGGCCATAATTTGCATAATCCATTATATGCTGGATAGAGCTATTGTACTTGATAGTTCACATAGGAGTGATGGTTGGGAATAGTTTTATTAAATTTCAATGCAATTCATTAAGTAGTTACTAAGATATGCCATTATATGGTACTCTTAATGTAGTTGTTTTGCACCAAAAAGGGTCATAACTTGCATTAAATACAAATAAAGTTATGATTATCCAACCTGATAATTTAACAAGAGCACCGTGTACGGCACAGACGCTCGACTGATAGAAAACAGAAACAAGAGGGCCAAGATGGCCCTAAATCGATCACCTAATTGATAGTAAATTAGTAGCAAATATTTAACTGCAAATATCTTGGAAAATTTTATCAGGGAATGCAAATGAAACTGCAAAGGAGTGGACACTTCTCAAGAAACAGCTTATCAGTAAAGGCCATTTATATCTTGAAATCTAACAAGAACTTTAATAAGAATGGAATTATAAAGTTTTTGTCATTTTGCACCTTTCCTGATGCCGCCTTGCTGCCCTGTTTTTCAACGAAATCAATATGGCTTCAACAGTTTATTTAGAGGGTCACTTAAGGAACATTTCTACCAAATTATCTTGCAATCGCACAAGTAGATTATGGAGGAAAAGGATTTTAAAATTTGGGTATTTTTCTCACTTTCTGATGCCGCAGCAACCAAAGTTATCAATGGAATTTAAATCTTTGAACAATTTTGAAAGAGGACCACCAAAGGAACATTCTTGTGATGTTTTGTGGAAATTGGTCTATTGGAATGGTAGGAGTTGGTTGTCATTTGTAGCTAAAAGTTCAATTTACCCTTTTTGTGACGACGCCTGGTTGATATGATTGTGTAACCAATCAAAACGGCTTAAACAAATTAAATAGAGGATCATTACAGTAAGATTCGTATTATATTTTCTTAAAATCAGACAAACACTTTCATAAAAAATGGAATTTTCAAATTTTGTCATTTTGCCCCTTTTCTGATGCCGCCTGACTGCCATGTTTTTCGACCAATCAGTATGGCTTGAACACATTTTATAGAGGGTCACCCAAGGAACATTTCTACCAAATTATATTTGAATCTGACAGGCAGATTCGGAGGAGAAGATTTTTAAAGTTTGGACATTAAATCGATCACCTGATTGATAGTGTATGGTGAGTGTAAGGAACGACAACTCTGCGAAGGAGATTGCCCTTGCATAATACTCTGCCAAGTGTTACCTCCCTTAGACCATCAATCTAATAACCATATGTCATTTGAAGCAAAAAGTTAATTTTACTCCTTTTCTGATGCTGCTTGGTTGCTATGCCTTTCAACAAATCAATATGGCTTGACAAAGTATGTAGATGATCAATGAAAGAACATTTCTACAAAACTATCTTTAAATCAGACAAGCACTTTTATAAGGATACTTTATTAAAGTATTGTCATTTTGCCCCTTTTTTGATGCCGCCTGACTGCCATGTTTTTTGACCAATCAGTATGGCTTGAACAATTTTTATAGAGGGTCACCCAAGGAACATTTCTACCAAATTATATTTGAATCTGACAGGCAGATTCGGAGGAGAAGATTTTCAAAGTTTGGACATTTTGTCCCCTTTCTGTTGCCGCAGCAACCAAAGTTCTCAATGGAATTTAAATCTTTGAACAACTTTGAAAGAGGCCAACCAGAGGAACAGTCCTGTGATGTTTCACGAAAATTGTCCTTGGAGTTTGGGAGGAGTTGATGTTTAAAGCTAAAAGTTAACACCGGACGGACGACGGACGACGGACAAAAAGTGATCAGAATAGCTCACCTTCAGCCTTCGGCTAAGGTGATCTAAAAAAGCTGAGCTGAACAAAAAACCTTAACCGGACGACAACGCCGCCGCCACCACCGCCGACGACGCCAGGGTCATGTCAATAGCTCTCGTTTTTTCAAAAGTCGGGCTAAAAAGGTGTGATAGTTGGGAAGGGTTGAATAAAGAATCAAGTAGTAACTGAGGTATCGGGTATCACTAAACAGAGTCTGGTAGAGTCCAGTAGAGTCTGCTGGTCGTCAAATATCCCACTATATCACTGTTTTATGTGTTTTTGTGCTATTGTATCATATAAATAACAACAAGAAACCGCTGAAGACGGTAAGGCCGGATTGTCGGCAATTTGACCTTGAGAAAATCGACAAACCAAGGTCAAGGTCAAAGTAACCATAGAAATCAATAGAACTTGTTACTGGTTTACTTCAGGCAAAGTTTGAAGTTTGTAACCCTTTCCAGTGCTGAGATTTTGCCTCAACCTGAAACTTTAACCAAAATGTTGACAGACAGACGGACATCGCCAATCTATAGACCGGAATTGCTAGAGCAATCTGGCCAATAAAAAAAATATTTGCCTATTTCAGTTAATTTTCGAGTGAATATAGAAATATTATATACGTGAACACGGACACTGGTAGTCTGGTCATTATTAAATACAAAGTTTTATACGATTTTTAAGTTATAAAAAGTTTAATTTGATTTATATGTGTCATATTATATATTTATTTCTTATATTATTTCAGCTGAAAATCGGGAAAATAACGGAAGATTGAGGATTTTTAATGATAACATTGTGTTTCGTAAATCAAAATGGCCGACGTGAAATTTCTGTTTATAATGCGGCCCTATTGTACATCCTGAACGAGTAATACACTAAATTCTCTCTCTATTATGGGCCAACTAATTGATTAGTTGTGATCAACAGATTAATGTTATAATTACCAAGATTTTAAATGTATGAAAACTACTAGATTGGAATAATTTTATGTTTTATATGTCATTAACATTAATTAAACCAAATGCTTAGAGAGCTATAAACTTACTTAAAAGTAATTCATATGAAATTGCAGGATATATTGAGTGACATCGACCAGAGTAAATTAATATTTTGTTCCGACGAAGAGTTTTTGACTTGTAAAGCCATTGACATATGTTTCCAACAAGCCACAAGAGTTCTTTGCGCGAAACATTTGAAGGATAATGCGGTAAATAAACTCAGTAAGTGTCTTCCTCAACCCGAGGTTAACCGCAATGGTATCGTAAGTGCTGAAACTGCTGAAACTGCAACCTCATTCACAGAAATGGACCAATTAATATCCAATACACATCCAAATTTGACATATTTACAACGGATACTTACCAATTTGGAGAAGCATATGTTTCTCCCCAAACTCAAACAATCCTGGCTACCACAACAATGGTAATGCAAATGAGTACAACCATGTTATCAAAAGGACGTCAAACTGGGTAGTCCAGAAATTGCCCGACATGATAGAAAAGTTACAAGAACTTGAACAGTGTCAAACTTTTGATGTGAGAGGCGCATTGCACGACTCTGGGAAATATTGTTTGGCGACACAAGCGTCGGTGCTACATGTTTCTCATGCTACATGGACACAGTTAAGTCCTGACCAGAGATCAAGGCGATTTATGAAATTATTGAACTTTAAGTCGCATCACATTTCAAACATCACATCAGCAGATAAGCAACTAACATTACCCTCCATTACGAGAATTGCACGAAAACTCGGCACGCGCAAACGCCTGAAAAATTGCAAAACATACACAATTGAAAATAAAAAAACACAGATTATATTGAAACACATTCATGTAAAAAGGACTGCAGATTTTAGTTGCAAACCAACAACAATATATTTGTTATCAATCATTCGCTAATACCTGTATGTCAGTTGTACATTCGACATTTTCAACAATAACTCCTCAATATCTGTCTAAAATGTTAACGCTAGGACAAGGTTTAAATTTGAGTACTGGTTATGTCACCAGGAAGCAGACATAAAGAAGCGGAAAATATAAACCAAAAACAATGAATAAAAATAACCAAAAAATGGAGCTTTGTGTAGGGTCTTTTTTGTTAACCTAAAATGAGATCACGTCACCAACTAGAAACAAATTGAATCAAACACACCTAAATCTTGAGGATACAAAATAAACAGGCATACATCTGTTAGAGATTCGGGTTGAGACAAATGTGTTAAGGGAGAATTCCTGGTTTGTCCTTTGCGTATCACTCGATTTAATAGCGAGCTGGCAGGGGAAGGGCTCTATATTGACTTATAGGTTTCGCGGGTAATGTTGGCCCCGGGTTCACATGTTGGTAATGTCTGCATGCTAAACAAGCGCTGCAAACAACCTAAGCTAGCACGCTCAACAGTGGCAATTTAATCACTCTATAGATCAAGAAAATTAATGGTCTAATGTTAAAAGTTTTAAAAATAAATTAAATGTATACTGGAAATTTCTTCCAATGAAATTTACACCATATTATGATTGACCGGAAGCGGGAAGCAAAACAATAATTAAGACGGATCAAAGAGGCAGTAGCCTATGAAGATCTCACAACCAAGGTAAACCAAGGTATGGGTAATTGATGCTGGCTTTTAATAGCCTAATTTAAGCTAACTGTTTATCTTTCCTCAGATTTGAAGAAATTTCAGCAATAACAATAATGTTGGAGACTGTATAATCTGTTGATCACACCTAATCAATTAGTTGACACATAATAGAGAGAGAATTTAGTGTATTACTCGTTCAGGATGTGCGATATTGCCGCATTATAAACAGAAATTTCACGTCGGCCATTTTGATTTACGAAACAAAATGTTATCGTTAAAAATCCTCAATCTGTCACTATTTTCCCGATCAGCTAAATAATATAAGAAACAAATATATATAATATGACATATAAATCAAATTAAACTTTTTATATAAACTTAAAAATCATATAAAACTTTGTATTTATTGCTTAATAATGACCGGACTTTACCAGTATCCGTGTTCACGCATATAATATTTCTATATTCACTCGAAAATGAACTAAAATAGGCAAATACATTTTTATTTTTATTTATATGATACAATAACACGTTATTTCATTCATTTCAATACAAAAACACAACAAAACAGTGATATAATTGGATATTTGACGACCAGACTCTGTTTAGTGACAGTGAGATATGGACTCTGTAGTTGTAGGCAAAACTTTAACCAGAAATTCTAAGGTTAATATGCAGATCGCCTTTTGAAATCATTATGCCAAAAGAAGAAATTGTTCCTTTTAAATGAGGAATTCCTGTTTTGCCATATTTTTTCAACTCCCTTTTCATTAAATAATTTAAATTCAATAAGCTTAGCAAGCTCAAATCACAATAGGTCTGAATGAAAATGTGGGGCGAAAAATGATGGGGCGAAGAGACCATCAACTTGTGACATTAAACATTTAATTCTTGAATCCGATGGAAATAAATTTTCCTCAGCGTTAATCTTCCAAAGGAAAACATTCCATTTCATCAAAATGATTGATGATCTTCGCCCTGTAAACATAATCTCTTAGATCTTAAAATTTACTTAAGCATACTGTACTCGCATGTTTTTCAACCGTTTTTCACTGCAGTCTGTGGAGAGAAGTAACTGTTTTCTAAAGTGTTTTCAGCTAACAAATAATCTAAAGAGTTTTACAAATACTCAAATATTTTCTTTCCATGAATATAAACACACTTTTGTGATTTTCCCACGACCTCTTACAATTCAGAGTTATGCTTGAAATTGTTCAAATAATTCTTTATGCGTAGTTCTTTATCAAAATAATAAATATAAACATTAGAAATCTCTGTAGAAAACAGGTGAAAACTCTTCATAATAGGAGGTACGAAAACGCATTGACTGAAGAAATACACGCAACTGCCCTTCAAAATTGAATCATAATTATTTATGTCATGGACCGATAAAAATAACTCATTTATAAATAGAAAGACCGAAGAGACCAATCTTTCATTCGTCAAGAAACTCCAAATGAAATGAGAAGAGTAGAACTTATCGTTATTTTAGTGACATTGAAAACTGGAACCTGCCGGCTTGTGATTGTGTAACGATTTGAGGTATGGACAAATATCGGTTTCTTTTTTTTAAGTATGAACTTTTAGAGTTATAAACATCAGACACATTATGATTAGATTTACGACCTAAGACATCAATTCTGCAGAACAAGACTGAAAACATTGGGGCAAAACTGTGGACTCCTGTTAATTGTTATGTAGAGTGAAAACGTTGTGGCAAATTGAGAAATTATTCGTCATGAACAATATTCCATTTTGTTACAATCTTTTCAAATGTTGTCTGCTGTGGATTAGACATCAGAAAGCGTCTGTATTATGTGATGAATGGTTAAAAACACTTTTAAACTTTGTTAGAAATGTTTTCAGTTCATGACAACCAAATTGCTAATACCATTTTAGTTGACTGGAGGTGTTGCAGGTGAAACGATATACACTTCAAATGGAAATATTTTTATCTGAGTATTAGTTATAAGTTATTTCTGTTGGAGACTTATTACTAACTTACAGTGATGTACTTGATGTCGTCTGCAAACTCCCACAGCTGTGAGTGTGAATTTATCTGTGATCAGTCTTTGACCAAATCAAAGACAACCAGTTGACAATAAGAAGGGGAGAGGTTACCAACAACTTGAATGGGCTCAGACTGTATTTACCATTTAAGCTATTGTCTATAAGAGTCTGATAACCAATTTTTGCCAAATATTGGCTGAAAAAATCTGTGTGAGACTGTCACTGTGCTCTGGAAAGATAATTTCTTTGACTGATAATATTCCTGTGGTTTACAGAGATGTAATACAACTTGTATTGCAAAAGATGAAGCAACATAATAAATATGATTCTTGATTTATTATATACAATTGACTTTTGTTAAAATATATTGAAAGTATTTTAAAATATATGCACTATAGAATGTAATTATGTAAAATTAGACTTTAATTTTCTGATAGTAATGTATATTGGATTATATTTGCCATAATATATGTTCCATGTTAACTTGGTTTCAAATATTAAATTTTATTTTAATATATATTTATAAGAAATTAAGACTCTTTAAGAGTAAAACTATCCAGAGGACGAGATAAGGAGGAGTAAACAGGTCTTTTCCCACCTATATTTCTCTTATCACTCAACAAAACCCTATGATTTGGGTACTGAAAAACATTGTCTGAATATACTTAGTAACTATGGATTGTAGAAACAAGAACACTTCAAGCAGACTATGATTTTCGGACCAGTGAATTTTACAAGTTAATTTCATTGACTGCTCATGTATTTGGTATGTTTCTTAGCATAAAGGGATAGAGATTAGAGGCATATCAATCTGATTATCACATGCTCTTACCAAAACATTGTTCGCTGCTGAATTGGTGTTTGTTTTATACAAAAAATGTGCTCCGTAACAATGTTTTATGTCCTTTCTGTAAAAGAGCAGTAACACTATTCAAAAACAAAATTTAATGAAAAGATATTTTGCAAATAATGCTGAACATTAAGGGCAGAGTATATAAATTGTATTTATTTGTTTGCTCATCGGCATTAATTAAAAAAGTGTTAAAAATAAGTACTGATAAAAAACATCATAGTTTAAGTTAGTATATAATTCTCCTTAATCGAAAATAATTTCATTTGTGCGTAAAATGGCTGATTGCGAGGGTAAATGAACCAAGAGAAGTGACTTCAAGCGACTCATCAACTCCTTTGTTAACAAATATATTTTAGTAAAATGTACATATCTTTGAAGCGGTGCACACAACTAGAATAACTATTAAAGTCACCATAGGTGGCAGTGTATGGCAAGTTTGAAGGCACTATTTCTTGAGTTATTTCAACTTTTGTATTAATTACCTTCCTGTATGTTACAGGAATGTCGTTGCATTCCTGTAACATCACAAACCTTCATTTTACACTTCACTTAACATACATAACCTCTTTCCCTTAACCCTTTCCCTCATATAGACGCCTTCTGACGCCTCTGCAGCAGATGGCTTTTTGAAAACATAGTGACAAAAGACGAAATTGCTCAAAACGAGCAATTTCCCCTTTTGCAACAATGTTTTCCACTTTAAGTTATAGGTTATCCATTCAATTATAGAGAGTTTCTATTTTTTGACAACATTTGTTTAAAGTCTTCTGCTGCAGAATTCTCGTATGAGGGAAAGGGTTATGATATATAGACACATTTTGACACCATTTCAGCAGAAAACTTTTGAAAATATTATGGAAAAAAATCTATTCAATAATGATACTTTAAGAGTGGTAGATATTTCCCAAAATGTTTTTAAAGTCTTCTGCTGCATATTTGTTATGTGTGGGAAATAACTTCAATCATTTAATATTTTACGATCTACAAAAGATTGCTTTTAGTTTCTTAAATTTAATACTGGATTAAAATCATCAGTTTTTATCCCAATACATTGTGGAAGGTTAGATTTCATTCTTCAAAGTAAGGATAATTCCGGAATTTGAAGATCATACAAAAAAAATCAATATCCAATCAATCTTACTGATCAATAGAGCTATGACAGTTCAGTGATTTGACTGATTATTACACTATCACTTGCTGACAGACATATTGGCAGGTGACACTTGTGCCAATTGTTTTGGCTTTTAAGTTTTTATTAATACAGATATTAACCCCTTAGCTGATACGACAATTCTGCAGCAGACGACTTTGAACATATTTTGTCAACAAATAGAAAATCACTTTAATTGAATGGATAACCTATGACTAAAAGTGGTAAACATTGTGGCAAAAGGAGAAATTGCTCGTTTTGAGCAATTTATCTTTTGTCAATGTTTTTTCAAAACGCCGTCTGCTGCAGAGGCTTCAGAAAGTGTCTATATTGGGAAAAGGGTTAATTGGTGTCTGCTTGAAGTGTTTTTGTTTCTACAATCCTTAGTATATTCAATGATTTAATGCTTTTCCAGATAAAATGTTGTGATCAGTATTCAAAGCTCATGGAATCCAAACTCTTAAAGTTGTAGTAACCATTGTAATAGTTATTATGAATCTCATTTCCATGGGAACAACTATTATGCATTATCACAATAACATTTATTCTTTGTATATTAAATTATATAATTTCTTTTCCAGATAAAATGTTGGGATCAGTATTCAAAGCTCATGGACAGCTTGTGGCATCCCACCCCCTTGAGGTGGTTGTAACCATGGTAACAGTTATCATGAGTCTCATTTCCATGGGTTCAACTATGCATTACCACCATGACAAAGTTTGTGGATGGAATTACCAATGTGCAAAAGAACAGGTATGGGCAAAATTCTCCCTTGTAATTACCTCGCACAACAATGTTGGCAGGGGGATATTATATCATCAGTATTGTGATTCAATGAAATTTCAAAACTGACCTTCACCTTGTTGTCAGTGATGACTGTGGTTGATTGTATTTTTAGCTTGTCTGCTATTGTGATACCCTTGGCGTCATCGTTGCATGTGTTGTCACAAAACTTTAAACTTTAACTCATAACTAAAAAAACAATCAATATTTTCAAATGCAACTTAGTACACAGGTTCATAGGTACAATACACATGTCTATACCAAGTCACATAACTCTGGCTTTAATTATTATTCAGTAATGCCCTTTATCGACTCAGAAAAAAACAGACGATCATTGGTGTTTACTCCACGTTGCTCTTGTTTTTATCCTGACCTACTTTATAAAATACAATGGAACTGTTATATAAGCATTTTATAGAGTATGTGCATGGCCAGTCTGATCTGGTTCTGCAATATTTGCTAATAAGTGATTTAGTCACAGATGTTTTCATGAGGCTTCTATCAAAGAGAGTTTATTTTGATCAAATAGCATGCAATACCATATATTGATTTTCTTCTATCCTTTTCATGAATACCTTGAGCATAGCTCCTTTTTTGGTTTGATGATAATGGAGGTCTTTGGCTCATACATTAATACCAAATTTCTGATAAAGAAACCCCTACAGACACCCAAATACCCCATATATACATACATTTATTATCTTGTTTACTTTTTTTCCAGAAATTAGGCAGAACAGATGTGATATGGTTATCTGTAGTTAGATGTTTAGCTTTAGTTTACGTTTATCTCCAGTTCAGATCTCTACGTAAACACAGATCAAATTATTTACTAGGTAAGTTACAGATAAGATACCTGTATTTTGAAGTGTGAAAATAAGAAGAAACGTTTTAGGCAGACTGAGGCACAAAGCCATAAAGATTGTGCACACATCATTTGAAAAAATTGTATCAGTCATACAGATTTATTTATTGCAATTTAAGGCTATTTTCAACTATATTTCAGTTCTATCAGCTACCTATGGGTTTGCTAGCTTTGTCCCAACATTATTACACACCATATTTCCATTACATTATTACACACAACATATTTCCAGTTATCATCCCACATATCCATAAGCCCATTAGTGGAAGACTAATGACAGTAGTGGCTTACAACTCACAACTCTTGGATCCACTTATAAATATTAATCACGCTTGACGTCTGCTGTCTGGAGATAAGACCTAACCAGTACTGGCGCTGTTTGTATGGGAAATCTCTATTGTCAGAGCCGGTTCATCACCTGATTCAAACCTAGGACCTTTGGTAAGAGAGGCTGACACCCTGTCACTACACCATTGGCATCCACAGAAGGGCTTGAATATCTTTTTTTTTTAGTAAAGTTTTTACCTTTGTGTATATAATTTGATGACGCAAATCTGTTTACTTAATTTACAGGTATATCTGGTGTGTTCACTATATTGTCCAGCTTTATATTTTGCCTTGCGTTTGTGAAAGTGTTAGGCAACACTTTGACAGGGATTCAGTAAGTCGTGTTTCATTTCTTTTTCCTTTCTATTCTGTTATATTACAGTGGCCAGTTCACCTTAACATGTGTTTTCTGGTCTCGAATCAGTACTACACACAATTTAACTCCTTTGTTGTTGGTATACGAACATGTAATACTCTCATTATCAAGACTCAGATTAGATCCTAGGTCAAGCAGCCCCTTCCCATCCAATTTTGTGAAGACTCCCTAGCCTGTTTGTTTTGTGAAAGTCAGCGTGCAATATTGCTAAATTGTGAAAACAATGACATACGAAATTGAAAATTGTGACGAAAAATTATATGTTATGTATTAATGTAGTATTATGAAGTCTTATGAACAAGGTATATTGTAATTTGTTTTACTTTATGACTTAATGCACTTCCTACTTGATTATGCAAGCATAAACTTCATTTGTTTGTTATGTGAATTCTGCCTTTCTTTTGTGAAGTTTGTTTACATCATGATGTAAAATGTTTGCTTTTTCCTAATTGTGAAGTAGCCTTAATTTGGCCTCTAATATAGAAGGTGGAAAGGCGCTTTCAAGTGAAAGGTTAAAGTTTTGCTACCTTCTTTGAGGCTCTAGAACTTCCATTAGAGCATATCTACTGATATTCTGGTGTTATAGTATAATTTTTTGAATGTAAATGTTGTGATGGTTACAAATTGAAAACGGCAAAAAGCTCAATTAAGACAAATCACAAAGACTGTTTATATTCATTCAACATGTATATATGTTCAAAAGTAAATCCGTTTTAACTCTTTTCGATATATATGAAATCTTCAATAAGCAAGCTAGAATATTGCAAATCTCTCTTTATAAGTGGAAGTAAAGTTATTGATTACAGTTGCAAACATTGTGACAATAACAGAAATTGCTCATAATGATCAATTTTTTCTTTTGCCACAATTTTTTTTAAAGCTGTCTTCTTCCAGATCGGAATGCGTCTACATGTGATCAATTCTTTATAACAGGTAATTTGACCCTTATCAAGAATATTGAGTATCATTTAAATTAACCCTTACCCTCATAAAGACGCTTTACGACGCCTCTTCAGCAGACAGCTTTTTGAAAACATAGTAAAAAAAAAGAAGAAATTGCTCAAAACAAGCAATTTCTCCTTTTGCCACAATGTTTTCCACTTTTAGTCCTAGGTTATCCATCTAATTATAGAGATTTTCTATTTTTTGACAAAGTATGTCCAAAGTCGTCTGCTGCGGAATTGTCATATGAGGGAAAGGGTTAACTAGATCACCTGTATGTTTCACAGTGAGGCTCTACCATTCTTCCTACTCCTGATTGATCTGTCAAAAGCCAGTGCACTAGCAGTGTTTGCTCTGAGTGCGTCCACCAGACACGAGATCAAGGAGAACATAGGGAAGGGTATGGAGCTCCTAGGACCTGCCATCACTCTGGATGCCATTGTAGAAATTCTGGCTATCGGCATCGGTACTCTCTCAGGTAATATATTTTCTGTTTTCAACTGTTGAGAGACATGTTATTGGGCAGGTTTCATAAATATGATTTTAATATATAAAATTAAAACATTTGATTGGAATTCTAAATGTTTTGTTGTGGGTACTGAAAATGATTTGTCTTATTGAGATGATTCTTTCAAGTACCCACAACATGAGGTTTAAGTAATTAATAAATGATAAGAGAAATACATAAGAGCTAAGACCTGTTTGCTCCTTATCTAGCTTTTGCAGGAAGACCAACTTTAAAGCTTTTCCCAATACAACAAATCAGCAGCAGGCCACTTTTAAAACTTCTGTGAAAAAGTATTGTATATGTCATAAAATATTGTAAGTTAAATAAATGGGAAATTTCTCCATTGGCCACAATATGTTCAAACGTCGTCTGCTTTGTATGCATCTGCATGTTGTAAAGGGTTAATGCATATTGATCTCATTTACTACTTTTCATCAATAAGTCATTCAAGATTTCAAGGAACTTCTGACAAACTATGTCCGTTTGAATAAGATTCCATGGGAGTGCAAGGAGATCTTTACCATTTTAACAGCGAGGCTCATTTTAGAATAATCATTATAGGTGTCCAGCAGATTGAGACGATGTGCAGTTTTGGGTGTTTATCTGTTGCTGCCAACTATGTTGCCTTTATGTCCTTTTATCCAGCCTGCCTTTCGTTAGTCCTTGAGGTAAGATAATCCTTAACCCTTTCCCTCAAACAACATTTCTGCAGTAGACGACTTTGAACGTATTTTGTCAAAACATAGAAAATCCCCATAATTGAATGGATAACTTATGACAAAAAGTGGAAAACATTGTGGCAAAAGGAGAAATTGCACGTTTTGGGCAATTTCTTCTTTTGTTACTATGTTTTCATAAAGCTGTCTGCTGCAGAGGCGTCAGAAAGCGTCTATATGAGGGAAAGGGTTTATTGATAAAACAGCCATTTGACAATGTTGATTAACATTTTGCTTTTGTTAAAATATTGAAATATAATATATATGCACTATGCAGTGGTGATAGAGCCTCTGCCTCTTGCATCAAAGGTCCTGGTTTCGAACCCTGTTCTGCTTTTGGGATTTTTTCACAAAAACGGCACAAGTTCTGGTTATGTCTCCAGAAAGCAGACTTTGAGCATCATTATTATAAGCTTAAAACTTGTTTCACAATCGAATAAAAAACAAATTTTTTAAAACTAAATGACTTTGAATATTTTTGAAAAAGAGAAATTTAACGCAAACAAGCAATTTCTGCATTTCCAACAATGATTTCTTACTAAAGTACAAAGTGCTCAATGTGAGTTATTGTGATCACATTTTTTGTCTGTCTGTCGTGCGTTGTATACAATTGCCTTGTTAACACTCTACAGGCTACATTTTGCATCCGACCTTAATGAAAGTTTATCAGATCATTAATCTTCATCAAATCTTGGACAAGTTCAAAACTGGGTCATATGAGGTAAAAAAATAGGTTACTAGGTCAAATTTAAGGAAAATCTTATTAACCGTCTTTTTAGATCACCTGAGCCAAAGGCTCAAGGTGAGCTATTCTGATCACTTTTTGTCCGTCGTCCGTGGTCCGTCCGGCGTTAACTTTTAGCTTTAAACATCATCTCCTCCCAAACTCCAAGGACAATTTCCGTGAAACATCACAGGACTGTTCCTCTGGTTGGCCTCTTTCAAAGTTGTTCAAAGATTTAAATTCCATTGAGAACTTTGGTTGCTGCGGCATCAGAAAGGGGGCAAAAGGTCCAAACTTTAAAAATCTTCTCCTCAGAATCTGCTTGTCAGATTCAAATATAATTTGGTAGAAATGTTCATTGGGTGACCCTCTATAAAAATTGTTCAAGCCATACTGATTTGTCGAAAAACATGGCACTTTGGCGGCATTAAATAAGGGGCAAAATGACAAAATTTGAAAATTCCATTTTTAGCTCGACTATTCGAAGAATATGAGAGCTTTACTACTCGCCCCGGCGTCGGCGTCCGGTTAAAGTTTTAGGGCAAGTTGGGATTTTCATTCATAAGTATTTGTGCTAGGGCTTTCATATTTGGAATATAGTTACATCTTATACCTTTCTTCACATTGAATGCTAAAGATGCTGAGTGTGACCTTCCTTTTGGGAAAAAAAACATGATTTTCGGGGGTTAAAGTTTTAGGGCAAGATGGATTTTATTTTTTTTATTTATTTTTTCTCAATAAGTACTTGTGCTAGGGCTTTCATATTTGGAATATAATTACATCTAATACCTTTCTTTATATTGTATGCTGAAGATTCTGAGTTTTACCTTCTTTTTGGGGTAAAAGACATGATTTTGGGTGGTTAAAGTTTTAGGGCAAGTTGGAATTTTCATTTCATTTTTTAATTTTTCTCTATATGAATTTGTGCTAGGGCTTTAATATTTATAATATAGTTACATCTTATACCTTTCTTCACATTGAATGCTGAAGATGCTGAGTGTGACCTTCTTTTTGGGGTAAAAAACATGATTTTCGGTGGTTAAAGTTTTGGGGCAAATAGGATTTTATTTTATTTTTTTAACTTTTTCTTAATAAGTATTTGTGCTAGGGCTTTCATATTTGGAAAATAATTACATTTAATACATTTCTTCATATTATATGCTGAAGATGCTTAGTGTGACCTTCTGTTTGCGGTAAAACACATGCTTTTGGGTGGTTAAAGTTTTAGGGTAAGTTGGCTTTTTCATTTAATTTTCTAATTTTTCTAAATAAGTACTTGTGTTTAGGGCTTCCATATTTGGAATATAATTACATGTAAAACCTTTCTTCACATTGTATGTTGAAGATGCTGAGTGTGACTTTTAGGGGGTAAAAAACATGAATTTTGTTTGATTTTGAGAATTTTAGATAAATTCTTAATTTTTGGTTACATTTCTTTCTAATTGTGATCATTTATTTATCAAATATAATTCTTCAACATATCAAACGGGTTTTGCATGGTGTCAAACATTAGGAAAACCTTTTTTGAAGGTTTTGCTAATTTTGGACTCTGTCAGTTTTAACATTTGCGTTTAGCTCAACGTTAAAGTTACATCATTCAAATCACTTCATACTTCACATATTTGTTAAGGACCATCGTACAATTAGGTTAGATAACTCCATTGTATCCTAAATATGGAGTAATGGCCCTTGATTGACTTAGGAAATTTTATTTTTAAATTATATTTAAATGTATGTACAGTCAAACCTGCACTACCGACCACTTGCTATAAGCGACCCCCTGCTGTAAGCGACCGTATTGAACTCCTCCCGATGGTTTTTATTCATTAATTTACCTTCAATAAGCGACTTCCTCCTATCTGCGACCAGCGGACACTTAAATCCTCCCAATTTGAATCAAAATCAACCATTAAGCGACCTTCCAAAACACAAAAAATCCAAAACGTAGAATATCCGAACACAAAAAAATCCAAACACAGCTATCCAAACACAGCTGTCGTGTATAGCAAGATCCACGCACAGAAGCAGTGAACCGTGTAATGCAAGGTTTAAATAATAGACTGGTTAGGTGTAAAGATAACACGAGGTCAATTATGCAGCGTATTACAGTTGTAATAAAACGATAATTGGCCTGTTAACAGCTTGTATTTAATACGCTTTAGCTTCAAATATTGTCCTTGTTGGGTCCTTTGTTCTCTATTCTTTTGTTCTCTCGTCTTTTCGATGGGATTAAAGGAAAGTTGAATGACAACAAATTGAAATTTATCATTGGATAGTTTGGGGTTTAATTATTATAAATTTGATTAGAATGTTTGATCTGTTTAATTAGATCTATGTTTGTTTTTTTACTTTTTAATGGTGATGGCACGTTTATTTAAACGGCTCTTAAATAAGTAAATATGTAAACAAACACTTGACAATACAGTTTATCACAGATTTCAAGACAATGTAAGTCCGAGTGTATTTATTCAGGTTCCATTTAATTCTTTCATTCTACAAAAGTATATCAACGAGAAACAATGTCCGCAACAAAAAGAAAATGTCTTACGTTAGAAGAGAGGGTGAAATGTTTTAATTATCTACATGTACATGTACTTACATTTTTAAAAATACATGAATATAAAATGAATCAAACAGAGAAATAAAAGAACAACATCATTTTTATTGTTATTTATTCTTTAATACCAATACATGTACATGTGCACACAAGTACATGTTTCATGTAGTAAACATAATTTCCCCAAAACAGAAAATTTCATTTGTACCCCAATAAGAGACCACCTGTCTTAAGAGACCACTTACAGCATTTCCCTTGGGTGGTCTCTTAATACAAGTTTGACTGTATATCTATTCAGTTGCTTTTACATATAGAGTATATAATATGATTTAATAGTACTTAAGTGCAATATAATAAAATAGTGCTTTATGTGAATAAGCGGCATGTAGTCGAGCGCGCTGTCCTCCGACAGCTCTTGTTATGCAAATGCTTGTCTGATTTTAAGAAAATATAATGCGAATCTTACTGTAATGATCCTCTATTTAATTTGTTTAAGCCGTTTTGATTGGTTAATTACCACAAAACATCACAGGAATGTTCCTTTGGTGGTCCTCTTTCAAAATTGTTCAAAGATTAAAATTCCAATGAGAACTTTGGTTGCTGCGGCATCAGAAAGGGGACAAAATGTCCAAACTTTAAAAATCTTCTTCTCCGAATCTGCCTGTCAGATTCAAATATAATTTGGTAGAAATGTTCCTTGGGTGACCCTCTATAAAAATTGTTTAAGCCATACTGATTGGTCGAAAAACATGGCAGTCAGGCGGGATCAGAAAAGGGGCAAAATGACAAAATTTGAAAATTCCATTTTTATGAAAGTGTTTGTCTGATTTTAAGAAAATATAATACGAATCTTACTGTAATGATCCTCTATTTAATTTGTTTAAGCCGTTTTGATTGGTTACACAATCATAGCAACCAGGCGTCATCACAACAAGGGTAAATTGAACTTTTAGCTACAAATGACAACCAACTCCTACCATTCCAATAGACCAATTTCCACAAAACATCACAAGAATGTTCCTTTGGTGGTCCTCTTTCAAAATTGTTCTAAGATTTAAATTCCATTGAGAACTTTGGTTGCTGCGGCATCAGAAAGTGAGAAAAATACCCAAATTTTTAAAATCCTTTTCCTCCATAATCTACTTGTGCGATTGCAAGATAATTTGGTAGAAATGTTTCTTAAGTGACCCTCTAAATAAACTGTTGAAGCCATATTGATTTCGTTGAAAAACAGGGCAGCAAGGCGGCATCAGGAAAGGTGCAAAATGACAAAAACTTTATAATTCCATTCTTATTAAAGTTCTTGTTAGATTTCAAGATATAAATGGCCTTTACTGATAAGCTGTTTCTTGAGAAGTGTCCACTCCTTTCAGTTTCATTTGCACTCCCTGATAAAATTTTCCAGATATTTGCAGTTAAATATTTGCTACTAATTATCCCCCGCTTTTTCGAAGAAAATAAGGGGGGTAATTAATTTCGGTTCGTCCGTCTGTCTGTCCATCCGTCTGTCCGTCTGTCTGTCTGTCACACTTCGTTTCCGTGTAATAACTGCCACAAATGTGAACCGTTTTTTTTCAAACTTGATAACAAGGTTAAATGCCTTAAGGGCTAGGCCAAGTTCGATCGTCACTTTCGGCGGACTTTATTTAGTGGAGTTATGGCCCCTTATTTAACACAAAATGTCGTTTCATGCTGTTTCCGTGCAATAACTGCCACAAATGTGATTTTTTTTTTTTCAAACTTGGTAACAAGGTTAAATGCCTTAAGGGCTAGGCCAAGTTCGATCGTCACTTTCGGCGGACTATATTTGGTGGAATTATGGCCCCTTATTTAAAAAAAAATGTCGTTTCTTGCTGTTTCCGTGCAATAACTGCCACAAATGTGAACTGTTTTCTTTCAAACTTAGTAACAAGGTTAAATGCCTTAAGGGCTAGGCCAAGTTTGATCGTCACTTTCGGCGGACTTTATTTGGTGGAGTTATGGCCCTTTATTTAACAAAAAAAGTTGTTTCTTGCTGTTTCCGTGCAATAACTGCCACAAATGTGAACCGGTTTTTTTCAAACTTGGTAACAACGTTAAATGCCTTAAGGGCTAGGCCAAGTTCGATCGTCACTTTCGGCGGACTTTATATAGTGGAGTTATGGCCCCTTATTTAACACAAAATGTAGTTTCTTGCTGTTTCCGTGCAATAACTGCCACAAATGTGAATTTTTTTTTTTCAAACTTAGTAACAAGGTTAAATGCCTTAAGGGCTAGGCCAAGTTTGATCGTCACTTTCGGCGGACTTTGTTTGATGGAGTTATGGCCCTTTATTAAACAAAAAAAGTCGTTTCTTGCCGTTTCCGTGCAATAACTGCCACAAATGTGAACCGGTTTTTAGCTCTACTGGCCAAAGGCCAGAAGGGCTTATGTCGTGGCGATTTGTCCGTCGTGCGTGCGTGCGTGCTTCCGTCCTTTCGTCCGTAAACAATTTCTTGTTAACACGATACAGTCTTCACTTTTGATTGTATCTCAACTAAACTTATACAGTAGTTAGATATCCATGAGAGCTCGGTTCCTTTCGAAAACTAGCCAGATCTGCCCATGCTTGACTGGATTATGGCCCTTGAAATGGTCAAAATTGCTATAAAAGAGCTTGTTAACACGATACTGTCTTCACTTTTAATTGTATCTCAACCAAACTTATACAGTAGTTAGATATCCATGAGAGCTCAGTTCTTTTCGTAAACCAGCCAGATCTGCCCATGCAAGACTGGATTATGGCCCTTGAAATTGTCCAAATTGCTATAATTGAGCATGTGAACACAATAGAGGCTCCATTTACTATCTGATCTTCACCAAACTTAGATAGTAGTTAAATATTGATGAGAGCTAGGTTCCTTTTGAAAATCAGCCAGATCCGCCCATGCAAGACTGGATTATGGCCCATGAAATTGTAAAAATTGCTATAATACAGCTTGTGAACACAAAAGAGCCTCCATTTACTATCCGATCTTCACCATACATACATGCTCTGGATTGAAAATGACCAAAGAACCATACCAGTAGAGCATAGGCCCTCATGGGCCTCTTGTTTTCAAACTTGGTAACAAGGTTAAATGCCTTAAGGGCTAGGCCAAGTTCGATCGTCACTTTCGGGGGACTTTATTCGGTGGAGTTATGGACCCTTATTCAACAAAAAATGTTGTTTCTTACTGTTTCCGTGCAATAACTGCCACAAATGTGAATTATTTTTTTTCAAAATTGGTTACAAGGTTAAATGCCTTAAGGGCTAGGCCAAGTTCGATCGTCACTTTCGGTGGACTTTATTCGGTGGAGTTATGGCCCCTTATTTAACAAAAAATGTCGTTTCTTGCTGTTTCCGTGCAATAACTGCCACAAATGTGAGCCGTTTTTTTTTTCAAACTTGGTAACAACGTTAAATGCCTTAAAGGCTAGGCCAAGTTCGATTATCACTTTCGGTGGAGTTATGGCCTCTTATTTAACAAAAAATGTTGTTTCTTGCTGTTTCCGTGCAATAACTGCCACAAATGTGAACCTTTTTTTTCAAAATTGGTTACAAGGTTAAATGCCTTAAGGGCTAGGCCAAGTTCGATCGTCACTTTCGGTGGAGTTATGGCCCCTTATTTAACAAAAAATGTAGTTTCTTGCTGTTTCCGTGCAATAACTGCCACAAATGTGAACCGGTTTTTTTTCCAAACTTAGTAACAATGTTAAATGCCTTAAAGGCTAGGCCAAGTTCGATCGTCACTTTCGGCGGACTTTATTCGGTGGAGTTATGGCCCCTTATTTAACAAAAAATGTTGTTTCTTGTTGTTTCCGTGCAATAACTGCCACAAATGTGAACCGTTTTTTTAGATCACCTAGAGCCAAAGGCTCAAGGTGAGCTATTCTGATCACTTTTTGTCCGTCTTACGTCGTCCGTCGTCGTCCGTCGTTAACATTTAGATCATCTCCTCCTTAACCACTTGACCAATTTCAACCAAACTTCACAGGAATGTTCCTTTGGTGAACCTCTTTAAAAATTGTTCAAAGATTTAAATTCCATCGAGAACTTTGGTTGCCGCGGCAACAGAAAAGGGGAAAATTGCCAAATCTTAAAAAATCTTCTTGTCCAAAAGTACTGGCCCGATTTAAAAATTATTTTGCACAAATGTTCCTTGGGGTACCCTCTACCAAGATTGTTCAAATATTTCCGATCCGTTGAAAAACATGGCCGCCAGGGGGCGGAGCTTATTTTCCTTATATGTGCATTGTTAAAACTTTAAAAATCTTCTTGTCCAGAAGTACTGGCCCGATTTGACAATTATTTTGCACAAATGTACATTGGGGCACCCTTTACCAAGATTGTTCAAAAATTTCCGATCGGTTGAAAAACATGGACGCCAGGGGGCGGAGCCTGTTTTCCTTATATGTGCATTGTTAAAATTTTAAAAATCTTCTTGTCAAAAAGTACTGGCCCGATTTGAAAATTGTTTTGCACAAATGTTCCTTGGGGCACCCTTTACGAAGATTGTTCAAATATTTCCGATCCG
This sequence comes from Serripes groenlandicus, assembly GCA_031761405.1. Classification (NCBI taxonomy): domain Eukaryota; kingdom Metazoa; phylum Mollusca; class Bivalvia; order Cardiida; family Cardiidae; genus Serripes; species Serripes groenlandicus. The sequence goes on along the minus strand of JASEVX010000002.1, from coordinate 84,866,460 downwards.
TTGAAAAACATGGCCGCCAGGGCGTGGAACTTGTTTTCCTTATATGTGCATTGTTAAAACTTAAAAAATCTTCTTGTCCAAAAGTACTGGCCCGATTTGAAAATTATTTTCCACAAATGTTGATTGGGGCACCCTTTACCAAGATTGTTCAAATATTTCCGATCGATTGAAAAACATGGCCGCCAGGGGGTGGAGCCTGTTTTCCTTATATGTGCATTGTTAAAATTTTAAAAATCTTCTTGTCAAAAAGTACTGGCCCAATTTGAAAATTATTTTGCACAAATGTTCCTTGGGGCACCCTTTACCAAGATTGTTCAAATATTCCCGATCGGTTGAAAAACATGGCCGCCAGGGCGCGGAGCTTGTTTTCCTTATACGTGCATTGTTAAAACTTAAAAAAACTTCTTGTCCAAAAGTACTGGCCCGATTTGAAAATTATTTTCCACAAATGTTCATTGGGGCACCCTTTACCTAGATTGTTCAAATATTTCCGATCGGTTGAAAAACATGGCCGCCAGGGGGCGGAGCCTGTTTTCCTTATATGTGCATTGTTAAAATTTTAAAAATCTTCTTGACCAAAAGTACTGGCCCGATTTGAAAATTATTTTGCACAAATGTTCCTTGGGGCACCCTTTACCAAGATTGTTCAAATATTTCCGATCCGTTGAAAAACATGGCCGCCAGGGGGCGAAGCTTGTTTTCCTTCTACGTGCATTGTTAAAACTTAAAAAATCTTCTTGTCCAAAAGTACTTGCCCGATTTGAAAATTATTTTCCACAAATGTTCATTGGGGCACCCTTTACCAAGATTGTTCAAATATTTCCGATCGGTTGAAAAACATGGCCGCCAGGGGGCGGAGCCTGTTTTCCTTATATGTGCATTGTTAAAATTTTAAAAATCTTCTTGACCAAAAGTACTGGCCCGATTTGAAAATTATTTTGCACAAATGTTCCTTGGGGCACCCTTTACCAAGATTGTTCAAATTTTCCCGATCGGTTGAAAAACATGGCCGCCAGGAGGAGGAGCTTGGTTTTTTTTTGTTAAAATTTTAAAAATCTTCTTGTCCAAAAGTACTGGCCCAATTTGAAAATTATTTTGCACAAATGTTTCTTGGGGCACCCTTTACCAAGATTGTTCAAATATTTCCGATCGGTTGAAAAACATGGCCGCCAGGGTTGCTGCAGCATCAGAAAGGGGGCAAAATGTCCAAGCTTTAAAAGTTCTTGTCTGATATTAAGGAAATTGAATATAAATCCTACTTCAGTGATCCTCTACATTTAATTTGTTCAAGCTGTTTTGATTAGTTACAAAATCATAGCAACCTCGCGTCATCACAAAAGGGGTAAATTGAACTTTTAGCTACAAATGACAACTCCTACCATTCCACTTGACCAATTTCAATGTTACTTCACAGGAATGTTCCTTTGATGGTCCTCTTTCAAAATTGTTCAAATACTTGCATTCTGTGTAGAACCTTTGTTGCTGCAGCATCAGAAATTGAGAAAGCTCTTGTTAGATTTCAAGATAAAAATGGACTATTTCCACTCCTTGCAGTTTCATTTGAACTCCTGATCAAATTTTCACAGATATTTGCAGTTAAATATTTGCTTCTAATTAACTATCATTCAGGTGATCGATTTTAGGGCCATCTTGGCCCTCTTGTTTCAAACTTGGTAACAAGGTTAAATACCTTAAGGCCTAGGCCTAGTTCGATCGTCACTTTCGGTGGACTTTTTTCGGTGGAGTTTTGGTCCCTTAATTAACAAAAAAAGTCGTTTCCGTGCAATAACTGCCACAAACTTGGTAACAACCTAGGCCAAGTTCGTTTAATTTACCCTGTAATACATGTTCAATAAAAAGTCTACTGACATGTTTAAACCTAACCTCAACATTTTCCTACAATATTTCCTGCAAGCGGGGGATATAAATTTCATGAATTTGCTTGTTTACTATCAATTAGGTGTCAAATCCATTTAGGGCCATCTTGGCCCTCTTGTTATTTTGAGCATGTTGAAACTTTATCAGAATGTTTGTCTTGATGATATGTAGACCAAGTTTGAATATGGGACATGTCGGGTCAAAAAGTAGGTCACCAGGTCAAATTGAAGGAAAATCTTGTTAACACTAGAGGCCGCAATTTTAGCTTCAGCAGCTTGAAGTTTTGTTAGATTGTTTGTCTTTATGATATCTAGGCCAAGTTTGAATTTGGGTCATTTTTAACTTGAAAATATTGAAACATGGTCAGAATGTTTGACTTGATGAGATGTAGGTCAAGTTCTTCTTAATGAAAACCCTTGACTCTTCATTAAATGTTCCCAAACATATGCAGTTACACATTTGCTACTTTACCATCACTCAGATGATTGATTTAGTGCCATCTTGTTTGGTTATTGGCTAACAGTCTATGAAGAAAAAGCAGTCAGTTGCTTGGAAAGAATGTTGTGTGGAATACTGGTGTAAGAAAGCCATGAAATACATGAGCAGGATTTTTTTTAAAAATGGTGTTAAACATCAATAATCAATCAAATATTCTTGTTTTAAGCTGAGGATATTAACTAAACAAAAGAGCTATTTGCCATGTCAAAACAAACAAGCTTCCCTTTTAAATTTCTTTTTGTATTGATTAGCTGACAATGCAGAGGGAGACAGCTGGAAATGTGGGGCAATATAAAGAAATGGCCAAAGATCTTGTGGAAGAGCATGAGAGAAAGCCCAATCCAGTGACACAGAGAGTTAAAATGATCATGGTAACGCATTTTACTCTTTGCCCATATCATTGCTTAACCCCCCTTTCCATCATACATCACAATTGCAGTAGACACCTTTGAAAACATAGTGACAAAAATCTGAAAAATCTCCATAAAAGATAGCTTAATTGTTAATTAAAGTTGGAAACATTGTGGCCAAAGGAGAAATTGCTCACCATGAGCAATTTCACCTTTGACCACAATGTTTCAAAAGTCGTCTGCTGCTATTGCGTCAAAATGTGTCTGCAGGTGAGAAAGGGTTAGCCCTTTCCATCATTAAACAAAATTGCAGCTGATGACTTTCAGATCATCTATATAAATATAATTATTGAAAAGGGTTGAAAACATTGTGGTAAAGGGAGAAATTGTTCATTATAAGCCATTTGAACTTTTGTCAGAATGTTAACTATAGTGTTCTGCTGTAGATGCGTCTAAATGAATATGAAAGTGATGAAATATTAACCTGTTGGTTGTGAGTGTGAACCCTTACTGGGTCATTGCTCTTGTTTAACCCTTTCCCACATACAAAAAAACTGCAGCAGACGACTTTGGAAACATACAAGAAAAAAATTGGAAACTCCCTTTAAATGAAAGTACAATAATTGAATAGAGTTGAAAACATGGTGACGAAAGGAGAGATTACTCGTTTTGAACAATTTCTTCTTTTGTCGCCATGTTTTCAAAAAGCTGTCTGTTGCAAAGGCGTCGGAAAGCTTCTATATGAGGGAAAGGGTTAAAGATCTTTATTGCCTATACTTCTGTTAGACAATGGCGTGAATTTTATAAATAGGTGTCCTTTGCATGACTTCTCTTTAACAATGTTTTGGTTTTTGATTTGATACAAGTCTTTATTTATGAAATTATTAAAAACAGTTTCAAATCTGAATATTTAAATGATCCATGCATTATCATCAAAATATCCTTAATGTGACAAATTTGATGTACTATTAATTTGTCTCAAGTTTTTAGCTCGACTTTTGAAAAAAACGAGAGCTATTGTCATGACCCTGGCGTCGTCATCGGCGGCGGCCGCGGCGTGGTCGTCCGGTTAAGTTTTTTTGTTTCCCTATCAGTCGAGCGTCTGTGCCGTACGCGGTGCTCTTGTTTTGACCAGACACAAAACTTATTTATTCAGAAAATGGAAGGTAAAATGAAGTACGGTTACATGATGTAAGTTTTTCTTACAGTCTGTCAGTATAGCAAAAGTCCATTTATTTTTCTACTTATAGTCGATCAGTTTAGCAGTGGTCCATATACACAAGAGGTTTATAGCCCCACAATTAACGGACGGGAGTGCAGACTTGGCTGACTACACAGATCTATATCAAGAACCAGAAATGTCCTTCATACAGTTTTACCTCTACAGGTCAGTAATATTAGGAAAATATTATCTATAATCTCTTTCAAATTTACTGGTACTTATTGCCATGTGACAAAAGCATCCACTTTGAATCCCAGAGGTGAAAATGGGGTTTGCTTTGATATTGCTGGTTAAGGAGCTGTTAGCTAGGTATATAATGATACCAATTTGCCTGCCTGGCACAGAAAAAATCGGATTATGGAAGTAAAACCTGTTCAGGTCAGCTATCTCATAAGTCAGAAATGTCTGGACCTTTTAAAAGAAGACAAATTATAATCAACAAACACTTTGAGGAGACCTTCAGGGTATTCTTTCAAAAATATAAGCAGGGCGTGCGCTGGTTAAAAAAATATTTTAACCGTCGTTTTCCCAAAATTTGAATTGTTTTCGCCACTTTTTTGACATGAGAGCTAAATAATTCGCCATTGGAAGCTAAATATTTCGCATTTGGCAACAAATTGTTTCCTTTGTTTACCTCTTTTAATACGACTTTTTAATTAAAAATCAAATTAATAAATATATGGTTCGAAATTGATTGTTTAAGATTGACTTAAAAAGACTTGGTCATATGTTATCCATTCAATTAAAGAGATTATCTTTTTTTTGACAAAATATGTTCAAAAACGTCTGCTGCAGAATTGTCGTATGAGAAAAAGGGTTAAATAAAGGTTTTGGAATGTGAAATGCCATTCTTATCTAGAGCTCTGATAGAGATTATAGAACCTTATACGTGACCCATATCTTGAGTTCTATTCTAATTTTTGTTTACTGTTTTATTTTAGATTTACGCCATTGTCAACACTATTTCATTTATATTACGGCAAACGTTCACTTACTCTTGTTCCCTTGTTTAACAAACCATTCAGTACTAGGCTAGGATATATGCCAAGGGCACTCCACCTTGACTGCTGCGTCGCGACTGGGAATCAAACCTGGGATGCCCTCTGAATTCAAAAACTTTTTAATTTCAGATTATTTGCTGTACATATTGACTATGGTTTGACACTAGTCCTGGGAATATTCCTACTTCTGAAATACTCATTTGTTGACCGGCATATGGATGAAATGGAGTTCAGTCATACTCTTCAGATTCAAAAGTCCTTAAATAGGTCTTCCTCTGCAACTCAGACTGATGATTTAGATGGAGATGGTATATAACTCTTTAACCCCTTTTATATATATATACCACGCAACAAATTTGCTGCACAACCTGGCAACTAGGTTAAAAAACAGATTCTTTCTGTAAATGCCAGTAAAGTTATCAAATAGAGTAAAAGTAAAAAAATTATGGCAAAATGTGAAATTTCTCAAAATGTCAGAGCAATTTCTCCTTTAGGCACAATGTTTTCAAAAAATGTCTTCTGCATATGCATCAAATTGCCACTGCATGTGAGAACCATTCCTACATATCATTTTTAGTGACATCTGCATGGTAAAAATCTGAAACATAAAAAATGCATGTTATAATGTTTTTAATGTCTGGAATTAAAATTAAAATAAGTGCCCAAAAAAAAAATCTTCATTTTTTCCTGGAACAGCCCTTACATGTCAATATCTTAACAATGATTATAAGTTATCAACTTAAATTGTGTTTTATCCCTTCCCACTTGCATACACATTTTGGCGCAACCGCAGAAGACGACTTGAAAACATTGTTGCAAAAGGAGACACTGCTTTTAATGAGCAATTTCTATTTTTCCTACAATGTTTTCAACTCTAAGAATATACAGTCATTATACATGTACTTCAATTTATATACGTGTATATATATTATTCATATTCATGCCTTGATGTTTTCAAAGATATCTGCTGCAGATTTGCTGTATGTGGGATAGGGTTAATAACATTAACCAAACATTACCTTGTAGTTGCTGTAGAAGAAGATTTAAGGACCTCCTTCTCCATTGGAGAAGATTCCGACGATGGTGAGGACATATTCATTGTGAAACAATCTCAGACAGACAAAGTTGCTGGGTTATCTCCCCTGAAAAGACTGATCAGCCATGCAGAACCACGATCACTTGAAGAATGTGTGGCTCTACTGAAATCTGATGTAAGGTTTTAGCAGATATTATTTATCTTTTTAACCCTTTCCTCCATGTAGAATCATTTCCATGTAATATTTGAATACTAGTGTATAAATCATGTTGTACTTTGTCTATGTAATTTATGAAAACAAATTTGTGTAATCTAAAGAATGTTAATTTTTTTTTATAGTGGAATAAGTTTTATAATATAATGAGTTTTACAGAGGTCCAGATAAACAGGAATATACAACTCTTTTCCCCACAATATCTTCATTATTATCCAACCAAACCCTATGATGTGGTACTCAAAAGAATCATCTCATTGAGACAATTCTTTTGAGTACCTGCAACATGGGATTAGAGGGTCAAATAAGGATTTTAGAACATGAAAAAAGCCTCTTATATCGAGTTCCCGTTTTATAACTGTTTTTCCCCCACAGAATGGAGGACAAGCATTGACAGACGAGGAAATACAGTTGCTAGTTGGAAGTAAACATATTCCATCGTACAAGTTAGAGGGCATGCTTGGAGATATGGAACGAGGGGTATCCGTGAGAAGACAGATTTTAGCAGAAAAATTGGCAAGCAACGACACCTTGGACTTTTTGCCCTATGCAGATTATGATTATTCTTATGTAAGTGTTATTTTAATACAGTTTTTGACATGCCCAAATGATGAGGGTATTAGATGAACTATTCTCTGCCTCCCCCAGATTTGTTTTTGTTGGGGAGATTTCCAAAAGTATTTGACTTATTAAAGCCTTGCACAATGATTGGAATGTTTGTCAAACTAATGTAGTTGTTCACCTGTTATCTAGTACAATTGAGTAACAAAATATTCCTGTAATGTTTTACAGTTGTCCAGATGCAGATGCATTTAGACGCTTCTGCAGGAGTTGACTTTTGACATCATTGAGACAAAAGGAGAAATTGCTCATTATGACCAATTTCTCCTTTTGTCACAATGTGTTCAACTCTGTGCAATAATCATGTAAAGAGATCTACCACATTTTACTTTTGCCTCAATGTTTTCGATTTACTGCTGAAGATTTGCATTATGTGGGAAAGGTTTGATAAAAGAATAAACTATTGATGTCATAAACTTTAATCTGACATTGTCAACTGTTGGTACCTCTGTACAGTGTAGTAGACATCTTATTAAAACATTGTTGGAAAACTAGATACTGCTCATATGGCCATTTCTCATTTTCCCACAATATTTTTCTTCACATATTTTCACAGCAGATAACTTTGCTTCTGTGATTAGTTAACATCTGAATGAGTCTGTGCATCTGCATAGTCTGATCAAGATCTACACCATACTCTTAATACTACCATGTTCAAAGATTCCAATAAGATATACCTTATTCTTATATTCTTATGCACTTGCTCATATCAGGTATTCTCTATGCCCTCGTCATTTGACTAAAAGATTAGTGAGTTAGAGGAACTAGAGAAGGAAGAGTTAACCCTTTCCCTCACACGACAATTCTTCAGCAGACGACTTTGAACATATTTTGTCAAAAAATAAAAAACCTATGACTAAAAGTGAAAAACATTGTGTCAAAAGGAGAAATTGCTTGTTTTGTGCAATTTCTTCTTTTGTCACTATGTTTTCAAAAAGCCGTCTGCTGCAGAAGCGTCAGAAAGAGTCTATATGAGGGAAAGGGTTAAACAGTTGCAAATAAAAACATACCTATTTGTCTTTACAGGTGTACGGAAGTTGCTGTGAGAATGTGATTGGATATATGCCTGTACCTGTAGGGGTAGCTGGTCCTCTGATCTTGAATGGGGAAAAGGTGATGGTTCCAATGGCAACCACAGAAGGCTGTCTTGTGGCTAGTACCAATAGAGGCTGCAATGCACTATCAGTAAGTCTTACAATTATGTTAACCCCTTATCCCTGATATAGAAGAATTGGTGCTCCTGCTTCAGATAACTTTGGAAATCATTGCTGTATAAGAAAATAAAAAAATCTCAAAATGAGCAATTTATCCTTTCCCAAAAATGTTTTCAATGCTGTTTAAATCTTATAATTAATATTTCCCAGCTGTTATGCTTTAATTCTCAGTTATTTTCTTACCAGACTACTGAATACTACTTTTGAGGGAATGGGATATTTATCCTGTTGTCTAACATACTTATCCAAGATTCACTTCCGTTTAAGGAAGGCACAAAACATTTAAATTGAAAAGGTGCAAAACTATAAACAGGAACATCTGAAAGATTTTTTTTTTTAAAAATCTCGACATAGTAAATTAGTTAAATGGGTTAATTACACAAAATTCAAATTTGATTGCTGCAGCCTAACTTTTTGATAAATAATCTGAAATAAAAGCTCAAGATAGATAATATTCATCAAAATATTTATTCATGTGTACTTGCAGCAAGCCGGTGGTGCCCACTGCACTGTTATAGGAGATGGAATGTCGCGAGGCCCAGTTGTACGATTTCCATCGGCAATGAGAGCAAGGTAAAAACACTATTTTATAGGTTATATAGGAGGTTGATTGACTGGTATTTTAACGCCGTTTTTAACAATATTTCAATCATACCAGGGCGACCACTTCACCTGCCCATGTGTTTTCTGGCTTTCTTACACCAGTAGTCCTCACAACAGTTTTTCCACATAGACTGTTTGCCTATTGGTGGAAGACAGAAGTCGCATAGAGAAGTGGTTATTTTGTTGCAATCATAGATCATTTAAACCAATATCTTTTTTTCGAAGATTGCTATGAAGAAACATCGAACAATAATGATGTATAGTGAAAAACTCATATTGTAAATGTGGAAATCAAAGTAATACAAGACTTTTCAGTGGTGAAAAATAATAACCTGTCTTAAATTATTGCTGAAATCAATTGAATGTATGCACTAAAGATGCAAGCATTGAGATTACTTGCAGTAATCACACTCAAATCTAGGGATTGCTATATATAGGGCATTGTAAATTTAAACACTTAAGGAAGTTTTCTGTCAATAAGAATGAAATAAAATATTTATGATTTTTAGCTCCACTGGCTGAAAGCCAGTCGAGCTTATGTCATGGCGAATTGTCCGTCGTGCGTAAACTTTTTCCTTTAAATGACTTCTTCTCACTAACCACTTGGCCAATTTGGTTGAAACTTCATAGGAAGCATCCTCTCAATGTCCTCTCTTAAATTCCTTCAATTTTTTTTGATCCATCCATAATTCTGGTTTCCATGGCAACCAAAAGAAAAAAATAGTGAAAACTTAAAAAAATCTTCTTCTCTGAAAGTGTCAGGCCGATTTTCAAATAATTTTGTAGAAATGTTCCTTGGGTGACCCTTTATTAGATTCCTTCAAGAAATGTTGATTGGTCGAAAAACATGGTCGCCAGAGGGGCGGGGCTATTTTGCCTTATATGACCATAGTGAAAACTTAAAAAATCTTCTTCTCCGAAAGTGTTCAGCCGATTTTCAAATAATTTTGTAGAAATGTTCATTGGGTGACCCTCTATCAGATTCCTTCAAGCCATGTTGATTGGTCGAAAAATATGGCCGCCAGAGGGCGGGGCTATTTTGCTCTATATGACCATAGTGAAAATTTAAAAAATCTTCTTCTCCGAAAGTGTTGAGCAGATTTTCAAATAATTTTGTAGAAATGTTCTTTGGGTGACCCTCTATCAGATTCCTTCAAGCCATGTTTCAAAAATATGGCCGCCATTGGGTGGGGCTATTTTGCCTTATATGGCTATTGTGAAAACTTAAAAAATCTTCTCCTCCGAAAGTGTCAGGCCGATTTTCAAATAATTTTGCAGAAACATTCCTTGGGTGACACTCTACAAGATTCCTTTAAGCCATGGTGGTTGGTAAAAAATATGGCCACTAGGGGGCAGGGCTGTTTGGAGATTTGATTTTTGCCTTATGGCCGTGGAGCGATACTGGCCCTCTTGGGCCTCTTGTTTTTCTAACCAATTAACTTGCAGTTCTTTTTATGCCCCCCCGGAATCTCTGATTCGGGGGGCATATAGTTTTTGGCCTGTCTGCACGTCTGTCTGTCTGTCTGCACAAAAAAACCTTTAACCTTGACCACTACTTTTGAACCATAACAGGTACGGCTACCATATTTCACATGTGTATTCCTTGTGACATGACCTTTCTGTCAGTACCAAACATTTTCACCTTGCGACCTTGACCTTTGACCTAGATGTAGTTTTTGGCCTGTCTGCACGAAAAAAACTTTAACCTTGACCACTTCTTTTGAACCATAACAGGTACGGCTACCATATTTCACATGTGTATTTCTTGTGACATTACCTTTCTGTCAGTACCAAAATGTTTGACCTTGTGACCTTGACCTTTGACCTAGATGTTGCCATTCTCGAAAAAAACCTTTAACCTTGGCCATTACTTTTGAACCATAATAGATACGGCTACCATATTTCACATGTGTATTCCTTGTGACATGACCTTTCTGTCAGTACCAACATTTTTGACCTTGCGACCTTGACCTTTGACCTAGATGTTGCCAAATAAATGTTCTCAAATTTTTTTTTAACCTTCCCCACTACTTTTGAACCATAACAGGTAAGGCTACCATATTTCACATGTGTATACCTTGTGACATGACCTTTCTGTCAGTACCAACATTTTTCACCTTGCGACCTTGACCTTTGACCTAGATGTTGCCATTTGGGGGCATCAGTGTTTCACAAACACATCTTGTTTGTTCTTGTTTTTTCAGTGTAGTGAAGTTGTGGCTAGATAAACCCAAGAATTTTGAAAAGCTCAAGGAAAGTTTTGACAGAACCAGCAGGTACATGTTATTCAATGATAGATTAAGATGAAATCCAACTGTTTCCTCAAGTCATTTATTACAGATATAAACTCCATGAATCTAGTTATTCCTTGATATAATGATTCAACCTTTTACCACATGCAATAGACGACTTAGAAAACATCTATGGAAATTCTGGATATTTGAAAGTATAATCATTGAATACAGTCAATAACATTGTGGCAAATGGAGAAATCTTTTCGATACATCTATATGTAAAAAGGGTTCAGATTGTACTAGACTATTGTTTTAAGTAAAGTAAAGAGAAGTTTAAAGAAAATCAAATGGATAAGTGAAATGTGTTTCTGGAATAACAAGCATTGCTTTGATAACATAGTTAAAATTACAAGAAGCATTATGTACAATTTTCTTTGATGATTTTATTTTTAAAAGATTTGCAAGACTAGAGAAGTTGCATGCAGCACAAGCTGGCCGTTTGTTGTATGTGAGATTTGTGGCTAAAACTGGGGATGCTATGGGAATGAACATGCTATCAAAGGTAAGAATTTTTAAAACAAGTTAAATGTAATGGATATTCTGTTACTAGATGTACTCTTGTTATACCTGTATTAAAAACTTCTTCACAGTATTCATGACCTATTTTTGGTCATCTGCTTTAAAAAAAATATTATCTGGTTATTTTTAGCAATTTTTCCTTTCTCACATTTTTAGCAATTTCTCCTTTCTCACATTTTTAGCTCACCTGTGCACGAAGTGCTCAAGGTGAGTTATTGTGATCGCCCTATGTCCGGCGTGCATCTTCCGTCAACATTTTCTCCTCTGTAACCGGGGGATCAACTGGGATGAAACTTCACAGAAAGCATCTCTCAATGTCCTCACCAGAATTCCTTAATTTTTTTGGGATCCGTGCAGAATTCTGGTTTCCATGGCAACGAAATGAAAAATACTTCAAAATTCTTCTTCTCCCAAACTGGTTGGCAGATTTTCAAATAATTTTGTAGAAATGTTCCTTGGGTGACCCACTATCAGATTCCTTTAAGCCATGTTGATTGGTCAAAAATTATGGCCGCCACGGGGGGTGGGGCTATTTTGCCTTATATGGCTATAGTGAAAACTTAAAAAATCTTCTTCTCAGAAAGGGTCTGGTCGATTTTCAAATAATTTTGTAGAAATGTTCCTTGGATGACCCTCTATCAGATTCATTCAAGCCATGTTGATTGGTCTAAAAACATGGCCGCCAGAGGGGCGGGGCTATTTTGCCTTATATGGCTATAATGAAAACTTAAAAAATCTTCTCCTCTAAAAGTGTCGGGCCGATTTTCAAATAATTTTGTAGAAATGTTCCTAGGGTGATCCTCTATCAGATACCTTCAAGCTAAGTTGATTGGTCGGAAACTATGGCCGCCAGTGGACGGGGCTTATATAGCTAAAGTGAAAACAAAAAATCAGGTGAGCGATCCAGGGCCATCATGGCCCTCTTTTTTTTATAAGCATCTTTTCATGTCTTCCTTATCAGGGAAAGTGTTTAGACAAGAAAGAAAGCATTGTTGGGAAAAGAAGAAGTAGAATGTTTGTGTCCCAGTGATGTAAAAAGTAAACATAAGGGTAGTGTTAAGACAAGAATGTTGACGAAAAATATTCTCTCCTGATTAGGTCAAATGTTACTTTCTTCTTTCTAATATTTTAATTGCCTGAGGAGAATGTTGTGTGAGTTTCAGGATACACACTGGCAGGAGTACACACTGGCAGGATATCTGGCAGCCATGTTATAACTCTCTACCATTGAAAACCGCTTTAAACTGTTATGCAAAAATGTGTTTTTTTGTGAGTTATGAAGATTTTGATAAATCTAAACAGATGCTCAGGCAGATTAGAACCTGAACTTTTCACAAATGCCATCTTTGATCTTTTGACATGAACAGGCTCATATTTACTATTGCAGGGTTCGGAGAGGGCTTTGAATACTTTGAAAATAGAATTTCCAGATATGGAGATAATGTCCCTGAGTGGTAATTTCTGTACAGACAAGAAACCATCTGCCATCAATTGGTAAGTATATGATTACTCTATCATAAACATAGAAGGTGGAGTGCCCATTTACAAGGCACATATCCTAGCCTAGTTCTATTGTATTGTTGCTTTGATATTACTGAAATTCTGTTGAAAACAGCCTAAAGCTCTAAGAAAACAGTCATACACAATTTAAAATATAGCTTTTAAACAATGTGATTTATTATTTTATTATACCCCCAAAAAACAAAGTTTTGGGGGGGTATATAGGAGTCACTGTGTCGGTCGGTCGGTCGGTCGGAAGCCATATTTTGTTCGGCCTATTTCTTACAAACCACTGGGTGGAATTCAATACAATTTTACATGAAGCTTCTATACCAAGAGGAGATGTGCATATCCTAAAGGGGTTACAATTGCATGATATTTTACAGAGTTATGGCCCTTTAACTTATTAAGTTGTTGGTCATATTTTGTCCATATTTTGTCCGGCCTATTTCTTACAAACCACTGGGTGGAATTCAATAAAAAAATTACATGAAGCTTCTATATCAAGAGGAGATGTGCATATCCTAAAGGGGTTACAATTGCATGATATTTTACAGAGTTATGGCCCTTTTACTGATTAAGTTGTTGGTCATATTTTGTCCGGCCTATTTCTTACAAACCACTTGGTGGAATTCAATAAAATTTTACATGAAGCTTCTATACCAAGAGGAGATGTGCATATCCTAAAGGGGTTACAATTGCATGATATTTTACAGAGTTATGGTCCTTTTACTTATTAAGTTGTTGGTCATATTTTGTCCGAAGCCATATTTTGTCCGGCCTATTTCTTACAAACCACTGGGTGGAATTCAATAACATTTTACATGAAGCTTCTATACCAAGGAGATGTGCATATCATAAAGATTTTATAATTGAATGTTACTTTACAGAGTTATGGCCCTTTTGTTGGTCAGTCGGAAGCCATATTTTGAATCAAGGTGCCGTTTTGGGGGTATTTATCACCTTCAGTGATATTTCTAGTTTAATGTATTTTAACCAAATTCAATTTTTGAAATAATTTGAAATACTCTAATAATTTTGATCCCTATTAGGAAACTATACCACTAAGAAATGTTCTTTTCAAGTGACGTTTTTTTTCAGGACTCTTTCGTCTAGCTTAAAATGTCTTGTCACTTAAAGAAAACCTATTTGATCTTGTAAAAATAGTCAAGCCTTTATTTTCTATAGATGTTTAGAACTGCTTATAATTCATGTAAATTTACTCACTATTTTCAAGGATTGAGGGTCGCGGTAAATCAGTTGTGTGTGAGGCTATCATTCCTGCACATGTAGTCAAGAATACCCTAAAAACATCCGTCCCAGCCCTAGTAGACCTGAATATAAGCAAGAATCTGATTGGTTCAGCCATGGCGGGCAGTATAGGAGGGTACAACGCCCATGCTGCAAATATAGTAACTGCCATTTATATAGCCACTGGACAGGTAAATATTATATTCACTCTAAGAGCTAGATAAGATGAAGAAAACTGGTTTTGACTCCATAATATATCTCTAATTACTCGTTTGAAAGCATTGTGGCAAAAGGAGAAATTGCTCATAATGAACAATTTCCCCTTCTGCCTCATTGTTTTCAAGTCTATTTGATATATATATACTTTTATTCATAGAGATGTTCGCTATATTGGCGTAGGTGGTTTCAAAGTTGTGTATTGTAGATTTGTTGTATGTGGGTAAGTGTTAAACATATATTGTGAGTACTCCAAAAAACACCTTGTCAATTCTTCTTAATAGTACAAGATACGTTTTGGACCTCAAAAAAGAATATTAGAACATGAAATATTCCCTCTTTATCTAGAGCTTTATTGCCTGATGTGCGTGTCTTAAATGCTTCCCTGATTTGCTTTGAAGATAACCATGGAAGTATTTTCTCCCTTACAAATATGGCAATATACTTGATAAACAGTTTAAAACATTGTGTGAAAAGGAGAAATTGCTTAACTGTAGCAATTTCTTCTTTTCTCAAAATGTTCATAAGAAGTGAGCTGTTGTGAATGCATCAAGTTCATCTGTTCGGGTAAATGGTTTGACGAGTTTTTCCGATGCAAATTATCCAACCACCCTGTCCGACATGTTACAGACAATCTGTCAAATTATTCAACCACATTGTCCAACATGTTACAGACAATCTGTCAAATTATTCACTTACCTTGTCCGACATTTTACAGACAATCTGTCAAATTATTCAACCACCTTGTCCATCATGTTACAGACAATCTGTCAAATTATTCAACCACCTTGTCCAACATGATACAGACAATCCTTATATTATTTCTTACACCTTCCTTGTCATCGCCACTTGTGAAAATATCATGTTTTGCTGTTTGATCTGTGAAAATATAACCCCTCTATCTTCCACTGAAACTAAAACAATTTATAGAGGCCAAGATAAGGAGAAATCAACAGATATTTGTCTTGCAATATCTTGCTTTTTACATTATACCCAATGATGTGGGTAATCTAAAGAATTGTCTGAGAAAGACGATTATTATGATTTCCCACAACATTGAGTGTAAAGATCAAATAGGGATTTTAAACACAAAACATGTCCCTTATCTGTAGCTCTGATTTGCCTGTAATATTCCAGGATCCAGCCCAGAATGTGGCCAGTTCTAATTGTATTACCTTAATGGAGGCTACAGGAGATCATAACGAGGACCTTTATATCAGTTGTACTATGCCATCATTGGAGGTGGGCACAATCGGAGGGGGCACTATTCTACCACCACAGGCTGCCTGTTTACAGGTACATACATATCATTAATTTTCTCTACTTATGGTTTACATAATAGGATTATTTTAATAGAGATTTCTGCTTTGAAAATATGTTGGTATTTTTTGTAGCATGTTGTTGCCATATACATGTTTTTGAAACAATAAAGCATTTAGATTAGTCTCGTATAAACAATATTATTATTATTAAACCTGGCAATTGGTTTGAATTGGACGTTGATTCGCAGAAATAACACATGTGAGCTTGGATTTACACGTACTGCCTTAAAAGTTGTATAATTGAACTTATTGGCAAAGTTTGGAGATAATTTACTTGTTATTTTAAATAACTTTTAATGTCCATTTTGAAAATATCTGAGAAAAGTAGTTATGCCTGGAATATTGGAAGTAAAAACTGATAATGCCTGCACTATATCATTAAGCAAAGATGTATGAGATTTTTAATGTTAGTTACCTAATGTTCTTTTGTCGATTTTGTTGTAAAATGGTTGACACTTAATGCCTGATTAGCCTCCATTGTTTTATTTCATGTTTGATTAGCCTCCACTGTTTTATTTCATGTTTTGATAATGCAAAAAAAAACACATTTTATCTTGATGAGTTGGAAATGGAGAAATACATGTGTTATGCAATTTCCCCCCAATCAACAATGTTTTCAAATGTTGTCTGCTGGATAATTCAGCAAGATACATCTGTATCAAGGAAGATGCGTTCTCTTTCCAGATGTTAGGTGTACAAGGCTCATCCGAGATTGAACCAGGTACCAATGCCAAGCAGTTAGCACAGATTGTTTGTTGTACAGTGTTAGCCGGGGAGCTCTCTTTGATGTCTGCATTAGCTGCAGGCCATCTTGTCCGCAGTCATCTTAAATATAACAGGTTATTATTAATTAATATGATTCACCTTTTTAGCTCGCCAGTACGAAGTACAGGAGAGCTTATGTGTTACCCTCGGCGGCGTCGGCGGTGGCGTAGACACCTAGGTTTAAGGTTTGTGTTTAAGGTTTTCATTTGGGTTTTAAGGGTTTATACCTTTAGGAACCATTTGTCATCCATCTACGCACACCACTACACCCGTCCTGACCCTGGGTGAAGGTCAAGGTCATTTCTACTTAGTTCTACTTGGTTCAGTTACAAGGTTTAAGGTTTGCGTTTAACGTTTAACATATCACTCTGCATTCACTATTATGACATTGATTGCTTTCATATTTAGTTTATACATTTAGGAACTATTGGTCCATCTACGCACCCCACTACACCTGTCCTGACCCTGGGTCAAGGTCAAGTTATATCAGAGTTATTGCCCCTTTTCTGTCAAAAAATCTAACTTTTTCGTCACGTTTTCGAATAACTTTTTTTCTACTCAAAGGATTAGATTGAAACTTCTGACAAATGTGTGTGATTGGTTCACAAAAGGGGGATAATCCAAATAATTTTATATCAGAGTTATTGCCCCTTTTCTGTCAAAAAATTAAATTTTCAAATAACTTTTTTTCTACCCGAAGGATTGGATTAAAACTTCTGACAAATGTTACTTTTTTTTTTATTCGACGTCTGTCTATTTTTTTTTTATCCGGCGTCTGTCCGTGTCTGTCCGTCACACTTTTTTCGTCACGTTTTCAAATAACTTTTGTTCTACTCAAAGGATTAGATTGAAACTTCTGACAAATGTTTTTATCAATGTGTGTGATTGGTTTACAAAAGGGCGATAATCCAAATAATTTTATATCAGAGTTATTGCCCCTTTTCTGTCAAAAATTTAAATTTTCAAATAACTTTTTTTCTACTCAAAGGATTGGATTGAAACTTCTGACAAATGTTTATATCAATGTGTATGATGGGTTCACAAAAAGGGGGATAATCCAAATATTTTTATATCAGAGTTATTGGCCCTTTTCTGTCAAAAATTTAATCTACTTAAAGGATTGGATTGAAACTTCTGACAAATGTTTATATCAATGTGTATGATGGGTTCACAAAAGGGGGATAATCCAAATATTTTTATATCAGAGTTATTGCCCCTTTTCTGTCAAATATTCAAATTACTTTTTTTCTGCTCAAAGGATTGGATTGAAACTTCTGACAAATGTTTATATCAATTTTTGTGATGGGTTCACAAAAGGGGGATAATCCAAATATTGTTTATATCAGAGTTATTGCCCCTTTTCTATCAAAAATTAAAATTTTCTGACAAGGCGCCGGCAGGTGACACACGTGCTCCGGGGAGCACTCCATTCTAGTTGAACTTTTGTCAAAAGTATTGAAAAGGTGTATTATCTTGCAATAGGTGATACTGTGCGACTTTACCTAATACTTTAACTGTTCTGAAGTAGGCCCTGATATACGATGGCCCTGATAGGCGAGCTATATTGTCCTCCGACAACTCTTGTTAAATCATCTGAGCTCAAGGTGATCTATTCTATAATCGTCAGTTGTTAACTTTTACCTTTAAACAACATCTCCTCCTAAACCACTGGACCTATTTCAATTTAACTTTAACACAGGAATGTTCATTTAGTGGTCTTCTTTCAAAATTGTTCAAAGATTGAAATTCTATGTAGAATGTTGGTTGCTGCAGTATCGGAAAGGGGAGAAAAGGGCCAAACTTTAAAATTCTTCTTCTCTGAATCTGCTTGTCTGATTCCAATGTAATTTGGTTAAAATTATTTTTGGGCGACGCTCTACAAAAATTGTTCAAGCCATTCTGATTGGTTGAAAATCATGGCAGCCAGGATGCATCAGAAAAGAGTCAAAATGACAAAATTTAAAAATTCCATTTTAATGAAAGTGATTGTCTGATTTTAATATAATTGCATCTATAAATCTTACTTCAGTGATACTCTACTTAATTAGTCTAAACCATATTGATTGGAGACAAAATCATAGCAACTAGTCGTCATCACAAAAGGGGTAAAATTAACTTTTAGATTCAAATGACAGCTCCTACAATTTCAACTAAACTTTACAGGAATGTTCCCTTGTTGATACTCCTTCAAAATTGTTCAAAGACATACATTCTGTGTAGAACTTCTTTTGCTGCGGCTTCAGAATGTGAGAAAAATGCCAAAACTTTAATATTCTTCGTAACCAAAATTCCCTTGTCCGATTCCAAGATAATTTGGTAGAAATGTTCCTTGAGTGACCGACCCTCTACAAAAATTGTTCAAGGCATTTTGGTTGGTTGAACAACAGGGCAAAACTTTATTTTCCTTTCTTATTAAAATTCTTGTCAGATTTCGAGATGATTTATCAGATATGTTCCTTTAACAACCATTTACATAATTTGTTCTGTTAAAAAAGATAATTGTTAGGTGGCATCAGAAAAGAGGTAAATGAACTGTTAGTTTCAAATGACATCTCCTCCAAAACCATTGGACTGATATCAACCAAACTTCACATGAATGTTCCTTTGGTAGTCCTCTTTCTAATTGTTCAAAGATTTCAAACCTTCTTAAAAATAGCCTTTACTTTTAAGCTTTTTCATTCACAGTGTCCACCCCTTTGCAGTTTCATTTGCACTCCTGATAATAACAATCCCAGATATGTGCAGTTAAATATTTGTTTTTATACTGTCACTCAGGTGATCCATTTAGGTCCGTCTTGGCCCCCTTGTTTGTGTAGCCTGTCTGTGAGGCATGGTGACATGTTTGAATCACTTCACTGCAGTCTGTCTGTGAGGCATGGTGACATGTTTGGATCACTTATCTGCAGTCTGTCTGTGAAGCATGGTGACATGTTTGGATCACTTCACTGCAGTCTGCCTGTGAGGCATGGTGACATGTTTGGATCACTTCACTGCAGTCTGCCTGTGAGGCATGGTGACATGTTTGGATCACTTCTCTGTAGTCTGTCTGTGCGGCATGGTGACATGTTTGGATCACTTCTCTGTAGTCTGTCTGTTTATCACACTTTTACTTTACCCTTTCAAACCATATACAACAGAATCAGCAGCAACCCTCTATGAAAATGTCTGCAAAAATATTGATCATCTTAAAATTGAAAGTTTGATCATTGAATAAAGTTTAAAACATTGTGGCGAACAAAAGAAGAAATTGATAATAAAAAAAAAATACATTGATTCTTGATCCAAACATAGGATATGATTATTTTAGATTTATATTTCAATGTAAAAGTCATGGCAAATGAATAAATAATGTAATGACATTTTCTGAAAAACCAACAATTTGAGACATATATAGGCAAAATATGGAAAATGTCTATAACTGATAATATGGTTAATATTTAAAAGAGTTCAAAACATAGCGGCTAAAGGAGAAATTGCTCAATGTGAGCAATTTCTTCTTTTGACACAATGTTTTCCAAAGTTTTCTGCCATAAATGTGTCTGCATGTGGAAAATGGTTAATTTACATAGCTAATATGGGTAATGGTACAAGAAGGCTTTTTTTTTTAACAGTGTAGATCTAGATCAGCATGTGAATCAGATATGCGCAGTCTAATCAAGACACTGTTCACAATTTAGATGTGGTGTACCGATCTGAGCCTTCACTCTTCAGAAATACCAGCTTGTACTTTTTTGCACAGGCAGTCTCATTATCATATAGTTTGCAACTCTTCAATTTTTCAGATCCAGCATTTCCATTCAGGGGAAAGATGTGAGCTTGTTGGACAAAAAGACATATCCCGTCTCACAACCCAGCATATCTGAAACAATTCATGAACATCCATCTAACACAGGGACAAATATAGGAATAAACCAGTGTGATAACTGTGTAAATCCAGAACAAACTAGTGAACAAATTCATTCCCTGACAAATAAAAACAATGCTGATAAAGGTTCATTATTGAACACTAAAGGAAAAACTGTTCGGCGTAAAACTAAGTCTGAAAGCTACGATGTTGATGAAGGGGAACTGAAGGATATAGGAACTTGTATGAAACATGTTTCTTAGCTTTAAAAGTTTTAGGATTTTCCAATTACTATTATTATTTTAATCTGGTCTTGAGAAACTGGTCATCCTAATAATCCTGTTTAATCATCAATTCTGATGAAATACATTTATGTAGCAAACACTGAACTGCGATAAAACCTGTTTGATCGAAGTCTGCATAATAATTTTTATCTTCCGTTATGTTAAATTAACCCTTTTCCACATACAACAAATCGGCAGCAGACGACTTTGAAAACATCTAGCCAAGATCATAAAAAATATCTATAAATAAATATATATTTACTGAAAAAAGTTGAAAACATTGTTGCAGAAGGAGAAAATGCTCCTTTTGTCACAATATTTTCAAAAGCAGGAAGCGCCTATATGTAGGAAAGGGTTAAAAAGACAGAATTAATCCAAATACTTTTGAAGCCTTTTTCAGCAGATGCTTTAGGCTTTTAAAAAGAATTGGAAAAAGTAGAATCTGTTTCCATTTCTGTATTTCTGAAATGTTTTCAATTCCAAGTCAATAAATTAAGATTTACCAGATGTTATATATTAACCTCAATGGTATTACTGTAGTGGTGGAGCGTCCGCCTTGGGTTCGATCCCCGGCCGGGTCATACGAAAGACTTTAAAAATGATTGTAATGACTGCTCGCCTTGGCGCTCTGGGTTGCGGGGATTAGAATCACAACTGACTGGCTGGTGTCTGGGTAAATGGACTAGTAGAACTAGTACTTTACCCATGAAACACTGTGATATAATTGAGAAATTGTTGAAAACGGCGTAAAGTGATAAACAAACAAAACAAAACTAAAGACCTATTAACATTGACCATGCTTGTTTGTCCCTTTTCCACATGCAGACTCACTTTAACCCTTTCCCTCATATAGACGCTTTCTGAAGCCTATGCGACTTTTTGAAAACATAGTGACAAAAGAAGAAATTGCTCAAAACGAGCAATTTCTCCTTTTGACACAATGTTTTCCACTTTTAGTCATAGGTTATCCATTCAA
Organism: Serripes groenlandicus; assembly: GCA_031761405.1. Taxonomy (NCBI): domain Eukaryota; kingdom Metazoa; phylum Mollusca; class Bivalvia; order Cardiida; family Cardiidae; genus Serripes; species Serripes groenlandicus. The sequence goes on along the minus strand of JASEVX010000002.1, from coordinate 84,844,852 downwards.
TTATAGAGAATTTCTTTCTTTTGACAAAATATGTTCAAAGTCGTCTGCTGCAGAATTATCGTATGAGGGAAAGGGTTAATGTATCTGCAGCCAAACATTTTTGAAAACATCAGTGCAAAATTACAAACAAAAATCTCTATAAAGGAAATGGTTATGACAAAGAAGAGTTGCAAAATGTATCTGCATGTGGAAAGGATCGTAGAAAATAGATCATCATTCCAGCATTTTATTTATTTATGTCTTTATTTGAGCCCGACCATTGGACAAGAGACAAGTAGACTTTGTCAACAGTGTAGATCCAGATCAGCCTGTGCATAAAGACAGTCTGACCAAATCTACACTGTTCACATATTACTTGCATAAGCTTGTTAGAAGCTTCTGTCTACTTGTGTAGATTCTGATAAGACAAAATAGACTTACAGGGTGATCTGAAACTACACTTTTCCAAAATGCCAACTTGTACCTCCAATTGTAGGACGAATTTATTACTGCCGTCTTCAAGCAGCTTTTTAAAAACATGGTGACAAAAGAAGAAATTGCTCAAAACAAGCAATATTTCCTTTGTCACCATGTTTTCAACTCTGTTCAATTATTGTACTTTCATTTAAAAGGAGTTTCCAATTTGTTTGTGGAATGTTTTCAAACTCGTTTGCTGCAGATGTGTCGTATGTAGGGGTTAATTTACCTTTTTAATCAGGTTTTCCGAAGGAAAAATCTGGTTATTAGTTTGGCGAAGTCGGCGGGCGGGCGGGCGTCAACTTTCCTTGTCCGGACCATAACTTTGCCATGCATAGAGGTATTTTCAAATAACTTGGCACAAACATGCACCATATCAAGACGATGTGCCAAATGAAGAAAAAAAAATCTGTAGACTCAAGGTCAAGGTCACAGTGATAAGAAATAGACTTTAATTGAACTTTTCTTGTCCGGACCATAACTTGTCATGCATAGAGATATTTTCAAATAACTTGGCACAAACATGCACCATATCAAGACGATGTGCCAAATGCAAAAAAAAAATCTGTAGATTCAAGGTCAAGGTCACAGTGATAAGAAATATACTTTAATTGAACTTTTCTTGTACGGACCAAAACTTTGTCATGCATAGAGATATTTTCAAATAACTTGGCACAAACATGCACCATATCAAGACGATGTGCCAAATGCAAAAAAAAATCTGTAGATTCAAGGTCAAGGTCACAGTGATAAGAAATAGACTTTAATTGAACTTTTCTTGTCCGGATCATAACTTTGTCATGCATAGAGATATTTTCAAATAACTTGGCACAAACATGCACCATATCAAGACAATGTGCCAAATTCAAAAACAAAATCTGTAGATTCAAGGTCAAGGTCACAATGATAAGAAATAGAGTTTAATTGAACTTTTCTTGTCCGGACCATAACTTTGTCATGCATAGAGATATTTTCAAATAACTTGGCACAAACATGCACCATATCAAGACGATGTGCCAAATGCAAAAAAATAATCTGTAGATTCAAGGTCAAGGTCACAGTGATAAGAAATAGACTTTAAATGAACTTTTCTTGTCCGAACCATAACTTTGTCATGCATAGAGATATTTTCAAATAACTTGGCACAAACATGCACCTTATCAAGACAATGTGCCAAATGCAAAACTTTTGTCTGTAGCTTCAAGGTCAAGGTCACAGTGATAAGAAATAGACTTTAATTGAACTTTTCTTGTCCAGACCATAACTGTGTCATGCAGAGATATTTTAAAAAAACTTGGCACAAATATGAAGTTCAACTATATCAATAAGATGTGTCACATGCAAAACTTTTGTCTGTAGCTTCAAGGTCAAGGTCACAGTGACAACAAATAGAGATATGCACAATTTTTGTGTTTAGCTTCCAGGTCAAGGTCACAGTGACAGAAAATATACTTTACTTGAACTTTTTTTGTTCAGACCATAACTTTACCATGCATATAGATATTTTCAAATAACGTCGCGCAAATATGCTCCATATTAAGTTTCATAACCTCGGGCCCTGGATCTAGTTTGTTTGCAAAGGCATAAACGCGTTACTATCAAGTAAAGGGTTAAGGCAGATCACTGATTATCAACCTGGCATTAGGGATCCTAAAATGTGGCTGCTTACAACAAAAGGTTGCTTAATATCTGTTATCTATTATATGTTCTTAATAAATGAGGCCATCAACACACAATCGACTGTATTGAACTGATATTTGTTAGATAAAATTGTGATATATTTAATTGACAAAGTAATTATGATTATTTATCAATAGAAATATTTCCTGTTACTTGAATTACTAGCTTTGATTAACTATTAACAGAAAGATTTGACAGATCTGTTAATTCTTAATTAAACACCTTCCATTATAGAAAACCTGGTTTCATGGAATTTCCATGTCTTGTTACCTCTTATATATATGTTTAGTTGTCTGCTTTGAAATGATCATTAAAAAAAACTAATATTTGCAAAACTGGAGATATAATTTTGAGTTTAAAATATTGTTGGAAAGCAATTAAGCTATTTTCAAAGATGTTTTCAAAAGATGTCTGCGGTAATAGCATCAAAGGTCTCCAGTATGAGGACAATGATAAATTAACTAAGTTGGTCAATTTGATTGCCTATATTCAAAGTAGACAATATGTTGCTGTAATTAGCCTATTGATAGGTTTGGTGCTAATCTTTTACTACAGAAATTTGCATATACATGTACCATTCATGTTGATTTTTTCTTCTTCAAAACATAGTTAATTTCTAGATGAAGAGAAAGCTTAATGTAATCCTGAAATCCATATATTTTACCACTTTATATTACGCTTTTGATTTCCATTTAAATTATTCCATGACATCACAAAACTGTCAAACATCAGGGACAGACTGCCAGCTGTGCTATCCATTAAATCCCTTGAAGGCAGACTAAACCCTTTGGATCCCTTATCCTATTCCGGGCATTTAGTGGTTTAGTATTCAGGTAACAAACATTAACACTTTTCCACTTGCAGACAACTTTTGAAAACATTGAGGCAAAAGAAGAAATTGTTAATTATGAGCATTATCTACATTTGTCGCAATGTTTTCAACTCTATTTAACCCTTTCCCTCATACGACAATTCTGCAGCAGACGACTTTGAACGTATTTTGTCAAAAAAATGGAAAATCTCTATAACTGAATGGATAACCTATGACAAAAAGTGGAAAACATTGTGGCAAAAGGAGAAATTGCACGTTTTGTGCAATTTCTTCTTTTGTCACTATGTTTTCAAAAAGCCGTCTGCTGCAGATGCGTTAGAATGCGTCTGCAGGTGGGAAAGGGTTAATAAAGCAAATTCATTTATAGAGATTTTTGCTTCGATGTTTTCAAAGTTGTGTGTGGGAAACTGTCAATGGTTATAAAGCCGTAAAGTCTTTCTGCAGTTGACAAGTGTGTTCCTTGAAACATTCTTCTGATCACTTTATGGACATCAATTAATAATATGCATGTCCAACTTTTTCATTCTTACTTGGTATTAAGTTGAATGAGTCTTTGAATTTTCATAAAAAGACAAAGGCGCAAGGAAACACAGCATTAAAACAAAAGTGTTATTTGTTAGCTTTGAAATTTGTTTATTTTGAGAATTGATAAATATTTATGTTTAACTAAAAGCAAGCAAATACATGTATTAAATTATTGTTTCTTTAGTTGATTTTGTTAATTTCCTGGTGCATAATGTCACATAAGCTGTAATTATGTATGTGATTATTGTTAATTGTTAATGTATAATGTAATAAATGAAACGATTAAAACATTTCCATACAATCATGAGGCTACAATGTTATTTTATGTTGGAAAACATGTGACATATGATTATAATATATTTCTTGATATATATTCAATGTGTTTGAAAAAAAGATTAAAAATATTTTATTGGATCTCATGCATCAACAGTATTCCTCAGGCGTGTCTATGTAACATACAAAGAGCTAGAAGTAAAAGTCCTTTCAACTTGTGGGCCATCTTGGCCAACAGGTTTAATAATTGTTCTCGAAAAATTTCTTTGATGGGCGAAAATCTTACCATTGCAGGGGAAACTCCTCTTCCAGTATATCTTTAAATTGAAATCACATCTTTATTAAAGCTTTCTCACGTCAACAAATATACAGCAGACGAATTGGAACACATCTATCTAGGTTAAAATATGAAAGATAATTGAATAGGGTTGAAAACATTGTGGCAAAATGATTTCATGAGGCATCAGAAAGCGTATGTATGTGGGAAAGGGTTAAATAAATTATGATGCGTTTTACCCTGCTTTCAACAGCTGTATGCTTTTTGCCAAAGAAAAATGTGTTTACCCTACTTTCAAATTGTATGGTTTTATCAAAGCAAAATGTGTTTTACATTGCTTCCAACAGTTGTATTGTTTTGCCAAAGCCAAATATGTGTTGCCCTGCTTTCAACTGCTGTATAGTTTTGCCAAAGCAAAAAGTGTTTTACTCTGCTTTCAACAGCACCAGTATTTTACTATGGACGCATGCCTCCATTATTCTGAAAACTGCACTAAATAAATAGAAAATGAATAGATTCTGTTCCTTCATGAATGTTTCTGTCTTAGCCCTTTCCCACCTGCAGATGCATTTTGACTCAATAGGCTTTTATCGGTGAAATTGCTCATCATGAGCAATTTTTCCTTTGGTCACAATGTTTTCAACTTTAATTAACAATTAAGCTACCTTTTATGGAGATTTTTTGGATTTTTATCGCTATGTTTTCAAAGTCGTCTGTTGAAGATTATTGTATGTGGAAAAGGGTTAAATGATGCATTATTTAAGTGTGTGTTTATAGTGAGACTCCATTTCATTCTACAAATATTTCAAAGTGCAACTGTGAAATTTTAAGTCGGAATTTAAATTAAATCATATTTTTAAAGATTAACTTATTCTCACATATTATTCGTATTCAGCAGATGACTGAAAAAGCAACCCCTCTCCCCTCTTTCCAAAAATTAGTTTGATTGTTACGGGTCTGTTTTTCTCACGAGACACCGACTTAAATGTTTACATTTTTAGAAGAATAGTGAATATATTTTTGTGTAACTCCTGATGAAAGAAACTATCGATTTATAACAAGTAAGCAACTAAATCTGTACAGTTTTCATTAATTGTGCACATCAATATAAGTAATGCGTACTTTTAATGTGCATGACAAGCTCGAAAATAACCGAAATGAACAGCCTAATATATGACCCCAATGGTAAAGTTGTTTGGGAGCCATCAAGTAGGACGGTTGAGGTTAAAATCTGGAATTTTGCAGGTAATCTCATATTCTCATCGAAAAAGAGCACATAAATTTGTTTTTCCTTATATTAAACTGTGGGTTATATGATTTCATTTTGTGTTAGTTTTGCTGCTTATAAAGTTTTGGCTTAATTGATTAAAGTGCCAAATACTGTGTAAATGTTTGCACATGTAATGTTAATAGACTTTAAGTAAAAAATGTCTAAATAGACTCGAATTAAAAAATGTCTTTTTAAATACACAAAAATTACACTTTAAATGTATGGATACAAAATTATTCAATTAATATGAGTATAGGTGCTACCTATTTCGGGTAAACATTTATTAACTTTTGTGATCTGTAAATAATTCCCCATGAACTGCAGTTAGCCCCTTGCTTGCAGCACGGTCAGTTATTTACGAGTCCTACCGACCTTAGCAAGGAACATAAAAATCATCATCAGGTTAAGCATATATTTAACTTTAAAATGAAGCCAAGATTTTTAATCCATGAAATTATGATGACTGGTACAAAAAATAATCAACTTGCCCTTCATAAAGTACTTCAAATTAAACGATTCCATAAGTTATGGAACTACATTTGTGACGAGTCAAACTAACCTTTCCTATCATTTCTGTCGTTTTCCTTTTGGTTATTTATTCATCATTTGCGTTACGCTAATAGAATGACGTTATATTATAGGAATTTGGATTTGTAACTTCCGGAAAGTCAAAAAAACCTTCTGAGTTTATATTTGAACTCGTTTTAGAAATAGACAACAAGTGTTATTAATGCAAATGATCACACATAAAACTACTTGTACTCGTTCCTTTGTCGAGTATATATTATCATATTTAATTATTTCCTAGATAGAATTTTTTTTTGTTTCGATATTTTCTTTTCATCCAATCAAAACGTAGCAGAATCGTGACTGCAACGAAAAATCCACTTTGGACACAATTTTTGGAAAGACGGTATAGCAAAGTTTTGAAAGAGTCATACAAATTACCTATTGACGGGAAACATCGCCGGCTTCGCCGTTGATTTGTTTAACCATATTATACAGTATAGATCTTAGAAATTAAGAAAACTTTCGAAAATTGCATTGATTAAGAAGATTTTTTTTTATTTCAAGCAAAATTCCGTTTTGCCATCATGTTTTCGGCTATTTATTTTAACACAATGACACTTTTGAATATTCCAGATAATAATTTTTGTCTGCAGAAGATTCTAAGAATACCATATCATGTAGACAGACTGCTTTAAGACTGTCTCCTGTAATTTATTTTTATCAGATTTATCCAAACGTTTTTTCAGGGAGATTTCAGCGAATGACAATCAATTAGTCAATCATGCCATCAGCCAGAGATAAAGTGCTTCTAGGTGCAGCGGGGGCCGTTGGGGCTGGTGTGATATCCTGGCGTGCATTCTTCCCTTGGATACAGTATGATCTGAAATTTATGAAATATGGACGGGTGGCAGGAGCAGCTTTATTACGGGACAACCTGAATGAGCGATTTTTGATAAACATGTTTGAAGAAAACGTGGAGAAGTACCCGAATAAGCCGTTTGTTATATTTGAAGATAAGATTTACACCTACGCATTTATGAATGAGCAAGTGAACAAGACAGCTAATATTGCAATGCAATGGGGGCTTAAACTTGGAGATTGTGTTGCCATAATGATGGAAAATGAGCCTGCCTTCATTTGGACGTTTCTAGGTAATAATTAATTGATGGTATTCAAAAACCAAGATGTTGAGGTGAAAACAGATTGTTTCCCTAACTATGACTTGTGATTTGATTAAACCCAATGTTGTAGATATTCAAAAGAATCGTCTGACTCAAATGACTATAAGAATACCAACAGCTTGGGTTTTTCATGTCTAGTCGTAACTTAACCCTTTCTCTCATTTAAACGCTTTCTGACGCTTCTGCAGCAGACTGCTTTTTGAAAACATTGTGACAAAAGAAGAAATTGCTCAAAACGAGCAATTTCTCCTTTTGCCACAATATTTTCCACCTTTAGTCATAGGTTATCCGTTCAATTATAGAGATTTTCTATTTTTTGAGAAAATATGTTCATAGTCGTCTGCTGCAGATTTGTCGTATGAGGGAAAGGGTTAAGGACATACAGTATGCCTCTTAAATATCTTGACCTCTATGTAATTAAATGATAAATTTTTCCTTTTGTCACAATGTTTACACTTTCATTCAATAATGTTACTTTCTTTTAAGATATTAAATATTTAAACTTTCATTTAAAGGGACTTTTCATATTCTTCATGTCTTAGAATTGTGAATATCTCCTGTACCCATTGTGTTAAAATCTGTCTTTAGAATAAAAGTATTTAGTTGTGTAAATTATTATATTTTCTTTTTCAAAAAAGTTTAAAAAGCGAAGGAATTCATGACTTGAATTCAGAAATTACTGATACTCTTGTTAGATTGTAATATTTAGTGATTTAATGCCGATTTTAAAAGTTGCATAGTGGTAATCTTTTCTTTCTGTTTACCTTGCAGGATTACAGAAACTTGGTATTGCTGTTGCGTTTATCAATTTCAACATTAAAGGGAAACCTTTGGTGCACACACTAAGAGCTTGTGAAGCGAAGTATCTCATTGTTGGAAAAGGTAACATTTCGTTCAATTTTGTTTGATAGAAGCAATGATATTGTATAATTGTTGATTGTTTGGTGTTTTCGTTACTTTCAAAAAAAATATCAATTATGTCACAGCGTTTCCTGGGTCAATTACCAGTCCTACTAGTCCATTTATCCTGTCACTAGCCAGTCAGTTGTAATGCTAAACCCGCAACCCTGAGTGCCAAGGAGGGAAGCCATTACTACCATTGCTACTAAAGTATGACACTGCCTTGAATCGAACCCGCACCAAGGCCCAATGTTTTCAAAATTCCTTTGCTGCAGAGGCCTTGGAAAGCGTCTGCATTTGGGAAAAAGGTTAGAGCCCTTGTTCCAGGCAGACAATATTACGCTTGTAAAACAGATATCTGTCTGTACATCAAACCTTAGCATAATTATTACACTCTTAAACAAATATATCTGTCTTTACATCCAACCTTAGCATAGTTATTACACTTTTAAACAAGTATATCTGTCTGTTCATCCAACCTTAGCATAGTTATTACACTTTTAAACAAATATATCTTCCTGTACATCCAACCTTAGCATAATTATTACACTTTTAAACAAATATATCTGTCTGTACATCCAACCTTAGCATAATTATTACACTTTTAAACAAATATATCCGTCTGTACATCCAACCTTAGCATAATTATTATACCCCCCGCAAACAAAGTTTGGGGGGGGTATATAGCAGGGTTTCCACTGGACCATATATTTTTTTGGCCACATTAAACCAAAATTTTGTTACGCAAGGGGGAGGGTTCATGGGACATTTTTTTTTGTTCAGCTGTATTGATATACACTATTTTAAGCATACCTAGTGTAACGTTCACGGAGTTCAACAACACTTTTGAGAAATGGCTTCAAATGAATATAACAAACCAAGGTATTTACAAAACCTTCACCAGCACGCTTTATCGCTTCCGTGACGCTCCTCGTATCTCGGCCTCACAGAGGTCTATATTTTTGAAGCCACCTAATGCTTCACAGAGGCTTCCTTGAAGCCAATCATGCAACTGAGGCCCAATGGCCTCAATGAAGTCAACCACACTCTCTTATTACATGAAACTATGACCCGAGCAGCACGGCTATAGCTTCCTTCTTGATATCCGATAGAATATATCGAGAGAAAGAAGTCGGCTGATGCCTAATACCCAGAGTCAAAGAACGCTGTTTTTGGAGATGTTACCTGTTCGACGAAGAACACAGAACTGACTCTGAAACGCAGTACACCGGTATTTATACTAACTTGCACAATTGGCTCCACCTGGCGGAATCCCGAGGACTGCCGACCTTGCACGGACATTGACGATGCACATTCTCTATTTCGTAATGAGCGTCTGGTGAATGCATGTTGATTAATAAATAAAGTTTTAAATACAAACAAAATAAACGGCAGACTGGGTATACAGCGTGCGTAATGGCGACCTATGCTTGCTCCTGAATTAACTATAGGCTTATCATGAAAATTAAATCAGTACTTACTAGATTTGAAGGTGTCTTAGTTTAAAATAACGTGAACATAAAGTTTTCTTTCCTATAAATGGATCCTATTAAACAAAGGGCCGTAACTTTGTTAAATAACTAAGATTCGGTTTCGCTACAATGCATATTCGTTACACTACCCACGCCTCCGTTTTCCATGCGTCCCGCATGTTGAAATGAATTTGACTACATGGAATCAATAAGACAATAATTTGGTCAAACATGTTTTATTAATTTAACAAGTCGAAATACTCTTCCTGAGACTTTCAAAAAAATAACAACAATGTAACTGAAGCACACATAAAATTATCAAATAAGTGAAACGATAGAATCTCTTTCTATCAGTATATAACTGACAAGGGTATCATTATAATACTGTCCATAAGAAGAATATAATTAGAAACATCAAACACAAAACAATAATCTACACATATTTGAAGTTGACGACAACATCACCCTCCGATGTCAGCTTCAAATTTAGACTTTTGGAATAAATTTTTCCATCTGACAATATGTCGCCTAAGCAGAACTCGGCATTTCGAGGCTGGGTTGATTTACAAGATGTACTTGATGAGAACAATTCCCCATCAAGGCTATCCTTTATTGATACACTCTGTTTTCTAAGGGTTCCGTCGTTTTGAGTACGGCATACAAACTTAATCTCACGTGCCCGATCGTTATTAAAAACCTCCTGCTGTAAATCACCTCGAACCGCCCCTGGCCCAGCATCAGTTGCCCCTTCGACACAACACTTTTCATCTAGTGTTATTATTTCCGGATCTGCCGCACAGTCTTCCGGCCTTGTAACGGTTTCGGCAGCCTCACATTTCTTTGGCGCAGGGATAGGCAGAGGTGACGTTCTTTTACAAAATGTCCTGCCTGATAATACATCATTTTCAGTTTCTTCCAAAACTTCGCACTCTGACTGGTCTTCCCAGTCACTGTCACACAACGCCTCCGATGCATCTCGACCTTCTAAACTCTGTTTGTCTATACCACTTACATTACTATGTTTCCTGCGGATATGTTGCAAATAACTTTTCCTGGTGCCGAATGTCTTCTTGCAGCTTTCGCACCCTGTAGCCTTCATTAAACATATATCCACATGAAATCGGAAATCTTCAGACGACGGAAGGGTCTTCTGGCAGTTTGCGCAGATCAACTGTGCCTTTCTTTCTGTGGTTTTTGTCTTCACCATCTCTGTGTCACTGAAAAGAGACATACGCCTCATCAGTTCCTCTTCATTTCGTAATGAAGCCATTTTCACTATGTATGGGGTCTGACAATGGAGATGTTGTCATATGATCCCACCGCTGCCACCAGTTGTAACGTTCACGGAGTTCAACAACACTTTTGAGAAATGGCTTCAAATGAATATAACAAACCAAGGTATTTACAAAACCTTCACCAGCACGCTTTATCGCTTCCGTGACGCTCCTCGTATCTCGGCCTCACAGAGGTCTATATTTTTGAAGCCACCTAATGCTTCACAGAGGCTTCCTTGAAGCCAATCATGCAACTGAGGCCCAATGGCCTCAATGAAGTCAACCACACTCTCTTATTACATGAAACTATGACCCGAGCAGCACGGCTATAGCTTCCTTCTTGATATCCGATAGAATATATCGAGAGAAAGAAGTCGGCTGATGCCTAATACCCAGAGTCAAAGAACGCTGTTTTTGGAGATGTTACCTGTTCGACGAAGAACACAGAACTGACTCTGAAACGCAGTACACCGGTATTTATACTAACTTGCACAATTGGCTCCACCTGGCGGAATCCCGAGGACTGCCGACCTTGCACGGACATTGACGATGCACATTCTCTATTTCGTAATGAGCGTCTGGTGAATGCATGTTGATTAATAAATAAAGTTTTAAATACAAACAAAATAAACGGCAGACTGGGTATACAGCGTGCGTAATGGCGACCTATGCTTGCTCCTGAATTAACTATAGGCTTATCATGAAAATTAAATCAGTACTTACTAGATTTGAAGGTGTCTTAGTTTAAAATAACGTGAACATAAAGTTTTCTTTCCTATAAATGGATCCTATTAAACAAAGGGCCGTAACTTTGTTAAATAACTAAGATTCGGTTTCGCTACAATGCATATTCGTTACACTAGCACTTTCAATGTGTGTTCTGTCATTTGTGTCATTGACTAAATGTTGTGATATGGTGTATGAATACAGCTGAAAAATATATATTATTTCATCATGGTTCACCAATACATGCATGAAATGTCATAAAATGATTATAATTTTACTAAATAAAAAAATAAACAAAACCCTTAAACATGTTTCATTCTTTTATTATCCCCCGCTTTTTCGAAGAAAAAAAGGGGGGTTATTAATTTCGGTTTGTCCGTCCGTCCGTCTGTCTGTCCGTCTGTCCGTCTGTCCGTCCGTCACACTTCGTTTCCGTGCAATAACTGCCGCAAATGTGAACCGTTTCTTTTCAAACTTGGTAACAAGGTTAAATGCCTTAACGGCTAGGCCAAGTTCGAATATCACTTTCGGCGGACTTTATTTGGTGGAGTTATGGCCCCTTATTTAACAAAATATGTTGTTTCTTGCCGTTTCCGTGCAATAACTGCCACAAATGTGAACCTTTTTTTTTCAAACTTGGTAACAACGTTGAATGCCTTAAGGGCTAGGCCAAGTTCGATCGTCACTTTCGGCGGACTTTATTTGGTGGAGTTATGGCCCCTTATTTAACAAAATATGTTGTTTCTTGCCGTTTCCGTGCAATAACTGCCACAAATGTGAACCTTTTTTTTTCAAACTTGGTAACAACGTTAAATGCCTTAAGGGCTCGGCCAAGTTCGAATATCACTTTCGGCGGACTTTATTTGGTGGAGTTATGGCCCCTTATTTAACAAAATATGTTGTTTCTTGCCGTTTCCGTGCAATAACTGCCACAAATGTGAACCTTTTTTTTTCAAACTTGGTAACGACGTTAAATGCCTTAAGGGCTAGGCCAAGTTCGATCGTCACTTTCGGCGGACTTTATTTGGTGGAGTTATGGCCCCTTATTTAACAAAAAATGTCGTTTCTTGCTGTTTCCGTGCAATAACTGCCACAAATGTGAACCTTTTTTTTTCAAACTTGGTAACAACGTTAAATGCCTTAAGGGCTAGGCCAAGTTCGAATATCACTTTCGGCGGACTTTATTCGGTGGAGTTATGGCCCCTTATTTAACAAAAAATGTCGTTTATTGCTGTTTCCGTGCAATAACTGCCACAAATGTGAACCGTTTTTTTTCAAACTTGGTAACAAGGTTAAATGCCTTAAGGGCTAGGACAAGTTTGATCGTCACTTTCAAGGGACTTTATTCGGTGGAGTTATGGCCCCTTATTTAACAAAAAATGTTGTTTCTTGCTGTTTCCGTGCAATAACTGCCACAAATGTGAACTTTTTTTTTTTTCAAACTTGGTAACAAGGTTAAATGCCTTAAAGGCTAGGCCAAGTTCGATCGTCACTTTCGGCGGACTTTATTCGGTGGAGTTATGGCCCTTTATTTAACAAAAAATGTTGTTTCTTGTTGTTTCTGTGCAATAACTGCCACAATTGTGAACTGTTTTCTTTCAAACTTAGTAACAAGGTTAAATGCCTTAAGGGCTAGGCCAAGTTTGATCGTCACTTTCGGTGGAGTTATGGCCCTTTATTTAACAAAAAAAGTCGTTTATTGCTGTTTCCGTGCAATAACTGCCACAAATGTGAACCGTTTTTTTTCAAACTTGGTAACAAGGTTAAATGCCTTAAGGGCTAGGACAAGTTTGATCGTCACTTTCGAGGGACTTTATTCGGTGGAGTTATGGCCCCTTATTTAACAAAAAATGTTGTTTCTTGCTGTTTCCGTGCAATGACTGCCACAAACTTGGTAACAACCTAGGCCAAGTTCGTTTAATTTACCCTGTAATACATGTTCAATAAAAAGTCTACTGACATGTTTAAACCTAACCTTAACATTTCCCTACAATATTTCCTGCAAGCGGGGGATATAAATTTCATGAATTTGCTTGTTATTATTATTTTATCATGGCTCTCATTCTTTTTTGTCCAATCTGTTTCTAACTTTAATGATTTTACCAATCTAAATGCTTCTAAATCCATTTGATATCTTGTATCAGCCTAATGGTCAATAAAAACACATGAAATGGTTTAACCACAGATCCTCCTACTTGTTATGTTTTTCCATTTACAATGGGCTAATGCAAATTCGAAAAGTTTCTGGTCATCAATGTGAAGATTCATAAAAAAAAAAATTCAGTATTACTCATGTAAACTTTTGCGTTAATTACGTAAACAAATTCACTTTCAAGCATGTATTTTAGGCCGTATGCGAGATTGTGCGTAAGAAAATTCCGCAGACGAAAAGTATATAAAAAGTGTTAAAATGCGTTGTTTGAAGTTATCTTCATATATTTTTATTTTGAAGGCCGGGCGTAAAATGTTTTCTTAACCAATCGGCGAGAAATTATAACTCTACCCAACCCACCCAAATATTTGACGCTTAGCGACTTATAAATAACGCCGTCAAACTTATTAATACTAATTTTTCATTTCAAGCAGATAAGGGCCTTGATAATTTCAATTATCATCTTGATAACACACGGATATATGATCAAAGATTGACAAAGACGATGTTTTTGTGTACACGATTCCAATAGGAAATTTATTTTCAATTGCCGATTTCTTCTTTTTCGTAATAAATAAAGTCGCTACCTAGATGATTTGTTTACCTACTTAATTAGTTTTGATTCACATATTATTAATAAAGTCAAAGGCGCAAACTGTAAACAATCATCAGCGTGTGTCGTTGTTTCGATCAATTATTAAACATCAAAGTAGTACAACCGATACGAGTAGGTGATAAAAGATACGCTGTTTACCCCAATGTTTATAGCACCTTGGTGTGTGACACGATTCGTTGTGTACTGTGTTTTCAGCTGTGTGTTTTACACAGATTTATGCAGATTTACGGCCAGATCGAGAAGTTTAGTAAAGGGAATTTCGTGTATAAAAAGCAACAGTTTACGGCGAATCATTTTTCAGCCATTTTTTTTATTTTTTTGCCATTGGCGTGTTTGTCGAATACAGCGGAAACCCTGTATAGGAATCACCCTGTCTATCCGTCTGTCTGTTTGTCCATATGTCCACATTTCTTGTAAGCACTACTCCTCCTAAACGGCTCAATGGATTTAGTTCAAACTTTACATGAAGGTTACACATCATATGTAGATATGCATGAAGGAAGATCATACGCCTCGGATTCTTCCAAGGGGAGATAATTCAACTTGGAGGTTACCTGCGAGGGACTACTGTGCACATACCTTGTAAGCGCTACTCCTCCTAAAGGGCTCAGTTGATTCGATTCAAACTGTATATGAAGGCTACACATCATTATGTAGATATGCCTGAAGGAAGATCATACGCCTCAGATTCTGCCAAGGGGAGATAATTCAACTTAGAGGTTACCTGCGAGGGACTCCTGTGCACATACCTTGTAAGCGCTACTCCTCCTAAAGGACTCAGTTGATTTGATTTGGTTCAAACCTTACATGAAGGTTAAACATCATATGTAGATATGCATGAAGGAAGATCATACACCTCAGATTCTTCCAAGGGGAGATAATTCAACTTAGAGGTTACCTGCGAGGGATTCCTGTGCACATACCTCCACATTTCTTGTAAGCACTACTCCTCCTAAATGGCTCAATGGATTTGGTTCAAACTTTACATGAAGGTTACACATCATATGTAGATATGCATGAAGGAAGATCATAAGCCTCGGATTCTTCCAAGGGGAGATAATTCAACTAAGATGTTACCTGCGAGGGATTCCTGTACACATACCTTGTAAGCGCTACTCCTCCTAAAGGGCTCAGTTGATTTGATTCAAACTGTATATGAAGGCTACACATCAGTTCAAACTTTACATGAAGGTTACACATCATATGTAGATATGCATGAAGGAAGATCATACGCCTCAGATTCTTCCAAGGGGAGATAATTCAACTTAGAGGTTACCTGCGAGGGACTCCTGTGCACATACCTTGTAAGCGCTACTCCTCCTAAAGGGCTCAGTTGATTTGATTCAAACTGTATATGAAGGCTACACATTATAATATGTAGATATGCATGAAGGAAGATTTTTCTCCTCAGATTCTTCCAAGGGAAGATAATTCAACTAAGAGGTTACCTGCGAGGGACTCCTGTGCACATACCTTGTAAGCGCTACTCCTCCTAAATATTATGTAACAATCGATATTTATTTTATCAGAAAGACATTTGAAATTTCGAGAGTAAAGTAGAAACTTTACCATTGTATCGAGCTGTACCGCGCATGCGCAAATTAGTCTTCAACCGTTTTTGGGCGTTATTACCCAATATTATCCATTCGCAGTCCAACGTAGTTATTCTGTATACACTAATTCCTAATATACATAACCTATCCCTAAGTTGGGAGGGAGGGTGGCATTTAATCCCTCCGTGATTATATAACTCATAGAATTACAATCAAACATCGACTTAACTAAGGTAAGTCTCGTTTATTCTTCAGTGAGCCTTGCTCACAGTATTTCTAGTTACACTTGTAAACAAATATATCTGTCTGTACATCCAACCTTAGCATAATTATTACACTTTTAAACAAATATATCTGTCTGTACATCTAACCGTAGCATAATTATAACACTTTTAAACAAATATATGAGGGACGTTCGGAAAGTTTTGAGACAACGTCCATTTAACACTGTTCCTTTGACAAATCGTTATGAAACTTAAGCATATCTGAGAATATTATATTTCAAAAGCTTATATTCAGATTATAGTATTGTGATGTCAGCCATATTTTTATATTCGTATCCATAGCAACATGCTTTGTAAAGACCCGGCGCAATCCTAAATTTCTCGATTACGCTACACTATATTGAACACACAATCATAATAAAAATGCGCGAAACGTTGTCAAACATACATGACGTTATTCTTAATTCATAACATCATTTGCTGAAAGTATTCTGGAAGTAATAATTTAAATACACACACCTAGAAAATCATACTTACTAAGCGCATAATGCAGACGCAAACAAAAGAGGAACAGCGGATTTTCATTAATAAATTTGGTCAACCTCGGGGGAAAAGGCCACCGGAAACTTAGGAGCAGTTGGAGAGGGCTAATAACGGAGAATCTGTGAGCAAGGCACTTGTGGACAGATGGAATGGAAGTTTCAGTGATGGTAGAACATGTACAAAGTACAAACACATATCCTTTTGTCTGTCTGTGGTTGATGAAAAGGTTGCGATTATGTAAAGAACGCGCTTAATACAGATCGGCGAAAAACTGTGAAGGATATTGCAAATTTTTGCTATATTGGTGGAGCGACTGCTTACATGATTTTGACAGAAGATTGTATTTGAAAAGTGGATGAAAAGACATGCGAAATGGGTACAGTGCATCAGGCGATTCTTTGAGAAGGAGTTAAATTAGGAACTGCGTTAAAACAGCATTATTGTTTAGACGTTACGTGAAAACGACGTTACTGTGCCGGGGAGGGACCTTGTAGATATCATTTTCTATGTATTGTTGTTAATGTATATATTGCGTTATTTTAATGAAAATTGTACCATTCAGTAGATTATAACTTAAATATTTATTCACTGTTTCCGACTTATCATTAAAAAACAAAGTTAGTCTCAAAACTTTCCGAACGTCCCTCGTATCTGTTTGTACATCCATGGCATCAGATCTAAACAGACACTGTTTTTCAGAAGTTTCTTGAAACCTACTATGACTTATTGACAAACAATGCAGTGCCAATTCAGAATGCATAAATGCGCTGGCTGATCTGTATCTACACTGGTCGAACAAACTTAAAGGTTGCTTTTCACAAAGCACCACTCAATTTCTGATGAAAGACTAGAAAAGTTACCAATATTATTTCACTCCTTTCATTTAACCTTCTACAACATATAGACGCATTTGGCATAGATCTATAAAGGATACATGTAGTTATAATTTATTATTGAATAATGTTTAAACATTGTGGCAAACTGAAAAATTCCTCATTATGAGCAATTTCCATGTGTTCAAATGTTTTCAAGAGTCGTCTGCAGCAGGTCAATCAAAAAACTTCCGCAATTTAAAAAGGATTAACTTTTGAAAAAATATCTCTCTTGATGAAGCCTCTTGAAATGTTTATACCTTGTAACAGTCTAGATTGTAAGATATATATGTAAAAAGTTCTATGTTTCTTCTTCAGGAGAACACATTCTGCAATCTGTCCAAGAAGTTGCGGATGATATTGATGACATACCTATATATGCTCAGGGAGCCAACCTTATGTTGGGAGATCGGTACCAGTCTTGGGACAACCTTATGCTACATTCTCTACCGGTTCCTGTTTGTAAAGTGGCGAGACAGGGAATGAGTGTCAGTACACCGTGTTGTTATATATTTACCTCAGGGACTACAGGTACGGTACCGTTCACCCTTTCTGGCATGCAGACGCATTTTGACGCAATAGCAGCAGACGACTTTTGAAAACATTGTGGCCAAAGGTGAAATTACCCATGATGAGCAATTTCTCCTTTGGCCACAATGTTTTCAACTTTATTAAACAATTAAGCTATCTTTTATTGAGATTTTTCAGGTTTTTGTCACTATGTTTTCAAAGTTGTCTTCTGCAGATTTGTTGTACGTAGGAAAGGGTTAACCCATTTTTGTTTTTGTTAAATCTCTATCAGAGGTTTCAAATGAGTCTGAAATGCTCCTCAGATGACTTTCTACATATTTTTTTTTAAAAATATATAGCCACCATGCAGCATCAGAAAAGGAGTAAAATGACAAATTTTCAAGATTATTTGGCCGAAATATTCTTATCTCTTTTCCACATACAACGAATCTGCAGCAGACGATGTTGAAAACATCTGGTCATAAATATGGGTAGGTAAATGAAAGAAATTATTGAATAGGGTTGAACACATTGTGGCAAAAGAAAATAAGGCTCATTGGCCCGATTGCTCTAGCAATTCCGGTCTATAGACTGGCGATGTCCGTCTGTCCGTCTGTCTGTCAACATTTTGGTTAAAGTTTCAGGTTGAGGCAAAATCTCGGCACTGGAAAGGGTTACAAACTTGAAACTTTGCCTGAAGGTAACCAGTAACAAGTTCTATTGATTTCTATGGTTACTTTGACCTTGACCTTGGTTTGTCGATTTTCAAGGTCAAATTGCCGACAATCCGTCTTCAGTGGTTTCTTGTTTTTAGTATTTTTTGCTTTTGCCACAATGTATTCAAAGAGACAGAGGCATCAGAATGGGTAAGGATTTAGGAGAGCCTTTACAATTTTCAAATCATTTTGTGAAAATAAGACATAGACCTTGGGTAAAGAACATGTTGCACTTGTAATGCAGATTCCCTGGGAAGCATTTACTTGCGATCAAAGACATTCAATGTCTTATACCAATGATCTTGTCTTAACCCTTTCCATCTTATTGACGCTTTCTGACGCCTCTGCAGCAGACAGCTTTTTGAAAACATGGCGACAAAAGAAGAAATTGCTCAAAACTACATAACCGGCCAGATTTGCCCATGCAAGACTGGATATTGTCAAAATTGCTATAATACAGCTTGTGAACACAATAGAGCCTCCATTTACTATTCGATCTTCACCAAACTTAGATAGTAGTTCAATATTGATGAGAGCTTGGTTCCTTTTGCAAACCAGCCATATCTGCCCATGAAAGGCTGGATTATGGCCCTTGAATCTGCCATAATTGCTATAATAGAGCTAGTGAATACAATAGAAGCTCCATTTACTATCTGATCTTCACCAAACTTAGATAGTAGTTAAATATTGATGAGAGCTCAGTTCCTGTCTAAAACCAGCCAGATGTGCCCTTTCATGACTGGATTATGGCCCTTTAAATTGTCAAACTTGCTATAATGTAGATTGTGAACACAAAAGAGCCTCCATTTACTATCCGATCTTCACCATACATACATGCTCTGGATTGAAAATGACCAAAGAACCATCCCACTAGAGCATAGGCCCATGAGGGCCTCTTGTTTATGCATAGTTAAGAATATGAGTTATCATGGCATAATTATGCAATATCTGTGATTATTTGTTTCAGGTCTTCCTAAGCCAGCTATTATTACCCAGGCTAAAGCAATAGGGATTAGCAAGTTCTTCCAGCTGTTTGGCTTTAGTCATGATGATATTATATACACAGTTACCCCCCTTTATCACAGTGCTGCTGGCGGCCTTGGACTTATGAGTACTTTAGATCAAGGTGGGTCTCAGAATATCTTTGTCATTAATATACAAAATCTGCAGCAGATGACATCAAAAACATCCAGCCGAAAATATGGAAAATCTGAACAAAGTAAATTATCAATATTGAATAGAGTTGAAAGCATTGCTTCAATGTAAGAAATTGTTCATAATGTTTCTTCATATGTAAAGAGGGATATATGACTTAAATTGCTTTTTAAACCTTTAATATCACTTTTGGATAAGAATCGTTTCCCTTATAAAGCCATTTTGATACCTCTGCAGCAAATGACCTACAGACAAGTTTCTTCATCACAGGGTTTAAACCTGTTTGACATACACAGAGCTCTAGATAAGGGGCGTTTTGCATGTTCTAAAATCCTTATTTGACCCTCTAACCCTATGTTGTGGCTACTCAAAAGAATCGTCTCAGTGAGACGATTCTTTTGAGTACCCACAACATAGGGTTTGTTTTCATGATAAGAGAGAAATTGTGGGAAAAAGAGCTGAATACCCCTCCTTATCTGGATTTCTGCATACAGATGAATTTTTAGTCATCTGCAGCGGATGACTTTTGACAACATTCTGGCCAAAGAATATATTGCTCATAATAAATTGCTTTATTGTCACAAAGTTTTCTACTTGATCCAATAATGATACTTTCTTTTTAAGAGAATTTTTATATTTTTTCCAAGATATTTTCAAAGTTGTCTGCTGCAGATTTATTGTATGTGGGAAAGAGGGATTAATGGTTTAGTAAATCATTAATAACCCTTTCCCTCATACGACAATTCTGCAGCAGACGACATTTAACATATTTTGTCAATAAGTAGAACATCTCTATAATTCAATGGATAACCTATGACTAAAAGTGGAAAACATTGTGGCAAAAGGAGAAATTTCTCGTTTTGAGCAATTTCTTCTATTGTCAATATGTTTTCAAAAAGCTGTCTGCTGCAGAGGCGTCAGAAAGCGTCTATATGAGGGAAAGGGTAAAGAACCAGACTTTAAATTTGTATTTGTCTGAAGGGTTCTTACTCTTCCATGAAAACTAGAAAAGTTTTTGAATTCTGTACAAACATTTTCAAGGCATTTAAAAGTCCTTGAACTTTAAAAGAACAGGCAAACTGTAACTATAATGTAGAAGGGAAGTAAATAATGTAGACCATGATTAGACTGCATGAAAGTGTAATCTTAACTTAATCTATATTATTGGCAAATATTTTTTATAATAGTTCTTGTCCTTGATAATCTCAAAAATGTTCTTCATATATCCTTGAAAAAATCCTTGAATTTCATTTAGGAACTAAGTGGGAACTTCCGCCTGTATCCCTTCCAATTATGCAACAAATCTGCTGAAGACGACTGAAAATCTCTTTCACACTTACAACAAGACTGCAGCGGATGAATTCGAAAATGTTTGAATAAAAGTGTGATTTTTTGACAGTGATGATAAAATTGTGACAAAATGAGAAGTAGCTCATTATTAGCAATTTCGCCTTTTGTCACAGAAGTTTCAAAAGTTGCTACAGACATGTCAAAATGTGACTGCATGTGATAAAAAGGGCTCTTGTGTTTTACAGGAGCTACCATGGTATTGAGGAGGAAGTTTTCAGCCAAACATTTCTTTGGAGACATTAGACGACACAATGTTACAGTGATGCAATACATTGGAGAGCTCTGTAGATATCTACTCTCTGTCCCAGAGGTAAGGAGTGCTCTATGGACTCCCCTTTCCCATATATATGCAACAAACAGCCAACTTTGATTTATGTTTTTAAGTGTAATTAGTGAATCGAGTTAGAAATCATGTTGGCAAAAAGCTATTATTTGCATAGAATGGCAAACTACTCCTTTTGCCACACTGTTTACAAAGGTTGAATGCTATAAATGCAGAAAAAACCTACTAAAATTGTGGACAAATAAAGATGTTATTTTTTAACCTAGATGAAAACATTGTTTAAACCTGTTTGGAGACAGTGGCTCACATATGGCTCCAACCTCTTTATCCAAAGGACCTGGGTTAAAAGGCAGTGGCTCACAGTAGCTCCAACCTCTTTATCCAAGGGACCTGGGTTTGGAGAAAGTGGCTCACAGTAGCTCCAGCCTCTTTATCCAAGGGTCCTGTGTTTGGAGACAGTGGCTCACATATAGCTCCAACCTCTTTATCCAAGGGTCCTGGGTTTGGAGACAGTGGCTCACATATAGCTCCAACATCTCTATCCAAGGGTCCTGGGTTTGAAGAAAGTGGCTCACATATAGCTCCAACCTCTTTATCCAAATGGCCTGGGTTTGGAGACAGTGGCTCACATATAGCTCCATCCTCTTTATCCAAATGGCCTGGGTTTGGAGACAGTGGCTCACATATAGCACCAGCCTCTCTATCCAAGGGTCCTGGGTTTGGAGACAGTGGCGCACGTATAGCTCCAACCTCTTTATCCAAGGGTCCTGGGTTTGGAGACAGTGGCTCACATATAGCTCCAACCTCTTTATCCAACGGTCCTGTGTTTGGAGAAAGTGGC
Organism: Serripes groenlandicus; assembly: GCA_031761405.1. NCBI lineage: Eukaryota > Metazoa > Mollusca > Bivalvia > Cardiida > Cardiidae > Serripes > Serripes groenlandicus. Next base: position 84,822,661 of record JASEVX010000002.1, on the reverse strand, counting down.
TCACATATAGCTCCAACCTCTCTATCCAAGGGTCCTGGGTTTGGAGACAGTGGCTCACATATAGCTCCAACCTCTCTATCCAAGGGTCCTGGGTTTGAAGAAAGTGGCTCACATATAGCTTCAACCTCTTTATCCAAATGGCCTGGGTTTGGAGACAGTGGCTCACATATAGCTCCATCCTCTTTATCCAAATGGCCTGGGTTTGGAGACAGTGGCTCACATATAGCTCCAACCTCTCTATCCAAGGGTCCTGGGTTTGGAGACAGTGGCTCACATATAGCGCCAACCTCTTTATCCAAGGGTCCTGGGTTTGGAGACAGTGGCTCACATATAGCTCAAACCTCTTTATCCAACGGTCCTGGGTTTGAAGAAAGTGGCTCACATATAGCTCCAACCTCTCTATCCAAGGGTCCTGGGTTTGGAGACAGTGGCTCACATATAGCTCCAACCTCTTTATCCAAGGGTCCTGGGTTTGGAGACAGTGGCTCACATATAGCTCAAACCTCTTTATCCAACGGTCCTGGGTTTGAAGAAAGTGGCTCACATATAGCTCCAACCTCTCTATCCAAGGGTCCTGGGTTTGGAGACAGTGGCTCACATATAGCTCCAACCTCTCTATCCAAGGGTCCTGGGTTTTGAAGAAAGTGGCTCACATATAGCTCCAACCTCTTTATCCAAATGGCCTGGGTTTGGAGACAGTGGCTCACATATAGCTCCATCCTCTTTATCCAAATGGCCTGGGTTTGGAGACAGTGGCTCACATATAGCTCCAACCTCTCTATCCAAGGGTCCTGGGTTTGGAGACAGTGGCTCACATATAGCTCCAACCTCTTTATCCAAGGGTCCTGGGTTTGGAGACAGTGGCTCACATATAGCTCCAACCTCTTTATCCAACGGTCCTGGGTTTGAAGAAAGTGGCTCACATATAGCTCCAACCTCTCTATCCAAGGTTTTTGGGTTTGAAGAAAGAGGCTCACATATAGCTCCAACCTCTTTACCCAAATGCCCTGGGTTTGAAGAAAGTGGCTCACATATAGCTCCAACCTCTTTATCCAAATGGTCTGGGTTTGGAGACAGTGGCTCACATATAGCTCCATCCTCTTTATCCAAATGGCCTGGGTTTGGAGACAGTGGCTGACATATAGCTCCAACTTCCTATCCAAGGGTCCTGGGTTTGGAGACAGTGGCTCACATATAGCTCCAACCTCTTTATCCAAATGTCCTGGGTTTGGAGACAGTGGCTCACATATAGCTCCAACCTCTCTATCCAAGGGTCCTGGGTTTGGAGACAGTGGCTCACATATAGCTCCAACATCTCTATCCAAGGGACCTGGGTTTGGAGACAGTGGCTCACATATAGCTCAACCTCTCTATCCAAGGGTCCTGGGTTTGGAGACAGTGGCTCACATATAGCTCCAACCTCTTTATCCAAATGTCCTGTGTTTGGAGACAGTGGCTCACATATAGCTCAACCTCTTTATCCAAATGCCCTGGGTTTGGAGACAGTGGCTCACATATAGCTCCAACCTCTTTATCCAAATGTCCTGGGTTTGGAGACAGTGGCTCACATATAGCTCCAACCTCTCTATCCAAGGGTCCTGGGTTTGGAGACAGTGGCTCACATATAGCTCCAACCTCTCTATCCAAGGGTCCTGGGTTTGGATGGGTTTGGAGACAGTGGCTCACATATAGCTCAACCTCTATATCCAAGGGTCCTGGGTTTGGAGACAGTGGCTCACATATAGTTCCAACCTCTTTATCCAAGGGTCCTTGGTTTGGAGACAGTGGCTCACATATAGCTCCAACCTTTTTATCCAAGGGTCCTAGGTTTGAAGACAGTAGCTCACATATAGCTCCAACCTCTCTATCCAAGGGACCTGGGCTTGGAGACAGTGGCTCACATATAGCTCCAACCCCTTTATCCAAATGTCCTGGGTTTGGAGACAGTGGCTCACATATGGCTCCAACCTCTTTATCCAAATGTCCTGGGTTAGGAGACAGTGGCTCACATATAGCTCCAACCTCTTTATCCAAATATCCTGGGTTTGGAGACAGTGGCTCGCATATAGCTCCAACCTCTTTATCCAAATGTCCTAGGTTTGGAGACAGTGGCTCACATATAGCTCCAACCTCTTTATCCAAGGGTCCTGGGTTTGAAGAAAGTGGCTCACATATAACTCCAACCTCTTTATCCAAGGGTCCTGGGTTTGGAGAAAGTGGCTCACATATAGCTCCAACCTCTTTATCCAACGGTCCTGGGTTTGGAGAAAGTGGCTCACATATAGCTCCAACCTCTTTATCCAAGGGACCTGGGTTTGGAGACAGTGGCTCACATAAAGCTCCAACCTCTTTATCCAAATGTCCTGGGTTTGGAGACGGTGGCTCACATATAGCTCCAACCTCTTTATCCAAGGGACCCGGGTTTGGAGACAGTGGCTCACATATAGCTCCAACCTCTCTATCCAAGGGACCTGGGTTTGGAGACAGTGGCTCACATATAGCTCCAACCTCTCTATCCAAGGGACCTGGGTTTGGGGACATTGGCTCATATATAGCTCCAACCTCTTTATCCAAGGGTCCTGGGTATGCTGGGTATGGAGACAGTGGCTCACATATAGCTGCAACCTCTTTATCCAAATGTCCTGGGTTAGGAGACAGTGGTGCACATATAGCTCCAACCTCTCTATCCAAGGGACCCAGGTTTGGAGACAGTAGCTCACATATAGCTCCAACCTCTCTATCCAAGGGACCTGGGTTTGGAGACAGTGGCTCACATATAGCTCCAACCTCTCTATCCAAGGGACCTGGGTTTGGAGACAGTGGCTCACATATAGCTCCAACCTCTTTATCCAAATGTCCTGGGTTAGGAGACAGTGGCGCACATATAGCTCCAACCTCTCTATCCAAGGGACCCGGGTTTGGAGACAGTGGCTCACATATAGCTCCAACCTCTCTATCCAAGGGACCCGGGTTTGGAGACAGTAGCTCACATATAGCTCCAACCTCTTTATCCAAGGGACCTGGGTTTGGAGACATTGGCTCACATATAGCTCCAACCTCTTTATCCAAGGGACCTTGGTTAGGAGACATTGGCTCATATATAGCTCCAACCTCTTTATCCAAGGGACCTGGGTTAGGAGACATTGGCTCATATATAGCTCCAACCTCTTTATCCAAGGGACCTGGGTTTGGAGACAGTGGCTCACATATAGCTCCAACCTCTCTATCCAAGGGACCTGGGTTTGGAGACATTGGCTCACATATAGCTCCAACCTCTTTATCCAAGGAACCTGGGTTAGGAGACAGTGGCTCACATATAGCTCCAACCTCTTTATCCAAGGGACCTTGGTTTGGAGACAGTAGCTCACATATAGCTCCAACCTCTTTATCCAAGGGACCTGGGTTTGGAGAAAGTGGCTCACATATAGCTCCAACCTCTTTATCCAAGGGACCTGGGTTTGGAGAAAGTGGCTCACATATAGCTCCAACCTCTTTATCCAAGGGACCTGGGTTTGGAGACATTAGCTCACATATAGCTCCAACCTCTTTATCCAAGGGACCTGGGTTTGGAGAAAGTGGCTCACATATATCTCCAACCTCTTTATCCAAGGGACCTGGGTTAGGAGACATTGGCTCATATATAGCTCCAACCTCTTTATTCAAGGGTCCTGGGTATGCTGGGTATGGAGACAGTGGCTCACATATAGCTGCAATCTCTCTATCCATGGGACCTGAGTTTGAATCCTTGGAGAACATTAAGGACTTTCCAAAATCATTAGAGCAGGTACTGGTTAGATACCTGGGAAACAGGCAATCAATATATAATAGATAATTAAATAAATGGAAAATCTGTTTTTCTTTAATAATGCAATTGAATAGATCTGGCCATAAACTTTACTAACATTTAAAAACATTTTGATGTATCTGCAGCAGATAACTTTTGATAATATTATGGTGTATGGAGAAGTTTTTATTTCTTTTTTTTTTGCCAAAATTTGTCAAAAACTGGGCAGTGTTCAAGGAAAACAAACCATTTTGCATTTGCGATGAATGTTGTTTCAGATCAGCCTGCACTTCTGGTCTTTCTGATATGGGTATGCAAGCTGATTCAGATAAATGGTTTACTTCTGGATCATGTATCAAGTAAACACAGGCATATCTTTATCAACACTCATAGCAAATATACTCAGGTTGGTCCACCTGGAGCTCCAGTTAATCATTTCGCACATACGACAATTCTGCAGCAGACGACTTTCAAAACATATTGGCAAAAATGTGAAATATCTCAATAAATGAGAGCTTTATCATTTAATAGAGAGTTAAAGCATTGGGGCAAAAGGGGAAATTGCTCATCATGAACAATTTCTCCTTTTGCCACAATGTTTTCAAAAGTCGTCAGAATGCATCTGCATGTGGGAAAGTGTTTATGATTCATTTATTTTATGAGTTATCCATATTTTTGTCTAGATATTTTCAAAGTCGTCTGCTGTAGATCTGTTGTATGTCGTAAAGGATTAAGGTCAACTTTATAATATGATTCAAAAGTTTGTGCTTCTGTCAATTTTGCAAAATATGTGTCTCAGCCATAATTAATGAATTCAATTATTAAGGCCACAAGCCATAATACAACATATATATTTACAAGTATTAATATCCAGAGAGTGACAATACAAATGGCACTTATATAAATATGTCAATAGTTATGTGTTTGGAAAATTCTTCTAATAAGATTTTACTTAGTTCAAATGCCTTTTTAAGGTATGAAGAAGTTTTTATTTCATTCTGTCAGAAGTCAGTAGAGTGAAAATAATTCTGAATCATTGATTGATATCAAGCCACAGTAGGAGATTCTGAATCATTGGTTGATATCAAGCCACAGTAGGAGATTCTGAATCATTGGTTGATATCAAGCCACAGTAGGAGATTCTGAATCATTGGTTGATATCAAGCCACAGTAGATAATTCTGAATCCTTGATTGGTATCAAGCCACAGTAAATAATTCTGAATCATTGGTTGATATCAAGCCACAGTAGGAGATCTCTTCTTGTCTCATAACAGTTTCAAAAGTTGTATTCTGTATCTTTTTCAAATAAATGTGGGAGAAGTTAAAATGAATGAACCCTTTCCCTCATGTAGATGCTTTCTGATGCCTCTGAAGCTCATAACTTTTGAAATCATAGTAGCAAATGGAGAATTTGTTCATAATTTCCCCATTTGTCACAATGATTTCAACTCTATTCAATAATCATACTATCATTTATAGAGATTTTTATAAATTTTGGACTTGATAATTTCATACAGATGTATTGTATGTGGGAAAGGGTTGACCAATGACACGCCTTCCCTACACACAGCAATCTGTAGATGCATAAAAATGCATCGGTATCTGGGGAAGGGTTGAATGTTATTTAAATTATCTACTTTAATTGAGATATAGTTTTTCATTATTTTCAGATGAAATTCATTTGTAAGTTTTTTTTAAAAAACATCACACTTTAGTGTCACCAGCCTTTCAGGATGACACTGAGGCATCTCTGTTTCCTGTCTGTCCATCACATTTATATATACTTGGTAATATGCATTGGTTATTTTCTGACCGCAAAGTCATGTGGTCCTTCAAAGACTTTTCTTTCATTAACCCTTTCCGTCATATAGACGCTTTCTGATGCCTCTGCAGCAGAAAGCTTTATAAAAAACATAATGACAAAAGTAGAAATTGCTCAAAACGAGTAATTTCTCCTTTTGCCACAATGTGTTCCACATTTAAGTTTAGGTTATCCATTCAATTAAAGAGATTTTCTATTTTTTGATAAAATATGTTATATATATAAAGTCGTCTGCTGCAGAATTGTCATATGAGGGAAAGGGTTAATATCCAATCTACTGTATTACTAACCCTTTCCCTCATGTAGGCATTTTCAGACGAATTTTGAAATCATAGTGAATGAGCAATTTCTCCATTTGGCACAATGATTTCAGCTCTATCAAAAATCATAGTATCAATTATAGAGATTTTTTATATTTTGGACTTGATAATATCAACATTCTTTCCGACGATTGACAAAAGTCTCTATGACAAGCTTCATTTGTCCTTCACCAATGGGATAACAGTCTATGTGGAAAAGCAGCCAGTGGCTTGGAGAGTCTGTTGTGTGGGGTACTGGTGTGAGAAAACCAGAAAACATATGAGTCAGGCGAACTGGCCGCCGTGATATGACTGAAAAATTGTTGAAAACCCCAATCAATCATTCAATTCCTTTTCTCTAAATGATTTCTGCAGTGTTAATGTATACTTTCATCTACATAGGTGACCTTCTATTCAAGTTGAGCGGTTTTCAATTTGGGATTGTCTTACAATATCTTATTCGATGATTTATTAACCCTTTCCCCCTTACAGGAAATCTGCAGCAGACGACTTTGAAAACAGCAAGGAAACAATATGAAAAATCTTTGAAAGGTTATAGGACTGAAAAGAGTTGAAGACTTTGTGGCAAAAGGAAAAATTGCTCATGTTGAGCAATTTCTCCTTTTGTCACAAAGTTTTCAAAAGTTGTCTGCTGCAGAGGCATCAGAAAACGGTTGGAAAGGGTTAATTAATGGGTTACCTGATATGATATTTGTATGGTAATCTGCTTTGAAATCATATGTGGAAAAACATGTAACATTCGGATAATCTGAGGTATGATTATAAAAGATTTGAATTTTAGGGAGAAAGAAACTCTTCTCATTTGGAGCAATATCTCGTTTTTAGCTCGACTTTTGACGTCGTCGGCGGCGGCGTGGTCGTCCGGTTAAGATTTTTTGTTCAGCTCAGCTTTTTTTCTGTTTTCTATCAGTCGAGCGTCTGTGCCGTACGTGGTGCTCTTATTCTACTATTCTTTTAACCCTTTCACACATATAGATGCCTTTCGATGCATCTGCAGCAGATGACTTTTGAAAGCATTGTTACAACATGAGACTTTTAATGATTTTAGCCTAGATGTTTTTAAAGTCATCTGCTGCAGCTTTGTTGTACGTGGGAAAGGGTTAATAGTCCTCTGCTGGAGGGTCATCAGAAGTTACCTGTATCGGGTAAATGCTTGATTTAGTTTACTGTACACTGTAGAGTGTAGACTCATTGCAACACTGTACTTGGGAGCCATTTTCTTGCACAGCGCTATTAGTGGGGTTCAATTGATAACGCTGTTCCAAAAATCCGCAGAGTCATTACCCCATCCACCCACCTATAATGCATACACTAATTCAATTGCAAAGAGAGTTATTTTGGCTAAAACAAGCTTGCAAGATATATTTACCTGTTTCTTTGACATTTGATAGATATATCCGGGCTCGAATTTAAGCTTGCTAACAATATCAATTTTTTACCTGTCTATTGTTGTAATGTTGTAATATTGAAAAAAGCGTTAAGCAAACATGTGGATTAATGTGATTGCTCGGTAATGGAGATCTATTACTCAGATCGTATTTTGATAACGGAGGGCGTTATAGAGGGTTGCCAGTGTTATGTTATAAAGAGTTATGGACATTCAAATGTAAGGATATTTAGTGTATTGAAAAGTATACTAATATTCTGATGGAGTAATTACCAACCAAGCCAAAATGACATAAAGCAACCGTTGCACAACTTAGAAATCTTAAATTAACTTATTATTTTATGATTCTACAATGTTTTCCAATACATTTTGACGCATTTCCAGCAGTCAATTTTTAGAAAACCATTGTAGCAAAAGTATAATTTGCTCATAATGAACATTTTCTTATTTTGCCATATTTTTTCAGCACTAATTCCGATTTCCATTTAAGAGACTTGCCATATATATATATTTGATCAATGTGGGAAATGGGGGTTAAATGTCTTGATATTCACTCAAGAAATATTTTAAAGGCTAAAATGTTTGTTACAAAATCCCCTAGATCCAATTCATAGGTTACCTCTGGCCATAGGTAGTGGTCTGCGTACTGATATTATTAACAATTTGAGTCACGATATAAAATTCCTAGGATCATTGAATCCTTTTGGACCACCGAGGGAACTGCAGCGCTCATGAATCTTAAAAACAAATTTTGGGGCATGTGGTAGATTGTCACCTTTTCTTGTATGTTGAGGACCTAGTATTTAATTAGTATCCCCATGCAGTGTATTCAGATGCCTATTTAAGAAGGAATAAACGTATCTATGCCCCACAATATTCTTTTATTACTCAAATAACAATTTGATGTGTTTGCAGCAGAAGACTTTTAAAAACATTGTAGTAGAAAAGGAGAAATTGCATTATTTATTCCTAAATCTAATTTATGGGTATCCATATTTTGAGGCTTGGCTTTATGGCTGAAGATGTGAAGTATCACTATTACTTCACCTACATGTATCCGCTTATTCCTTTAACCCTGTCACACATACAGCAAATCTGCAGCAGACGACTTAGAAAACATAGTGACAAAAACCTGAAAAATCTCCATAAAAGATAGCTCAATTGTTAAATAAAGTTGAAAACATTGTGGCCAAAGGAGAAATTTCCCCTTTGGCCACATTAATGTTTTCAAAATTCGTCTGCTGCTATTGCGGTAAAATGCGTCTGCAGGTGGGAAAGGGTTAATAATCAGTAATTGTATGAGTCAAAACAATGCTAGATATGTACATATGTATATCCGAATATGCTAATACACATACATGTATGTTTTTTTCAGAGTCCGCTTGATGGTGTACACAAGCTCCAAGTGGCCGTCGGTAATGGCTTAAGGGCAGACATTTGGGAACAGTTTAAGAATCGATTCAAAATCCCAAATATTTGTGAATTTTTCGGTGCCACAGAAGGGACTATTGCCACCATGAATTTAAGCAATCGCACAGGGGCAGTCGGTCGCTTCTCACCCCTACTTGTATGTGATGTTTTTTCTAGACTATTAATGTAGCAATATCCCTTATCTTCTTCCTTAACCATTTCCCACTTACAACAAATCTGCAGCAGATGACTTTGAAATCCTCGAGGCAAAAATATGCAAAAGCTTTATAAATGACAGTATAATTATTGAATATAGTTCAAAACGTTGTGGCAAAGGAGAAATTGCTTATTATTCCTCCTTCGAAGAAGAGGGGGTATATAGGAGTCACTGTGTTGGGCTGTCGGTCGGAAGCCATATTTTGTCCAGCCCATTTCTTATAAACCACTGTTACCAAGAGGAGATGTGCATATCCTAAAGGTCTTACAATTGCATGTTATGGCCCATTTACTTATTAAGTCTGTCAGTCGGTCAGAAGCCATAATTTGTCCGGCCTATTTCTTACAAACCACTGGGTGGAATTCAATAAAATTTTACATGAAGCTTCTATACCAAGAGGAGATGTGCATATCGTGAAGTTCTTACAATTGCATGTTATTTTACAGAGTTATGGCCCTTTTACTTATTAAGTTATGGTGTAGGTCAAGGTGCTATTTTGGGGGTATTTATCATCTTCAGTGATAGTTCTAGTTTTGAACAATTTCTTCTTTTGACACAATGTTTTCATAAAGTCTTCTGCTGCAGAGGCATCAGAAAGTATCTATATGAGGGAAAGGGCCAACCCTTTAACGACTTTGAAAAAAGCCAGGCTTTTGCCAAACACAGAGGAACTAAATTTGATGCTAAAAACTAGTGTGCAATAACCGGTATTTTTTACACCAGACACAATTTGACGTATTTGCAGCAGACTACTTTTGAAAACATAGGGAGAAATTGCTCATAATAAACGCATATTTAGTAAATTTCTAACATTTTCTGTCACTGAAGTAATAATATGGCAAAATGTAAACCAATGCTTTTTGAGATGATGTTGTTTGAAAGTTGTCCTAACATTATATTTTAGAATTGTTTGCATTAATCCTTCCCAACCAACATGCAGACACATTTTGACCTTCATCTGAATCAGACAACTTTAAAAAACATTCTGGTAAATGGAGAAATTGTTCATAGTGAGCAATTTTTCCTTTTGCTACAATATTATTGACTTCTTTCAGTAATTATTATTTCATTTACAGAGATTTTCCATATTTTTGCCTAGATATTACTGAAGTTGTGTAATTCATATTTTCGTCTAAATGTAGGAAAGGGTTAAAAGTATCTTAGGCAACAAAATAACAACTTGTAGATGGTTGATTCACTGTTTTACTATTATTCAAAGTTGAAAACAGTGTGGAAAAAGGAGAAATTGCTCATTTTTAAGCAGATTATTATTTTAAGTTTTTAAAAGATGTCATCCACTTATGTAATCAGAAGCTGTCTGCTTCAAGGGAAGTATTTTTTTACACAAAGTTTACCAAGTTTTCAGTATATTCAGCAAATTATGCTTTCTCCTCAATGTTTGCAATAGTCATCTGCCACTTAACCCTTTCCCTCATATAGACGCTTTCAGACGCCTCTTCAGCAGACAGATTTTTGAAAACATAGTGACAAAAGAAGAAATTGCACAAAACGTGCAATTTCTCCTTTTGCCACAATGTTTTCCACTTTTTGTCATAGGTTATCCATTCAATTATGGAGAGTTTCTATCTTTTGACAAAATACGTTCAAAGTCGTCTGCTGCAGAAATGTCGTATGAGGGAAAGGGTTAATAAAGCATCAGCAGTTGTCTGTAGTAAGGAAAGCATAAACGCATATTCTTCGTGAAGTTAACCTTGTATTCAATGATATGCTATAGTACTGGGAATGTACCCAGGAAACATGTGATATAACTGAGATACTGTTGAAAGCATATTACAACACCATGATTACAAACAAACGAATTAGTGATACATTATATTTGTTACAGAACAAGTTGGATCCAACCCCTAAAGTACTTGCCAAATATGATGCAGAGACTGGGGACGTTTTCAGGGACATAAATGGGCTCTGTCAACAGGTTGGAGTGGGTATGTACATTCTGATGCTCTGGGTTATATCTGTTAACTCTGGAATACCGGAATTATGATTTTAACCTTTTTCCTCTTACAACAAATCTGCAGCAGACGTCTTTGTAAACAGCAAGTCAAAAACATGGAACATGTGTATTTTACATGAAGCTAACATTTCTGGAAAACATTGTGGCTAAAGGAGAAATTGTTTGTTTTAAGCAATTTCTCCTTTTGTGATAATGTTTTCCAAAAAATGTCTTCTTCAACTAGAATCAGCTAGAATTTGTATGGTGGAAAGGGTTAAACAGAGTTAGAAACATTATTGAAAATGGGGAAATTTAGGGAAATTTGAACTTTTACCATATACCACCTCATGACCTGCATCTGCAGTAGACCACTTTTGAAAACATTGTCGCAAAATGAGAAAGTTGCTCATGATGTGCAATTTCTCCTTTGGCCACAATTATTTCAACTTTATTCAACTACTTGACTCTGATTTATAGAGATTTTCCATAGTTTTACCTAGGTATTTCAAAGTCAATTGCTGTACATGGGAAAAGGTAAATGCTTCAACTTATTTTTTAGCTCACTTGAGCACAAAGTGCTGGGGTAAGCTAAGGTGATTGCTCACTGATTGGCGCCCTTATGTTCACAATTTTCTAAACTGTAAAAAGAATTTAGTTATATGCAGTACTGTGGTTGCTGCAGCATGAGAAGAGGCAAAAATGGACCAAACTTTAAAAATGTTCTTGTCTAAAAATACTGACCTGGTTTGAAAACAAATTGGCACAAATGTCCCTTGGGTGTCTCTCTACAGTTCTTTCAAATTATTCTGAAATGTCAAAAAAAATGGCTACAAAAAATTCTTCTTTTCTATAAGCACTGACCCAATTTGAAAACAATTTGGCAAAAATGTTCCTGTTCAAATTATTTTTATCCATTGTAAAACCTTAAAAATATTTTTGTCTGAAATGAAATTTAGTGAATATAGTCGTCTGCTTCTGATGCATCAAAATGCATTTGCAAGTGGGAAAGGGTTCAAGGGTTGTGGGGCAATTTTTAATTCAGGTGAGCCAGGACTGTTACTGGGAGGAGTACCGCCTAACTACGAGAACCTCCAGTTCTATAAAGGTGGAACAGAAGTCAATGAAAAGAAGGTAGTGAGAGACGTGGTGAAGAAAGGAGATGTGTTCTTCAACTTCGGTGACCTTTTGACCATGGATAAGGATTATTTTATTTACTTTACTGACAGGATTGGTGACACCTTTAGGTTTGTAGAAATCTTCAATTTATTTACCCTTTCCCTCTTAACCATTTCCCTCATATAGACGCTTTTTGACGCCTCGCAGCAGACAGCTTTTTGAAAACATGGTGACAAAAGAAGAAATTGCTCAAAACAAGCAATTTCTCCTTTTGTCACCATGTTTTCAACTCTATTCAATAAATTGAACTTTCATTTAAAGGGAGTTTCCAAACAATTTCGGGTATGCTTTCAAAGTTGTCTGCTGCAGAAGTGTTGTATGTGGAAAAGGGTTAAAGATGTATTTAGATGCATCATTTAAAATGATTTTGCATATTTTTCCGAGATGTTTTAGTCGTGTTTTAGTTGTATGTGGGAAAGGTTTGAATGTTTAACGCCCCTTTCCCACATACATAAAGAATATTTGTTTGTTTTGAGTGGATATGGAATATATCTCATCGAGAAGTGATACAATTAAATATTTTCACGAGCGCATAGCACGAGTTAAAATGTTAAAATTGTATCACTTCGAGTAGAAATATATTCCATATCCACTCAAAACAAACAAATTTAATTTTGTTTTTATGATAATTGATGATGAAATACTGGAACTATTTGGTGACTTCGTACCTGTTCACACACGGACGAATCTGTGTGAATGTATTTGTTTACTACACAATGTCAGACAATGACAATAAGTCCGATTTGTTTAATTTACGGAATACGGAATTATACATGGGTATAGATAAGATAAGGTTTTTATCACATGACAATGCTTGTATCCGATCTAATAATATACCCATTACATATTTCTTTATATATATAACATGTGTAGTATAACATGACCGGAAACTAGGAAAATGACGTCATACCTATATCACTCACAGTGTGGGTGATATGGATTATATCTCACTGATAGAACTCAGTATCTCATCTTTTAGCATTAAATAAATCATTATAGGTCACAATACACCAAATAAATTCCTTCTTTGTTTACATGTATATCAACCAGCTTCAACCCTTGTTTGTCACACTTTCTAAGCGTTTCCCAGGTAGAACACCATATATCATTGAAAAGAGATACTTCTTACCTTTAAAATAATCCATAGAAAATGTGAGGTCATGCATTATACAAGGAAGAACTCGCTCTGTGAAGATGGGGACCGTCCTTTTTACCACAATCCAGCTAGGCTGAAACTGGGTTTCCACATCCTTTACTTTCACTTTCACACAAGGTCAAAATACCTAAAATGATCAAATCAAACATTTCCAGTTCATCCTCTACATATTTACAAAGAATTTACGCCCATTGTCACATATCCAATGCAGTCTGGGCCAGATGTACAACCATTTCTAGGCAAACAAAGTTTTGTTGTGTCACCTGCGTAGCATCGTAGGCACTTAGGGATTCCTTTTTTTTTGTCCGGCATCTGTCCGTCCGTCCGTCCGTCTGTCTGTCTGTCTGTCTGTCGTCACACTTTTTCGTCACGTTTTCAAATAACTTTTTTTCTACGCAAAGGATTACATTGAAACTTCTGAAAAATGTCAAAACGAGCAATTTCTCCTTTTGCCACAATGTTTTCCACTTTGAGTCATAGGTTATCCATTCAATTATAGAGATTTTCTATGTTTTGACAAAATATGTTGAAAGTCATCTGCCTCAGAAATGTCTTATGAGGGATATGAGGGAAAGGGTTAGATGAAAACTGAACCTCAGGACTTTTAAAATAGATTGATAAAAAACAACTAACCTGTCATTGGTGATTTGAGTTTTTATTTAAATTTTGAACAGCTTAATTCAGAGGACTAGATAAGGGATAGTAAACTGGTATTTTCATAACAATATCTCTCTTACCACTCAACCTAAATTGTGGGTGTCAAATAATGGACTTTAGAATCCCTTAAAATGCCCCTTATTTAGAGCTCTGTCAATTCCTTCTTATGTTGTTCATATATATTTATAAGTTTCTGACAAAAGGAAATAATTTTAGAGCTCACAAAGCATTTTTAGCTTGACTATTCGAAGAATATAAGAGCTATACTATTCACCCTGGGATCGGCGTCAGCGCCCATGTTACACCTTGGTTAAGGTTTTGCATGCAAGTACTTAAATACTACATGTATTGCATTGAAACTTTCTACAACCCTACCAAACTATCACACCTATGTAGAGTATCAAGTTAGATAACTCTATCCTGCATTTTATGCAAGTTATGGCCCTTTTTTACTTAGAAATTCTGGTTAATGTTTTGTATGCAACTACATTAGAGTACATTATCTCTAACGTAACTTAAATAAACGGTGGAATAGTCGAGCGCGCTGTCCTCCGACAGCTCTTGTTATTTATGAAAATTCAATAAAAGTCTAGAGGTCTTTATAAGAAGGAGTGATTTCCTTTTCTAAAGCTCCTTTAACCCTTTCCCTCATATAGACGCTTTCTGACGCCTTTGAAGCAGACAGCTTTTTGAAAACATAGTGACAAAAGAAGAAATTGCTCAAAACAAGCAATTTCTCCTTTTGCCACTATGTTTTCCACTTTTAGTCATAGGTTAACCATTCAATTATAGAGATTTTCTATTTTTTGACAAAATATGTTCAAATTCGTCTGTTGCAGAAGTGTCATATGAGGGAAAGGGTTAACCCTTTTCCACATGCAGATTCACTTTGATGCATCTCCAGCAAATGACTTTTGAAACAAATTTGGCAAAATTATAATTTGCTCATAATAAACTATTCTCCTTTTGTCATAATGCTATCAAGTCTATTTAATATGTTTCCTTTTCATTAGTTTTTAGCTTGACTATTCAAAGAATATGGAGAGCTATAACAGTCACTTGACCGTCGGCGTCGGCGTTGCAACTTTGGTTAAAGTTTTGCATGCAAGGCTTTTTCTCACAAACCACAGATGCTATTGCTTTGAAACATCACACACTTGTTTGACCTTATCAAATGACATTGCAGGACAAGTCTCAAAACTTTATATCAGATTTTGACACAATTATGCCCCTTTTTGGACTTAGAAATTTTGTTAAAGTTTTGCATGCAAGGCTTTTTCTCACAAACCACAGATGCCATGGCTTTGAAACTTCACAAACTAAATGATCTTGCAGGACAACTCCCAAGACTCTATATCAGATTTTGACACAATTATGTGCCTTTTTGGACTTAAACATTTTGGTTATAGTCTTGCATGCAAGATACTATCATGGACATATCTCAGTAACCACAAATGAAATTGACTTGAAACTTCATTCTTGTCTCTAGGGGTGTCAGATAGTTAAGTTAGATAACTCTTGTAAGAATTCAGTACAATTAATGGCCCTTGTTTGACTTTGACAATTTGGGTAAAGTTTGACATGCAAGGTATACTATCATGCACATATCTCATTAACCACTGTTTACTATAGAATCAAATGGAAAAAATAGTTGAGCATGCTGTCTTATGGACAGCTCTTTTTACACAGTTTTTTCTGCTGCAGATCTGTTAAATATCTATTTTAGACAGTGTTTTATGTTCGCGTACATTTTTTCAGATGGAAAGGAGAGAATGTAGCCACTTACGAAGTCTCTAACGTTCTAACTCAGCTTGAATTTATACATGATGCAAATGTATATGGAGTGTTGGTTCCAGGTAACTATTTGTTCAAACATTTTTTCCCTTACAGACGACATTTAACCCTTTCCTTCATATAGATGCTTTCTGACGCCTCTGCAGCAGACGGCTTTTTGAAAACATAGTAACAAAAAAAGAAATTGCACAAAACATGCAATTTCTCCTTTTGTCACAATGTTTTCCACTTTTAGTCATAGGTTATCCATTCAATTATAGAGATTTACCATTATTTGACAAAATATGTTCAAAGTCGTCTGCTGCAGAATTGTCGTATGAGGGAAAGGGTTAAGCCTTTCCCACATACAACAAATATGCAACAGACCACTTTGAAACCAATTTGTACAAAATATGGAAACTCTTTAAATGAATGTATAATAATTAAATAGAATTGAAAACATTGTGGCAAAATAAAGAATTGCTTATTGTGAGCAATTTCTCCTTTCGCGTCAATGTTTTCAAAAGTCATCTGCTGCAGAGGCGTCAGAAAATGTAGTCACATCGGAGAGGATTAATGCTGTTTTTGAAAGCAGATGGTTTAAAATAAAGTTTTCAATACTGTTAGCCTTGGGGATGTGGAACTTGGTGTCCAAAGTTCGATCCCCAGGCAAGATGGACTGCCCTTTGGCAATGTACATTTCCTAGCCTACATGTAGTACTGGTTTGTTTAACATGGAATCATGAAAGAGTGAACTTTTGCCATGATATAACTGAAAAAGTGTTAATTTAAACATTGTAAATTCCCAATTAAACAATACTGTCAAGAAATTAGGCTTTCAGTTTTCTAAATGTTGCATTTTAAACCAGAACTATTCAAAGTAGATGACTCTTAAAATAAAATGATTAAGGTTAATGGTAAGCAATGCAAAGCATAATACCTAACATAACAATTTTAAATTATTCTTGATTGAAAACAACACATTTTAAGATAGATATTAGATCTTGACAAAGATTATTTTATGCCATAGGAAACAGTATGGGAAAAGTAAACCTGCATAGTATCTGCAATTACCTCCTTTTCCCACAATGGGGAAATCCGCTGTGGTCGAGTGGTTAGCGTCGGGGATTTCGAAACCGGGTGTCCCGGGTTCAATCCCCAGTCGCGGCACTACGGTCATGGTGGAGTGCCCTTGGGCAAGGCACATTTTCTAGCCTAGTACTAGTTTGTTTACCCAGGGATCATGAATAATTAAATTTAATTGCGCGCTAAATGACCTTAGCTGTCGATGCGCCATAAAACAATATACATTCATTCATTCATTCCCACAATGGGAGTCATATGCCACAAAAATAGCAACATGCTAAAGGGAAAAGCTATAATGTACTATCCTTTTCACACTTGATAATGATCTTGGATAATGTTTTATAGATATATAGCTATTACTGTAGATTTACTGTATTATTTAATGTATATAGTATTGTATGAAATGTACTTTTTACTCTGAGGTCTGAGCCAAGCCCTTGAATCAATGTGGGTTGTCAATCCAGAGGATGTGATTTCAAACCCCAGTTCGGCCAAGATTCTTTCTTGATCCTTGGGAAAAGTCAATGTGGAAAAGAAGCCATTTGCCTAGAAAGACCATTGAGTGGAGTACTGGTGTGATAAAGCCAGGAAGCATATGGGTTGGTGAATTGGTCACTGTGTTATGGCTGTAAAATTGTTGAAAACGGGATTAACCCTTGCCATCATATAGAAGTGTTCCGATGCCTCTGCAGCAGACGGCTTTTTGAAAACATAGTGACCAAAGAAGAAATTGCTCAAAACAAGCAATTTCTCATTTGCCACAATGTTTTCCACTTTTAGTCATAGGTTATCCAAATATGTTCAAAGTCGTCTGCTGCAGAAGCCTAAATCAATCAATCAGTTCAATCTGAAAGCTGCCATATTTTCCCTTATTTTGGCCAAATTCTGGTAGATAATGACTCAAGAATTAAAGCAACAATCTTGTAATTCAGGTGAAGTAAAAGACTTTTAGAATAGTATTGCCAAAGGAGGAATTGAACATTATGACCAATTTCTCCTTTTGCCACAATCCTTTTAAATCATTTAATTATCATTCTGGCTGTATGTTTTTAAGGTTGTTTGCTGCAGATTTATTGTATTATGTAGGAAAGGAACAAACAAAACTAAACTATTTCTTTTCCTACAGGCTCTGAGGGAAGAGCAGGAATGGCTGCAATTCATTTGAATGAGAACCGAGAATTGACCTCAGACATTTTGTCCAAGATATATACTCACTGTAAGGATATCTTACCTTCATACGCCAGACCTGTATTTCTACGATTCCCTAAGGAAGAAGCCGTAACTTCGACCTTGAAACAGCAGAAGACGACCTTGAGAAAGGAAGGGTTCGATCCTAATGTTGTAGAAGATCCATTGTTTTATTTAGATGAAGCAAACAACACCTTTTCGCCTTTGACACTAGAGACATTTCCTAAGTTTATAGCAAAGGCAAGATTGTAGAGTCTTACCGTATCATTGACAGAATTAGATTTCATTGCCTCTGCAGCAGACTATTTATTAACACTTCCCACATACAACAAATCTGTAGCATACGAATTTGAAAACATAGTGGCAAATACCTAAAAAAAATCTCCATAAAAGATAGCTTAATTGTAAAATAAAGTTGAAATCATTGTGGCCAAAGGAGAAATTGCTCATCATGAGCAATTTCACCTTTGGTCACAATGTTTTCAAAAGTCCTCTGCTGCTATTGCGTCAAATTGCGTCTGCAGTTGAGAAAGTGTTAAAAGACTGTTGGAAGAAGTGCAATTTTTTAACCCTGTCCCAAATGCGACAAATCTGCAGCAGACAGCTTTGAATCTCTTTAACCCTTTCCCTCATATATACGCTTTTTGACGCCTCTGCAGCAGACGGCTTTTTGAAAACATAGTGACAAAAGAAGAAATTGCACAAAACATGCAATTTCTCCTTTTGCCACAATGTTTTCCACTTTTTGTCATAGGTTATCCAGTTAATAATTGAGATTTTCTATTTTTTGACAAAATACGTTTAAAGTCGTCTGCTGCAGAATTGTTGTATGAGGGAAAGGGTTAAGTCAAAGTATGATTATTGGATAGAGTTAAAAATCAATGTGGCAAACCAAGAATTGCTCATTTTTAGTGACTTCTGTTTTCCCCACAGTAATTTAGAAAATGTTTGCTTTTATATGTGTCAAAATGCTTCTACTTTTAAGATGGGGTTAAAAATGAGTACTTTATCCCATTTATAAAATGTTGGAAGAAGCTAAGATCATATCTGGTTATTGGTAAAGATTTAAAGCCAATACAATGTTATATTTAGATGAATGATTGATTTGATTAGGGTTGAACCCTGTATACAACAATTTTTCAGTCATGTCATGGTGGCCAGTTTACCAACTCATGTGTTTCCTGGCTTTCTGACACCAGTACTCAACACAACATTCTTTCCAAGCAACTGGCTGCTTTTTCCTCATAAACTGTTAGCCCATTGATGGAAAACAAATGACGCTTGTCACAGCGACTTTTGTCAAACGTCGGAAAGAATGTTGGCCGAGCTAGAGATCAAACTCACAAACCCTTGATTGACAGCTCGCGTCGCTATCAGCTGAGCTACGGTGGCTAGGCCTGTAGATGAATTACATTCCCTTTGGTCAGGGAGGTACTGAGTTATCACTGTCTCAACCTATGATGTATGTAGTCAACTATGGTTATAGTTCTGGTTAAAGTTATCTGTATTGTGAGCCTTGTAACATTTTTATTAAAGAATTTTAACTTGAACATTGTACACATGACTATTGGTGCCTTGGCATAATATTTGTTTTGACATATTGAGAGAAAAAGGAGAAATTGCTCTAAACAAGCATATGCCCTTTTCCTGTTAACCCTTTCCCTCATATAGACGCTTTCTGACGCCTCTGCAGCAGATGGCTTTTTGAAAACATAGTGACAAAAGAAGAAATTGCTCAAAACGAGCAATTTCTCCTTTTGCCACAATATTTTCCACTTTTTGTCATAGGTTATCCATTCAATTATAGAGATTATCTATTTTTTGACAAAATATGTTCAAATTCGTCTGCTGCAAAATTGTTGTATGAGGAAAAGGTTTAAATCATCAAACCAAGAAAGAAATCAGGTCTTAGTCAGCCACCAAAGGGTGAGTCAATATGTGGTTGCTGAACCCAGGTGTCTGCTTAATACAAGTTGGATAAAGAATAATTGTTTTGGTTAATTTTTAAGTGGCTGCCTAAAACAAGTTGGCTGTTAAGCCGAGGTGACCGCTAACAAAAGTTTGACTGAACTTCCAATGTTCCAGACGTGATATTCTTTCATCTTTAAACAGTACTAAGTAGACAACTGTATCAATTCGAATAACAGGGAAAGGGCTTAAACATGATTGTGTAAACAGTCTTTTTTTCTTTTTGATCTTTTCTAACTACATGTATGCAGTGAATCAATAGTTCATATAAGACTGGTATTTATATCCTTTAGGTTGTGTAGTAATTAAGATTGAAGCCATTTTGTATTGTGACTTCAAAATATGAGCTGTTCCATGAGAAAACCATCTTTATGGACTCAGTGTAATGTATCGACCCAGATCAGCCGGGCCGACACATTCCGTCTCAGGAAGATAGATGTATAGAATAATGATTCCTGAAACAGAAAATCCACAGGAATCGAAAAGTGTCCGTTCTGTTTAGCCTGCGTTGCATGCTTAGGTTGATCCGGATCGATACTTTACGCAGAGTCCACAATGTTCGTTTTCTCGTTATTCTGTTCATATGTTTTATATTAGACTTGGTAAAGGCAGTGGATAAAAATGATATGCTTTGTATGGGTTGTATATGTGGTTGTGTGGCAAATGTATTTTACTGTTTAAACCTTTCCCCCATGAAGACGCATTTTGACGTCTTTGTAGCAGACAACTTTTGAAAACATTGTGGCAAACTCTTTTTAATTATCATACTTTCAATTACAGAGTTTTGTTAATAATTAAGCCTCGATGTTTCCAAAGTCGTCTGCTGTAGATTTGCCCCTACACACATACAACAAATCTGCAGAAGACGATTTAATTTTTTTAGCAATAATAAAGAAAATTTCTAATAATGAAATTATAATTATTGATTAAAGTTGAAAACATTGCAGCAAAAGGAGAAATGCTCATTATGATTTATATATACATTTTTCTCTGATGGATCCAAAATAGGTAATTTAGGAATTTCATATTAGGTTAACATTTAATTATTAATTGTATTATGGAAAGTATTAAAGATTTTTTTAACGTAAAGTATTTGATAGTGAGATCTATTATTTCTAAATTATTTTTTCAATCAGTATTTATGTGTCAAAATAAGTCATTCATTTTGTTTATTATGTTTTTCATGTTTAAAAATAATGTTAAAAAAAAGATAAAGAGTGATTATAATCTTTTTAATATAAGCTGATATATATATAGTTGACTTTTTGCTTTAACCCTTTCCCTCATATAAACGCTTTCGGATGCCCTGCATAGACGGCTTTTTGAAAACATAGTGACAATGAAAGAAATTGCACAAAACGTGCATTTTCTCCTTTTGCCACAATCTTTTCCACTTTTAGTCATAGGTTTATTCATTAAATTATGGAGATTTTCTATGTTTTGACAAAATACGTTCAAAGTCGTATGCTGCAGAATTGTCGTATGAGGGAAAGGGTTAACTTAGGCAAGTTGAGATTATTTACATGAGGGCCGAATAAATTACCAATATTAAGAAGACAACATGCTGTCATCAGCATTTATTTTTGTTTTATTTTATTTGTACTTTCAAACACTGTGACAACTTATTAGCCCTTTCGCAGATGCAGACATATTTTTTTTTTTTTCCTCAGATAATTTTTCAAAACATTTCCGGAGAGGTTGAAATTGCTCATGATAAGCAATTTCTCTTTTCCCCCACAACGTTTTGTACTCTATTGAACATTGTTCTTCCATTTATTGCGATTTTCCATAATTTCCTCAATTTGTTAAGTTATCTGATATCAGTTCTTTTTATGTGCAAAAGGGTTAAAACATTGAACAAAACTATAGACCTATTTTTTTTACATTACACAATTTGTCTCATATTCTCAGGTATACATGTACTGCAGGTATTGTGACTGAAAATAAACACTTACTGTAAAGAGCTTGTGTTCTATGATACTTTTCACATAAAATGTTTGTAATGTGGAAGTAAGAGTGAGTTAAAATGAAGGAAAGTATTTTTTGTCTATTTTTTTGTAATGTGTTTCATTACTTTTTTCTTACATTCCACATATGTCAGATGAATAGAATGTTTTTGCAAAGACAATCAGATTTTTTGTACCAAAGAATGTTAAAAGAAAGCAAAATCGGCAGTTTTTCTTTTAACTTTCATAACCAAATTTAGTTATATACATGTATGCTACAATTTTGTAAATATAAATGGAAAAGAAAGAGAGCAATTGAGTTATTCTCCTCTTTAGTTCTATACGGTGGAAAACTATGTGGTAAAAGGAGGCATTTCTCAATATAAGTTAGCTCTCCTTTTCTAACAATTAATTTCTTCCCACATATGCTACAGCAAATTTAGTGCAGATGATTTTCATTACAACGAGGCAAACATATGGAAATAAAAAAATAATACTTGAATAAAGTTGAAAACATAACGCCATAGGAGAAATATCCCATCTTGAGCTATTTCTCCTATTGCCACATTGTTTTCAAAATGTGTCTGCATATGGGAATAGGTTAAATGGCTGGGTTTTTTATAGAGATTTTAAAATGTGTTTTTATGTGAGGAATAGAATTAACCATTTAAGATGATTTACATGATAAAACATTATTTAACTCTTTCCAACATTCAGATCCTTTTGCAACAGACACGCAACAGACACGTTTTGAAAGCATTATGTGAAAGGGGAAATTGCTAATTCTGAGCAATTTCCTCTTTTCTTATGATGTCTCCATTTTTATCCGAAACCAAAAGTTACATTTATAGATATTATCCCTTTTTTTGTCTAGATGTCTTCAGAGTTGTAGTTGATTGCTCTAGATTTATTGCAAGTGGGAAATGGTTAATTGTGTCTGCTTGTTTAAAATGTTGTGAGAATGTGTGATAATCATTGCAAAGTTGATAGTGGATTATGGTTGTTTTTAATGTGATAAACATTGTTAGTGTAGAAATCAAAACTGAGCCAACATATCTCGAGGCATTGAACCCTACCATGGGGGAATTGGATTTCCAATATCAGTCATGCATATATATATTCTTAAAATTACATTTCGTTGGATAAAAAACACTAAATAAACTTCAATTTTTGTCTATGACTTAAAATAAATTAAAATAAACTGCTTTATATATTATTATATGTGTGAAAATAAAATTATATTTTAGTCAGAATTCTAACTTTAGTTCAATGTATGGTGTTAATTTAAGCTAGGTTAGGGACATAGATATCTATGTTTCTGGTAAGATGTACAATAAACATTTGATTAAAAATTATTTTTTTAATAATCTGATTATGGCCTCTTTGTTCTTTGGTTTGAAGGATTGAAGTGTTGTTTAATCTTTGCCTTTCCCTCATACAGACGACTTCGGATGCCTCTGAATCTGATGACTGTTAAAAACATTGTGACAAAAGAAGCATTTTCTCCTTTTGTCACAATGTTTTCTACTACATGACATGATGATATTTTCATTTTTAGATAATTTTAGATACTTTAAACTAAATGTTTTCAAAGTCGGCTGCTGCAGATTTGTTATATGTGGGAAAGAGTAAATAGGTACACTGTTTTAAGACTTTTGGAATTTGAATTGGATTCCAATTTAAGAAAAGACTATGTCACTGAAGGAACCAACATCCAGGGTTCAATCCCCAGTTGTGGCAGTCATGGTTGAGTGACTTTGAGCAAGTCACATTTCCTAGACTAGTACTGGTTTGTTTACCAAGGGATCATGTATAAGGGAACTGTCGTTGTGATATAACTGTAATAATGTTGAAAACGGCTTAAAACCCCAATCAAACTAACATATGTTGAACTTAAGTCTCTGCTTTGAAAACAATTGAAGAAAAATATTAAACTTTGAATTTGAGATTTATGCTGTTTGGCAGTTCTGAGAACATTGCAGGGAAGGGCAAAGTTGATGATTTTGTGGAAAAGGGTTAGAAGGTATTCTGCGATTCGATGTGGTTTGAACTGTTCATCTTGTTATACATTTTTGTAAAACCTCTGTGGTGTAATGGTAGCTCGTCCGCCATGTTCGGAACGTCACGGGTTCGATCCCAACAGGATCATACCGAAGACTTCCAAGATGATGGTAACTTACCCAGGAAACGCCATGATACAGATGAAACATTGTTGAAAGCAACGAAAGACACGATTCGAAAATGTAAAGGTGTAAATTGGACTGTAGCGTATAATAAGCGATCTTTCATACTGAAGACAAAAAGACAGGGTACCAGGGTCGAAGTTAATCTTTGGTAGAATTGTTGATAAAAAAAGCAGTGAGTAAATCAAGATATCATCGACATTTATTTCTCAATAACCCATCGATAAGCATTAAATAATTCACAAGCCTCGGTGCAGCCCGTTGGACAATTGCAAACTGTGTAGATATAAGCGACGTCTGATCAGAATCTACGCTGTTCGTCATTTAGTAAACTGACAATTCAAGAGTTTAGTACAAAGATAATATTAGAGCATTTAGTGGACCTATGATAAACCCTTTAACACATGCAGACACTTTTTTGCGTATTTGTAACGGACAACTTTTAACAAATTTGGACAAAGAAGAAAATGATCATAAATGGCAATTTCTACTTTTGCCACACTGTTTACAACACTATCCGAAAATAAGTATTTTCATTTATAGATATATTTATATTTGTCTACATGTTTTCAAAGTCGTCTGCTGCAGATTTCGTGAATGTTGGATAGGGTTTATCATCTGTTGCAGATGTGTCTTAATCATTTCATTTGCGCAACTAATGTAGAAAATGGTGAACGATATCATAACAAGCAACGTCTCATTTCCCCACAAATTCTAAAAAAGCATTGTTGGAATATGTAACCACATTCCATAGGAGTGCGTTTTGAAAAAGAATGTACGAACAACATTTAAATATAGATCTCAATTGTTGTTTTGACAGTTTTAGCTCTACCATGAGTCCTTTGAAGCACATTTATGTCGATCAAAGGCTTTCACATGGTCCTTCCCCATCCGCCTGCCCCGGGGCATGAGCATGCGCACATATGACTCGGACATTGTCCAGCTTTACAAGTTGTTTCGCACCAAGTGTCCATCTTCGCCTGACCTTTCCAAGAACCGGTAGCTTTGCACATCCTACCGGGACAGTTCGGCTTTGAACCTTGCTGTTTTTGTTTCTCGTTAAGGGAAAGTGTAATTTCTGATACAGCTCTGCTTGCTTTCGGATTCCACTCCCCGGATACTCCAAGTCCCTGCTGCATCTGTCTTAGGGCGTCATTGTAACCCTGCATATATGAGCTGTCACCACCACTTCCACCAGAAGCCGCACCTTGATTTGACTCATTTTCCGGGCCCTCTCCTGGCTCATTTCCGTTATAATCCGATGGATCATGACCTTCGGGGGTTGACGTGACGTAATTAGCTCTTTGATGATGTCGCGGCGCCTCTGTGGTCCATTCCATATTTCCCCGGTAGAAGTTCGGCATTGTTCCAAACATTGATGAAAGCGCGGCAGATTGGTGTTGCTCTGCTTGTGGCAATGGGACAGGTTGATATTGTTGTTGTTGTTGTTGTTGTTGTTGATGTTGTTGTTGTTGCTGTTGTTGCAATGGTGGTCCCCATGGCGACGGATTATCCAACATGTATCCATTTTGTCCAAAAGCCCCCCCTGCCATTAATTTTTGAAACAATATATTGGGATCCATGTTCCAAGGGGATTGTGTCGTGGTTTGGGGTTTTGGTGGGGTATGTACAGGTGGACTATAAGCATGGACTGCAGGGGCCACTGACTTTGTACCGTAACTCTGAGAATAACCAGCGGAATTCGAATTACTGCTCACAACATTATATGCAGGTCCATGTTTCGGTACGCTCGGGGCAGCCTTTGCGGCGCTCCCTGTAGTTCCCTTTAGTTGTGGTAGAGGTTTCACGGCTTTATTGCCAATGGCTATATCGGCACAGTTGATAAAATGTTCCTGGTTTCCACAGCCCAAACATTCGCCTCCAAATCCATCTGGACCCATACTTTGACCTGTGTATATAGAACATATGGATATAATTAGGCATCGAGGTCATCCAAAAAATACATTCGTGATTATGAGACCAAGAAAGCAGAGGAGATTCCAGTCGAGGACATTTTAGCCATTAGAAAACCTTTTTGAAATCAATGCTCGTATTCTAAAGTATTCTAATCGGAGTCGTCATTCTATGTAAGTTTCCTAGTGGCGCGTCACTATGATGAATCACGGTCCTTGGGAAACCCGTTTAAGCCGTCCCGCGAGAAGACAAACATTATGGACTCTGCATAAAGTATCGAACCGGATCAGCATAAGCATGCCGCGCAGGCTTACCCGGAAAGACAATTTTCGCCTAATGCGGATTTTCTGTTTCCGGAATCATTACTCTATACCTCTATTCCCATGAGACGGAATGTGTCGGCCCGGATCAGTCTGCGCAGGCTGATATGGGTCGATACATTACGCAGATGCCATACGGTTGGTTTTCTCGCGGGACGGCTCATTTGTAATATAACTCGGCAATATTATTATAATTATTATGATTAGACGACATACAGATATTTTCATCTGATGATCATGCAACTTTATCACAGCGTTGCAGACAGTGGTATACAGCACTATTGGCTTGTAACTACGTGTATATGCAATGACATATTTCATTGGATCATGTTCACTCAAATTACACGGAATCGTGCAAAACATAAATACTATTTCCGGTGCTGCGTTCAATAGGCAATAACTTTTACACCGTCAAATGTGAAAACTCATTCCGTTTTGACTAAACGAAGTCAGTTTTCATGGAAAAGTTCTGTGTGTTATCACGAAACGAAGTAGGTTGCAAAACCTTAATTCTATTTCTGGTGCTTCGTTCAATAGACAATAAACTTTACACCGTTAAATGTGAAAACTCATTCCGTTTTGACTAAACGAAGTCATGGAAAAGCACTGTTTGATATCACGAAACATGTTTGGGTTCCTATGTTTATTGAAGGCAGGATTATTTATTGAACGATACATTTACGAATCCACGTAAATCTGCATCAGATGACTTTGAAAACTTCTAGGCAAATTAAACGAAAAATCTCTCGAAATTAAACCTTAAATATTGAGAAGAGTTAAAAACACTGTGGCAAATGGAGAAATTGCTCATCATGAGCAATTTCTTTTTTTGCCACAATGTTTCCAAAAGAAATATTTTGTAAAAGCGTCAGAAAGGGTCTTGATGTGGGAAGGGGTTTACAATTGATAGATATAGCATCTAATACAGACGCATGTTGAGGCATCTGCAGAAGAACAATGTGGCGAAAGTAGATATTGCTCATGGTCAGCAAGTTTCTCCCTTTGTTGCAATATTTTAAATCATATTTAAAAAAAAAAGTATTGTTCAGAGGAAAGTATCCATAAGTTTGCCTCCATTCAATGTGATATGCGATAGCCTTTTTAAATGTGGGAAAGTTTAACCACAATTAAGTAGTGTTCCGTTATCCAAATCATGTATTGTGTCACATCTTAAACATATTTCTTTACAAACACACTTTGTTAGTAGTTCATTTACATTAATGTGTACTCCTTTAATAGAAAGTCCTGTAACAAAAGCTTAATCTTTTACAGATTACTGTTATAATTTCCAACCCCAGCCTGAATCCACCCACGCTACGTTAACGATATGCATTTTGTAAATAACTATACAACGGATTAGTCGTAACAATTTTTTTGAAAATATCCAACAACAAATCGCAAAGGCCTACTTCCAAGAATTCAAAGAAATTGAAAGGATATAAAATGTCAGCGAAGACATATATTTTGTTAGGTGAATTATGACATAATAAAACGATCATACAGACGTTTAATTGTAAATTTATTACTTTAAAACACGGTCCTATGTTATTGCAATACGTTTTGACTATATAGGTGATTGATGCCTGGTTTTAACCTTTTCCCACATACACATGATACAACCAATCTGTAGAAGACGACTTTTAAAACACATAGACAAAATAATTTAAACATTGTATAGTTGAACCGAGTTGAAAACACTATGTCAAAAAGAGAAATTGCTCTATATGATTACATTTCTCCTTCTGCAATATTATTTTCAAGATGCGTCAAAATATGTTTGCATATGGGAAAGGGTAAAGGTATTATTTAAGGTATTGCATTCGGTCTCAGCTTAAACAAGCGTCTTTCAAGTTTACATGTATAATACCATTTTATTAACTGAATATTAAAGATACGAAACGGTTTGCTCCTTTTAATGACGGTTATGGCCAACAACAACATATTCATATGAATATTGGCAAAATCTGACGATTTACCATTACCAATTTGTTGCTAATATTCTTGAATTACAAATGTTCAAATTTGATTTTATTTATCTATAGATACATCTTTTAAAAGTTTCTACCATGATAACAGCAGTTTACAATTGAGCCGAATTACGAGAAAACCAACATTGTGGACTCTGCGTAAAGTATCGACCCCCCTGATCAGCCTAAGCATGCCTGCGCAGGCCATCTGGTTCGATACGTTACGCAAAGTCCATAATATTGATTTTCTCACGGAACGGCTCAATTTACTATGCCACTCACCTGCCACCCATTTCCATTGTAACACACACTGTGAACACTCCAGCGTAGGCGGCAACATAACCAGCAGCTCGATGTATATACCAGCGCCGAGTTCTGTGATGAAATACCGGGTACCATGACCGACAATATTGAGAAGGTTACTGTCCAGACAACTCTTCGTAGCCCTGACCATTGGGTTATTGACAGGACACAGTCGAAACTCCATATAGCCCTTGTGATTACTCGTCAACTCGACCGTGATGTTGATAAACGATCCCGGTTGATACTGTCGGGCAATAACCCCGCGCGCAAATTTCCCACCAGCCTCGTTCTCACGTGGTCCTTGAAAAGGGTCACCACAAGCACCGCATCGACCACTTTGTCGCTCAAACTGGTTCTGAAAAGAAATGGAAAGGATATAGAGGATAATGTTTTGTCTCAGTGTAGGATTGACATATTGTCACTGAATGAGCACAACAAGTGATATTTCACGAGTGGATATGTAATGAGTGCAGCAAGCACTACTACATACATAGATATCACATCTAAACTAAAAATTGAGCGGGAGCTATGCGAAAGCCAGCCGTAACATAATAAGTATAAGTATGGAAAAAGACTTGCATGCACATTCATGCTAAGGAATCAAAAAGATACTTCTTTTCAGAAGTTTCTTGAATTATTTCCATGACTAAATGGCGAACAGTGCATGGGGAAAGATTAGATGGCGCGGATGAGCCGGCTGATCTTGATCGACTCTGGTCGCAAATGCCTTACGATTGGTTTTCACAGAGCGCCATTCACTTATGGACAAAGACTTGCAAGCGCATTTATGCCAAGGAATCAAATACATACTTCTTTACAGAAGTTTCTTGATCTATTTCCATGACTAAATGGCGAACAGTGTAAGGCCAGATAAGATTGCGTGGATGCACTGGTTGATCTGGATCTACTCTCGTCGCTAATGCCTTACGGTTGCCATTCACTTGTTATGTTTATTTAGTGATTTCATTTATCATATAATTTACTGATTACTTATAGAGAGGGCCAGGATAAACAAAGTAACTTATCACCTGATTTAAAAGTGACTTTATCAGGCAATGACCAAACGGTTATTCCTCAATAATCAGCCGAAAAACATGTAATCAATTTCGTGTAATTCAATGATAAGCAGTGAAATACGATGTCATTTCAGTGAGATATAACATATAACTGTATAACTAACTCGTGTCGTCTTTCACATCATCACCGTTAGGTTTTTAGATATGTTTTCAAAAGTTTATAATTTAGGAAGTGTACATGTGTATTATTAAACACTTTAGTCCATTTAGTTTTTCCCTAACCGTAGTAACGCTTTGATGTAACGACAAACAAACGTACCATGATTACTCGTGTTGAAATACATACCAATTTATAATATAATTAAATTCCTTGAGCAAGAAAAATAATACCACCAGACAAGATGACCTTTTTTAAAAAATTCTTTACCAGGCTACACCTTTTTATTTTTGATATGTATTTGTCAAGAGACAACTCCAACTTTGTAATCAATCAAATATCTTCTATCCATCTGCTCATTGGAGTGATAAGATTGACACTTTTTTAAACGTTTTCCTCGTGACAAATAATGGTAAATTAGTTGCCATAGTTACCGAAGTCCATTCATATGATTTTAAGATGTATAAAACCTTGAAGGTATTTTATAAAATAATGCTTTTATATGTGTTTCATCATTTCCTTAACTGACTTATAAACTGTAGCAAATTTAAGGTTTTCAAGCCCCAAAATCAGCTTGTAGCTCAGGTAAAATTGTAACTATGGCAATAATTTGATTTTTTGTTCTCTTGCAAGTTTTATTATTTTGCATGAATTTGAATCGATTTAACCACAGAAGATAACAGTTTAGAATATGTATAAATCAACCCCTGTATGATTCTTAGATTGACTGCTACTAATAGAGAACACCAATCTGTTTTAGAAAAGTGTTGAGGCAGAATAGAAAAAACACTACCATACAATTCACGTGTATTAACGTTAAATTGGCACTTTTATGCTTGAAACTATTTATAAATCGTAATTATGAACAACATATTGGTAGTTAATCAATTTTCGATTACACAGGCGTCTAAACACTTTCCAACATGCAACAAGTCTGCAGCAGATTTTATAAAAACATATTGGCTAACTTATGGAAATACACTTTAAATATAAGTGTAAGTATCAAATAAAGTTGTTTATAGTGTGCCAAACGGAGGCTCAATGTGGCTCATTATGAGGACGCGTTTCTTGTGTTTATGTTCGATTCTAATCACATTCTACTTCTTTGCCTATATAGACACGGGTTTAATAGACAAAACAAACGGCATTCCGGCAGCACAATTTATCTGTCATGTGACTTGTAGGTCTGTCAGCACGTATTGCTTAAGTCTAGTTCCCGACTGCCTATGATAGTCCTTTACATAGTAAAAAGGGGAAGGAACTCCAGACTAATGTAAACTGACATTGTTACGAGTTAAGCATGCGCCAGTTCAATGTGCAGTGATAATATATCGTGTCCATACAACATTAACAACACATCAGGGGCCATACGTAAGTTAACAGTGACATGCATAGCTAGAAGTGTTCTAATCTAACAGTGACATGAACAGCTAGAAGTGTTCTAATCTAACAGTGACATGAACAGCTAGAAGTGTTTTAATCATGTATATCTAGAAGTGTTCTAATCTAACAGTGACATGAACAGCTAGAAGTGTTCTAATCTAACAGTGACATGAACAGCTAGAAGTGTTCTAATCTAATAGTGACATGTATAGCTAGAAGTGTTCTAATCTAACAATGACATGTATAGCTAGAAGTGTTCTAATCTAACAGTGACATGTATAGCTAGAAGTATTATAATATAACAGTGACATGAACAGCTAGAAGTGTTCTTATATAACAGTGACATGTATAATTAGAAGTGTTCTAATCTAACAGTGACATGAACCGCTATAAGTGTTTTAATCTAAAAGACATGAACAGCTAGAAGTGTTCTAATCTAACAGTGACATGAACAGCTAGAAGTGTTCTAATCTAACAATGACATGTATAGCTAGAAGTGTTCTAATCTAACAGTGACATGTATAGCTAGAAGTATTATAATCTAACAGTGACATGAACAGCTAGACGTGTTATTATATAACAGTGACATGTATAAGTAGAAGTGTTCTAATCTAACAGTGACATGAACCGCTAGAAGTGTTCTAATCTAAAATGACATGAACAGCTAGAAGTGTTCTAATCTAACAGTGACATGAACAGCTAGAAGTGTTCTAATCTAACAGTGACATGAACAGCTAGAAGTGTTCTAATCTAACAGTGACATGAACAGCTAGCAGTGTTCTTATCAACCATTTACCATCTGAAGCAGACGACATGTGAAAACAATGTAGCTAAAGGAAAAATTGCTCAGAATGAGGATTTTTTACCTCATTAACTCCATTGTTTTAAAGACTTAAAATTTCATTTAAAGAGATTTTCCATTGTCAAATTTTCCAAATCGTTTCATACATTGTTGTATGTGGGAAAGGGAAACGAGATTTCTGCCGTCGACGATACGCACTGAATGGTAACTCTTTGTGGTAATAAAACTCAATACTGCCGACTACATCATCCATTTCAACACTTTTATCCTTCCCCGCATACAGACGCTCCTTTATTTGTCCAAGGAAATGTTTTCGCAGGGAAAATATCAATAGGAAAACGTGCAATTGCATCAACTAATTGCATGTCTATAGAGCGGCGTTGGAACATTCGATTAAACCGTCAATTAAACTATTGATTTATCGTGCAATCATTCTCATGAGACACGTAAAACAAATTTATTTTGTGCGAATTGTTTGGTCTTTTACGCTGCTTTCAACACTATTTCAGTTATATCATTGCGTTACGTGGGTAAGTTACCAGTATTACTGGTTCATTTATCTCGACAACAACCGGTCAGTGGTAATGCTGATCCCACAACCTGTGCATCAAGGAGGGCAGACATTACTACCATTTATAAAGTCTTTGGTATGACCCGACCGGGGATCGAACCCGCGACCTCGCGTACGGAGGCGGACGCTTTACCTCTACATCACTGAGTCGATCACAGTTTGTGTGAAAAGAGTTTGGTAAGAAATTGGGCAATAAGGAAAATAACCAACAACATCAATAACAAAATAAAGAATAAAAATAAATCAAAAATAATTAACTAACCACAACAACAAAGAAAATTGCTCTGTCCTCCGGAGAAACATTGGAGCCGTCCCGCGAGAAAACCAACATTGTGTAAAGTATTTGACCCGGATCAGCCTAAGCATGCCGCGCAGGCTAACCCGGACAGACACTTTTCGCTTCCTGTTGATTTTCTGTTTCAGTAATCATTACTCTATACCTCTATCGCTCTGAGACGGAATGTGTCGGCCCGGATTAGCCTGCGCGGACTGCGCAGGCTGATCTGGATCGATACATTACGCAGAAGCCATAATGTAGGTTTTCTCGCGGGTCGGCTCAATTTTACAACTCCATTACTATACAAGCGAACTTGATGCACCAAACTACACGTATGTTTATGACATTTTATCATTTACTGGGCAAAGTTCTAGGATTTTCTTTTTCAAACGCTTGATTAAAAAGACACTCGAACACCTGCGTTTAAATACAATTTGATGGCCAATTCGTTTGCTTATTCAACAAGAATTTGTGTTACCAGAATACCACAATTTCACATTACCACATAACCACATGGTAACCAAGTCATGGTGGAGTGACCTTCGGCGAGGCACATTTTCTAGCCTAGTACTGGTTTGTTTACCCAGGGATCATGAGTAAGTGAACAGTCGCCGTGATATAACTGAAATAATGTTGATAGCGGCTTAAAACCTAAATAAAACAAACGATTGGGTTGGGTTTTCTGGAAAACCGCTCAACAGTCGAAACGAACATCTAAACATGGGGTGAAGCAAAGCTCGTTTACCAGCCAGAACTAAGTATGTGTCTTCTTATCAATGATACATTTCAGGATAAAATACTATGATAATTTACAAGGAACTGGAGGCTTGTTTATAGGTAAACAGATCTAGCGTATTTCATCTGGATGCAAGTTCATATACCACAATTACAAAGTAATTATTCCTTTGCCACATTTATATACTTTTTGACGCCTTTACAGTAGATGATTTTTGAAAACATTTCGAAGAAAGGAGAAATTGCTCATGATGAGCAATTTCTCCCTTTTGACACACTGTTTTCATCTAAATCAAACTGAATATTTCATTCATAGAGATTTCCCATTTTGTATTGATGCTTTCAAAGTCGTTTGCTACATATTTGTTATATGGGAAAGGTTAACACATTAGGTTTCAAATTATTTCGAGGCCCCATTACTCTTACTTTCTTTATATACAATTATTGTTTTATATATTATCAATCTTTCTTCCATAAACACGTTGCTTATTATTTTTTTGAAAGGTGAAATGTCATGAAAGTTATAACTTTATCATATTCTAAAATATAAACAAGAAACCTACAAGCTTATGCAAATAATTTTGCATGATGTTTTACATTGCCGTTTCAACATTTTGTTCAGTTATTCCTCGACGGCGTTACCTGGGTAAGTTACCAGTACTACTGGTCCATTTATCAGGACACCAGCATGTCAGTCGTAATTGCTCACATCACAATACTGAATGTCAAGGAGAAAAACCCATTACTACCCTTTTTAAAGTATTTGGTATGACCCGGCCAGGATCAAACCCACGGCATATCCCGCCTCCGAGGCGAACGCTTTACCGCTACACCACCGAGGCTGTTTTTATGCCAATAAAATGCTGCTTTTGTCTATTATATTTAGCAGTGAATTCGTGCAATCTGTATGCATATACCTGATGGTTTACAAACACATGTATAGACTAGTCATTACGTAACAATATTAAACGTATAGACACACACACGCCGCGAATACTGGTTATGTTACTGGAAGCAGACACCTAGCGTGATTAATATAAGCTTGTTTCGTAATCGATGTTAAATAAGTAAGTTTAAATTAAACGTGTAGACTAAGACCAAAGGTTACACTGTATGAATATGTAGCCTGCTATTTCACATTAAACGACATTTTATAACGAACAGTGAAATTACATATCAGACTGCGAGACGACGCTCGCTGTTCGGAGTCTTCTCTGGTCGTTAGTTTGATAGTCACTTTCCCGTGGCGCGGCCTTTAACACGAATCCAGCAAGGACGTTGACAGTGATCGACTGTACGGAAATGCAAACAACATTTCACAATAGTATTTTTGAAGTTTCAAACAAATTTACTCTGGCCTCGTTTATTATTTGAGTGCAAACGTATAATTTGGCAGAACCATGAAGGGTCCTATTATTTGAGTGAATTATGGCGACAAGAGGGTGAATTCCTTCCTCTGTTATCCGACACACATTTAAATATTATCTTACACACTGTTTACACAATACAGAGTTGTAAATAAGACATATACATAGACATAGCGCATTACGGCTCGGGCCGCGGTCTTCTATGGATGCCAATACGTTCCATCCCGGCCCGTCACGTTCTGATAGGGTCCCTCACGTTTCTCACGCTCTGATCAAGGTCTAACACGTTTTTTCACGTTCTATCAAGGCTTTCTACGGATGAAATGTGGAAGCCGGACAGCTTTAGAGCACGTTTGTGCCCACGGTATGAAAAGAAAGCCTACCTAGCAATAGCAATCATTGTATCATGAGATTTCGACGAGACAACAATGAGATTTCGACGAGACATCATCATGAATGCCCAAGCTGAAGAAGATTTCGTGTTTACATGTTTGCTGGGTGCATACATCCAGTCGTTGCGTCAGCAAGAAGAAAGCAGTTGCAGAGAGGTAATGCCAGAGTGCAGCAATCAGGAAGAAGGCGAAGAAGGCTGACGAGAAGGCCAAGATCAATGGGGGTGCGCGAATGGTAATCGGAAAACAGAAGGCAGCAGCTTGGCCACTACTCAACCTTTCTCACCAGAGAACTCCACACCGAAGATGTCAACGCCTACCAGAGCTCTTCGACGAGATCCCGGAAAGAGTAACACCAGCCATCGAGAGACAAGACACGAAATTCCGCTCTGCCCTAACACCCGGACTGAAGCTGTCAGTGACTTTGAGACATCTGGCCACTGGTGACAATTACTCGTCACTCTCCTATGTGTTCCGGTGCAGTAAAGCAGCCATCTGCCATATGGTGCCAGAAGTGTGCAAGGCCATCGTGGAAGCCTACAAGGATGAAGTGTTCGCTCGGTCCACAGTCTGTCTTTCGCCGCCTTGTCTTTGTAACCAGCCACCCACTTGGAGTACAGCGTGGAATTCTGTTGGAGGAAGTCAATGACGAGCTCCTTCTCATCCTCCGATTGGTTGGTGATGACCCTAAGTTGGTGATGACCCTGGGGGCTGCCCTCATCCTATCAGGTGCGTCTTCTTCAGTCTCCTCAACCTCATGTTCAGGTTCCAGCTCAGGGACCGGGTCAGCAGCAGCACGCTTCTCTTCATCTGGCAGCGGTAAACGGCGAGGATCTTCCTACGTATATTGGATTATTCGATGAAAGAGCTTGGCGTTCTTTCTTTAAAGCTTGGTCTTCTCTCTTCGTAGTGTAGATGCAGTAATGTGTCGTCGATTGCTGACTCGAATGAAACTCCCCTGCCTGACCCGGCTTTTATGTACTACGCGCCGTGATTGAACGTGACAAAACTTGAAAGGACCGTGAGATGCCGGGGAATACACATGCTTTCCGTCCCACTACTGTCACGTTTTATTGCGTTCACCCCGTTTTACTACGGCCTACTAGGTTTTCCTCCGCACCGTGACTGCCGTGGAAAAACTTTTGACAGTTTAAAAATCTGGCACGGCATCCACGGCAATCACGGCTTGTCACGTTTGCCCATCCCGTCCCCCACATTGTATTACGTTCATCTCGTTTTGTCCAAGGTGGCCTGAAACGGGGCTGCCGTGGCCGCCGGGAACATATTGTAAACGTAGCATTAAACAGATGATATTGAAAGCATCTTCGAACATATATGCATAATATCTATCTATGCAAGTGTAATTATAGAATGCGTTAAATTGCGTCAAAAAGTAGGTAGCTGAATTAAAACCAATCGTCACCTTTTCACATTCATGCGCTTTTTGACGCATTTGCAGCAGACATACTTTGGCAGAAGAAGAATTTGTTCATTACGAAAAACGGGCAAATAATGATATTGTAATTTAGAGATTTCCCATATTGTTGTCTAAATGTTTGAAGTCATCTGCTGCAGAATTTATGTATGTGGGAAAGGGTGTGAGGTGGATCGACAATAACCGGGAAGCAATAGTTTCCCATATTTGCTCACCACAGCTCAAACATACAACTATATTGATTGCAATACGTCGATGGCCAATACGAATTATTTTGACATTGTTCAATCATATGATAGGACAAGTAGATTTGCGGAATGTTGCCTTGTCTATAGCTTATTAATAAACCTTTCCAACATACAGACGCTTTCTGGCGCCTCTGCAGCAGACGATTTTTGAAAACATTGTATCAAAAGGTGAAATTGCTCATGATGAGCAATTAAGTCTTTTGTCACAATGTTTTCAACCCTTTTCAACAAGTAACATATACTTTTTCAAAATATTGGCTAGATGTGTCCAATGCCGTCTGTTGCAAATGTGTTGTATATGGGAAAGGGTTAACGTAATGTTGTCCTATTTTCCCTGACTTCTGTCTGACCATGACGTAGACATATAACATAAGTAATAGGATATATCTGAATGAGAAATCAAAGTTTAGAGAGTATCGAGTAGACGACGTGAGTGGCAGATGTCAAATATAAAGACCCTCGAACACGGAATTAACATGATTGGGGACATCAAAAAACATATTAAAGATATCAGTTGTCTCTTTACAATAACCTGGGTGCTATATTTGTTATTTCTTGTCACGAAGTTACAATGAACTTGTTCCACATGTAGGCGGACAGTGACGACACTGGGGAGCCTGGACTGGTCTCACTCGTGTTCATCGTTCTCAATACAAAAATGTTAAAATATCATTGAAGCCGTCTATCATTTCCTATTGAATTGCCCAGCTTAATCTGATCTAAAAAATAGAAACATACAAGCGTAAAATACATAATTACCCAACAATGCAGAACGTTAACGTCCTCTTAACAAAGAGATAACGAGGAACTGTTAACCAATATTGAAATGTGTATACATTTTGTATATTTATGGAGAAGCGAACTAAAGTATTTACTCCCTATTCCAATTGCTTTATGTTTAAATTGGTTGTAACCGCCTCGGGCGGGAGGTCGTGGGTTCGATCCCCGGCCTGGTCATACCAAATACTTGCGCTCAGGGTTGCGGGGTTAGCATTACGACTGACTGGCTGGTGTCAGGATAACTGGACCAGTAGTACTGGTAACTTACCCAGGAAACGCCCCCGTGATATAACTGAAACATGGTTGAGTGTGACGTAAAACACCAAACAATATATCAATCATTGGTTGTACGCTTTCTTCGCCTTCTTCCTGATTACTGCACTCTGGCATGTAAAGCCTGGGGTTATATATCAAATAAATTATTTGAATTTGAAATAAATAAAAGAAGACACCCTATCACCCTATCACTCAACACAGTCCATGCATTTCTTTATAAAGTTAACCCTTTCGCTCATACAACAATTCTGCAGCAGACGACTTTAAACATATTTTTTTCAAAAAATAGTAAAATCTCTATAGTTGAATGGATAACCTATGTATAAAAGTGGAAAACATTGTGGCAAAAGGAGAAGTTGCTCAAAAAAATGTTTTCAAAAAGCCGTGTGCTGCAGAAGCGTCAGAAAGCGTATATATGAGGGAATAAGGGTTACCATGATATAACCACTTATAATGCCATGTGAAACGATAGTAACATCTTGAAAACATGAAGAAATTCTTTACTTCTTTGGTACGGAATTGAACAATATCTCTCTTTTTTTTCTGTGATGCTTTTACGCTCCCTAACAAGGCAGGTGCTACTTAACCCTGTACCACATACAACAAATCTGCAGCAGACGACTTTGGAAACATCTAAGCAAAAATGTGGAAACACTCTATTAATGAATACATTTATTGAAAAAAAGTTGAAAACATTGTCATAAAACGAGAAATTGCTCATCAATTATTTTGTCACAAACATTTCAAAAGTCGTCGAGGACTGTAGAAACGCCAGAAAACGTCTGTTTGTCGGAACGTGTTTAGTATATAGTGTAATCGTGTTGAAACGCGAATATTAACCCTTTTAAATATTTTAATTTAAGATCACTTTAATCAGGAGCGTAAAATTAACAACGTTTCTAGTTACATGAACAATTACGTAAATAATGTAATGTATGAGGTCATGTAAAGACAAGACAACCATGTGCACTAAACTCTCCTGACACCGGCAGAGGGGCGGATGGTTATTTCTTTTTTTCAGATCGAACCATGCGCGCGCACTATTTTAGAATTCTCTCATATGCCAGAGAACTTTTTTACGACATAATTTTTCCACATGTTTGCTGAGATGATTTCGAAGTCGTCTGCAGTATATTTGATAAAGCATCCATCTTCATGGGATTGGTGAGTTATATAAATTCCTTCACACATATGAACACTTTCGGAAGCCTCTGCAGCAGACGACTTTTCAAATTCCTTCACACATATGGACACTTTCGGAAGCCTCTGCAGCAGACGACTTTTCAAATTCCTT
The DNA here is from genome assembly GCA_031761405.1 of Serripes groenlandicus. Taxonomy (NCBI): domain Eukaryota; kingdom Metazoa; phylum Mollusca; class Bivalvia; order Cardiida; family Cardiidae; genus Serripes; species Serripes groenlandicus. Next base: position 84,783,396 of record JASEVX010000002.1, on the reverse strand, counting down.
CACACATATGGACACTTTCAGAAGCCTCTGCAGCAGACGACTTTTCAAATTCCTTCACGCATATGGACACTTTCAGAAGCCTCTGCAGCAGACGACTTTTCAAATTCCTTCACACATATGGACACTTTCAGAAGCCTCTGCAGCAGACGACTTTTCAAATTCCTTCACACATATGGACAGTTTCAGAAGCCTCTGCAGCAGACGACTTTTCAAATTCCTTCACGCATATGGACACTTTCAGAAGCCTCTGCAGCAGACGACTTTTCAAATTCCTTCACACATATGGACACTTTCAGCAGCCTCTGCAGCAGACGACTTTTCAAATTCCTTTACACATATGGACACTTTCAGAAGCCTCTGCAGCAGACGACTTTTCAAATTCCTTCACGCATATGGACACTTTCAGAAGCCTCTGCAGCAGACGACTTTTCAAATTCCTTCACACATATGGACACTTTCAGAAGCCTCTGCAGCAGGCGACCTTTAAAAACCTTTCGGCAATAGGAGAAATTGTTCAAAACGAGCAATTTCTCCTTTTGTCTGAATGTTTTCACATTTTTTGCCCTTGAATTTTCAATGTCGTGTGCTGCATATTTGTTGTATATGGGAAATGGACATACAGTATGCATATGTATGTGTTGATATTACCATACCGTCTGATAAAGAGTGATGCCTAACAGTGTGGGATGTGAGTTTTATCACTGTGAACCACAGATAATTAAATCATTTGAAAATCAATTACCAATGTCGCTCTTTAATTGAAAGCCTGTTGGAGGCGGCGTTTAAACCCCAACCAATACATCAATCAATCAAAACAATATGCAGTTCTCTTCGCTTAATATATTGATGACTTAAACGCACACGTGGTTATTTTAAATGTTATACCATTTACATTCAGAATAGAGAAATTCGTTGGCGAGTTTCCCGATTGTTAAATATTAAACAAATTTGCTACATAAACTTAAAGCAGAAATAAGCATAGCATGTTTCAAATTACTATCTCTTGGTTTAATCAAAGCGCCAATGGCACTGTAGTGGCGATCGTATGGAAAATCCTGCAAAGTAACAAGCAGTATATCGGTGTAGGGCTTGCGATGACTCTGGTGCGGGTAAATTTGAGAATGTATCAACCCTGCATCTTTTGACAGTAGAATAATGTTAGTTTGCCAGAATGTTGTCTTGGTGATTTTTTAGTTACGTTCTGAAATTGGTCATGATGTGTTCAAAATTAGGCCATTCCAAAGTTATGAAAAATCTAGTTGGTATTCGATAGACTACCGTTTTAGCTCATTAGAATGGCTATTTGTAAACTAAATTGTTCGGGTAATCACATGTTCATCACCATGTCGCTAGGCCATATTAAGATAAAATATTTTTTACACTTTAGAAATGACTAAATTATCAAGAAAAGAGAGAAAACAGTATCCATTAGTTTGGTGTTTGTTTCAATGATGTCCGATATTAAACAGGTCTGTTCAATTTAGTCCCTTCACATTGCATGATTGAGGGTTGTCAGAGACATATAAACACAGTGTATTATATGTCTCTGAGGTTGTTAAACTGCTTCGAATAATGTGAGTGCAAAAACAAACACAAAACATGCTCAAAAAGCACAATTTCACTATTTGCCAAACTGTTCAATTTATAAAAATATAGGCATATATTATAATGCTCGATCTCCAAACTAAATTAGGCTACACTTTCAGCATTGATTGCTAATTGACTCTAGAACGTGCAGACGTGTATACATAACGTGTGTACACACTGACATTGTGTGTCCTTTAAACCTTTGTAAACCAGTTTTATCATCTAGACGATTTCATATATTTAAACAACTACACAATAAAGCGTTTATAATATATGATGGAACTATAACGGATGTGAGTAAATTAGTTTTCAGTAAGGAAAGAAAATATCAACCCATTGTTCAAAACCGACTATGTAAATATTTTTCGTTGTTGTTGTTTTTGTTAGCATTGTGGCGATTGTCAAACCAATCGCCACAAAAACTAGAAACAATGTTTGGCGATATGTATTAGTCGGTATTAAAATAAAGAACAGGCCTGTATATTATCACCTATTGTGATAAAGGGAGAGATTGTTGCAAATTTATTATTAGTAGAAAAAGGTTAAACTTCATATTGTCTAACTTTTCTTCCCCATAAGACATACATTATGAACTGTTTCTTATTAGGAGATTGTTATAAATTAGTCACTTAAATGTCCTGTTTGCGTTTGAGTGAATGTATTAGTTTTTGAACACGTTTTGTTATTGTCTCACATGTTATTCAGAATACGTTTCAATTTTCCTCTTGCAAAATGATTTACTTGATAATGATAAAACTACCTTCATAAGTTCGCAATATGCAAATCATCGTGTGCAATACCTCATTTAAACAAGACATAACAGAGAAGATATCCGAAATACAAAAGAAAAACGAGACAGAGATGCGGTTATTGTCGAGTGTTCCGATTGTATGGAACCGAAGTTTGGTTGTATCATGCGTTACTTGGACAAATAAACGAGCACCTGCTCATGACGATATTAAGTTTAAACGGTTCAATGTGAGACGACTTTCCATGCGGTGTCGTCAGACACAATATGCTTTGGTCCGATTTTATTTAGATAGGAGGACAATAATACTAAACCTTTTTGATTTGAGGAGACACAAACCGGCTACTCCATTAGAGTTCATCAATTTCTTTTAAAGGACTGAATGTTTAGTAAAGTACTCTTACAAGAGGGTCATGATGGGCATGGATCGCTCACCTGAGTTTTGCTCACCGTATAGTCAATTACAGTAACCAATTTTGCAGTCAGGTAAGTTAATACAAGAGTTAACAAGATTTCCCTTCAATTTGGCCTAGTGACCTAGTTTTTTATCCGAAGTTTATCACTTGGTCTATATATCATCAACACAATCGTTCTGACAAACTTTCAACATTCTCAAGTTAAAATACGGCTTACAGAGTTTTAACAACATGTTCCTTTCATTGTGCCTTGTGACCTATATATAGCCTATACTAGTTTTTGACCTGACATCACAAATGTAAAGCTGCTCATACCAAACATGTAGTCTCTAGAGAGTTAACAAGATGTTCCTCAAATTTGGACAAGTGACCTAAATTTGAATCGGACATGACCTATATTTGAACCTACACTATAGACAATTTATCTGACAATGTTTTTCTATTTATACAGTAATCCAGGTATTTTCTGTGTTTTGCCTAGACAATTTCAAAATCGTCTGCTACAGATTTGTTTTATGTTGGAAAGGGATAAAAAGGTATTTAACAAAGTCAGGTAGAAGTCTGGAGAACTAATCGGTATATTGCAAGTGACAACTAACCGTTAACAGAACCCGTGTGAGTCAAGCGGAAATTAACGAGACAACATTCAGTTCTTAATAATATTCGACAGAATATCCATGTCTCATTAAACGCGATGCTTAGTTAGTGCATGTTCTGTGAGCCTTCTCTGTCCATATTGATTTAATATAGTACTAGATGTACTTTTGATGAATAACAAGTACACGTGCAGTGACACATGTTTTGTGCCAATTTACCACTAAATGATTCTAAATCGGATAGTTTGTGTAAGACCCTAAATCGTAGGACGCAGCTTGATTAAAACCGTTTTAAGAAACTGATAGGCAAATTACAAAATGTCATGAATTTGGTGTGCATGCGTGAGTGTTCGTACTTTAAAATAGCCTACTTATGCAATTGATGAATGGCGGATGCATCACTGTCATTTTATAGAGGAAGTGAATATAAATACTGCTTTAATTACGGCTTAGCTAATGGCATTTTTTTATTTATCATTTGAAACTTTTGATTAGACATTCATCACAATAATTATTCAAGACTTAAATGTTTTTGAGATTTGTTTTTGTACATTTCTTTTACTAATAGAAATATTCAACACGATAATAGTGCAGTTCGTGTAGGAAAGATGCATTTACTTCCTTAAACGTTTACATGCTATGCTATTTTAGAGTTGTCTACTGTTTAAGCGTCTGAGGAAAAACATAAAACATCTTGTAACCTTTAATACACAATTGGAAAAAGAACAGATATATTCTCGGTGTGGCTATGTAGTCTGTTTACGATTTCAAAATGTGCCGCTCTAAGCGAATGCCAAGGCCATGTGCGACCATTAGTGCAATATATTTGGTTCTGAATTGTTAACAAATTAGTCATTAACCATTTCCCATATGCAGCAACTCTGCAGAAGACGACTTTGAAAATGTCTACTAAAAAATATGGGAATTCTCTATAATTGTAGGTTAAATTAATGAAAAAAGTTGAAAACATTGTGGCAAAAGGAGAAATTGATCGTTTTGAGCAATTTCGTCTTTTGTCACAATGTTTTCAAAAGTCGTCTGCTGCAGATGCATCAAAATGCGTCTTCAATTGGAAAAAGGGTTAAAGGCATCTAGAAACGTCTGTGAAGCATTGAATCATAGCATAGATGCACATGCAGGTATTTTTGCCACAAATGTGATATTCTCTTATTTTAAGTATTCATTAAGTAGTTAGCTGTCATATAGAGTATCGTGTTTTAGCGGTGTTAATTGTGTTGTCAGCGTTTATCATGACGTTAACCCTTAACCTGATGCAGACGACTGTTTAAAACACGCAGGAGAAGGAGAAATTTCTGATATTTCCCCCTTTCTCACATTAGTTTCTACTTCGCATCGAACTTATTCGTTGCATTTGAAAATTTCTAGATGCAATAACATTTTATGACGTTTTTAAAGCAGATACAATGAGATGAAAATTACTTGTACATAACAGGAATAACATCCCCATTATGGGAAGGATGATCACAAATATAGCAAACGCTCACATATCAATATATGTACATGTAGGTTTCTGAGGCCTAAGGTTTCTGAGGCCTATGTTTTAAACGGATTCTTTCTGTTGAATTATGATCCTTTCAGTCTTTCGAAAGAAAATGAAAACATCAAAAGGAGGTACCGGTTTCGTTTCTTCTGGACATTCGTTTTTTTTTTCAGAATTAAATTTTTAAACTTATATTAATAAAGAGCATTTTGTTTGAAAGCTTTATTATTTCGGATAGTCAGATATCACGTAGGGTAGTAAGTAGTACATATCACCGAGTGATTCGGATACTTGAAAACAGCGTTTCAAATTTATAAGTTCATTATTTTACTGAAACAAGACCAATCTAAGGCCCGGTCACAACCCACCGTGCGTGTTTTTAGTCCGTACGTTTTTTGGGGAGGCCACGGCCGCCACGTTTTTCTGAAAACGTGGGGAGGGAGTGGCAAGAGCAGGGAGAGAGTACGTCAACGCACGTCACTCGCACGGTTGCGCAAGGTGTAAGACCGTGGCCCGCACGCAACGCCTGGCCGTGAGCGGTTGCGTGCATCGTACGTTGCACACATGGTAAGTGAGTTGTACGTGCTTACAACTTGCTTACAACGTACGATCTCCGTGCGATTGCCACGTTATCGTACGGAGGCCGTAATTACACGTGCTGCTCACGTACGGTGTCCTTACTCACTCCTCATGATCAGACTCTCTGCCGTCACCATCTGACTCTTCTTCGTTCCTCCTCGCCTCTTCCCTTTCCTCTCTGGCCATCTCATCTTCCGCGACCCGTTTCTGTTGGGCCTCTCTGGCCGTATCAGCTGCCTTTTGAGCTGCAGATGCAGCTGACCCCTTCTTCTGTGTCCTCTTATTAGTCATCTTGGGGAGGAAATGTTGGCACTCGTCCGTCGGCTCGGCTTTTATATATACTGCAGAAATAAGTGCGCACAACGTGCGTTGTAAGTGCGGAGCACGTGCTTACTCGGTACGGTCCACGTCAGTTCTGCGTGCTCATTGGACAGTAGAACTGGGGAAGTGCCGGGTAAGCACAGACCACGCACTTATCACGTGCGCAGCACGCACGTGCTAAGTGCGCTGTCCGTAGAGCAAGTGACCGTGGACAAAATTTAAAAGACTCACGGAGTCAGTGCGTTGTGCGCTCATTGGCTGTAGAAGACACGCGCGTCACCCGTACTGGGGTGAATCCGTAGCCCGACCGCATCCCGAACGCAGCGAAAGTTCCTCATGCACTAAAAGTGCTACGGCGTGTCTGCGTGCTCCCAAATCCCCAAATTTTAACCACGTTTTTGCAAGTAGACAGCACGCACTTGCAAGTACGGCGGGAGGGGAATTGTGCTAATTTTCACACTATTTTGAATATTCCCCCCCCCCCCCCCCCCCCCCCCAACATTTGTATAGAAGGGAGTTTTTCTTTTTTTTACATAGACAAAGAAGGAAAAATGCATCAATTTGCTCATAAAATCAAGTCCCCCCTCGAATTGGACACACTGCGTTGGTCATATGGTGATTGTTTTATATGTGTGTTCAATATCATTAGAAGATAATAGACCGATGTGTAGTCCGTTAACCCTACACATCAGTGCAGCATACAGAATTTCACAAATCAACATTTTTATGTAAACACAGATTGAGTTATCGGTCAATACAAAAGTTTATGCCTAATATCGATATTTAGTAATATGGTGAGAATGTTGTGTAAGCATTCAGAAATAGTCCGGAAAAAACAAAGTCAGAAATGTACATTCAAAGGAAACATTGCTCATTTTTCCGTTTGCCACAATAGTTTTCAACCATATTAATTTATTATACATTATTTGTGGAGAGTTTCTATATTTTATAGTTGTTGTCAACATCGTCCGCTGTAGTGTGTTGTATGTAGTAAAGTTGCGAGGATCTGTCTTATAAGCCATGATTTATACATAATATATTTGCCTACACCATTTATATGTTGACAGTCGCGACTCTATAAAATTAAGTTATTAGTTAATGTCCGACTTTATGTATTTATATTTAAACCTGCTCTAAATACCGAATGATTCATGATGCCAAATAGTAAATATTGCAATAACGTTTCCTGAAACCCTCACCCCTAAACGACACAGGGAGACATACAGGCAGAAAAGACCTATACATGTAACTAAAATGCAGCAATGAAATACGTCGTCAACGTACTTGCAAAATACGAAGTCGACTAAATGAGAAAATGTTTTGACCTCAAACTAAGAATTACATTCGATGCAATAAACTCGAAAAATAGCTAGACACATAGACGTCGTACAAACCCATACATCATTCTGGAAAATAGATTCATTTCCTTCTTGAAAGTCAACTTATCAAGTCTATTCTATTTAGGTAAACACAGGCATGAACAATTAATAACGTACTTTATGTTCGACTGTAACATCTACAATTGACACTGCAGTCTTCGCTCGTTTGATTTGATTTAAAATTAACCAACAACACCAATATTACATTGAAAATGCAATTTAATGAATAAATGACGGAAATACCAAAATGAAATGAAACATTCGGACTATAATAACGTTTACCTATTTTTGAGATGACAGACATTTTGAGTCCTAGGTCAAACAATTTTAACGATGTACAGTAAATATATCAGACACTGTACATACGTGAACGCTCGTGGGTTCGTGTACATAGCAATACTTCGTTATACGAACTTTTACGAAGACGTTGTACATACGTGAACGCTCATGGGTTCGCGAATAGCAATACTTCGTTATACGAACTTTCAAGAAGACACTGTACATACGTGAACGCTCGTGGGTTCGTGTACATAGCAATACTTCGTTATACGAACTTTTACGAAGACGTTGTACATACGTGAACGCTCATGGGTTCGCGAATAGCAATACTTCGTTATACGAACTTTCACGAAGACACTGTACATACGTGAACGCTCGTGGGTTCGTGTACATAGCAATACTTCGTTATACGAACCTTTACGAAGATACTGTACATACGTGAACGCTCATGGGTTCGCGAATAGCAATACTTCGTTAGACGATCTTTCACGAAGACACTGTACATACGTGAATGCTCGTGGGTTCGTGTACATAGCAATACTTCGTTATACGAACTTTTACGAAGATACTGTACATACGTGAACGCTCGTGGGTTCGTGTACATAGCAAGACTTCGTTAAACGAACTTTCACGAAGACACTGTACATACGTGAACGCTCGTTGGTTCGAGTACATAGCCATACTTCGTTATACGAACTTTCACGAAGACGTTGTACATACGTGAACGCTCATGGGTTCGTGTAGATAGCAAGATTTCGTTATACGAACTTTCACGAATACACTGTACATACGTGAACGCTCATGGGTTCGTGTACATAGCAAGTCTTCTTTATACGAACGTTCACGAAGACACGGTACATACTTGAACGCTCGTGGGTTCGTGTACATAGCAATACTTCGTTATACGAACTCTCACGAATACAGTGTACATACGTGAACGCTCATGGGTTCGCGAATAGCAATACTTCGTTATACAAACTTTCACGAATACACTGTACATACTTGAACGCTCATGGGTTCGTGTACATAGAGCAAGACTGCGTTATACGAATTTTCATGAATACACTGTACATTCTTGAACGCTCATGGGTTCGTGTACATAGCAAGACTTCGTTATACGAACTTTAACGAATACAGTGTACATACGTTAACGCTCGTAGGTTCGTGTACATAGCATTACTTCGTTAAACGAACTTTCACGAATACACTGTACATACTTGAACGCTCTTGGGTTCGTGTACATAGAGCAAGACTGCGTTATACGAACTTTCACGAATACACTGTACACACTTGAACGCTCGTGGGTTCGTGTACATAGAGCAAGACTGCGTTATACGAACTTTCACGAAGACATTGAGTCTATCACTTTTCCTGTTGATTGATTGATTGAGGTTAAACGCCATTTTCAACAATTATTTAGTCATATCAGGGCGGCCAGTTAACCTACTCATGTGTTTCCTTGATTTCTCAAACCCGTACTCCTCACACAGTTATTTGCAAACAACTGGCTGCTTTCTTTTCCACTTAGACTGTAAACGCATTAGTGGACGACGAATGGCGCTTGTCGCAGTGACTTTTGTCAAACGTCGGAAAGAATGTTAGCCGAAATGCGTCTCGAACCAACAACCCCTGGATTGACAGCCCGCGTCGCTAATGACTGACTCGTGACTCGGCTATCTATTTTCCATTGCAGTGTGTCGAATTATGTATGAGCTTGTACGATGTCAATTCTATTTATCAAGATAGGTATACAGCGACCTTCGATGTATGCTGTTCGCGTAATCCTCGGTGTTTTCTCCAGAGTTCTAATCAGGTAAACAGTGCAGTCGCCAGAGCTCTAGACAAGGGGCATTTCTCTTGACCTACAATCCTCAATTCACAATCAAACCCTATGTTGTTTGTACTCAGACGAATCTTCTCAGTTGAGGTATTAGAGAGATAGATATTGTCGGGGAGACAATCGAGTCACGCCCGAATACATGTTGTATATCTGAGCCGTCCCGCGAGAAAACCAATATTGTGGACTCTGCGTTAATTATCGACCCGGATCAGCCTAAGCATGCCGCACAGGCTTACTCGGATAGACACTTTTCGCTTCCTGTGGATTTTCTGTTTTAGGAATCATTACTCTATACCTGTATCCCCCTGGGACGGAATGTGTCGGCTCGGATCAATCTGCACGGACCGCGTAGGCTGATATAAGTTGATACATTACGCAGAGGCCATACTGTTGGTTTTCTCGCGGGACGGCTCAATTCTGTAGTTCTCTCTCTACCTATATTGCAACTTGTATAGAACATTACAATTGACCGATAGTGTCATTAGTGTCATGTTTAAGCGTCTGCCCTTGGGTGCAAGAGGTCGTGAATTCGAGCCCTTGTCGGGACATGCCAAAGTCTTAACAGGATACAATGGCTTTCCCTACTAGGAGCTCAGGACTGTTGAGCTTGTATTACGACTGACTCCGACTGCGGTCAGTATAAGTTGACCAGGATAACTGGTCACTTTCCCTCGAAACGGCTTACAACACTTTACAAACAGATGAACCGACTGTCAAAAAATACAAATAAAGTTAGTCATTACATACGTCTGAATTAAACCGATCCGAAAACTATAAATATAATTTGATGAAAGATCAAACAAATCAGTAGTCAATATCGGTATTGACCCCTATCAGCCGGTATTGATCGATTGGTCCTTAGCTACATGTACCATGGACAGAAGTCAATACTTGCTAAATTAAAAAACCCACACCAAACAATAAATCATTTTAGATGTGACTAAGACACCAATATACTAATTGTAAGTGCAAAAAATACCTGAAAACGTGTGAGTGTGGTTTAGTTGACCTGTTCGAATAGGGCTCTTGACCGTTGTCAACAGTCAACTCATAAAAACGCATTTATTGACTTTACACGAAATCAAGAAAGTAATATAATACCAAACAATGTAGACAAACGAAATAAAATTGAGAATAACTGGGTATTGCTCTTGATGAACACATTACCCATATCATTCGAGTCGTGGTACTGGCTTAGTCAGTAACGACGGGGGCTATCAATCAAGGAGTTGTGACAGTTGATTCTTTCCGATGATTGACAGAAGGAATTGTGACTAGCGTCATTCGTCTTCCACCAATTGTTTAAAACAGTATACGTATGATAAGTAGTATAAGTAGTTAGTTTATAACATATATTTCCTGACTTTGTCGTAGCTTTACTTTACACAACTTTCTTCCTAGGCAACTGACAACGTTAAGATAACCGTTTTTGTCGTTATGCAGACATAATTTCGGCCAAGCCTGGATTCGAACTCACAACTCTGCCAGCAGTCTTTCCGATAGCTACACTTAATAAGGCATGATAGTCTGATCAGAAACTTTAAACAATAGTAGTAATGGTTGTCTCTTCTTGGCGCTCACGATTGGGGTAAAGCATTACATCTGACTCACTGGTGTCCATGTAAATGGACCAGTAGTACTGATAACCTAGCCAGTAAACGCCGTGATATAATTGAACGCTTGTTGATAGCATAGTTAACAGCATTTAAACAAATTAACTGTTCGGAATATTTAACTTCTCTGTGAGTATTTTATAATCTGTACGGTATCTGTACAGTATCTTAATCCTTATCCTACTTCTAACATAATTCAATTATCATGCTATAAACGAATTAAAATAACACCTGATAAGCATGATTTAGGACAGGTACCAACAAGTTAGTTTCATGCTGGACACGACTTTTAACTATATGAGCTAAGAAAACCAACAGTATGGCCTCTGCGTAATGTATCGACACAGATCAGCCTGCGCAGTCAGCGCTTACTGATCCGGGCCGACATATACCGTCTCAGGGGAATAGAGATATAGACTAATGATTCCTGAAACAGAAAATTCACAGGAGGCGAAAGGTGTCTATCCAGGTAAGCCTGCGCGGCATGCTTAAGCTGAACCGGGTCTATACTTTACGCAGCGTTTGTTTTCTCGCGGGACGGCTCAAATATCAAAACAAAATGTCGAGTTGGGCAGCCAACAAACTCATCCGGCGCAGATGCTGGTGGCACAGGTTACAGCAGTCAAGGTTTAAACTATAACTGTTTTACCGGAAAGGGTTATTTGTTACACTCGTTCAGTTGTTTGACAGCTATATATACATACTATGTTGACAGGCCGTGTGACGAAGTTAGGGTCACAATGTGTCAAAATTAACAATGACATCATCTGGACTTAAGTACAATAAGCTCCTCATCGAATACTGATAGTCCTTGTTTCAGCAGCGTCAGGCAAAAAGCGGTCGTATTTCATCTCCATCGTTACTTCATGTAACAGTTTATTTAATAAAAAAAAGACATTTCCGTTGCACGTACAGCTCACAAATGGACAGTTAAGGCTCTAGTGAATCAGTATGCATGCACAATGGCGTCTTTGTCTTCGTCATGCACACGTTCAACAAGAAAACCCCTTTCAGGCTGACTCGATTCATTTATCGTGTATATATTGTGAATAATTAGTGGTCGGTATACATTTGCTATGATTGACGAATTAGTATGTCGTTAAAAATCAACATTGATCATACGACAGTCAACAATGACTATACTCATGATGTTTTATCATATAATATCTCGCTTCGCCCTTTTTCAATCGTGCACTGATTTATTATTCCCCCCCCCCCCCCCCCCCCCCCCCCCCCCCCCCCCCCCCACACATCATGGTGTCTGTATATTTGTTATATTGTTATATATGTATTTATGTTTATCAATGACTATGTACTTTGCATGCGTTTAACTAAACGTTTCTTTCTGCTATGTTATATTCACAGCGTAAGAGGCATTACTTTTATTCTGATTTAAAAACAACCATACAAAATCGAAACCAGTCTCGGGCTCAAAGCAATTATTAGTTAAGAACAATGGACTATGTTACAATGGATAATTGTAAAACACTGAATCAATAAGAAACGGCGGCGCGCCTGGTCAAGCAAACCTAACGGCGTTTGCGACCATCTACGATTCAGCTCAGATTGTGTGTATCTGCAATGGTCGCAAGTTGGTAAAAAGAGCATTCAAGAAGCTAATAGCATACAGTGTGCATTAAGCTAAGATAGTATGGATGAATTAATTGATTTGGGACACGTGTAGCGATTAAATGTGTATTAACCCTTTCAACAGTCAGACACTGTCTGACGTCTCTGCAGCAGACGACATATGAAAACATTGAGATAAAAAAAGAATTTGCTGATAATGAGCAATTTCTCCTTTTTGCCACAATGTTTTCAAATATATTTAATACTTTTTTAGTTATAGAGATATTCCCTATTTTTTTCCCGATATTATTTCAAAGTCATCTGCTGCCGATTTGATTTTGATTCGAACGGTTTATTTGGCCAGTGTAAATTAACGTATAATTATATAACATAACCAAACATTAAGGATTTTCGGACCAGTGATTTTTAAAAGTTAATTTATTGTTAATATGAATGCAGAGTGTCATTCAGAACCCACAAAGCTTGTTTCTAAAATGAAGAGGACCTATGGCGGATATAATGTAATAAAACAGACACTGGATATAACATTGACCGCTGAATCAGTAGATAATTGAGACACACTTTGATTAGCTTGAGTCATCTTAACATGATGATGAAATGCAAATTGCTGTTGTAGGTTTACGCTGGTTCAATCACATTGTTAATGATATGGCCTCTGCGTAATGTATCGACCCATATCAGCCTGCGCAGTCCGATCAGTCTAATCCAGGCCTACACATTCCGTCTTAGTGGGATAGAGGTATAGATTAATGATTCATGAAACAGAAAATCCACAAATGGCGAAAAGTATTTGTCCGGGTTAGCCTGCGCGGCATGCTTATGTTGATCCGGGTCGATACTTTACGCAGAGTCCACGGGACGCGGGACGGCTCATATCACGACGCCAGAACACTGGGGTAACTAATCAGTACACGACATGGGAATGTGCCTTAACGGAGAACAATCGACTATGCCAGCCACAATCACGGGGGTCTAGCCTTCCCTGTTGTGTGGTGAACGCTCGAGAAATGCTGTGGAAAAGTCGAACAATATTGAAAGAACCTATTGTCTTTTGTTTTAGCATTAGTTTGTTTAATCTATATATTCATCGATCATCGATTTTTTCACCCGACATTAGCTTTTTTTTTCTCAAGTATATTTGTCATTAAACTACAGTGCATCGTTTAACTCTAACTATTGCATAGGACGGATATGTCTTTGGAGAACGTTGAATCATCGGTTCTAATTACTCATACGAGTAATCAGAACTGCTATTGCACTGATTTTGTTAATAGGATGTTATCCCTTGCTTGCTTTTCAAAATAAACACTTAAGTATTTACAAGACGAATTTTGATGCAAAGCATCAAAGACGCCGCGCATGATTTTGAAGCATGACTTAAAGGAAGCAGATGCAGTTCAGTACATTAAAATAACGTGCAAACAGACAGGATGAAAATATTTCGAAAAAGAAGGCCAAGATGTGCCTACACTGCTCACCTTGCTATCATAGCCTATGATAAAAGGTTACCAAGATCAGAAAGGGTCAGTTTGACGTAGGGATAGACGTTTTATATGCTGCGATCTATGTGATATTCAGCATTAGTCGTAACATGTCAAGTTTAGTCCTAAAACCATATGGTTTACAGTTTGTTTAACATTGACTGCAACTATAATGTATCAAAGAAGCTGAAGTTTCTTAATTTTTTACCAATAAACGTTATAAAATCTGCTCTAACTAGATGAATTAGATAAAACAAGAAATATCTTTAAAAAAGATAAACGGCGATCAAATATGAGAAAATACTAAGAAATATAACATGCGCATATTATTTGATCTTTTATCTTACTAATTAGAATGACAGAAAACAATAACGTTAAATATGTAATAGTTGGTTTATAAATATTTTAGTTCATATATATTCTTTGGTTTTGATATGAATGAGAGAGAGAAATAAAAAAAAGCTTGCCTTGACGGTAAGCGAACCACAGACCTTTCACTTGACAATCCAAGTCAACATCCATTATACTAGAGCGACATGACGTTCTTCCGTTCAAGGCCGAGAATACGTCACATGACTAAAGATTACGAGGTGTACACGTTTCAATTAACGATAAATAACTGAAAACTTATCATGTTTCAAAAATAATTAATATTTTGCTATTAAATATTATATTACATACGTTTTCACTGATTTTTTTCACTGAAATTTATTTCTCAAGGAAAGCAATTAAAGGTTTGTATGCAGAAAATTTCATTTTAAAATTTCTCCTATTAGTGCCTCTCGTAGGACCGCCAACTTAACTATGAACCAATCAAAACGTTTCATTTCCTTTATTTCTTCGACATTATTCATTAAATACAACATTTTGTTAAGCTACAATCTATATCATTTGTTTAACATCTAGGTCAAAACCCACATTAATCAGCTATCGCCAAAAAAACAAAAAAAGAACACATAGGTGCTTAATTCCAAAAGAACTTGCTCAATTTGAAAATTGTTTCTTGGGTTAACTCCTACCAATATTGTTCAAATTAGTCCAATACGTTGGAAAACAAAGCAGCAGGTTTGTCGTTTATCTTATATAGAATATAGTAAAAGGAAAGTCTTCTTGTCTAAAAGTATAGGCCCGATTTTGATTTTTTTAGCACACATGTTTCATTATCTGATCTTCTACAAGTGTCGCTAATTTATTTCCGTTCCGTTGAAAAAATGGCCACCAGAGGTCAGGGCATGTTTTCCTTATATGTACAGAGAAGACTGTATAAACTGTTCTATTAGATCAGGAGAGTGATAAAGGTTCATTTCGCTAACTTTTGTCCATCTACGAACCGTCTCATTAGACACCTTACCAGAGCCATTAACACATGTAGGCTAATTTTGGGCAAAATATCTTTCACATAACAATCAAGGTTATTGCGAACAATTATGTATAGGCTATTCGTTTTCCAATCGTCTTTGCAAAAATCGTACAGAGAACTCTCTACAAAACGGTTATCGTCGTAGAAATGTTAATTTATCACGCTTCACATAACCTCTCGTAGTTATGTTAACTAAAAGTAAAGAAGCGTTATGATTAATAAAGTCTGAAAAACATATTTTGAAACGCATGTGGAATAAAAAGCTATAACTTATAAGTAATGTTTTCTTACCGGAAAGCCTCCACAGTTCAGCCCCATATCATTGTAATTCCTAGGGTTCTTATAATTAAATCTCCACATTGTATTTCGGGCTGCGGGTTCAATCATGCGCCCATGACCCACCGCAAAGTCCACAGAAGCGCACAAAACAACCAGGACTACAAACACTGACTTCACTAGCAAAGACGTCATTTTATTAATTTGTTGTAAATCAAATTCTACAAATGTTATAGATCACTGTAATATTCCTTATGTATCTTATTCTTTTCAGTTGATTCCGCTGAGAGGATAAGGTCAGCTCAATTAAGTTAGGTTCACGTTAATAGAAATTATGCCGCATTAAATGTCAATGTAAATGTTATCTTCCAACGACTCTTTTCTATAAGGTTTATGGCTGTTAATTAGATGCGAAACGATCTCTTTCCTTAGTATATATATACGTAATTGCCACACGAAAGCTAATTTAGGAACAGAACTGTTTAAACAACTCTTTCGGCGGTCGCTGTGATGTCTTCCCGTCTAGTTGACAGCCTAACTTAATGAATTAATCAGTCACCTTTCACGATATTCTTTATGAATATAATGTATGTAATGAGGCCCTAATCGTGGCCATCGTATCAGCATGTTCCCAACTGTCCTTACCCACTGTTCCTCATACAACAGAACAGACACCTTCGATTACACCTACGCATAAATGTGTAGTATATATATATATATAACTAAAGGCGTAATCATTTAATTTAGTTTAAAACATTATAGCATAAGGAAAAATTAATCATCAGGAAAACTTTCTCCTTTTGCAGCAATGTCGCTGCTGATTCATCAAAATTCGTCTGCAGGTGGGAAACGGTTATGCTGAAAATTATGAATAATTGAAGTAGCTACCAAATGGGTACCAATAGACTAAATTAATTTGAATGGTCCTATGTAGACCAATTACTAGACTATATCGAGATATGAGCCGTTCCACGAGAAAACCAACTTTATGGACTCTGCGTAATGTATCGACCCAAATCAGACAATCCGCGCAGGCTAATCCGGGCCGACACATTCCGTCTCAGGGAGATAGAGGTATAGAGAAATTATTCCTGAAACAGAAAATCCACAAAAGGCGAAATGTGCCTGCGAGGCATGCTTAGGCTGATCCGGGTCGATAGTTTACGCAGAGTCCACACTGTTGGTTCTCTAGTGGAACGGCCTACACAAGATGCTGCGGCGATAGACATCTGCGTAATGTATCGACCAGATCAGCCTGCGCTGTGCGCGCAGACTGATCCGGCCGACACATTCCGTCTTAGGGGGATAGATGTATAGCGTAGTTATTCCTGAAACAGAAAATCCACAGCCGGCTAAAAGTGTCTATTCGGATAGGCCTGTGCGGCATGCTTAGGCTGATCCGGGTCGATAGTTTACGCAGAGTCCACACTGTTGGTTCTCTAGTGGAACGGCTCATATCAATATATCTGAGTAATGTATCGACCAGATCAGCCTGCGCTGTCCGCGCAGACTGATCCGGCCGACACATTCCGTCTAAGGGGGGATAGATAGAGTAGTGATTCATGAAACAGTTAATCCACAGGAGGTGAAACGTGCATGTCCGGGTTAGCCGGCGCGGCATGCTTAGGCTGATCCGGGTCGATAGTTTACGCAGAGTCCACACTGTTGGTTCTCTAGTGGAACGGCTCATATGTTAACAGTGGTATGTGTTATATTTATGACCCTCATGTGTTAACAGTGGTATGTGTTATATTTATGACCCCCATGTGTTAACATTGGTATGTGTTATATTTATGACCCCCCATGTGTTAACAGTGGTATGTGTTATATTTATGACCCCCATGTGCGTGAGAACGTTCTAGAACCTGTAACGATTGGTTTTCGGTTATCAGTGATACCTTCTTTGATCGGAGTCGCTATGAAATTAGAACAATTTCTGGTACATGTATATTGTTAACAACATTTACCTGATTTCGGTAATATCCCCTTTAGCATGCGGACGTAGTAGACGGGTCTGAAACAGTCGTCTTTTAAAAAAGATTTGGCTAAAGAAGAAGTTGGTAACCGTATAATGAGCAATTCTTCCTGTTATCACACTGGTTAATATTCAAATGATTATTTTCACTTTCATTTATAGAGATATATTTCCCTGTTGTTGTCCCCATGACTTAACAAACTTTTGATGTATATGTGTTGTATGTTGGTTTTGGTCGATAAGCTACATTTTAAAGTAGGATAACCATTTAACCATTTCCCACATAAACAATCTGCATCAGACAACTTTGAAAACATCTGGGCAAAATTACTGAAAATCTCTATAACTGAAAGTATGATTACTGATTAGAGTTGAAAACATTGTGACAAAAGAAGACATTTCTCAATTTGAGCATTTTCCCCATTTGCCACAATGTTTTCAAAAGCCCTCAGATGCATATGCGTCAGAAGGTGTCTGTATGTGGGAAAGGGTAACCATAATTGAGTCCGTCGTAAGTGAGTGATCATTACCTAATCTGTCAAGAAATACCAACTTGTGCATTTTAGCATGGGCTCAAATATTCAATTCATATTATATTTTATGTAGATAAAAAGAGATGGTTTTACAGAATACGTTGCGTGTGGACTTGTCTTTACCATTCACTACCGTTTCTTTGTAAGGTCGATAATTAGAAGTCATTCACCAAAGTACGATATTCAACTTTCGTATACAATTTAAGTCGATCTATATAATTTATCTTCTTTTTTTATATTAAATTTTAAACTCGATAGGCATAGTTAACCCTTTTTCCACTTGCAGACGCATTTTGACGCAATTGCAGCAGACGACGTTTGAAAACATTTTGGCCAAAGGTGAAATTGCTCATGATGAGCAATTTCTGCTTTTGCCACAATGTTTTCCACTTTTAGTCATAGGTTATCCGTTCAATTATAGAGATTTTCTATTTTTTGACAAAATATGTTCAAAGTCGTCTGCTGCAGAATTGTCGTATGAGGGAAAGGGTTAACCTCCATGGGTGTGAATCAAAATGATAACACACCCTCGTCAGTTGAGAAAAAGAGTTACCTTTCAGGAAAACAATCGGTATAAGGGACCAGCACCGAACCAGTTCAACAAGCTCATCTGAGCTGATAGACAGATAGTGACACAAACATACAAGATACTTTTTGACAAACTATTTAATTTGAACAATAATAATAGAATGTTATATTTTCACTAGTCAAACTACACTATGGTTGGTGTTTATATGGACTGCTCATATTTAAGCTTATACGTTGGAAAATTGACATTCGGACACCTGGTTCTGGTTTATTATGTTTTGAAAAGATCAGTGATCTACACTCTGGACAATGCTTTGAAATATGTTTAAGTGATCAATTAAACCCGAACTGATCAGGGGTTTCACCGATCGTAAATGGTCGAATGCCGAATTTCTTGAGTCCTGGCTCATGTACATTTCCAAACTGAAATTATTCCGATTAGATTAATTTATGTAGTATGTAGGACTCAAAACGGTATTTTCAGATATAACTGTCATGTTTCGTCAAAATTCTATTTCATTAACCTTACCAACATCTGAAGCAGACAACCTTTGAAAACATTGCGACAAATGTAGAAATTGCTTACAGTGAACAATTATTCCTTTTGCAGTAATGTCTTCAACACTATAGTTTAATTATATAGATTTTCTATAATTTTGACTAGATGTGTTCAAGGTCGAAAACTCAAGGTTTGTGGGAAAGGATTTACGTCAACCGAGGTCAGTTAGAAACCTTTAAAGGTCAAGGTATCACGTGAACATTGTCATCACGACCAGAATGTGGCATGAACAACGTCATGTAAACATAATTTGCAATTATGCAACAGTGTTGTTACTGCCCTAACAAGTGCAACAGATTATCAGCTTTTTCTCAGTCATACCAATGGTACAGTCCAACAGCACTTTCAGTGCTTTGATTTTTATGTAGTGACCAATGTGCTAACAAAACCTAAACATTATCCCTGAAGAACGCGTGAGGAATGTTATGGAAACATCGTTCTATTTTGAAACGATCTCCAATGCAGACAACAACTTACCATGTCCAAGAAATAGAAAAATGAGCCGTCCTGCGAGAAAACCAACACTATGGTATTCGTGTAATGTATCGACGCAGATCAACCTGCGCAGTCCGCGCAGACTGATCCGGGCCGACACATTCCGTCTCAGGGGGATAGAGGTATAGAGTAATGATTCCTGAAACAGATAGTACACAGGAGGCGAAAAATGTCTGCGCGGCATGCTTAGGCTGATCCGGGTCGATACTTTACGCAGAGTCCACAATGTTGGTTTTCTCGCGAGACGGCTCAAATGATAGAGAAAGGTTCAAATGTAACATGAAGACGGTGGAAGACCATGGAATTAAACCCTTTCCCACATACAACAAATATGCAGCAGAAGACTTTGAAATCATATTGGCAAAAACATGAAAAATCGGCGTAAATGAGAATTTAGTTATTGAATGGAGTTGAAAACAATGTGGAAAAAGACAAATTGTTAATTATGACCAAAGCGTCTGTAAGTGGGCAATGGTTAAAACTTCGACGCATATAGCAGGCGGATATGGTGCCATCTGGTATATATAAATAAAATGTATGTAAGATGACAAGATGAAACTATCATGAACATTGGGATTGCAATGATGAAACATAATTTAAAACAATGTGAGAAAAGGACAGATGCATCAAATGCCGTCTGTAACAGGAAAATGACTACTGGTGTGTATATCATTGACGGAAATAATCAGAGCTAATTGCGTTGGTTTTTATTTGTTTTTTTACGCCGTACTCAACATTATTTCAGTTATATCACGGTGACAGTTCACATATTCATGACAAGTACTTGGCTAGAAAATGTGCATTGCCAAAGAACTCTCCACCATTACCGTTGTGCCGCGACTGGGGATCGAACGCGGGACGCCAGGTTTTTTAAATCTGCGACGCTCACCACTGGACAACGGAGGATTTAAGTTAATTGCGTATCACTTTGTTTCAATACGATATTGTGCACACATTGTGCATTACACATGTAAACCTACAGTGAACTGAAGCTATAAATAGATTCATCCTACGGGCGCTATATAGACGGTGTATAGATGACAGCGAGTGACAAGCGAAAACATGTTTTATTGTTTATTCCGTGAAAGAAACAGCGTGAATGCCCGTCTTACATATGTCACGTGTTGATTAATTAGATTTATTAATACACGCAATGGACGCTCAAAAACATATCAAATATATGATGAGACATGAAATATCATGTTATATTGGATGTGTTGTCTTTAAAAAAAGTTTTTCTATAAAAACTAGCTACCTTCCTATTAATACACGTAATGGAAGCACAAAAACACATATGAAATACAAGATGAGACATGAAATATCATGTTATATTGGATAAAATATCTGGGAAAAAGTGTTTCTATAGTAACTAGCTGGCTACCTCTCTTCCTATAGAAGTGCACCAGTCGATTGTTTGAAGGCGAATGATGATGTGCACAACAAACATTGTTATAATGCTATTAACCCTCTACCTCATATAGACACTTTCTGACGCCTCTGCAGCAGACGGCCTTTTGAAAACATAGTGACAAAAGAAAAAATTGCACAAAACGTGCAATTTCTCCTTTTGCCCACAATGTTTTCCACTTTTTGTCATAGGTTATCCATTCAATAATAGAGATTTTCTATGTAATGAAAAAATACGTTTAAAGTCGACTGCTGCAGAATTGTCGTATGAGGGAAAGGGTTAAGTCTGATATTGGTTAAAGCCAGGTGAAATTTATCACTTCTAAATCAGTGAAATGCATCGACCCTTTCCCAGATGGACACGCATCTACAGCAGGCGTCTTTTGAAATTATTTTGGCCAATGAAAAGTATTGCTCATCATGAACAATTTCGCCTTTAGCCACAATGTTTTTATCTCTGTTCAAGACTTAAACTTACATTTTAAGAGATTTTCATTCTTTTTTAAAAAATATCTTTTGCTGCAGATTAGTTATATGTGGGAAAAGGTTAGAATATGTTCATTCCATTATTAAGACTAAGCAGACGACTTGACACAACAAAACTATGGAAACTTTCTCTAAATGAAGTACTAATTATTAAATAAGAGTCATGAGCAAAATCTCCTTTTGTCACAATGCTTTCAAATATCGTCTGCCACAGTCAAAATGCGACTGCAAATTGGAAAGGTTTAAAATCAGATGATACGTGATAGTGTATAACACCGTCATCAACAGTATTAGTTATATCACGACGTTTCCTGGTATTGTTTGTAACCTATTTTACTGCGAGATACGTGATAGTGTATAACACCGTCATCAACAGTACTACAGTTATATCACGACGTTTCCTGGTATTGTTTGTAACCTATTTTACTGCGAGATACGTGATAGTGTATAACACCGTCATCAACAGTACTACAGTTATATCACGACGTTTCCTTGTATTGTTTGTAACCTATTTAATTGCGAGATACGTGATAGTGTATAACACCGACATCAATACTACAGTTATATCACGACGTTTCCTGGTATTGTTTGTAACCTATTTAACTGCGAGATACGTGATAGTGTATAACACCGGCATCAATACTACAGTTATATCACGACGTTTCCTGGTATTGTTTGTAACCTATTTAACTGCGAGATATGTGATAGTGTATAACACCGTCATCAATATTACAGTTATATCACGACGTTTCCTTGTATTGTTTGTAACCTATTTAATTGCGAGATACGTGATAGTGTATAACACCGACATCAATACTACAGTTATATCACGACGTTTCCTGGTATTGTTTGTAACCTATTTAACTGCGAGATACGTGATAGTGTATAACACCGGCATCCATACTACAGTTATATCACGACGTTTCCTGGTATTGTTTGTAACCTATTTAACTGCGAGATATGTGATAGTGTATAACACCGTCATCAATATTACAGTTATATCACGACGTTTCCTGGTATTGTTTGTAACCTATTTTACTGCGAGATACGTGATAGTGTATAACACCGTCATCAACAGTACTACAGTTATATCACGACGTTTCCTGGTATTGTTTGTAACCTATTTAATTGCGAGATACGTGATAGTGTATAACACCGACATCAATACTACAGTTATATCACGACGTTTCCTGGTATTGTTTGTAACCTATTTAACTGCGAGATACGTGATAGTGAATAACACCGGCATCAACAGTATTACAGTTATATCACGACGTTTCTTGGTATTGTTTATAACCTATTTTACTGCGAGATACGTGATAGTGTATAACACCGACATCAATACTACAGTTATATCACGACGTTTCCTGGTATTGTTTGTAACCTATTTTACTGCGAGATACGTGATAGTGTATAACACCGTCATCAACAGTACTACATTTATATCACGACGTGTCCTGGTATTGTTTGTAACCTATTTAATTGCGAGATACGTGATAGTGTATAACACCGTCATCAATACTACAGTTATATCACGACGTTTCCTGGTATTGTGTGTAACCTATTTAATTGCGAGATACGTGATAGTTTATAACACCGTCATCAACAGTATTACAGTTATATCACGACGTTTCCTGGTAGTGTTTGTAACCTATTTAATTGCGAGATACGTGATAGTGTATAACACCGTCATCAATACTACAGTTATATCACGACGTTTCCTGGTATTGTTTGTAACCTAGTTTACTGCGAGATATGTGATAGTGTATAACACCGTCATCAACAGTATTACAGTTATATCACGATGTTTCCTGGTATTGTTTGTAACCTATTATACTGCGAGTTCAGAGTTAGATCACCGGTCGAGTCAAGGTTGTGCATTATAAATGGTGCTTCGGCGTCAGTATAAAGTTCAAAGTATGCTAAATACATCCAAAGACAAGCTGATCTACATACTCATTTAGAAAACAATCATCATCTTAGACATATACATACTTTCTTACGACTTATACGTGCCTCTTGTAATGCAATACAAATCAAAAAACATTTCCGTTGTCGTTTTAACCAAACATCAGTATTCGAGGGAACAACTACTATGATTCGAAATATTATAAGATGGTGTAAGTGGAGAAGGAAACGATTTACCAAGTCGTTGATTTATCTGTCGGACTGGATTTTGCATCTGACTCTTTGGATATATTCATAAAGAGACACAAGTACAGATGATATGTTCTGTGTGAGCATGTCAATGAAGATCCTGTCCTGTTCTGTTCTGTTATATATATATATACTGTTTTCGCTAATGATAGTAATTGATATATTGTCAATTTGATTATTATTAGATTGTACTTTAGCTTAAAGATTAACACAAGTTCATCCTTTATGTGAGTTATATTTCGTAAGCACATCGCTCACTTCATTGTATAATTGATATGTTTATAAAATATATTTATTTTAACACGAAAACCTGTCAAGTTTACATGTAATAAAAAATCTGTTCTGTCATGTTCTGACAATACAGATCTGGTGTCTGTTCTGTTCTGATAATAAAAAATATGTTCTGTTCTGTTCTGATAATAAAAACAATTTATCTTGGTCCTACATCGAATCAAAGCTATTGTTGTATTCACCTCATTAGAAATTAACCCTTTCCCGGATACAGCAAATCTGCAGCAGACGACTTTGTAAACATCTTGTCTAAAATATGAAATATCTCTTTTAATGATACTATAAACAAATGAAAAGAGGTGAACACATCATGGCAAACAAAGAACTTGCTAATTGAACAATTTCTCCTAGTGCCAAACTGTTTTCAAAAGTCGTCTCTTGCATAAAGCGTCAGAAAACGTACCTATTCGGTAAAGGGTTAAGTGGTAAGTTAATTGAGTTTGACACAATAGATGCACAGTGCTTATTGACTGCATCCGTCACGTGATGACAACTATTCAAAGAGCTGCGAGTTATTGATGTTAATGTCGTGGTTTTGTAAGTGTGTGGACTGAATTAATTATAACATAATCACAACAGTAGCTAAACAAACACACCATTCATTATGTCGTATACAGACAGTTAAGTGCAGTGCGTTCGTACACTCACCAACTGGTGTGCTATGTTCTACGCTTCCTAACAGAAAAGATCTGAATAATAAAAATAAAAATAATAACAATAATAGTATCTTTATTTAATGAAGCTTACATATTAAGATACATTTTTATGTACACAGAATATTATTATCTAGCATATATACGCAAGCATGCACGCAAGCACGCACTCGCACGTAAACATACACGCACGTTCACACGCACGCATGTACACATGCACGTACACATGCACGCACGCACACTTGCACGCACACACGCGCGAACGAATTAAGTTGAAAACGTAATTTCTCTTTTTTTGCTATGTCTTCGCTTGTTACAATGTTTTTAAAAGATGTCTGATGCAGAGGCGACAGGAAGCGTCATTATGTGGAAAAGGGATACTCTAATAGAATGAACGGACAATTGAAATATAATATACGAGGCAGATCTGAAATGATTGAAATTGCTCATGATCAGAAATTTTTCATTTCCTCGCCTCGCCATGATTTCAATGATCGTTTGTCTGGCACAAAAGTTGGTTGTCAGATCACGGCATATGGAAGAAAATTATTTATCGTTTAGCTTGCAAAATATTTTTAGTGGCGTCTGCTTTGAATAATATCTGAGCACTCTGCTCAATAGGAAATATTATTTCAATGATGAGATGAAAGTATTGACGGAAAGGAATAACATTGACCATTATTCAGACACATGTATCTGCATTTGAAAATATAATGACAAAATAAGAAAGTGCCCATGCTGAGCGATTTCTAGCATAGCAACACTGTTTTCATTTCTGTTATTTAAATCTTTAACTCAAACAATACTGATTCAGGTGAGTCAGCTCGTAACGGGTTGTCTCACCTGGAATCAGCATTGTTTGCCTTCTACTTGTCAAAATAGACCGAACTTTTATTACACTAGAAAGGGAAACGCCCGATTTTGAACATGGGAGAATCCACTTTAAACAATTCGGCGCTGAAAGAGTTAATATTTTCTTTACCTTTGCCTAGATGTTTTTAAAGTCGTTTTCTATAGATGTGTCGTATGTGGGAAAGGGTGAATGACGAGGAAGTGATACTATAACAAGAGATCGTTGTGATACGTTCGACAGTGTATAAATCATCACGGTCCTGTGGTGACCCACTAATTGGAGTTTAATTGTGTCACCCGAGTACATTGATTCAGTGATTGTCAGTTAAAAACGCGTTAATGCCATCACAGTTTAGTTTAATAAAACAATAAAGTCACCTCGACTGAATAAACAATGAAAGTACATCGCATATTTGTGACGTCATTATAACGACAAGGGGTGAACTCGTTCGTTTATACGCGAGGCAATGCACGATCTATGTGATTTTCAAATCCATATATAGTGATACGTCAATTTAGTTAATCAACAACGGCCGAGTGGTTAACATCGTGGATTTAGAACCGGGCGTCCCGGGTTCGAACACCAGTCGCGGTGGCCATGGTGAAGTACCTTTTGGCATGGAACATTTGCCAGCTTAGTACTTGTTTGTTTATCCAAAGGTCAGGAATAAGTGAACTGTCGCCGTGATAAAAATGAAATTATGTTGAAAACGGATTGAAACACCAATAAAACAAACTTATCCACAACGTAAACTGTTACAAAAAAAAAGCTGATTGACGTTAATATCACCCAAAGCAAATTTGAGGAAATCAAATATGATGACATTAATTATTTTTGGTATAAACATTTATTGATATGAAAAACGATTAATTGATCGACATGAAGTTAATGCCGTTTTAACAATTTTATCTATATTAATGCGACAAATTATCCGAAAACATGAGTCACAGTCAACTTTCAATATATACTATCGAATCACTTGTGGAAGGCGAGTGTCGCTAGTAACACTCACATTAATTGTCTCGGTGGTGAAGTAGTAGGGCGTCCGCCTCGCGTATGGGAGGTTGCAGGTTCAATCCAAATACTCTAAAAATGGAAGTGATGGCTGCCTTCCTTGGCACTCAGGGTTGCTAGGTTAGCATTTACAGTGACTGATGGTGTCAGGATAAAAGGAACAGTAATTGTTTTGTTGAAGGCGGCGTAAAACACCAAACAATCAATCATTAATTGGCGATCTCAAAGGATTGATTGATTGGGGTTTAACGCCGTTTTCAACAATTTTTCAGTCATATCACGACGGCCAGATCACATTTTATATGTTTGCTGGTTTTCTCACACCAGTACTCCACACAAACTACTTTATAAGCAACTGGCTGCTTTTCCACAGAAACTGTTAGCCCATTTGTGAAAGACGACTGACTTTTGTCAAACATCGAATATTGGCCAAGCTTGGGTTCGAACTCACAACCCCTGGATTGACAGGCCGCGTCGCTACCGACTATGCTACCGGGGATCGGCCGGTCTCAAAGGGGCTGCAACTGGACTGATCCCATCTAGGAATAAATCTAAACTTATTTATTTTACATTGATTGTGAAACAAGCTTTAAGCTTATGTAAATTACACTCGATGTCTCCTTCATTGAGACATAACCAGTACATGCGCCCTCACGGGATTCGAACCCAAGACCTTTGGTACGAGAAGCCGACGCTCTACCACTGTACAACTGTATTCAAGGAATTGGTTCGAGTAAAGTGATATATATTCGAATAAGCACATACTCGAAATATCGCAACTCCTGTGTATAAGTTATATACATTATATGTTTTTTAAACTCGTTAATTTTCAGTATCTACCGAAACCTAAGCATGCATATTCAGACGCTATTTATTCTATGGTAATATTAAATTTTAAGTCGTCATTTTCCCCCTCAACCAATTCAACTTTGACAGCATACGTCACATTAAGAATCAATTTCTGACATTTGGTATGACAAATGGGTGCCCGTTATGAAACAACACGACGAACATGATTCAAATACCTGTTACTAATTAAAACAGTACCGTACCTAATAACGACTGTTTAACCCTTCCCACAACAAATCTCCAAAAGACGACTTTTACACAATCTCGGCAAAAAAATGAAAATCGCTTTAAATGAAAGTGTAAATAAAATAATCCCCATTTTGAGCAGTTTCTCCTTTAATGTTTTTAAAAGTCGTCTGCTGCAGATGTTTCAAAATGAGTTTGTGGGTGGTACAGGGTTAAAGACGTCAGAGGAATCGGTATATGACAGTTAAAAGTTACTTAACGTGTTACCTGACAACAGATGACACGTGTTCCTTATCCAGTAGAAGAGTTGTAAATCATTGTTGGAAAGGAGAGGTTATTTAAAACTGCCAAGTTCTTACTATCAAACGAAACAGTAAGCTCGTTATGGAGGAGGACAGGACGAAAGACGGTCGTAACTAGTGTCAATCTTCAAAAAGAATTATTATTTAAAGTTTCAAACGTATTGGCAATCAGCAATAACTTTGCATTTTGGCAATTTATAAAACAATCATACGGCAAAGACAGACGTAAGACATGGATGCATACAAATACAAGCAATGCAACGACAATATACATTTAAATAAAAGCAATAGCATCCAGGGTATATTAGGTAATTGACAAAGCTTCATTGGTATATTTAGTAAGCTTGTATAGTTCCGCTTTGCATTGTCGTGTGGGTATTCTGATTCACGAACCATTGATCATCAGAACACGTTGTAGTGTTGTAACCGACGGGGTCATGATGCATCAACATACTACGTTGTAGTGTTGTAACCGACGGGTCATGATGCATCAACAGATCACGTTGTAGTGTTGTCACCGACGGGTCATTATGCATCAACAGACCACATTGTAGTGTTGTAACCGACGGGTCATGATGCATCAACATATCACGTTGTAGTGTTGTCACCGACGGGTCATGATACATCAACATACGACGTTGTAGTGTTGTAACCGACGGGTCATGATGCATCAACAGACCACGTTGTAGTGTTGTAACCGACGGGTCATGATGCATCAACATACCACGTTGAAGTGTTGTAACCGACGGGTCATGATGCATCAACATATCACGTTGTAGTGTTGTAACCGAGGG
The DNA here is from genome assembly GCA_031761405.1 of Serripes groenlandicus. Classification (NCBI taxonomy): domain Eukaryota; kingdom Metazoa; phylum Mollusca; class Bivalvia; order Cardiida; family Cardiidae; genus Serripes; species Serripes groenlandicus. Next base: position 84,754,748 of record JASEVX010000002.1, on the reverse strand, counting down.
GTCATGATACATCAACATACCACGTTGTAGTGTTGTAACCGACGGGTCATGATGCATCAAGAGACCACGTTATAACCGACGGGTCATGATGCATCAACATACCACGTTGTAGTGTTTTAACCGACAGGTTATGATGGATGCATCAACAGACCACGTTATAGTTGTGTAACCGACGGGTCATGATACATCAACAGACCACGTTGTAGTGTTGTAACCAACGGGTCATGATGCATCAACATACCACGCTGTAGTATTGTAACCAACGGGTCATGATGCATCAAGAGACCGCGTTATTTATTTATTCTGATTCACGAACCATTGATCATCAGAGCACGTTGTAGTGTTGTAACCGACGGGGTCATGATGCATCAACATACTACGTGGTAGTGTTGTATCCGACGGGTCATGATGCATCAACAGACCACGTTGTAGTGTTGTAACCGACGGGTCATGATGCATCAACAGACCACGTTGTAGTGTTGTAACCGACGGGTCATGATGCATCAACAGACCACGTTGTAGTGTTGTAACCGACGGGTCATGATGCATCAACATATCACGTTGTAGTGTTGTAACCGAGGGGTCATGATACATCAACATACCACGTTGTAGTGTTGTAACCGACGGGTCATGATGCATCAAGAGACCACGTTATAACCGACGGGTCATGATGCATCAACATACCACGTTGTAGTGTTTTAACCGACGGGTTATGATGGATGCATCAACAGACCACGTTATAGTTGTGTAACCGACGGGTCATGATATATCAACAGACCACGTTGTAGTGTTGTAACCAACGGGTCATGATGCATCAACATACCACGTTGTAGTATTGTAACCGACGGGTCATGATGCATCAACAGACCACGTTGTAGTGTTGTAACCGACGGGTCGTGATGCATCAACAGACCACGTTGTAGTGTTGTAACCGACGGGTCATGATGCATCAACATACCACGTTGAAGTGTTGTAACCGACGGGTCATGATGCATCAACATATCACGTTGTAGTGTTGTAACCGAGGGGTCATGATACATCAACATACCACGTTGTAGTGTTGTAACCGACGGGTCATGATGCATCAAGAGACCACGTTATAACCGACGGGTCATGATGCATCAACATACCACGTTGTAGTGTTTTAACCGACAGGTTATGATGGATGCATCAACAGACCACGTTATAGTTGTGTAACCGACGGGTCATGATACATCAACAGACCACGTTGTAGTGTTGTAACCAACGGGTCATGATGCATCAACATACCACGTTGTAGTATTGTAACCAACGGGTCATGATGCATCAAGAGACCGCGTTATTTATTTATTCTGATTCACGAACCATTGATCATCAGAGCACGTTGTAGTGTTGTAACCGACGGAGTCATGATGCATCAACATACTACGTTGTAGTGTTGTAACCGAGGGTCATGATGCATCAACAGACCACGTTGTAGTGTTGTAACCGACGGGTCATGATGCATCAACAGACCACGTTGTAGTGTTGTAACCGACGGGTCATGATGCATCAACATATCACGTTGTAACCGAGGGGTCATGATACATCAGCATACCACGTTGTAGTGTTGTAACCGACGGGTCATGATGCATCAAGAGACCACGTTATAACCGACGGGTCATGATGCATCAACATACCACGTTGTAGTGTTTTAACCGACGGGTTATGATGGATGCATCAACAGACCACGTTATAGTTGTGTAACCGACGGGTCATGATACATCAACAGACCACGTTGTAGTGTTGTAACCAACGGGTCATGATGCATCAACATACCACGTTGTAGTATTGTAACCAACGGGTCATGATGCATCAAGAGACCGCGTTATAACCGACGGGTCATGATACATCAACAGTCCACGTTGTAGTGTTTTAACCGACGGGTTATGATGGATGCATCAACAGACTACGTTGTAGTTGTGTAACCGACGGGTCATGATACATCAACAGACCACGTTGTAGTGTTGTAACCAACGGGTCATGATGCATCAACATACCATGTTGTAGTGTTGTAACCAACGGGTCATGATGCATCAAGAGACCGTGTTATAACCGACGGGTCATGATGCATAAACAGACCATGTTGTAGTGTTGTAACCAACGGGTCATGATGCATCAACAGACCACGTTGTAGTGTTGTAACCAACGGGTCATGATGCATCAACATACCACGTTGTAACCAACGGGTCATGATGCATCAAGAGACCGCGTTATAACCGACGGGTCATGATGCATCAACAGACCACGTTGTAACCAACGGGTCATGATGCAGCAATAGACCGCGTTATAACCGACGGGTCCTGATGCATCAACAGACCACGTTGTAACCAACGGGTCATGATGCATCAAGAGACAACGTTATAGTCGACGGGTCATGATGCATCAACATACCACGTTGTAGTGTTGTAACCAACGGGTCATTGATGCATCAAGAGACCACGTTATAACCAACGGGTCATGATGCATCAACATACCACGTTGTAGTGTTGTAACCGACGGGTCATAATGCATCAACAGACCACGTTGTAGTGTTGTAATTGAACGGTCATGATGCATTAACAGGGAAGACACTGATCAGGGTGCACGTTGATTTATATGTTCCCCATCAATAGGTAATGTGTATGAACTTTGCAAAACTTCTAAAGGAAATAATTAAATATGATATACGTACTCGTCGTCTTTTTCTAAAACGAGTTCAAATAACAACTCATAAGGGTTTTTTTACTTTCCGTAAGTTATAAATCAAAATTCCTGTAATATGACGTCATTCTATTAGCGAAACGCAAATGATGAATAAATAACCAAGAGGAAAACGACAGAAATTATAGGAAACGTTAGTTTGACTTGTCACAAATGTAGTTCCGTAAATTATGGAATCGTTTTATTTGAAGAACTTTATGAAGGCCAAGTTGATTATTTGTTGTACTGTAGCACTCTGGCCAGCTTCATCAAATTGTCCACGAGGAAAACACAGGTAAATAATCGAGATCGTATAGTGATACATTTATTTATTTAAATAGGTAAACTAGAGTCTCATGACTCTCTTTCTCTCCCTCAGGCCTGTCTATCACTATTTGCCTCTACCCAGAGCCCATGCCTCTCCTCCCTATCTCTGCATATACCCCCCCCCCCCCCCCCCCGCTTCCTCAAAACATACATGTATATACTACAGGGCTGGCGCCGTATACACGTGATATCCCGTATACAGTTATACCCTCAATGGATCTAATATCTCACGTATATACCTCTATACATCTACCCTCATTGTGTTACAGTACCTGTCATCATAAGTTCATGGATTTAAAATCTTGGCTATATTCTAAAGTTAAATATAAGCTTAACCTGATGATAATTAGGTATGTAGGACTCGTAATTGACGTAAATAACTGGTCGTGCTGCAAGCAAGGGGCTAACTGCAGTTCGCGGGGAATTATTCACCGATCACAACATATAATACGGGTAAACAAATCGACGGCGAAGCCGGCGATGTTTCCCGTCAATAGGTAATGAATATGAACTTTGCAAAACTTTGCTATACCGTCTTAATACCGGAAATAATTAAATATGATAATACGTACTCGATAAAGAAACGAGCACAAGTAATTTTATGTGTGATAATTTCCGTTTAATAACACTCGTCGTCTATTTCTAAAACGAGTTCAAATAACAACTCATAAGGGTTTTTTTATTTTCCGGAAGTTACAAATCCAAATTCCTGTAATATAACGTCATAATGTGACGTCATTCTATAAGCGTAACCCAAATGATAAATAAATAACCAAAAGGAAAACGACAGAAATTATAGGAAACGTTAGTTTGACTTATCACAAATGTAGTTCCGTAAATTATGGAATCGTTTTATTTGAAGTACCTGTCATGGATTTAAAATCTTGGCTTATATTTTAAAGTTAAATATAAGCTTAACCTGATGATGATTTTTATTTTCTTTGCTTAGATCGGTAGGACTCGTAATTGACGTAAATAATTGATCGTGCTGCAAGCAAGGGGCTAACTGCAGTTCGAGGGGAATTATTCGATCACAACATATAATAAATGTTTACCCGAAATAGGTATCACCTATACTCATATTAAATGTTTACCCGAAAAAGGTAAAACCTATACTCATATTTCGAAAAAAACCATAAATGGTGAGATTTTTCTTTTTTTTCCCCCAATAACCCATGAAGCTTTCTAAAATGAAACTGGCAAAATCCATGGCCGACATTTTCGTTATACATACAATGAATCGAAAAACACGGATTGAAAATTATTGTCGTCTTTTTAATATTTTTTCTTTTTAAAAAATCATTAAAGTGCTTTGTTATTTTCGTGTTAATTAACATTTGTTCGAAAAAGTTAAAAATAAAATGAACTCTGTACAAGATATGTTTCTACCGTACGTCAAAAAAAACCGACGGCAAACGACAGCATTAGCGACGTGACGTCATTCCCGTAACACTTCATCTTGGCGTAACGTCAAATGGAACGACGTCGTTTACCGCAACAAAAAGGGGTATCAACATGAAAGACCCCAAATTCCTATACATCAGCTATAGACTAACTCATAAAAAGTATAATTATTTATCAAACATTGTGGCAAAAGGATAACTTTCTCATAATGAGCAATGGTTCTTTTGGCGACAATCATTTCCTAAGTCGTCTGCTGAAAAGGCGTCAGAAACCGTCTATAATAATGAAAGGGTTTAGCAGAAATGTGACCCCTTAAATAAGTTGTTCCTGTCATATTAACTGGTTGAAAAAGGCAGTCGCCAGGTGGCATCAGAAAATGACTGATATATTCGCTTCTTTACCATAATGCAGGTGATCGATAAAGGACCATCTTGGCCCTCATGTTTTAACCTCGTTCATCATAAATGTATTCCTTGATTTTATGAAAGTCTTTACTTTATTATTTTCTGTTCGTAATAATAATAGGCGACAGCAATACGAATTCCGAACATGTTTTGATCATTCAAAAAACATGACATTAACATTTTTATCGTCTAGTCAATTACTTATACATCATTTTTCAATGGCCAAAGAATGCTCTTTAATTTTTGTTTATTATCATATTACGTTTTTTCGTAAATAGGTAGCGCCTATAGAGATATTTTATATGTGTATTAATAAAAAAGGCGATACTAGCATAAAGAATGAAACTTATGTTTTGACCGAGTTGCTTACCTTTGAAAGTTCGTGGAGTTCCAACGTAGCTATGCAGTTGGTTTATCTCTTTTAACCTGATATGCTAATTTAGTTTCGACTGATTTGAAGGATGTCTACATAGAGTTAAATATATTGTGCTACACGGAGAAATTTCGTTTTTGAGCAATTTATCCGTTAGTTTCATTTTCAATTCCTCCTTTTGTATAAATGTTTTTCAAAGGTCACCTGCCTCCACTTTTCAAATAGTATCCTCTGACAGAGATCATATGAGCCGTTCCACGAGAAAACCAACATTATGGATTCTGCGTAATGTATCGACCCAGTCAGCCTGCGCAGTCCGCACAGGCTAACCCGGACAAACACTTTTCGCCTCCTATGAATTTTCTGTTTCATGAATTATTACTCTATACCCCTTGAGACGGAATGTGTCGGTCCGGATTAGCCTGCGTGGACTGCGCAGGCTGATCTGGTTCAATACATTACGCAGAGACCATAATGTTGGTTTTCTCGTGGAACGGCTCAATTATTATCATCCGGAGACAGGGATGAATTAATTCACATGTGGTAAATAGTAAACTGAAGTCTTAACCCTTTCCCTCATACGACAATTCTGCAGCAGACGACTTTGAACGTATTTTGTCAAAACATAGAAAATCTCCATAATTGAATGGATAACCTATGACAAAAAGTGGAAAACATTGTGGCAAAAGGAGAAATTGCACGTTTTGTGCAATTTCTTCTTTTGTCACTATGTTTTCAAAAAGCTGTCTGCTGGCTCGATATTCTAAAATAATTTGATTTTGTTTATATAAAAAAAGATGAATAAATTGTCCAGAATCGAAGACGAAACCCGTCATTTTATTGTTTGCGTTGTTCAATGTAGACGAAGGCCAAATAGTTCCCGGATGTAGCTTAACGTGTTTCGTAAGAAATTCTCCTCTATAAGAGCCGTTTGAAATGTTACCCAACACATTGTGTAAATGAACGAATTGAAGTGAAACAAGTTATCAAACAATTACAAAGTAACGTTTTAGTATTGCAACAGCTACCACAACAGAACATGATTATCCCCCCAGCTTGTAACTATAAGAAATCCAGAATTAGGATCAGTCTTCACACAAGTACAGTCTTCTCAAAGTCACGTGAATGTACATTAACCCTTTCCTTCATACGACAAAACTGCAGGAGACGACTTTGAACATATTCTGTCAAAACATAGAACATCTCTATTACTGAATGGATAATCAATGATTAAAAGTGGAAAACATTGTGGCAAAAGGAGAAATTGCTCGTTTTGATCAATTTCTTCGTTTGTCGCTATGTTTTCAAAAAGCCGTCTGCTGCAGAGGCGTCAGAAAGCGTCTATATGAGGGAAAGAGTTAAACTCTTTCAGCGCCGAATTGTTTAAAGTAAACTCCTCTATGTACAAAACCGGGCGTCTCCATTTCTCATATAATAAGTGTGTTGACATATGGCAAACAATGCTGAGTTCAGGCTGAGACAGCTCGTTACGAGCTGACTCACCTGAATCTGCATTGTTTGCAAAAGGCTCGAATTTGACATTGGCCCTGAATGAGTTAACTACTTGTTAATAGTTAAACTCACGGCCTATCAGTATTAGACCTGTAGAAAACGGGTTGGTGTTTTTGAAAGGTTCTACCGGGAGTATAACAAAGCGATTTTAATATTTTTCGGAAGGTATTGATGTACATGTTAACCAAAATAAATCGCATAGAAATCCGTCTCTTACAGAAAAAGTTATTTACGCTTCAAACTAGGAACATTTTGCTTTATGTTATATAGGAAAAAAGAGTAATTCGGATAATACGTATATTTCGGATATTTTCCAAAAGTATATGCTTTATCAGGTTTATTGCTATTTTTTTTTATTGAAGACGTTTAATGTATTAAATTTATCAATGATTGTGTTCGTAAACATGCAAATGAATCCATGTAATCAGCGTTTAAAGCAATTTAAAATGTGTACATAACACTGTCTAATTAACAGTTTACTAATCGTTAAGCAAATAAAGTATGATCGTTCTGAATGTTCAATATTAATACAATGTTTATTAAATGAATTAATCTGAAATCAATTGCTTTATATATCAACGTAATACATTATAAATGTAAGCGTGTTAATTTAAAATGATAACTGGATAATTTTATTTAAAGCAAGTACATCTACATTCAGTCGACATATAAACGGTCTTAATACTATTTTAAAAACATATATGTTGTTTAATTTATCAGTTGAATATAGAGCTTGAATCAACTGATATAGTTTACAGGTAAATTATAAATGTCAGTGTGTTATTCATTAACTGGCCAATGGGTGTCATTTGCTCTGACATAAGCAGTGACGCAGTTTTATAAAATTTCTGCCTAAGAAAATTTCCAAGATAAATAATACTAGTAAGCTCTTGTATTGAATATATCAAGGTTGTTCTAAATCTGTGTTAAACATTTATTTTATTAACCAAACGATGGCTTAACTAGTCATTGACGATTGTACCTTCAATGCTAGTTTATGCATTATTTGTTACAAAAGTTTAACAGACTCAAATTTGGCGATTTGGCGTGGTTATAAAAAAAACCATCAAAAAAGGGTCTTCATGCAATTTTATTCATTGCTGATACAAAACGTGACACTGTTCACACCCAATTGAACCAATATAGAGAGGCTATATTGTGATTTCATCTCAAAGCAAGGTTTCTACCAAATGTATATCTCTATACACCCGGCGTTACCCATGGATTGATCAAAATGAGACGACACACGACAGTCCATCAACTAGTAAACGTCATTCAGTAAGAGATCCATGTGTCTCATTCAATGGCAGAGAGTGTTGCCTTATATGTGACAAGGGTAATACATGAAACTTGCATTTCAACTGGGACAGGAGAGAGTACCCGATACAAAGTACAAGCAGCGATTGGAATACTTAGAGAGTCGATGGCATGTACATCCGACGACAAGGATGAGTATGTTGTGCCTTCAGAATTCAATCTTCATGCCGTTAAAGAGTTTATTCCCCAGGATTTGGCAGATTTTATCTTTTGGCTGCTGGATGAAAAGGCATTTAACAAGGCATTGTCTCTTTCAAATATAACAAGGGATAACAAACAGTCAATCAAGTCTATATTTATGTGTCACATAATAGTGTCCATCTGTCGAAATATGAAGACAATCCCCAAAAGCTCAGTCGGTAGCGACGTGGGCTGTCAATCCAGGGGTTGTGAGTTCGAATCCCGGCTCGGCCAACATTCTTTCCGACATGCGCCATTTGTCTTTCACCAATTGACTTAGTCTATGTGGAAAAGTAGCCAGATGCTTTGGAAGACTGTTGTGTGAAGTACTGGTGTGAGCAAACAAGGAATCACATGAGTAGGTGAACTGGCCGCCGTTATATGACTGAGAAATTGTTAAAGACGGCGTTAAACCCTAATCAATCAATCGAAATATGAAGAGGCCCCTGATTCTTGGGTTGACTGTTCAACTTCACCATGACTTTGGTTGTAAAATCTTAATTGACACTCTGAAAAGCCTAGGCGTATGTGTAACTTAAATGAGGTGCGAATGTTTTTTAGTTCTGCAGCAAAACATTGCCTGACAGTCAGTATTGAAAGATATGTCATTTGGGTTAGAACATGTTGACTCTACTGGACCAATGATTGATGCATTAATCGATAACTTTGACCAAAACGAGGAAAACATTGATGCAAAATCTGCTACACATGCTATGGCTATGGTAAAATACCAACGAAGTGACAGTGTGACAATGTTTTCTCGAATAAAACGACTCACCGAACGATTTCTTAAAGGCACAGAGTCCATAGCTTCATTAATAACGAATAACGAAACAAGATTTACTTATTATCAGAAACAAACAAGATGTGTTTGTGAAACACTGATGCCCCCAAATGGCAACATCTAGGTCAGAGGTCAAGGTCGCCAGGTCAAAAATGTTGGTACTGACAGAAAGGTCATGTCACAAGGTATACACATGTGAAATATGGTAGCCGTACCTGTTATGGTTCAAAAGTAGTGGTCAAAGTTAAAGTTTTTTTCGAGAATGGCAACATCTAGGTCAAAGGTCAAGGTCGCAAGGTGAACAATTTTGGTACTGACAGAAAGGTCATGTCACAAGGTATACACATGTGAAATATGGTAGCCGTACCTGTTATGGTTCAAAAGTAGTGGTCAAGGTTAAAGTTTTTTTCGAGAATGGCAACATCTAGGTCAAAGGTCAAGGTCGCAAGGTGAAAATTGTTGGTACTGACAGAAAGGTCATGTCACAAGGTATACGCATGTGAAATATGGTAGCCGTACCTGTTATGGTTCAAAAGTAATGGCCAAGGTTAAAGGTTTTTTCGAGAATGGCAACATCTAGGTCAAAGGTCAAGGTCGCAAGGTCAAAAATGTTGGTACTGACAGAAAGGTCATGTCACAAGGAATACACATGTGAAATATGGTAGCCGTACCTGTTATGGTTCAAAAGTAATGGCCAAGGTTAAAGTTTTTTTCGAGAATGGCAACATCTAGGTCAAAGGTCAAGGTCGCAAGGTCAAAAATGTTGGTACTGACAGAAAGGTCATGTCACAAGGAATGCACATGTGAAATATGGTAGCTGTACCTGTTATGGTTCAAAAGTAGTGGTCAAGGTTAAAGTTTTTTTCATGCAGACAGACAGACGTGCAGTGCAGACAGACAGACAGACGTGCAGACAGGCCAAAAACTAGATGCCCACCGAATCTATGATTCCGGGGGCATAAAAAATGAAATACTTTCTTTGGATATTGTCCCGATATTTCAATAAAGCTTAAATAAAAAGAATACCTTCATGGAGTCTGTTCAATGCTGCGCTCAATAAACACAATTTTCATTGTGATAATCATTTATTTTTACCGTAACTTTGTGACTAATTATCGTTTTATATCATTGGAAATTTTCATAACTTTCAATCAGTAAACTAAATATACTTCAGTTCTTCAATATTTCACTCCAAACGTGTAATAGTGGTCCCTAATAAAAAAGGGACATCAAATCACAATCAAAATTGTGTTTATTGTTATAACAAACAAGAGGGCCATGATGGCCTTTGATTCCTCACCTGAGTGTTAACAAGATATTTCTTAATTTCGACCTTGTGACCTAGTTTTGACCGGACATAGCCCAGTTTCGAACTTGGCCTAGATATCACTAAGACAACTATTCTAACAAAGTTTTAATAAGCTCAAGACAAAAATGTGAATTTCAGAGTGTTAAAACAAGATTTTCCTTAAATTTGATCGATTGACCAAGTTTTTGACCGAACATGACCCAGTTTCAAACTTGCCCTAGATATCACTAAGAGAACCATTCTGACAAAGTTTTAACATGCTCAAGCCAAAAATGTGACTTCCAGAGTGTTAACAAGAGTTTCTTTAAACTTGACCAAGTGACCTAGTTATTGACTTGAAATGACCCAGTTTCAAACTTGGCCTAGATATCACTAACAGTTCCAGAGTGTTAACAAGATTTTCCTTAAATTTGACCAAGTGACCTAGTTTTGACCGGACATGACACAGTTTCAAACTTGGCCTAAATATCACTTAAACATACCTTCTGACAAAGTTTCAACAAAAATTTATCTTCCAGAGTGTTAACAATATATTCCTTAAATTTGACCTAGTGACCTAGTTTTGACCAGACATGACCCAGTTTCATACTTGTCCAAGAAATCATCGAGATGAATGTTCTGATTAACTTTCATGATGATTGGATGCAAAGAATAGACTGTAGAGTGTTCACAATAGCAAATGTTGACGACGAACGGACGGCGGACAAAATGTAATCACAATAACTCACATTGCATTTCGTGCATAGGTGAGCTAAAAAAATAAATAAAACAATGTGTTTATCGAAATGTTGAATTAATGAACGAACAGACGGATAAAAGGATGGGTGAAAATATGAAAGGCACAAGTAACCCCTGAATGTATGTCTTGCTTCGGACGTGTATGTTGAAATGATTTTGTAAAGAAATAACATGATATATGTGTTAATTAACTTATTTACCAATTTAAACCGTACTCTTTTAACTAAATTTGCGCATGCGCAGAAGAAATTAACGTAAAAACACATAAATAACAAAGCTTGAACAGTATGGCTTCATCTGTACATAAAAAAACATTTATTAAAAATATATGTTTTTCTTTTTATTTAAATGTAATTGACGACTTCAACTTTTTTTAAATTTTATCTAAAAAAAATAATACAAAATTGGGCCTCTTGGAAAAGCTCAAAATGTCGGTATTTCTAAGACCGCGATTTTTATGCGAGAACTTACCTAATATGAAGCAGGTATTAACCTACTAAAAAACACAAAAATCGGCTTGTTATACTTCCGGTAGGGGTTCCTCCTTAAATAGGGCCCGTACAGAAAATTCCTACAGGGCTATATGCTACATGATGTGAATCGTCACTTGACCTTTGTCCTACTGATTTTTACGCTATGCTGAATACCTCCGTATATTGTCATGCCCAGCTTTCAGGAAGTGTAAATTTGTAAACGTGTTGTGCTGCCCTCTGTCTTTTCAAAATGGATAATTTTTTAAGGTATGTGAAGTTAGCACGAAGTTCGATATTCGGTAATCGATATTCAATACCGATATGAATGTAGAGCTGAAACGAATATAGAGCCAGCAACAGATTCGTGAACTCTGTTACGCATTGAAATATACGTTACCGTCATTGTTTAAAATGACGAATACCGATTTGAATATCGATTTGAATATGGAGCCAGATCGATATTCGAGAAAATGGTGCTATCTTTTTTTTGACTATGTAGTAGAGCGAATACCGATTTGAATATCGATTTGAATATAGAGCCAGGTCGATATTCGTGAAAATGGTGCTATCGTCTTCCTGATCAGTAGAAGGGCGAACCCAGATTTGAATATCGATTTGAATTTAGTACCAGGTCGATATTCGGTAAAATGGTGCTATTGTCTTTCTGACCATGAAGTAGAGCGAATACCGATTTGAATATCGATTTGAATATGGAGCCAGATCGATATTCGAGAAAATGGCGCTATCTTTTAACTGAACATGTAGTAGAGCGAATACCGATTTGAATATAGAGCAAGGTCGATATTCGTGAAAATGGAGTTATCGTCTTCCTGATCATGTAGAAGGGCGAACCCAGATTTGAATATCGATTTGAATTTAGTGCCAGGTCCCTAGTACTGGTTTGTTTACCCAGGGATCATGAATAATTAAATTTAATTGCGCGCTAAATGACCTTAGCTGTCGATGCGCCATAAAACAATATACATTCATTCTGACCATGTAGTAGAGCGAATACCGATTTGAATATCGATTTGAATATGGAGCCAGGTCGATATTCGTGAAAATGGTGCTATCGTCTTCATAATCATGTAGAAGGGCGAACCCCGATTTGAATATCGATTTGAATATAGAGCCATGTCGATATTCGTAACAATGGTGCTATGGTCTTTCTGACCATGTAGAAGAGCGAATACCGATTTAAATATCGATTTGAATATGGAGCCAGGTCGATATTCGTGAAAATGGTGCTATCGTCTTCGAGATATTGATACGTTCGAGTTATCGATTAGTTCGAGATATCAGTATGTTCGAGATATTTATATATTCGAGTTATCAATATATTCGAGTGATCGATATGTTCGAAGTATCGAGATGTTCGAGTTATCGAGATATTCGAGATATCGAGATGTTCGAGATATCAAAATATTCGAGATACCGAGATGTTCGAGATATGGACATGTTCGAGTTATCGAGAAGTTCGAGATATCGATGTGTTCGAGTTATAGAGATGTTCGATTTTTTTTTTTGAGATGTTCGAGTTATCGCTATATCGACGTGTTCGAGTTATCGAGATATTAGAGTTATCGAAATGTTCGAGTTATCGAGAGGGTCGAGTTTTCGAGAAGTTCGAGTTTTCGAGAAGTTCGAGTTATCGAGAGGTTCGAGTTATCGAGATATCGATGTGTTCGAGTTATCGACAAGTTAGAGTTATCGAGATGTTCGAGATATCGATGTGTTCGAGTTATCGACAAGTTCGAGTTATCGACAAGTTCGAGTTATCGAGAGGCTCGAGTTATCGAGAGGCTCGAGTTATCGAGATGTTCGAGATATCGATGTGTTCGAGTTATCGACAAGTTCGAGTTATCGAGAGGTTCGATTAATCGAGATGTTCGATGGCTCTTTATTCAAATCGATATTCAAATCGGTATTTGCTCTACTACATGGTCAGAGAAAAGGTAGCACCATTTTCTCGGATATCGATCTGGCTCCATATTTAAATCGATATTCAAATCGGTATTCGCTCTACTACATGGTCAGGAAGACGATAGCACTATTTACCGAATATCGACCTGGCTCTACATTCAAATCGTTATTCAAATCAGTATTCGCTCTACTACATGTTCAGAAAGACAATATAACCGTTTTACCGAATATCGACCTGACACTAAATTCAACTCAATATTCAAATCGGGGTTCGCCCTTCTACGTGATCAGCATGACATTGAAAACCATTTTACCGAATATCGACCTGGCACTAAATTCAAATCGATATTCAAATTGGGGTTCGCCCTTCAACATGATTAGGAAGACGATAGCAACATTTTCACGAATATCGACCTGGCTCTATATTCAAATCGATATTCGCTCTGCTACATGGTCAGGAAGACGATAGCACCATTTACCGAATATCGACCTGGCTCTATATTCAAATCGATATTCAAATCGGTATTCGCTCTACTACATGGTCAGAAAAGAGATAGCACCATTTTCTCGAATATCGATCTGGTTCCATATTCAAATCGATATTCAAATCGGTATTCGCTCTACTGCACAGTCAGAACAAAAATAGCACCATTTTCTCGAATATCGAGACAATGACGGTAACGTACATTTCAATGCGTAACAGAGTTCATGAATATGGTGCTGGCTCTATATTCGTTTCAGCTCTACATTCATATCGGTATTGAATATCGATTACCGAATATCGAACTTCGTGCCAATTTTACTGATTGTCTAGGGATCAGTTAAATTTGTTTCACAACGAGCTAAACAGTATGCACATTATACAAAGTAAACGTACACAATGTTAAGTTTTAATCCATGAAGTTGTATAGATAATTTAGAAATTTAAGTTAGACATAAGGATCGTAAATGTTTCTTTTAAATATATGGAAAACGAGTAGCTTGAAAGCGGATAGCTCAAAAACCTTTTGAGAAAATCCCTGCAATAAAAAATACGGAAATACGGCTGTATTGCATCGTCAACATTTCCCCTTGTTAACACTCTACAGGCTACATTTTGCAACGGGTCTTCCTGAAAGTTTATCAGAACATTCATCTTCATCAAATCTTGGACAAGTTCGAAACTGGGCCATTTGAGGTAAAAAACGGGGTCACTAGGTCAAATTGAAGGAAAATCTTGTTACCACTCTAGGGGCCGCAATTTTCAACTTGAGCATGTTGAAATATGTTGTCAGAATGTTTGTATTAATGATGTAAGTCAAGTTCAAACATGAGTCATGTCGGGTCAAAAAGTTGGACACTAGGTCAAATTGAAGGAAAAGCGTGTTAACACTCTAGAGGCCGCAATTTATGCTTCAGCAGTTTGAAATTTTGTCGGAATGTTTGTATTAACGATTTCTAGGTTAAGTTCAAATATGAGTCATTTTGGGTCAGACACTAGGTCACTAGGCCAAATTGAAGGAAATCCTTGTTAACACTGTAAAAGTCGCATTTTTTACTAAGGCAGCTTTACATTTGAGCAGAATGTTTATCTAAATGATATCTAGACAGATTTCGAATATGGGTCAAGCCGGGTCAAAAACTAGGTCACTAGGCCAAATTTAATGGAAATCTTGTTAACACTTTGGAGGCCTTATTTTTAACTTGAGCATGTTGAAACGTTATCAGAATGTTTGTATTGATGATATGTAGGTCAAGTTCGAACATGGGTCATGATGGGTCAAAAAGTAGATCACTAGGTCAAATTGAACGAAAAGCTTGTTAACTAGAGGCCGCAATTTTTGCTTCAGCTGTTTGAAATGTTGGCAGAATGTTTGTATTAATAATATCCAGGTCAAGTTCGAATATGGATCACATTTGATCAGAAACTAGGTCACTAGGCTAAATTGAAGGAAAATCTTGTTAACTCTGTAGAAGCATCTTTTTTGGCTACAGCAGCTTGACATTTGGTCAGAATTCTATCTAAATGATATCTAGGTCAAGTTTGAATATGGGTTCTGCCGGGTTAAAAACTAGGTCACTAGGCCAAATTGAGGAAAATCTTGTTAACACTCTGGATACTGCATTTTTAGCTTGAGCATGTTGAAACTTTATCATAATGTTTTTCTTGATGATATCTAGGTCAAGTTCTAACATGAAACATGCCGGGTTAAAAACTAGGTCACTAGGTCAAATTGAAGGAAAATCTTATTAAAACTCTAGAGCCAACATCCCCGCATTTCAGTACTTTCAGTACTTTCAGTACTGACTTTTTATTAAAATCATCAGTAGTCTGTGTTATATACATATTGATAGTTTATTCTTGATTGTCCCACATTTTAATTTTTGGAATAACAAGAATAAAAATCTATGTATAAGTGAGGTGTGTATGTTTATTAACCCTTCCGCACATACATATACAGACGCTTTTTGACGCTTCTGCAGAAGATGATATTTGAAAACAATGAGGCAAAAAGGAGAAATAGCTCGACTATTTCAACTTAACTCAATTATTGAGCTTTCGTATTTAGATATTTTCGAGATTTTATGCTGATGTTTTCAATGTCATCTGCTGCATATTTAGCGTATGTGGGAAAGGGTTAACGTCATATTAAGCTGGACAAAACCGTTAAATTAAAGCCCCTATAATCTGTTGCATTCAGTTCACCCGATATGCTAGTTTGAGAATATTGTTTTCTCCGCTTTCAACTGTATTTAGTTATATACAGGCGACAGAACCTTTCAACCATGACGGGTTTTCGATGATTGAATATAATTATGTAACCTGTGAATCTAAGGTTTAATTTTGATTCAGAGTTTGACGTATGGCGAGAATCAGAAAACTTGCTTATAGCGACTTTTCATTTCCAGCACAGTTTTAAAATGCATAGGCGTCAACAGTAATCTTTTTCGTAATTTAATCCGTTTCGTTGATTGAGGTTTCATGCCAACATTATTTCAGCTTTCCCTTACAAAGTATTAATAACATTTATCCGGACGCATCCATGAGGGCCGCGCTATTACTAACATGTTAAAAGTCTCTGACATGAGCCGACCGGGAATCGAACCCTGACTCCCCATTCTCGATGCGTACAGAGACAGTTTTCCCACATACAACACATCTGCAGCAGACGACTTTGAAAACATACCCACAACAATTGGAAACTCCCTGTAAGTGAAAGTACAATAATTGAAAAGAGTTGAAAACATGGTGAAAAAAGGAGAAATTGCTTGTTGTGAGCAATTTCTTCTTTTGTCGCCATGTTTTCAAAACCCCGCCTGCTACAGAGGCGTCATAAAACATATATATGAGGGAACGGGTTAAAGGGTTAGAAAGTGCATACTAAAGAATATCGTGATATTTACCTATATAAAACCATTGGGACGTGATGTGGACATTTAAATGGTTACTTTGATAGGGCGCAATAACGACCGGATTCTCACAAAAATAAACATTTATTTTAGATACCACCATGAAACAGAATCTACGAATTCCGTTTTTTCATTCACTTAATCCTTTCACACATATATACGCATCTGCATAGAATACTAACACACGTAAACCCTGTATACGTACATAGAAATAATCTACAACAAACGACCTTTGAAAACTATTTTACATAATGAGAAATTCAGTGCTAATAATAAGTCATTTCTCATTTCGCCACAATGTTTTTAACTATATTCAATTACTATATTTATTTTTTATATATGTATATTCCACATTTTTTGCGAGGTGTACGTACAAAATATGGTTTGAATGTAAAAGAGGGATTTTAGAACATGAAAAACGCCCCTTTTCCGATATGTTTTCAAAAGTCGTATGCTGAACGGGCATACAAGTCGTCTATATCAGGTAAAGGTTAACCCTTTCCCACATACAACAAATCTGCAGCAGATGAATTTGAAAACGATCATGCAAAAATATGGAAAATCTCTTAAAATGAAAGTATACTTATTGAAAAAAGTTGAAAGCAATTTCTCCTTTTTTCACAATGTTCTCAATAAACGTCTTCTGCAGATGCGTCAGAAGGCGTCTACAGATGGTAAAGCGTTCATATGCATGTACCAATCGTCTCAAGTAGAAAATGAAACATTCGATTCCTTTTCAGCAGGAACAAGCCAAAGCAGCAATTCAGAGGTTCAACAGGGTATGTTGATTGAATCATTAATGTCAGTTTAACAAATGCTTCCCTTTTCAAGGGTGTTTTCAAAAGTCATCTGTTTTCGAAAAGTTATTTTTACAATCAACTGTTTTTTCAAGTATGAAATTAAACATTCACATTTAGTCTACAAGACAAGACCCCCACACGCCGTCATTCTAGGTATCGGAAGGGTTAGTTGATTGAATTGCTTGTGTCTGATTGTTTGATGCGAGTTCAGAATAACAAGTTTTTCCTGACATTTGGAAAAGTAGATATACGGTAAATTCAATTTTCTATGTCTGAAAGAAGTACAAAATCACTTTACATTTCTGACAAAGTGAGTGGCTGCTCGTCTATTGAAATTCAATTAAATAGTATTGCTGTTCGTCTTGTTAAAATAGTCCCACAACAAATATGTGCAACGTTGATCGAAGACAATTTTAGCCCTTTCCCTTGTACGCAAAGTCTTCTGCAGAGTGCGAGTACGCTACATATGGAAGTATCTCTGTTATGTTAAGTGTCAAGTTTTATTGAGTTGAAGACATTTTGGCTGAAATCGAAATTGCTAATTATTTGTTGTAAAGTTATAAAGTTGAGGGTTTCACTCAAAGTTGAGTTATATCACGGCGACGCATTACTGAACCATGATGACTGACCAGGACTGGACTTAATAGATGTGCTTTGCATTCTTAGCCCTGAACAATTACCGCAAGTAGGATCAAACGTTTCACACATTCAACAGTAGACGTTTTTGGAAAACATTCCGACAAAAAGAGAAATTGCTCATGGTATTTCCAACTGTATTCAAGAATACATTAGTTATATAGAGTTTCCCTAACTATGCCAAGATGTTTTCAGAAATGCGTTGCAGATGTGTTGTATTTAGGGAAAGGATACTTCCCGGTTGACCACACCTTTGAACAACAAAGACAATTCAGACATAAAAGCCCAATGGGTATTCAATGGGCGAATCGTCTCTGATATGAGAAGAAGTACTGACCTATATTTTCAGGATTTATGTTAAGCATACTGCTTGTGATATTAAAAATAAGTCCGTTCATAATCGGCCGACTGAAATATGCTTGAATTGTAAGGGTATGTTTAAATTATAACGGTGCAAATACATAATTGGATTTTACCGTAAAATCCTGTTGAAGATGTGCGTTGTATGAAGGGGAATGGCAAATCTCAATTTAAACATTTCTTCCTCTGACACGTTTGGAAAAATGGAACTTTAATTTTGTTATATATATACTTAAGAATATATACAGTCTGTAACTTGGCCCCAGAAATTTCCTCAAAATTGATCAGAGCTGTTTTCGCACCTCCAAATCACCATGAAGCAATTAGGGGTCTAAATGGCTATTTCACAGCATGCAACCCAGCTGTTAATTCCTGACCATTATCTGGTAACTGTAAAGAGGATTTTATACCTCACTTTAGATCAGTTATATAGCAGACAGACAATATTTGAAATCTTGTGCATTATATTTTAATTTTTAAGAAAAGAAATCAATATGAAAGTTTTATCATTTATATTTGGATTTGTAATATTTATTTAACCCTTTCCCACACACAACTATTCTGCAACGGACTACATTTAGAAAAAATCAATAACAATCTTTATTATTGAATGTATAATTATTGAATTAACTTGAAAACATTTTCGTCAATTTGATAAAAGATCTGTTCACTCCAAAAAGACTCCAACATTCAAATATTTCCTTTCATGACATTCGGGCTATCACTATATGCAAAAAAGAAGATGCCAGTCAAAAGGGTGGCTTCAAAACGTCAAATCCAAAGAAATGGCTACCACCTCATTCAGTTATTGAGAGACTATGTGACCTATTTCAATTACAAATAGATTACATAGAAACTATCGGGAATCATGACAGTGTGCTTCCAAACTTTGTTGGAAGCGGAATTCTCAAACGAAATAGTGGTGGTGAAATCGAATATGACTTTGGCCCTGAAGCGCACTTTGGGTCATTAGGTGATCTTCCAAAATGTCGTCAAAGGAAAACAAAACGAATGCTTGATGATACACCACAGCATGGAACTCGTCGGAAGAGACTACTTACATCAACTCCCAAATCAAAATAAAGTGAAAACTGACCCGATACAAGCTTACTACAAATGGTCTAAATGTTAATATCAATGTTAAACTATTCCCATTTCTGACGCCTTAATAGCAGACGTCGTTTGGAAACATTGTGGCTCGCTGTGTGATTACTTTGTTCATGGCTATATTATGTTGTTTGCCAGCTGTATGTGAATATGACCTTACCTTTTCGTTTCGGTAAAGGCTTTTTAAACATACTGTTATTTTAATCACTCTACTACACAGTTTATTTTGTATCCGTGCTACGTCTCCTTTAAAGGAAAGGGCGTGATTAGCAGTTGTAACATTAAAACATACAGTATGCAGTGAATGATAAAACTACCTGTATAAAAATGCTTTGTTCAATTATGTGTTTCTTTAATATTATATGATCATAGAATTGGGTTATATCAAGTAAGTCGATTCGCTTTTGAAAATACATAAAATAATTGAGCGCCTGTAGCACTTATGACCGACCATTAATTGTATTTAGACTTATGTCTGCAGCAGACGGCTTTTGAAAACATAGTGACAAAAGAAAAAATTGCACAAAGCGTGCGATTTCTGTTTTTGCCACAATGTTTTCAACTGTTTGTCATATGTTATCAATTCATTTATAGAGATTTTCTATATTTTGACAAAATATGTTCAGAATTGTCGTAGGAAAAGTGTTAAAATCCTTACAAATAGACGAAATTATCAGAAATAATTGATGTCTCCGTTCAGGGATGCAATAACTGCATATTGTACAATATGTAGCGTCGCCATCAAAATAATTATAGATGTCTATATATGTATAGTAAGACTACCTGTACCACATATTAATAAGAATTACCTTTGTATATAGTGACATATAGGCCCAAGCTAGGGGCCGGGTGTTTTTCCAACAAACTTTGTTTTATGTTTTATTATATGTTATACAAAAAAAAAAGTCAGGTCACTTTAATCAAAGATTTACTTACTTACTGATTATTACTTGTTTACTAAAAGTATTAAGCAACTTTTGTTAACTGATCAATTACATATCTTTATTGTATTTGCTTAACTTTTTGTTCAGTCGCAATGGCATTACATATCATCAACTTAAGTCCGATATTTATTGTCATGCGGGTGCTGGATAAAATTATATCTCCTGTATGCGTACATGAGATTGTGTATGTATGAATTATAACAAATGGGCAATATTGTCATATTGCCTGGTCATACACAAACAGTATCTGCAGCCAAAGGACATGTCTTGTTAGTTAACCAACGGCTTCCTTTCACAATTAATGAATGCTGTGGTTATACAGTAGCAATTATTGTTGAATATATTGACCAATCAATACACATTTTTGATAAATTAAGTCAAAGCATTTGTTTAACCCTTTCCCTCATACGACATTTCTTCAGCTGACGACTTTATACATTTTATCAAAACATAGCAAATCTCTATAATTGAATGGATGACCTGTAACTTTAAGTAGAAAACATTGTGGCAAAAGGAGAAATTGCACTATGTTTTAAAAAAAAAAACGTCTGCTGCAGAGGCGTCAGAAAGCGTCTATATGAGAGAAAGGGCTGACAATATGTATACAATTGGTTCAATACATAATTAAACACTGACTGTTTGACATCCAGTCAAATATGTTTGATCATGTATATAAATAAGAATTTAGAGGCAAGAATATTCTTTGAAACAACAGTTACTGTTTCCCACATAAAACAAATCTGCAGAGAAGACTTGAAAACAATTAGCCAAAAATATGGAAACTGTCATCAAATAAAAGAAAATATTTTGAATGAACAAAACATTGTAACAAAAGGCAAAATTTCTTATTTATCATTTTTGCCTAAATGTTTTTGTCAAAGTTGTTTGCTGCAGAAGAGGTTTTTTATGAGGGAAATAGATATGTTAACATGATAAAATCATCCTTTTTTAGATATTTGTTCTGTTAAATGATCAGAATATTCTCATGTCGAATATATGGTTAATAAAACATATTGATTAATACAACTTGTTGAATTTATAATATTTCCACTAGCTCTATCAAGGTAGATTGAGAACTCACTTGTCTAGGCTTCTTAACGGTTTATTACCTGATGAGGGAATTACTATGAAGAAATTTAGGGCCATTAAAGGTCACACCAGGGTGTTAATTACAGACCCTGCTGAGATAACCAGATAGCCCATTTCTATGAATTCTCGGGAAATGTGGGCTAAGTTACAGACTGTATAGAGAAAAACGACAAATAGCTTTTAGATGACGCGGAGACAATTTATTAGTGCATAAGCACTCAAGCTTTTTTTTACTATGTCCTTGTATACCTTCATAGGTAACTGTCACGTGAATGATGATGCTAATTTCAGTTTTCCCCTTTTTAAGTTGTTATAGACGTCTGCGGTTACCACATCGGAAGCTGAGGAAGTACTCGGCTTATTATTTTAATTGTTTTTGTAGATATCATTTCCTCGATGAAAGCTCAATTCTTTTGTACTGTCATGCAGTGAGCGCCTGTGTAGAGAAATGGCAATTGTTCTAATTGTTAAGGGTTTATACCTAATGTAAGTGATTTCAAAATGATTCTTGGCTTGTATCATTATTGGTTCGTCTTGCGCCAGATGCGTCTATGTCAGAATAAACTCTAGGTTTATCATTGTGTGTTCATCATCCCAGTCAATAATGTAATACACTTAGGATTCGGATGGAAACAAGCTCAAGTTCAGACTGAATACGAAAACAGAAATTTGCCTTATCATCCCTTACCCATGTGCAGATGCATTTCGAAACATCTCCAGCAGGTGACTGATGAAAGTATTGTAGAAAAATGAGAACCTTCACATACACAACAGTTTCCGACTTTTGCCACAATGTGTTTAATTTCACCCCTTTACATGTAAAAAGCTGTATGACACCATAGTTCTTTCTGGTGGACTTTTTGGTTGTGAAATACTATTTTCCTTAAAATCATCAGAATTGCTACAGCTAGAGAGATGTCATAGATTTTGCTTAAAAAGAATTCAAGGCATAGACAAATTTGCAAGAACTGATATTGTCTTAGGCATGTTACAAATATTAAATATGGAATGCATTATTGATAAACGTAAGTTAAACTTGTTCGGTCAACTCTGCATTCTGAATCCTAATAACATTATTAAGGTAATTTTTATAAAACGGCTGTGTAGTTTCTGCTTGTCAAACTGTACCCAGGCTGGATATTTTTCAGATATTTTCTTCATACTTAAAAAATATGGGCTTACTAATTATTTGTTTTCTTATTACAACGATGGTATATACCCAAAACGTCTGAAATGGAAAAGTACAATAAAACAGACTGTTAATGCATTTTTCACTGAGCACTAGTTATATAAAGTTAACAGTGATCCGGACCTTTACTTATTTGCTAAAATTCATCCAGCTTTCTGTGAAAGCATATTTTGGCATATAAGTAAATGCAAATACAAATATAAACGACACTGCAGAAATATCATTAAAATTATTTCTGCTCTGGGCAGTTATAATGCTAATAAACTCTGCAGTAAATGTGGGTCGTTTTACAATAATGAAGCTCTACACTGCTTAATACATTGTATATCTGCACAAGAAATTAGAAGCAAAGCAATGGATGCCTTGTTTTATACATATGGTATCGAGGTATATAATTATTTCTACTCATCTAGTGACGATATCAAACTATGTATTTTACTCGGAGGTCCAATACCAGAGTTTACAGAACTTTAACATGTCTGTCATATTGACTTCATAATATTGATGGTATATTACATTGATCGTATGTGGTCAATATTTCATGGCTAAATTTAATGATGGACATTCCATACTGTCCCATGCCTGAGTACAGCTGTACATGCTATGACACTTTTTTTTCCACATTTTATTAATACATTGTAATTAATTATTATGTTCATGTAACTCTCCTTTGTAATTTGGAGGAAATAAAGATATGAATGAATGAGTGAAGCGCCTCTGCAGCAGACGGCTTTTTGAAAACATAGTGACAAAAGAAGAAATTGCACAAAACGTGCAATTTCTCCTTTTGCCACAATGTTTTCTCACTTTTTGTCATAGGTTATCAATTCAACTATGGAGATTTTCTATGTTTTGACAACATAAATTCAAAGTCGTCTGCTGCAGAATTGTCGTATGAGGGAAAGGGTTAAGCACACGGCTTGTGTTATTGTATTATTCCGTACGTAATTGACAGCTTGGGATTATACTTTAATTTTAAGGATAGGGCTTCATTAAACACGCTGTAAATGTATTAACGGATTTAACCCTTTCCCTCATACGACAATTCTGCAGCAGACGACTTTGAACATATTTTGTCAAAAAATAGAAAATCTCTTTAATTAAATGGATGACTAAAAGTGGAAAACATTGTGACAAAAGGAGAAATTGCACGTTTTGTGCAATTTCTTCTTTTGTAACTATGTTTTCAAATAGCCGTCTGCTGCAGAGGCGTCAGAAAGCGTCTATGTGAGGGAAAGGGTTAAACGCACATGTCAAAGTCGTGCAGACAAATTCAAATGAATGTTTAATTTGAATTTGAAGCGTCTTGTCTTCTGAAATAGAATATAACACTTAAAAGGTTGTGAACGAGTGCACGTTGCACAGCCATCTGGTTCGATATTTGTACTTATTCTATATACTGCGTCAGGCGAAAAGGAGTCTTATTGCACGAGTCTGATCAGTCAAAAGTCCTGCCTTTGTATACAGCCCAGTCATGTTTTATAACGGCACACAGGTGACGTGACGCCATCTTCATAGTTTGGTTTCCGCGTTGTAACATATACTTGGGCGTGAGACTAGAAACCAAACCAGAAGTGTCATATGCTATTTATGTAATGGGCTTTTGACACTCCCGGAGTGGGCTTTATGTGATCAATCCATATATGTAGGCTCTCACAAAATGGTAGAAGTGTTGTCCAATGCGTTTATGCCAATGTACTTCTGAACGAATGTAAATACGCAGATTCAGGAAAATATCTTTTCGGAAACGCGGCCCGGGCATGTCTGTTATTACAATGTTATTGCTATTGTATATAACATATAATTCCGAACTCATGATCCCAGATCGGCAGACGTTGTCGTGACCGACTTCTCGACTGCAATGGTGTCTATGCGAGCGTCTCCGTGGTGAAGTTACATGTGAGTCCGCATGGGGAGTAAAATACCAGAAAATATATGATGTTCTATATAAGAAACGCCTTAGAAAGTGTGACAATTGTGGGCTGAAACTGGTCAATTTACATGGAAACAAAGAAGGAATTTATTAGGTATAATGTGACCTCCAGTTATCAGTCGATTCATGTTAATTCCGTTATGTTTCGTAAATCATTTATACTGCAGTGTTAGTTGTGAAAAACAAACCAGTGATAGAAATATATCAAGAAAACAGCATAATGGCATTTCTGATTACCTAAATACAATCAGAACTGTTGCTACACTCTGTTGACAACCGATTCGTTTATAGAAATGGTTCGAACTAAACGATGTGAGCCGTTCCACGAGAAAACCAACATTATGGACTCAGCGTAATATATCGATCCAGATCAGCCTGTGTAGGCGACTCCGGGCCGACACAATCCGTCTCAGGGAGATAGAGGTATAGAGTCATTATTCCTGAAACGGAAAATCCACAGGAGGCGAAAGGTGTCTGTCCGACTTAGCCTGAGCGGCATGCTTAGGCGGGTCGCTATTTTCCACAATGTTGGTAATCTCGTGGAACGGCTCAACCCCATATTCGACTTATCACTAGTCCATTGTAGTAATATTTCTTTTCTAAAGCGTGCTTATTTTCACATGTGAACAATTATTATATAATTAAGCTAAATACTGTGTAAAACAATAACATCGAGTAAAATTAAATTGCGATTTTAATTGTCACTTTACTAATATCAAAACCAGTAAAAAGAGCATCTGATTTGAACGAAACTAATACAGCTGTGAGACAAGAACTTACTGTATATCTACTGTATATCTATTTGTAACGGAACTGCTGACGAAATGTACCGATATCCCACTTGTACGAGACGCATTTTAGCGCTTTTGCAGCAGACGATTTTTGCCAAAAACGTTTCAACACTTCTCTTGTTACACTTACGTAGAGATAATTTCATATTTTTTACCAAGATATTGTTACAGTTGTCTGCTGTAAATTCGTTATATCTTGAAAAGTATTCAAGCATGAATTTAATTCACCAGATTTCGACGGATCCCAGGGTCCGATTCCACCACCAATAATTAGCGCTGCCAGTAGTATTTAAAGGTGCTGTACGCCAGCTTATAGATAGTATAGTCAAAGTTTTAAACTGTTCAAAACGGTTATCTTGAAAAATTAGTATCATAATTCTGGGATAGAAATAGAGTAATCATTTCAATTTCATTTTGCAGTACAACAATCATCTAAATATTGATCGTTTATGCTTCATTTTTCCTGGGTAGGTATACCCAGTAAGCCAAGTTTTGTACATTTTTATGACTTTCAATTGACTGTTTTTCAACATTTACTGCCAAAATAGTTTTGAACTATATATTACTTACTTTGATGTCATTATTAGCAATATTTGAAGCAGCTTGAACATTTCAAAAAGTTGGATCTCCATCTGGAGTTCAGCACTCTTAATTAAGGTAGGAACACATGCCACCAATCACGTTTAATAAACTATGTAATGAAATGTCTAAGTTGACATAATTAGTTACATTACTGACTTACAATACTTGTTAAGAAATGAAATATTAGAGAAACGCAACTGATAAAATACATTCTTAAGTATTTAAGTATTATCTAGAACTAAGTAAGGTTGGTTAAATTGGAGCCCGGTCTTAGCGTTGTCGCAGCATGTAACTCGGTTAGATACAAACAGTTCACATGTGAAGCAAGGAGTTACGCTCAAGGAAAACCAATTATTAACCTTGCTACAATCCGTGCTCTCGGTATAAGTCTGCAGACAGGGTAACGGGCACTGTCTTCTGACATAGTAATTTAATTGTCTGTCACTTTTGATAAGGTCATATATATAACCAGATCAAAATCAAAGTCGAATTTATAAAACTGACATCTTCAGTTTATACACTAAGTACGTTTTTGTCCGCTTAGATTGAACCGTTATTGTTATCATCAATCGACAGTCAACAACGACATTTGATACATCTCAGCAAACAAATCAATTTGAGCCATTCCACGAGAAACCCAACATTGTGGATTATGCGTAAAGTATCGACCCGGATCAGCCTAAGCATGCCGCGCAGGCTAATCCAGACAGACGCTTTTCGCATCCTTGGGATTATCTGTTTCAGGAATCATTACCTTATACCTCTACCGCCCATAGACGGAATGTGTCGGCCCGAATTAGCCCGCGCGGACAGTCCATAACGTTGGTTTTCTCGTGGAACGACTCATTTAATAAAAAAGTAAAGTTATATAATCGAATCATTCAAAATCGTCTGTTGCAGCTGCGTCGAAATGAGTCTGCATGTAGTAAAGGGATATTATCTGAATAAATGTTTGAAAATCATTGTTGTGGTAATTTTTGAAGAATGTTTGAACGACATGAGATTATCCTGATGCAGACCCGGATTAAACTACGAGGCAATCCAGCCTGATCTTGGTTATTCGTGGTCGCACAATGTCAAATATTGATTTCGTATGTCGTGCCTTAGTTTCAAAAATTAAAATAACTTTATTTCAATAGTTTTGGACTTAAAGGATGAATAAAAAACACCTATTTCGATATAAACAGTTTCTAAAATTAAATCTATCGTTTTACAAGATGTAGTAATATAAAACTCAGAAATGAACACTATGATTAAAAAAAGTAATTCTAATTGGTCAATGAAATTGTTTCTGACCAATTTATTAAATATTTGAGCTCAACATTCTGAGCATAGAGCAAACTTTTAAAGTATTGGAGTACACGTGCTTTTTCATCGCAATATGTATTTGTTTGATGTGTGTGAAGTTGGCTCTGTGATCGGTCATCGGCCATCGGTGACAAAAACCGGAACGCCGACCTGGAACACCGAGCTCGGCCATCGGTGTTCGAATTTATATATCAATTTGAACGCCGACCTGGAATATCGAGCTCGGCCATCGGAATTCGAATATATATAGTAATCTGAACGCCGACCTGGAACACCGAGCTCGGCCATCGGTGTTCGAATTTATATAGCAATTTGAACGCCGACCTGGAATATCGAGCTCGGCCATCGGAATTCGAATTTATATAGTAATCTGAACGCCGACCTGGAACACCGAGCTCGGCCATCGCTGTTCGAATTTATATATCAATTTGAACGCCGACCTGGAATATCGAGCTCGGCCATCGGAATTCAAATTCATATAGTAATCTGAACGCCGACCTGGTACACCGAGCTCGGCCATCGGTGTTCGAATTTATATAACAATTTGAACGCCGACCTGGAATATCTAGCTCGGCCATCGGAATTCGAATATATATAGTAATCTGAACGCCGAGCTGGAACACCGAGCTCGGCCATCGGTGTTCGAATTTATATAGCAATTTGAACGCCGACCTGGAATATCGAGCTAGGCCATCGAAATTCAAATTTATATAGTAATCTGAATGCCGACCTGGTACACCGAGCTCGGCCATCGGTGTTCGAATTTATATAACAATTTGAACGCCGACCTGGAATATCGAGCTCGGCCATCGGAATTCGAATTTATATAGTAATCTGAACGCCGACCTGGAACACCGAGCTCGGCCATCGCTGTTCGAATTTATATATCAATTTGAACGCCGACCTGGAATATCGAGCTCGGCCATCGGAATTCAAATTCATATAGTAATCTGAACGCCGACCTAGTACACCGAGCTCGGCCATCGGTGTTCGAATTTATATAACAATTTGAACGCCGACCTGGAATATCTAGCTCGGCCATCGGAATTCGAATATATATAGTAATCTGAACGCCGAGCTGGAACACCGAGCTCGGCCATCGGTGTTCGAATTTATATAGCAATTTGAACGCCGACCTGGAATATCGAGCTCGGCCATCGGAATTCGAATTTATATAGTAATCTGAACGCCGACCTGGAACACCGAGCTCGGCCATCGCTGTTCGAATTTATATATCAATTTGAACGCCGACCTGGAATATCGAGCTCGGCCATCGGAATTCAAATTCATATAGTAATCTGAACGCCGACCTGGTACACCGAGCTCGGCCATCGGTGTTCGAATTTATATAACAATTTGAACGCCGACTTGGAATATCTAGCTCGGCCATCGGAATTCGAATATATATAGTAATCTGAACGCCGACCTGGTACACCGAGCTCGGCCATCGGTGTTCGAATTTATATATCAATTTGAACGCCGACCTGGAATATCGAGCTCGGCCATCGGAATTCGAATATATATAGTAATCTGAACGCCGACCTGGAACACCGAGCTCGGCCATCGGTGTTCGAATTTATATAGCAATTTGAACGCCGACCTGGAATATCGAGCTCGGCCATCGGAATTCGAATTTATATAGTAATCTGAACGCCGACCTGGAACACCGAGCTCGGCGATCGCTGTTCGAATTTATATATCAATTTGAACGCCGACCTGGAATATCGAGCTCGGCCATCGGAATTCAAATTCATATAGTAATCTGAACGCCGACCTGGTACACCGAGCTCGGCCATCGGTGTTCGAATTTATATAACAATTTGAACGCCGACCTGGAATATCTAGCTCGGCCATCGGAATTCGAATATATATAGTAATCTGAACGCCGAGCTGGAACACCGAGCTCGGCCATCGGTGTTCGAATTTATATAGCAATTTGAACGCCGACCTGGAATATCGAGCTAGGCCATCGAAATTCAAATTTATATAGTAATCTGAATGCCGACCTGGTACACCGAGCTCGGCCATCGGTGTTCGAATTTATATAACAATTTGAACGCCGACCTGGAATATCGAGCTCGGCCATCGGAATTCGAATTTATATAGTAATCTGAACGCCGACCTGGAACACCGAGCTCGGCCATCGCTGTTCGAATTTATATATCAATTTGAACGCCGACCTGGAATATCGAGCTCGGCCATCGGAATTCAAATTCATATAGTAATCTGAACGCCGACCTGGTACACCGAGCTCGGCCATCGGTGTTCGAATTTATATAACAATTTGAACGCCGACCTGGAATATCTAGCTCGGCCATCGGAATTCGAATATATATAGTAATCTGAACGCCGAGCTGGAACACCGAGCTCGGCCATCGGTGTTCGAATTTATATAGCAATTTGAACGCCGACCTGGAATATCGAGCTCGGCCATCGGAATTCGAATTTATATAGTAATCTGAACGCCGACCTGGAACACCGAGCTCGGCCATCGCTGTTCGAATTTATATATCAATTTGAACGCCGACCTGGAATATCGAGCTCGGCCATCGGAATTCAAATTCATATAGTAATCTGAACGCCGACCTGGTACACCGAGCTCGGCCATCGGTGTTCGAATTTATATAACAATTTGAACGCCGACTTGGAATATCTAGCTCGGCCATCGGAATTCGAATATATATAGTAATCTGAACGCCGACCTGGTACACCGAGCTCGGCCATCGGTGTTCGAATTTATATAACAATTTGAACGCCGACCTGGAATATCTAGCTCGGCCATCGGAATTCGAATATATATAGTAATCTGAACGCCGACCTGGAACACCGAGCTCGGCCATCGCTGTTCGAATTTATATATCAATTTGAACGCCGACCTGGAATATCGAGCTCGGCCATCGGAATTCAAATTCATATAGTAATCTGAACGCCGACCTGGTACACCGAGCTCGGCCATCGGTGTTCGAATTTATATAACAATTTGAACGCCGACTTGGAATATCTAGCTCGGCCATCGGAATTCGAATATATATAGTAATCTGAACGCCGACCTGGTACACCGAGCTCGGCCATCGGTGTTCGAATTTATATAACAATTTGAACGCCGACCTGGAATATCTAGCTCGGCCATCGGAATTCGAATATATATAGTAATCTGAACGCCGAGCTGGAACACCGAGCTCGGCCATCGGTGTTCGAATTTATATAGCAATTTGAACGCCGACCTGGAATATCGAGTTAGGCCATCGAAATTCAAATTTATATAGTAATCTGAATGCCGACCTGGTACACCGAGCTCGGCCATCGGTGTTCGAATTTATATAACAATTTGAACGCCGACCTGGAATATCGAGCTCGGCCATCGGAATTCGAATTTATATAGTAATCTGAACGCCGACCTGGAACACCGAGCTCGGCCATCGCTGTTCGAATTTATATATCAATTTGAACGCCGACCTGGAATATCGAGCTCGGCCATCGGAATTCAAATTCATATAGTAATCTGAACGCCGACCTGGTACACCGAGCTCGGCCATCGGTGTTCGAATTTATATAACAATTTGAACGCCGACTTGGAATATCTAGCTCGGCCATCGGAATTCGAATATATATAGTAATCTGAACGCCGACCTGGTACACCGAGCTCGGCCATCGGTGTTCGAATTTATATAACAATTTGAACGCCGACCTGGAATATCTAGCTCGGCCATCGGAATTCGAATATATATAGTAATCTGAACGCCGACCTGGAACACCGAGCTCGGCCATCGCTGTTCGAATTTATATAGCAATTTGAACGCCGACCTGGAATATCGAGCTAGGCCATCGGAATTCAAATTTATATAGTAATCTGAACGCCGACCTGGAACACCGAGCTCGGTGTACCAGGTCGGCGTTTGAATTTATATAGCAATTTGAACGCCGACCTGGAATATCGAGCTCGGCCATCGGAATTCGAATTCATATAGTTATCTGAACGGCGACCTGGTACACCGAGCTCGGCCATCGGTGTTCGAATTAATATAGCAATCTGAACGCCGACCTGGAATATCGAGCTAGGCCATCGGAATTCAAATTTATATAGTAATTTGAACGCCGACCTGGAACACCGAGCTCGGTGTACCAGGTCGGCGTTCAAATTTATATAGCAATTTGAACGCCGACCTGGAACACCGAGCTCGGCCATCGCTGTTCGAATTTATATAGCAATTTGAACGCCGACCTGGTTCACCGAGCTCGGCCATCGGTGTTCGAATTTATATAGCCATTTGAACGCCGACCTGGAATATCTAGCTCGGCCATCGGTGTTCGAATTTATATAGTAAAATGAACGCCGACCTGGTACACCGAGCTCGGCCATCGGTGTTCGAATTTACATAGCAATCTGAACGCCGACCTGGAATATTGAGCTTGGTCATCGGCATTCGAATTTATATAGCAATCTGAACACCGACCTGGTATATAAAAATAAAAATAAAATCTTAAAAAATAAAAAGAATAAAAAAAAAATCCATTTCAGATGTATTCTATTTATAGATTGTAGGCTAGCAGTTTGGACAGTTTCGAATTAAGATTTGGATGGTTGGGATTGTTTACCCTCGCACTCAGCATTAATGTCATTTGGCGAGCATCGAATTAAGAAGGTGTGTGAAGTTAGCGCGTAGATCGTAGATCGTAGCTCAACCAAAAAAATGTAATTGGCTGACCTGGGTCGTAGATCGTAGCTCAACCACTTTAAAAACATTGCGAATTGGTTGTGCTGGGTCGTAGATCGTAGCTCAACCACTACAAAAACATTCAGAATTGGTTGAGCTGGGTCGTAGATCGTAGCTCAACCATTTTAAAAACATTGCGAATTGGTTGTGCTGGGTCGTAGATCGTAGCTCAACCACTACAAAAACATTTTGAATTGGTTGAGCTGGGTCGTAGATCGTAGCTCAACCACTTAAAAACATTGCAACTTGGTTGTGCTGGGTCGTAGATCGTAGCTCAACCACTAGAAAAACATTCTGAATTGGCTGACCTGGGTCGTAGATCGTAGCTCAACCACTTAACAACATTGCGAATTGGTTGTGCTGGGTCGTAGATCGTAGCTCAACCACTATAAAAACATTGCGAATTGGTTGTGCTGGTTCGTAGATCGTAGCTCAACCACTAGAAAAACATTTTTAATTGGCTGACCTGGGTCGTAGATCGTAGCTCAACCACTTTAAAAACATTTTGAATTGGCTGACCTGGGTCGTAGATCGTAGCTCAACCACTTCAAAAACATTGCGAATTGGTTGTGCTGGGTCGTAGATCGTAGCTCAACCACTACAAAAACATTCAGAATTGGTTGAGCTGGGTCGTAGATCGTAGCTCAACCATTTTAAAAACATTGCGAATTGGCTGTGCTGG
The DNA here is from genome assembly GCA_031761405.1 of Serripes groenlandicus. Classification (NCBI taxonomy): domain Eukaryota; kingdom Metazoa; phylum Mollusca; class Bivalvia; order Cardiida; family Cardiidae; genus Serripes; species Serripes groenlandicus. The sequence continues at coordinate 84,721,778 of JASEVX010000002.1, read as the reverse complement.
GTCGTAGATCGTAGCTCAACCACTACAAAAACATTCAGAATTGGTTGAGCTGGGTCGTAGATCGTAGCTCAACCACTTTAAAAACATTGCGAATTGGTTGTGCTGGGTTGTAGATCGTAGCTCAACCACTAGAAAAACATTCTGAATTGGCTGACCTGGGTCGTAGATCGTAGCTCAACCACTAGAAAAACATTCTGAATTGGCTGACCTGGGTCATAGATCGTAGCTCAACCACTTTAAAAACATTGCGAATTGGTTGTTCTGGGTCGTAGATCGTAGCACAACCAATAGAAAAACATTCATAATTGGCTGACCTGGGTCGTAGATCGTAACTCAACCACTTGAAAAACATTCATAATTGGCTGACCTGGGTCGTAGATCGTAGCTCAACCACTAGACAAACATTGCGAATTGGCTGACCTGGGTCGTAGATCATAGCTCAACCAATGGTAAAACATTCTGAATTGGCTGACCTGTGTCGTAGATCGTAGCTCAACCAATGGAAAAACATTCTGAATTGGCTGACATGGGTCGTACATCGTAGCTCAACCACTTGAAAAACATTCATAATTGGCTCGTAGATCGTAGCTCAACCAATGGAAAAACATTCTGAATTGGCTGACCTGGGTCGTAGATCGTAGCTCAACCAATGGAAAAACATTCATAATTGGTTGAGCTGGGTCGTAGATCGTAGCTCAACCACTAGACAAACATTGCGAATTGGCTGACCTGGGTCGTAGATCATAGCTCAACCAATGGTAAAACATTCTGAATTGGCTGACCTGTGTCGTAGATCGTAGCTCAACCAATGGAAAAACATTCTGAATTGGCTGACATGGGTCGTAGATCGTAGCTCAACCACTTGAAAAACATTCATAATTGGCTCGTAGATCGTAGCTCAACCAATGGAAAAACATTCTGAATTGGCTGACCTGGGTCGTAGATCGTAGCTCAACCAATGGAAAAACATTCTGAATTGGCTGAACTGGGTCGTAGATCGTAGCTCAACCAATGGAAAAAACATTCTGAATTGGCTGACCTAGGTCGTAGATCGTAGCTCAACCACTAGAAAACATTGCAAATTGGTTGAGCTGGGTCGTAGATCGTAGCTCAACCACTAGAACACCATTTAGTCATGCATATACTATATTTGATCCGTCCCTGGTAAATGAGCATGTGACATATTTTAATATATCTTGATAACAATTTGAGAAAAGGATATTTTCTCTCCCCAAGAGTGACTCTTACTGTTCCCAGATTGTTTTCATGGATATCACATCACTTATATGGGTATACAATGTTTTATATATACATGTATATGTGTCCATATGCAGACGTATGCTTTGCATTGCATGTCCGTGTTAACTACTAAGGACATCCTCACTGACATGTTTTGTTCTGTGTTTGCTCTGCATTACGTGTCAGTGGGGATGTCCAGGTCAACTACGAAGGACATCCTTACTGACATGTTTTGTTCTGTGTTTGCGTGTGTATGGTATGTATATATGTTTTATATACATGCGTATACTCTGCATTACGTGTCAGTGGGAATGTCCGGGACAACTACGAAGGATATCCTTACTGACATGTTTTGTTCTGTGTTTGCGTGTGTATGGTATGTATATATGTTATATATACATGCGTATACTCTGCATTACGTGTCAGTGGGAATGTCCAGGTCAACTACGAAGGATATCCTTACGGACATGTTTTGTTATCTGTGTGCGTGTGTATGGTATGTATATATGTTTTATATGCATGCGTATACTCTGCATTACGTGTCAGAAGGAATGTCCGTGTCAACTACGAAGGACATCCTTACTGACATGTTTTGTTCTGTAGAGGCCTTAGTCAAGGCAGTCGAAGCCCGAGCATTTCACAATGGAGTGGAACACTTTTTTTTTTTTTTTTCACGGGACAGCTACCAGGGCCGTAAGTGGAATTTCTACCCGCGTAATTTAAAGGGAGCACTCCGTCATAGAGGCCTTAGTCAAGGCAGTCGAAGCACGAACATTTCACAATGGAGTGGAACACTTTTTTTCCTTTTTTTTCACGTGACAGCTACCAGGGCCGTAAGTCGAATTTCTACCTGAATTTACCGCGTAATTTAAAGGGAGCACTCCGTCATAGAGGCCTTAGTCAAGGCAGTCGAAGACCGAACATTTCACAATGGAGTGGAACACATTTTTATTTTTTCACGGGACAGCTACCAGGGCCGTACCCGAGTTTACCGCGTAATTTAAAGGGAGCATTTCGTCCTAGAGGCCTTAATCAAGGCAGTCGAATCCGGAACATTTCACAATGGAGTGGAACACTTTTTTTTTTTTCTTTTTCACGGACAGCTACCAGGGCCGTAAGTCGACTTTCTACCCGAATTTACCGCATAATTTAAAGGGAGCACTCGGTACTAGAGGCCTTAGTCAAGGCAGTCGAAGCCCGAACATTTCACAATGGAGTGGAACACTTTTTTTTTTTTTTTTCACGGGACAGCTACCAGGGCCGTAAGTCGAATTTCTACCCGAGTTTACCGCGTAATTTAAAGGGAGCACTCCGTCATAGAGGCCTTAGTCAAGGCAGTCGAAGCACGAACATTTCACAATGGAGTGGAACACTTTTTTTTTTTTTTCACGGGACAGCTACCAGGGCCGTAAGTCGAATTTCTACCCGAGTTTACCGCGTAATTTAAAGGGAGCACTCCGTCATAGAGGCCTTAGTCAAGGCAGTCGAAGCACGAACATTTCACAATGGAGTGGAACACTTTTTTTTTTTTCCACGAGACAGCTACCAGGGCCGTAAGTCGAATTTCTACCCGAGTTTACCGCGTAATTTAAAGGGAGCACTTCGTCATAGAGGCCTTAGTCAAGGCAGTCGAAGCACAAACATTTCACAATGGAGTGGAACACTTTTTTTTTTTTTTTTCACGGGACAGCTACCAGGGCCGTAAGTCGAATTTCTACCCGAGTTTACCGCGTAATTTAAAGGGAGCACTCCGTCATAGAGGCCTTAGTCAAGGCAGTCGAAGCACGAACATTTCACAATGGAGTGGAACACTTTTTTTTTTTTTTTCACGGGACAGCTACCAGGGCCGTAAGTCGAATTTCTACCCGAGTTTACCGCGTAATTTAAAGGGAGCACTCCGTCATAGAGGCCTTAGTCAAGGCAGTCGAAGCACGAACATTTCACAATGGAGTGGAACACTTTTTTTTTTTTCACGGGACAGCTACCAGGGCCGTAAGTCGAATTTCTACCCGAGTTTACCGCGTAATTTAAAGGGAGCACTTCGTCATAGAGGCCTTAGTCAAGGCAGACGAAGCACGAACATTTCACAATGGAGTGGAACACTTTTTTTTTTTTTTCACGAGACAGCTACCAGGGCCGTAAGTGGAATTTCTACCTGAATTTACCGCGTAATTTAAAGGGAGCACTCCGTCATAGAGGCCTTAGTCAAGGCAGTCGAAGACCGAACATTTCACAATGGAGTGGAACACTTTTTTTTTTTTTCACGAGACAGCTACCAGGGCCGTAAGTGGAATTTCTACCTGAATTTACCGCGTAATTTAAAGGGAGCACTCCGTCATAGAGGCCTTAGTCAAGGCAGTCGAAGACCAATATTTCACAATGGAGTGGAACACATTTTATTTTTTCACGGGACAGCTACCAGGGCCGTACCCGAGTTTACCGCGTAATTTAAAGGGAGCACTCCGTCATAGAGGCCTTAGTCAAGGCAGTCGAAGACTGATCATTTCACAATGGAGTGGAACACTTTTTTTTTTTTCACGGGACAGCTACCAGGGCCGTAAGTGGAATTTCTACCCGCGTAATTTATAGGGAGCACTCCGTCCTATAGGCCTTAGTCAAGGCAGTCGAAGCCCGAACATTTCACAATGGAGTGGAACACTTTTTTTTCTTTTTTTCACGTGACAGCTACCAGGGCCGTAAGTCGAATTTCTACCTGAATTTACCGCGTAATTTAAAGGGAGTCAAGGCAGTCGAAGCCCGAACATTTCACAATGGAGTGGAACACTTTTTTTTTTTTTTCACTGGACAGCTACCAGGGCCGTAAGTCGAATTTCTACCCGAGTTTACCGCGTAATTTAAAGGGAGCACTCCGTCATAGAGGCCTTAGTCAAGGCAGTCGAAGACTGATCATTTCACAATGGAGTGGACCACTTCTTTTTTTTTCACGGGACAGCTACCAGGGCCGTAAGTGGAATTTCTACCCGCGTAATTTATAGGGAGCACTCCGTCCAATAGGCCTTAGTCAAGGCAGTCGAAGACCGAACATTTCACAATGGAGTGGAACACTTTTTTATTTTTTTTTCACGTGACAGCTACCAGGGCCGTAAGTCGAATTTCTACCTGAATTTACCGCGTAATTTGAAGGGAGCACTCCGTCATAGAGGCCTTAGTCAAGGCAGTCGAAGCACGAACATTTCACAATGGAGTGGAACACTTTTTTTTTTTTTCACGGGACAGCTACCAGGGCCGTAAGTCGAATTTCTACCCGAGTTTACCGCGTAATTTAAAGGGAGCACTTCGTCATAGAGGCCTTAGTCAAGGCAGACGAAGCACGAACATTTCACAATGGAGTGGAACACTTTTTTTTTTTTTTCACGAGACAGCTACCAGGGCCGTAAGTGGAATTTCTACCCGAGTTTACCGCGTAATTTAAAGGGAGCACTCCGTCATAGAGGCCTTAGTCAAGGCAGTCGAAGACCAATATTTCACAATGGAGTGGAACACATTTTATTTTTTCACGGGACAGCTACCAGGGCCGTACCCGAGTTTACCGCGTAATTTAAAGGGAGCACTCCGTCACAGAGGCCTTAGTCAAGGCAGTCGAAGACTGATCATTTCACAATGGAGTGGAACAATTTTTTTTTTTTCACGGGACAGCTACCAGGGCCGTAAGTGGAATTTCTACCCGCGTAATTTATAGGGAGCACTCCGTCCTATAGGCCTTAGTCAAGGCAGTCGAAGCCCGAACATTTCACAATGGAGTGGAACACTTTTTTTTCTTTTTTTCACGTGACAGCTACCAGGGCCGTAAGTCGAATTTCTACCCGAGTTTACCGCGTAATTTAAAGGGAGCACTCCGTCATAGAGGCCTTAATCAAGGCAGTCGAAGCCCGAACATTTCACAATGGAGTGGAACACTTTTTTTTTTTTTTTTCACGGGACACAGAACAATACATGTTTTATATGCATGAGTATACTCTGCATTACATGTCAGTGGGAATGTCCGGGTCAACTACGAAGGACATCCTTACTGAGATGTTTTGTTCTGTGTTTGCGTGTGTATGGTATGTATATATGTGTTATATGCATGCGTATACTCTGCATTACGTGTCAGTGGGAATCTACGATCTACGATCTACGACCCAGGTCAGCCAATTCAGAATGTTTTTAAAGTGGTTGAGCTACGATCTATGACCCAGGTCAGCCAATTCAGAATGTTTTTTCTAGTGGTTGAGCTACGATCTACGACCCAGCACAACCAATTCGCAATGTTGTTAAAGTGGTTGAGCTACGATCTACGACCCAGCACAACCAATTCGCAATGTTTTTAAAGTGGTTGAGCTACGATCTACGACCCAGCACAACCAATTCGCAATGTTTTTAAAGTGGTTGAGCTACGATCTACGACCCAGCTCAACCAATTCTCAATGTTTTTGTAGTGGTTGAGCTACGATCTACGACCCAGCACAACCAATTCGCAATGTTTTTATAGTGGTTGAGCTACGATCTACGACCCAGCACAACCAATTCGCAATGTTTTTAAGTGGTTGAGCTACGATCTACGACCCAGCTCAACCAATTCTGAATGTTTTTGTAGTGGTTGAGCTACGATCTACGACCCAGCACAACCAATTCGCAATGTTTTTAAGTGGTTGAGCTACGATCTACGACCCAGCTCAACCAATTCTGAATGTTTTTGTAGTGGTTGAGCTACGATCTACGACCCAGCACAACCAATTCGCAATGTTTTTAAGTGGTTGAGCTACGATCTACGACCCAGCTCAACCAATTCTCAATGTTTTTGTAGTGGTTGAGCTACGATCTACGACCCAGCACAACCAATTCACAATGTTTTTAAAGTGGTTGAGCTACGATCTACGACCCAGCTCAACCAATTCTGAATGTTTTTGTAGTGGTTGAGCTACGATCTACGACCCAGCACAACCAATTCGCAATGTTTTTAAAATGGTTGAGCTACGATCTACGACCCAGCTCAACCAATTCTGAATGTTTTTGTAGTGTTTGAGCTACGATCTACGACCCAGCACAACCAATTCGCAAGGTTTTTAAAGTGGTTGAGCTACGATCTACGACCCAGCTCAACCAATTCTGAATGTTTTTGTAGTGGTTGAGCTAAGATATACGACCCAGCACAACCAATTCGCAATGTTTTTAAAATGGTTGAGCTACGATCTACGACCCAGCTCAACCAATTCTGAATGTTTTTGTAGTGTTTGAGCTACGATCTACGACCCAGCACAACCAATTCGCAATGTTTTTAAAATGGTTGAGCTACGATCTACGACCCAGCTCAACCAATTCTGAATGTTTTTGTAGTGGTTGAGCTACGATCTACGACCCAGCACAACCAATTCGTTATGTTTTTAAAATGGTTGAGCTACGATCTACGACCCAGGTCAGCCAATTCAGAATGTTTTTCTAGTGGTTGAGCTACGATCTACGACCCAGCACAACCAAGTTGCAATGTTTTTAAGTGGTTGAGCTACGATCTACGACCCAGCTCAACCAATTCAAAATGTTTTTGTAGTGGTTGAGCTACGTTCTACGACCCAGCACAACCAATTCGCAATGTTTTTAAAATGGTTGAGCTACGATCTACGACCCAGCTCAACCAATTCTGAATGTTTTTGTAGTGGTTGAGCTACGATCTACGACCCAGCACAACCAATTCGCAATGTTTTTAAAGTGGTTGAGCTACGATCTACGACCCAGCTCAACCAATTCTGAATGTTTTTGTAGTGGTTGAGCTACGATCTACGACCCAGCACAACCAATTCGCAATGTTTTTAAAGTGGTTGAGCTACGATCTACGACCCAGGTCAGCCAATTACATTTTTGGTTGAGCTACGATCTACGATCTACGCGCTAACTTCACACACCTGAATTAAGATTGGTTGGTTGAATTGCTACTGCTGCTCTGCTTTTGTTTACCTTCGCAATCGGCTATATAGCCATTATAATAGAGCTTTTAGCCAAGTAATTTGTCTGCACATTATACGACATAACATATGGTTTAGATTCCAAAACAAATAACAAAAAAATATTTTACACTGTCAGACATTCAAACATAAGCCTTTTGATGCACCTACCAAATTAAAATCCATTTTGTTTATGAATCCAGAAAGTTTTTTATGTTTATTTGGTCTTGAGGTGTCTTATTATATTTAAGTAAATAAAGGTAATTAAACAAAATTTGAAAACATGAGTTAACCCTTTTCCTCATGCACGCACCTTTTGACGCCTCTGCAGCAGACGACTTTTGAAAGCATTGTGACAAATGGAGAAATTGCTAATAATGAGCAATTTCTCCTTTTGCCACAATATTTCAACTTTTTTAAATTGTTGTTCCTTCAGTTATAGAGAGTTTCTATACTTTTGACTAAATTTATTCAAAGTCATCTTGCTGCAGATTTGTTGTATGTGGGAAAGGGTTAAACCTTTAATAAAGAAACATGTAAATTCTAAACAATGCACAAAACATTGCTGGAGAAGGAGCAAATTCTTATCATTATTATTCGACTCTGCATCACTCTGTACTTTTGTCTTTCTAGTGTGTTGTACATTATAAAAAGAATTTAATTAACCCTTTCCCATAAACACCAATTTTGCAGCAGACAACTTTGGAAGCATGTAGACAAATATATGGTAAATCTCTTTAACCGAAAGAAAATTATTGAATAGAATTGAAAACTGTGTGGCAAAAGGAGAAATTGCTAAGCAAAATCAATTTCTCCTTTAGACACAATGTTTTCAAAAGTTCAAATCCTGCAGATTGAATTTAATTATCATAATTTGCAAAATGCTCAGCGCGATATTCTCCCTGCGTTGTACGAAAACCGACATTCGGAGATTGTGAGAGTAATTGAAATAAACTTCAAAGTCTATTTTTTAAATTCGATTGTTGGTCAGAGTGCTTCTCAAGAAGCTTTAGGAATGCATAGACGATTTTATAGCGAATATGAAAGATCTTGATCAGACTGCAGCCTAATCTGGATCTTCGCTGGATTGAAAGTCGAGAAGATCGGTTTTCTAATTGCCTGCCCCATTTTCTAGTTAAAATGTATTTGAGCAGTGCCAATCTCATAAGGTCCTTTGTGAAAAGTCTAGAGTCGGGTCAGTTTGCTATTCAGCGCTGTATTGTCTGAATCTACACTGTTTGCAGAACACTTTTAGAACCTCCGAAGAAACAACCTTTGAATGAGTAAACTTATCTTTAACCTCGTTTGTTACAAATAGCATTTAAAGACGTTGGTTTTCGTAGAACCCGTAAATACCTGAATCTTTTATTTCTTGTATTTTAGTTTGTTTGGGGGTGCAAGCAAATGTCCGTTTTTAGCTCACCAGAGCACAAAGTGCCTGCACTGTGTTATCTGGATCTACACTTGTCGTAAACACCACTCGCATTAGTTTTTTAAGTAACTTCTGTGAAGCAGTACACCTTGGAAGGATATACTAGTAGCAAGGATGCATAGATTGACACCTTTTCCGAAATGCTATAAGGTTCATTTTCTGTCTTTAAAGTGCATGGTATATACTAACAGGAAAATTATGTTGTAATAGGTTTTCATCAATTTGAATTTTCTACTCACAGCCTTCGAAAATTAATATTTCGGTTGACATACGGTCTGGCGAGATATTAATTTTCTAACATTGTATACAATCATCCGCATGCAAATGAATAGAACATTCAATTTGATGTCATAACGTTTACTAATATTGTGTCAGTTATTTCAATTAATGTACATGGATAAATAAATATACAAGTTATTCGTTAAGAAATTAGCACTCTGTGATGTGGCTTTGCGGCTTCGTGCGTGACAAAATACCGGGCGCAGACACAGGCTCTCTGCAAGTTTTCCATTCCCGTGACAACACCGGGCTCGAACGGTACCTTCTCGGGCCGTCAGTTCCACCACTCCCGTGACACATACAAGGGCAAAGGAATACTCGTTGTTATGGCCTTGCAGGAGCAGCAAGAGTTTTTCATTCCCCTGACAAAACCGGGCTCAGATTACTATATAAATTCTAATTCCGATGGCCGAGCTTGATATTTCAGGTCGGCGTTCAAATTACTATATAAATTCGGACACCGATGGCCGAGCTCGATATTCCATGTCGGCGTTCAAATTGCTATATAAATTCGAACACCGATGGCCAAGCTCGGTGTACCAGGTCGGCGTTCAGGTTACAATATAAATTCGAATTCCGATGGCCGAGCTCGATATTCCAGGTCGGCGTTCAAATTGTTGTATAAATTCGAACAGCGATGGCCGAGCTCGATATTCCAGGTCGGCGTTCAAATGGCTATATCAATTCGAACACCGATGGCCGAGCTCGGTGTACCAGATCGGCGTTCAGATTACTATATAATTCGAATTCCGATGGCCGAGCTCGATATTGCAGGTCGGCGTTCAAATTGATATATAAATTCGAACATCGATGGCCGAGCTCGATGTACCAGCTCGGCGTTCAGATTACAATATAATTCGAATTCCGAAGACCGAGCTCGATATTCCAGGTCGGCGTTCAAATTGCTATATAAATTCGAACACCGATGGCCGAGCTCGGTGTACCAATTCGGCGTTCAGATTACTATAAAAGTTCGAATTCCGATGGCCGAGCTCGATATTTCAGGTCGGCGTTCAAATTGCTATAAAATTTCGAACACCTATGGCCGAGCTCGGTGTACCAGGTCGGCGTTCAGATTGCTATATAAATTCGAATTCCGATGGCCTAGCTCGGTGTACAAGGTCGGCGTTCAAATTACTATATAAATTCGAATTCCGATGGCCGAGCTCGATATTCCAGGTCGGCGTTCAAATTGATATATAAAGTCGAACACCGATGGCCGAGCTGGATATTCCAGGTCGGCGTTCAAATGACTATATAAATTCGAACACCGATGGCCGAGCTCGGTGTACCAGGTCGGCGTTCAGATTACTATATAAATTCGAATTCCGATGGCCGAGCTCGATATTCCAGGTCGGCGTTCAAATTGCTATATAAATTTGAACACCGATGGCCGAGCTCGGTGTACCAGGTCGGCGTTCAGATTACTATAAAAGTTCGAATTCCGATGGCCGAGCTCGATATTTCAGGTCGGCGTTCAAATTGCTATAAAAATTCGAACACCTATGGCCGAGCTCGGTGTACCAGGTCGGCGTTCAGATTGCTATATAAATTCGAATTCCGATGGCCTAGCTCGGTGTACAAGGTCGGCGTTCAAATTACTATATAAATTCGAATTCTGATGGCCGAGGTCGATATTCCAGGTCGGCGTTCAAATTGATATATAAAGTCGAACACCGATGGCCGAGCTGGATATTCCAGGTCGGCGTTCAAATGACTATATAAATTCGAACAGCGATGGCCGAGCTCGGTGTACCAGGTCGGCGTTCAGATTACTATATAAATTCGAATTCCGATGGCCGAGCTCGATATTCCAGGTCGGCGTTCAAATTGCTATATAAATTTGAACACCGATGGCCGAGCTCGGTGTACCAGGTCGGCGTTAAGATTACTATATAATTCGAATTCCGATGGCCGAGCTCGATATTCCAGGTCGGCGTTCAAATTGATATATAAAGTCGAACAACGATGGCCGAGCTGGATATTCCAGGTCGGCGTTCAAATGACTATATAAATTCGAACAGCGATGGCCGAGCTCGGTGTACCAGGTCGGCGTTCAGATTACTATATAAATTCGAATTCCGATGGCCGAGCTCGATATTCCAGGTCGGCGTTCAAATTGCTATATAAATTTGAACACCGATGGCCGAGCTCGGTGTACCAGGTCGGCGTTAAGATTACTATATAATTCGAATTCCGATGGCCGAGCTCGATATTCCAGGTCGGCGTTCAAATTGCTATATAAATTCGAACACCGATGGCCGAGCTCGGCGTTCCAGCTCGGCGTTCAGATTACTATAAAAATTCGAATTCCGATGACCGAGCTCGATATTCCAGGTCGGCGTTCAAATTGCTATATAAATTCGAACACCGATGGCCGAGCTCGGTGTTCCAGCTCGGCGTTCAGATTACTATAAAAATTCGAATTCCGATGACCGAGCTCGATATTCCAGGTCGGCGTTCAAATTGCTATATAAATTCGAACACCGATGGCCGAGCTCGGTGTACCAGGTCGGCGTTCAGATTACTATAGAATTCGAATTCCGATGGACGAGCTCGATTTTCCAGGTCGGCGTTCAAATTGCTATAAAAATTCGAACACCGATGGCCGAGCTCGGTGTACCAGGTCGGCGTTCAGATTACTATATAATTAGAATAACGATGGACGAGCTCGATATTCCAGGTCGGCGTTCAAATTGCTATATAAATTCGAACACCGATGGCCGAGCTCGGCGTTCCAGCTCGGCGTTCAGATTACTATAAAAATTCGAATTCCGATGACCGAGCTCGATATTCCAGGTCGGCGTTCAAATTGCTATATAAATTCGAACACCGATGGCCGAGCTCGGTGTTCCAGCTCGGCGTTCAGATTACTATAAAAATTCGAATTCCGATGACCGAGCTCGATATTCCAGGTCGGCGTTCAAATTGCTATATAAATTCGAACACCGATGGCCGAGCTCGGTGTACCAGGTCGGCGTTCAGATTACTATAGAATTAGAATAACGATGGACGAGCTCGATATTCCAGGTCGGCGTTCAAATTGTTATATAAATTCGAACACCGATGGCCGAGCTCGGTGTACCAGGTCGGCGTTCAGATTACTATAGAATTCGAATTCCGATGACCGAGCTCGATATTCCAGGTCGGCGTTCAAATTGCTATATAAATTCGAACACCGATGGCCGAGCTCGGTGTACCAGGTCGGCGTTCAGATTACTATAGAATTCGAATTCCGATGACCGAGCTCGATATTCCAGGTCGGTGTTCAAATTGCTATATAAATTCGAACACCGATGGCCGAGCTCGGTGTATCAGGTCGGCGTTCAGATTACTATAGAATTAGAATAACGATGGACGAGCTCGATATTCCAGGTCGGCGTTCAAATTGCTATATAAATTCGAACACCGATGGCCGAGCTCGGTGTTCCAGCTCGGCGTTCAGATCACTATAAAAATTCGAATTCCGATGACCGAGCTCGATATTCCAGGTCGGCGTTCAAATTGCTATATAAATTCGAAGACCGATGGCCGAGCTCGGTGTACCAGGTCGGCGTTCAGATTACTATAGAATTCGAATTCCGATGGACGAGCTCGATTTTCCAGGTCGGCGTTCAAATTGCTATATAAATTCGAACACCGATGGCCGAGCTCGGTGTACCAGGTCGGCGTTCAGATTACTATAGAATTAGAATAACGATGGACGAGCTCGATATTCCAGGTCGGTGTTCAAATTGCTATATAAATTCGAACACCGATGGCCGAGCTCGGTGTACCAGGTCGGCGTTCAGATTACTATAGAATTCGAATTCCGATGACCGAGCTCGATATTCCAGGTCGGCGTTCAAATTGCTATATAAATTCGAACACCGATGGCCGAGCTCGGTGTACCAGGTCGGCGTTCAGATTACTATAGAATTCGAATTCCGATGGACGAGCTCGATATTCCAGGTCGGCGTTCAAATTGTTATATAAATTCGAACACCGATGGCCGAGCTCGGTGTTCCATGTCGGCGTTCCGATTTTTGTCACCGATGGCCGATGACCGATCACAGAGCCAACTTCATGAAAATACGAATGTCTCGACACGCAAGAACAGTTTAATTTTGAGCGCGTTCATTGAAAATGGTACAAACTTTTGAATAGTGTAGATTGAGATGAGTCTGTCCATCTGCTCCGTCTTATCATAATCTACACAACTTGAAAGAATCTTCCACCAAGCTTATTAAATTACTATGAGATGTATAAAAGAATATATATTGATCAAGAAGTGTAAATGCAAAAGCAGATCTGGATCAATACCTGTTCCCTTGGAAGGAATCAATTAATGAGACTACATCACAGTCACAGTAATATACTTACAATACACTACAACAAAGTCATATAAACACAGTACATACAATACAATACATCACAGTCACAGTAATATACTTACAAAACACTACATCACAGTAATATAAATACAATACATACATTACAATACATCACAGTCACATTAATATACATACAATACATCACAGCCACGGTAATATACATGCATTTCAAAACATCAAATACACAGTAACATACAATACAATAAATCACAGTCACAGTAATATACTTACAATACAATGCATCACAGTCACGATAATATTCTTACAATACAATACATCATAGCAAAGTATTATACTTACAATACAAACACATAGCCACAGTAATATACTTACAATACAATACAACACAACACAACACACTACTATACATACAATACAATACATCACAGTACTATACAAACATTACATGACAGTCACAGTAAAATACTTACAATACAATACATCAAAGCCATATTAATATACATGCCCTGCAATACATCACAATCACAGTAATATACATACAATACAATACATCACATGCACCGTAATATACATACAATACATCACAGTCACAGACAGTTATATACATATAATACAATACATCACAGTCACAGACAGTTATATACATATAATACAATACATAACAGTCACAGTAATACACATATAATACAATACATAACAGTCACAGTAATATACTTACAATACAATACATCACATTCACAGTAATATGCATTCAATACAATACAATACATCACAACCACAGTAATATACATACACTGCAATACATCACAACCAAAGTAATATACATGCAATGCAATACATCAAAGGCACAGTGATATACATACATTGCAATACATCACAGCCACAGTAATATACATGCAATGCAATTCACCGCAGTCACAGTGATACACATACAATACAATACATCACAGACAGAAATATACCTACAATACATCACAGCCACTTTAATATGCATTCAATACAATATTGCAATGCAATACATCACAATCAGAGTAATATACATACAATACAATACATCACAGTAATATACTTTTAATGCAATACAGCAATGCCACATTAATGTACATACACGGCAATACATCACAACCACAGTAACATACATGCAACGTAATACACCACAGTCACTGTGATATACTTACAATACAATACATCACATACACAAAAATATACCTACAATACAATACATCATAGTAATATACATACAATACAATACAGCACAGCCACATTAATATACATACAATACAATACATCGCATTAACAGTAATATACATGCAATGCAATACATCACAATACTATATTTATAATAAAATACATCACAGTCAAAGGAATACACATGCAGTGCAATACATCACAGTCACAGTAATAAACATACAATACATCGCCGTCACACTAATATACATATAATTCTATAAAACACCGTCACAGTTATATTCTTACATTACAATACACCACCGTCACAGTCATATGCATACAATACAATACAATACATCACATCCACAGTACTATACTTACATACATCAAAGCCACAGTAATATACTTACAATAAAATATAATGACATTAATATACATACATACAATACATCACAGTCACATTAATATACATACACTGCAATACATCACAGTTAAAATAATATACATATAATACAATACACAACCCTCCCAGTAATATACATACAATACAATACATCACAGTCAAAGGAATATAATGCAATGCAATACATCACAGTCATAGTAATATACATACAACACAATACATCACCGTCACAGTAATATACATATAATTCTATAAATCAACGTCACAGTTATATTCTTACAATAAACACCACCGTCACAGTAATATACATACAATACAATACATCACAGCCACAGTAATATACTTACATACATCAAAGCCACAGTAATATACTTACAATACAATACATCACAGTAGTATACATACACTACAATACATCACAGTCACAGTAATATACATACACTGCAATACATCACAGTCACAGTAATATACATATAATACAATACACCACCATCACAGTATTATGTATACATACAATGCAGTACATCACAGTCACAGTAATATACCTACAATACAAAACATCACAGTTATATACATATAATACAATATACCAGAGTCACAGTAATAAGCATATACTACAATACATTACAGTCACAATATACATGCACTACACTACATCACAGTCAGAATAATATACATACACTATAATACATCACAGTACTATACAAACACTACAATACATCAGTCACAGTAATATACATACAATGCAATACATCACAGTCACAGTAATATACATATAATGCAAGACTTCACATTCACAATAATATGCTTACAATACAATACATCACAATAATAAACATACAATACAATTTATCACAGTCACAGTAATATACTTACATAACAATACATCTCAGTTATATACATACACGACAATACATCTCAGTCACAGTAATATACATACACTATGATATACTTACAATACAATACATCATAGTATACATACACTACATTAAATCACAGTCAAAGTAATATACATTCAATACACTACATCACAGTCATAGTAATATACATACAATACAATAAATCACAGTCACAGTAATATACATACAAAACACTAGTGCACAGTCACAGTAATATACATGTAATTCAATACATCACAGTAATATACAAACAATACAATACAATACATCACAGTCACAGTACTATACTCGTTTAGAGAATGGTCAGGACAGGGTTCTTATTAATGAGTACTAAAAGGTTTTATAAACCAAATAGTGTTGTCCAATTTCATTCTTAGGAAGTCGCTGTGGTCGTGTGCTTCGAGTTTGGTAATTGGAACCGGGCGTCCCGAGCTTGATCCCGCTCCTAGCGGTCATTATGGAGTGCCTTTTGGCAAGGCATGTTTTCTTGCCGTGTACTGGTTTGTTTACCCCGGGGACGATGGATAAGTGTTCTGTTACCTGACATAATTGAAATCATATTGAAAATGGTGTATAACAACCAAAGATTAATAAACTCCATAAATATTTCAGACGTTTTCACAAACAAATATTATGCAAACGGAGGCCGGAAACATCGGCAACATCGGTAGATTGAAATAATGTTGAAAAAGGTTTAACCCTTTCCCACATACATACGCTTTCTGACGCCTCTACATTAGACGAGCAATTTCTCCTGTTGTCACAATGTTTTCAACTGTAATGATATATGATACTTTCATTTACAGAGATGTTTCCTATTTTTGCCAATGTCTTTTTAAAGTCGTCTGCTGAAAATGTGTTGTATATGGGAGAGAGTTCAACCCCAAAATTAAACAAAAGCAAAACAATTTCATTCTTAATTCACTATTGCGCTCTGTAACGTCTCAGTAACACTGCTATATATGGGCGTTACTGGATCACCGGTTTTCTCGTTTCGTTGCTAGAGACGCCCTGCATCTATAATCAATGCTTAGAGATACTCGTGTCAGATACTCAACTACTAAACCTTGCATCTTTATGTTCAACCAGAGAAAATACTAGACTAAACAGTGACATGATTGTGCTATTAAAGGAATAGGCATTTCTTGCACGTTTCGTTCGTTATTATGAATTCATAATATTGCAGGATATGTTGCATTGTTGAATTGGGATAATGACAGTTTGTGATTGCTTCGGACTCATTTGAGATTAAATAAAACGAATATTCTTAAATTAAACTAGGTTTTGGGATAAAAAAACTCTTTGATGTATATAAAAAATAGTTGATATATTATTTAACGTTTGACCTAATTAAGTGATTCAAGGTAAAGCAATAAGGAATAGTATCTTTGTGTAGGTAAGTCTTTTAATTTACTGTTTTATTTGTATGATGTAATGGAATCGGGATTGAGTTGGATACTAAGAGAAGTTTTGTCGTTTTACTCCTTTAACTAGGCTTCTATGCCACGATGATTCCCAATCCCATTAACACCAGATATAAATATAAAAGCAACTTATCTAATAAAAATAGTTATAAACAATAAATAAATTCAGAAAGAAGACTCAATGCACATTCTGTGTATATGAAGAAAGGTGACGTGATACATGACGTGATACGTGATACATGAAGTGATACATGACACGTGATACATGACGTGATACATGACACGTGATACGTGATACATGACACGTGATACATGACACGTGATACGTGATACATGACACGTGATACGTGATACATGACGTGATACATGCACCTGAATCAGTTTCTGAACCAAACGAGATTTAACACCTCTGTGGAAGACTTATTGACGGGTAATTTCTTCTATACGCGCACTGTATCAACAACTGTATTAACGTCCAATTTCTGAGGTGTTACAGTTGTTCTTAATGCATTTCTCATAACAAACTTATAAAATATCATAACTCGTAGACCATTAAAAGGGGGAATACGGTTTTAAACACATTTTGTGTTTTTAGTTGATATGCACTTTTCATACTAAAAATAAAACGTTTTATCTTCGTTTATCGCTTCCCATCCTGAATTTTCGACGTTAACATTCACATGAGTATATTGTATTTTGAAGAGTTTATAGAAAATATTAGTAATATCAAGATAAAAAAATTAACCATCCCGCGAGAAAACTAAAATTATGACACACGCACACTGATCCGGGACGACACATTTCGTCTCAGGGGTATAGAGGAATAGAGTAATGATTCCTGAATCAGAAAATCCACAGGAGGCGAAAAGTGTCTGTCCGAGTTAGCCTGCGTGGCATGTTAATGCTGACCCGGGTCGATACTTTACGCAGGGTCCACAATGTTGGTTTTCTCGCGGGACGGCTCATATTTTGAGTTGAGCAGCCAACAGTATACAGCTTGATCAGACAGCATGAACGCGCCGACTCGCCTGTCCTTTTACTGGTATCACAGGCAGAAGTCGGTTGCAGCAGGCAAAGGGTTAAATTAAATGTTCTTTATCCATATTCATAAAAGTCGACTGGACCATATGGAATAATATAAAAACCAGTTTTATTATTTTTGTTCTTTAACAAAATAAATATTTCAACCATTTTGTTGTTAAATTTTGATGGTCATTGTAAACTCATTCGTAATCGGTTTTTGGCCTCGGGCTTTAACCGGGGGACGTAGGGCCCGTGCGTCGAAAAAATCCAACCTTCCGGCAGCCCGCAGGCCGTCAGCACTGCAGTGCTTTTATTTTTCATGTGACCAACAATGTTTGTTAACCAATTCCCTCATACAACACATCTGCAGCAGTCGACTTATAAAACGTCTCGGCAGAAATATGGAATCATTGTGACAAGAGGAGAAATTACTTATGCAATTCATACGCTTTGGTAGAATGTTATCTAAAGTCGTCTGATGCAGAGGCTTCACAAATTGTTTGCAGGGGCGTAGCTCAAAATGCCCCAAAATGCAGCTGTGTAATGTATCGATCAGATCAGCCTGCGCTGTCCGCGCAGACTGATCCGGCCGACACATTCCGTCTTAGGGGGATATATGTATAGAGTAGCTATTCCTGAAACAGAAAATCTACAGGAGGCGAGAAGTGTCTATCCGGGTAGGCCTGTGTGGCATGCTTAGGCTGATCCGGGTCGACACTTTACGCAGAGTCCACACTGTTGATTTTCCCACGAGACGGTCTACACATTGATTATTGCCAAGCTACGCCCCTGGTTTGTATGTGGGAAAGGTTTCAGACGTTCTGAAACCTGTTGAAACTAGAACTATCACTGAAGATGATAAATACTCACTCCCTATACAGCACCTTGACCTACACCATAACTTAATAAGTAAAAGGGCCATAACATAACATGCAATTGTAACCCCTTTAGGATATGCACATCTCCTCTTGGTATAGAAGCTTCATGTAAAGAATTATTGAATTCCACCTAGTGGTTTGTAAGAAATATGCCGGACAAAATATGGCTTCCGACCGACAGACAGACAGACAGACAGACAGACAGTCCGACACAGTGACTCCTATATACCCCCTCTTCTTCGAAGGGGGTATAAATACACTAAATTTGCATCAGAAGGTTGGGAGTGAACACATTGTTATAACAGACTGAAGTTTCCATATTATTGTCTGGTCGGCTGCTCCTGATTTACTGTGTGTGAGAAAAAGGATCATTTTAAAATCTAAGAACATGATTAGCATGTTGAACTAAATGATCGTAAAACATGTTATCACACATAAACATCACGGTTACGGTGATTTGATGATATGAATCAATACTATATGTTCTTTATGAACCTCACGAGAACCCAAATACGAGATGTATGCGCTTTATAACTCAAAGACGCATACTAACTGTAGGTGGACATATTTTGTACATTTGATAACGGACCTGAATGGCTCAACATGGCCTATTAATAAGACACAGTGTAAATGTTGAATATAACAATGAAGTTAAAGAACATGAAAACCCAGACATGGTATCAGTTAGATAGAAAAGTAGTAGGAATTTCGTCTCTTTTGTTTCGTATTGAACCCTTTTCAACATACAACAAATCTGCAGCAGATGCATTTGAAAATATGTGTTGGCACACTAGTAACTCCCTATAAAGGAAAGTGTTAACATTTTGTTACATGAGAATAGGCTCGGCATTTGCTTCGCGCTGCTGTTGCGTCAAAATGCGTCTGAAAGTAGGTAAGGGTCAGAACACTCATCTAATGTTATTACAGAGAAACTGATGTTGCCATGCTATATTAAACTGATGTTGCCATGCTATATTAAACTGTTGTTGCCATGCTATATTAAACTGTTGTTGCCATGCTATATTAAACTGTTGTTGCCATGCTATATTAAACTGTTGCAGGTGCAGTGTACACACAATCATTGAAAAGGGTTTTAAATCTAAACACATAAATGTGTTTAAAAGGAGCGTCCATGGTAACCATATATTATTGGTATACAGGCATAACTCAATCGTGTGAAAGAATCCAGTTACGTCCTTTTTGGAAATGCTTCCTCGACATGTTGTTCTAACAAATGAGCTACACAAATACGGAAACAAACCTGCCAGGAGTTTAAAAATAGTGTAAATTACAATCAAATTGTATAATTGATTTTTGGGCGTGAGCATCACCAAATAAAGATTTAAGGTGAGATGGCGAGTAGAGAACTGATTATTATATTGCACCGGAGTGCAGCCCGATCCAGCCACTCGCTCGATGCTGGTCGAAGATGGCTGAAAGTCGCTTTCTCGGTGACGTGGATCAAAGGAAAGACGTATGTACCAAACGGTTTGGGTAACAACTATTTTATTACGGTGGTTACTAGCATTAAACATGTATGTGCTAAAGTGGTTTAGTCACATTGTTAACCCTTTCACACCTCTAGACACATTTTGAAGCATCTGCAGCAAACGAGCAGTTTCTCATTTTGCCAAAATGTTTTCACCATTTTTTTTAGTAAGTATACCTTAATTTTTTAGAGATTTTCCAGATCTTGAGTAAATGTTTTCAAAGTCGTCTGCTGCAGATTTGATGAATGTGGTAGAGGGTTAACCGTTTACCTGATGTGATAACTTTAGAGTCGTCCACTTGTACATATTGGAGGGTAAAACTAAAGACATTACTTGGAATTTGGAGAAAATGGTTATGATATTCAAAGTTGAAAACATTGCGAGGAAAATGAGTTTTCTTTTTTCTTAACAATTACTTCATAATCAAGAATTATTCCAATATTCGTCTGTTGCAAGGGTTTTAAAATCGCTTGTCTGTTGGGAAAGGGTTCGAGCAATACAATTTGATCGATTGTTTGATTGGTATCGAATCAACTGGAATAGGACGTCACTCAGCTAGTTATGTTTAAATCATCTTAAATGTCGGTCGCAATAGTAATTTATTTATACCACAGCGAGTTCTGGATTATTAACCGAAACTAATTATACTGTTAACGGCTCACGAATCGTAACTATTGTAACCGCGTCTAACGATTCGGGTCTCATTTACTCTTCGTGATAATAATTGAGCCGAATTACGAATAAAAACCACAACAAAAACATTGCGTAAAGTATCGACCCGGATCAGCGTGAGGATGCCGCGCAGTCTAACCCGGACAGACACTTTTCGCCTCCTGTGGATTTTCTGTTTCAGGATTAATTACTCTATACCTCTATCCCCCTGATACGGAATGTGCTGGTCCGAATTAACCTGCGCAGGATGATCTGGGTCGATACATTGCGCAGAGTCCATAATGTTGGTTTTACCTAGCAACGGCTTAATTATCGCGGAGAGTGAAGGTTCTGGTGATACAGTGCACTGGGTCTTCGATTCACGCAGCTGCATTAAAAAACCCAAATCGCTAGTCGCATTCCAGATCTGTTTCTCTGGACTCTAAGAGAACTACTGCTACTAACATTAAAATATGGTGATACGAAAATTAACCCCCGTGCAGTCGGATCAGGACCTTCACTGATCGCCCTCTGCCAATTCAAGAATCGATCCCGTCCTACATAACATATCGGTAAATCGTACCGTATCACGCAATCGTTCTCATTAGGGTGGTATCCATGAAACACATCGGGTAAAACTCTATCTTTCAACTCCCATTTCAACCGCCTTTGTGCTGTAGTGGTAGAGCGTCCGCCCCGAGATCGGGAGGTCGCGGGTTCTATCCCCGGCCGGGTCATACCAAAGACTTTAAAAATGGTAGTAATGGCTGCCCTCCTTGGCGCTCAGGGTTGCGGGAGTAAGCATTACGACTGACTGGTTGGTGTCAACAAGTAGTACTGGTAACTTACCCAGGACACACTGTGATATAACTGAAAACGTGTTAAAAGCGGCTTTAAACACCAAACAATCAACCGTCTCGTGCTTGTGTCCGGGCTATTCATCAACATTTGGGCCAAATATCGAACCCGCGACCTCCAAATACGAGACGGAGAGCAGCAAGATAGACAACAACAAAAATCGAAATAAATGTTGCTTAAGTAGTTGTACGCAAACCGAGGACTTTAAACAATGTCAAAGCGGCGAGTCATATTAAACTATACCGACTCGACGGACTTACTCAACATTAGCTATAGCCATTTACCGTGTAAGATATTTGGGTGAAGTCTAGACTGAAAATACTGAGGTCGGCGTTCCGGCTTTTGTCACGGGAGTGGAACGCTTTCACGGGAGTGGAACACTAATGGCCGATGACCGATCACAGAGACAACTTCACACACATTATATAATGGAAAGTATAATTATAAAAGGATTTTCTTTTTTTCCAAAAGTCCTCTGTTTAGTTCAAAGAATATTTCGTAATGTGTACAATTTAATTTGCACAATATCGGTAACGTTTAGATCGTAAAACAAACGAATGAACACCTTAGTACTATTCCCACTGTTTAAGAGGCGTCAAAAGACGACCACTTCAGGTGAACGGTAGAATTGAGATAAGACTCGTTTTCGATTGTCACAGCACACTGTGTAAAACAATCACCTGGCTTTAATCAGAGGAAGGGCAAAACTAAAGAACGAATTTCCGTTTCGTAATTTGATTCATTTCGTAAAAATATAATAAAATCCTGAAGAAAATGAGATTTTGATTATTTTTTTTAATGTTTTTTAATTAAAGATTTCATTAGAATACTTTTGTGTCCTTCTGTGCAGCTAATTTTCCATGAATTTTAATCATCAACGTGCAAGGTCGGCTATCAATTTGCTATAAAAAATCGAATGGCGGTGGCAGAGCCCGGCGTTCAAGGTTGGCGTTCAATTTTCTTTATAAAATCGAATATCGATGACCTAACTAGGTATTCCACGTCGGCGATCAATTTCCCAAATACAATCGAATGGCGATGGCAGAGCCCGGCGTTCAAGGTTGGCGTTCAATTTCCTTTATAAAATCGAATATCGATGACCTAACTCGGTATTCCACGTCGGCGATCAATTTCCCAAATACAATCGAATGGCGATGGTCGAGCCCGGAGTTCGAGGTCGGCGTTCAATTTGCTATATCAAATTGAATGATCAGTATTCCCGATCAGCACCATGCTCTCATTGAGATGTGCTGCGATCTCCTACGGTCTGTCACGATATATGACGCTCTGTCGGCTACCCTTTCTCACGACCTGTTACGAACAACTCATGAGCAGATACGAGTAAATGCAAGTAGATTCGAGTAGATAAGAGAAGTCATGCTTTTTCACGGACGTTCACGATCTGTTACGAGTTCTCGCGCCCATATAATTACCGGACAGGATTGAATGCACCTCATTCAGCGATCTACAATTGGAGCCTTTGAGAGATGACACCCAAAGGTACGCAAGAAGGGAAAGGACCAGTCTGTCCTAATCCCTGAGCCTAAAACAGTAACTGCCTTTACTGAAGAGCAAAAGGAGGAAATCATTTAGTTCCTCATGAGAAATGAGGTCCTCTACAGCAAACGCCTTGCGGGTTTCAAGGATGTCACCCAGAAGGAGCATCTCTGGGCTGCACAGGCTGCCAAGAAAAACACTTCTGTGGCGCAACTTAAAATATGGTACACAAGCACCAGGACAATGATGGGCCGGCTGAAGATAGGCTCCAAGAAGAATAGGATCAGGAGTTACTGACATGAACATCACAGATAAGTGGTTGTGGAAGAAGTTGTTTTATCCCTCACATTGAGACGATGGATGCCAGAAATGTAGCCTCATTTGCAGGATCAGCAGCAAGTGCCAGTTGCACTAAACTCACCCCTCCACCAGCCAAATCCCAGTAGTTGCCTCTATCTCCAGCAGGGCTCAAATACCACCACTCCCAGCAGCCTCCCAGACAGCTTGCACAATTGCCTGACACACTTCTTGAACCATCTCTGAAATGCTGGACACTCCACACCTGAAGGCATACGCAAGGGATCGATAGTTGTCTCCAGTGGCGAGGTGCCTCAGTGTCACTGCCAGTTTCAGTCCAGGTGTGAGGGGTTCGCCACCCTCCGCAAAACTTCATCGAAGAGCTTGTGTAGTTTTGGAACGCTACTGGATCTTCCATCCTCAATTGGGTGTCTAGGAGGCTGGAGAAATGACCAAGCTATGGTCGCACCCATAACTGCCTGACTGCAGCTCTCCTGGCCTTTTGAGGTTGGTGGTCTGGCTGCTGCTTGTCTTCTTTCGATCTGGAGTTGTATATTATAAGTTATTAGTTTGTTACTGACCCACTACGGACATATAGGGGGTATGTAGGATGAATAGGGGGCGAGGCGATAGCCGAGTCCCCCTATTCATCCAACAGACCCCCTATATTTCTGTAGTGGGTCAGTAACAAACCCAATAATGTATTTATTTCGTCGACCACTTTAAACTGAACTATACTGTAACATTTTGATATGTGTTGGTAGCATAATATGATGTCATGCCTAAAAGATCTTTCAATATTGATTAAATAATTGGAATAGATATATTATTTAAAAAAATACACCGGTTCAACATGAACACATTTATTTCAACTCATTTCATTTCTTTTTGGGTAACCTGTAACATTTGAGAGCCACTTTACGAAAACCAACCTTTGAACTGACTTTTTTACATTACTCACCCCCTATGGAATTTACTCACCCCCTATAGAAATATAGGGGGTCTGCATGTGACACGCTTTAACCAATGAAATTGCTAGAATTTCGTGGGAGGCGAAATAAATATTCGTTTCGGTGTCCAATCGAAGCTCAAATCGTGATCACGTCTGTTCTGTTGCAAAAGTATAACTGGGAACAGGTGATCGGAATTAGTAAAAGTGTAGGATACACAAACACATGTACATGAATACTATGATTCCAAAGAGTGATTTAAACTCCAGTATACACCTTTAAAAATGCCCAAACCGGAATGTAACAACAATACATTTTGTACGAAACACCTAATACACTTTCAGACGGCGGTAGGGCGGTCTTTACCCATTCACTGATACAGTCAATGTTTTAAGGTATTGTAGGAAAACGGAGAATGTGAAAACAGTCAAAACACCTACTCGACTTCATTGCTCGTTAACATGTAATGATATCTGATTTTCTGAAATATCCAATAACCGTACAACCAAACAGTGCAGACGAAGCAATATTAAATATACCGCTTTACGTAATACTGAAACGGATCTGGGTACATTAGCGAACAGTGCAGACTCAAGTGCGCCTGTGTGTACGCAACACGTCTTTATGGAAAAGTTAGATGGAATAACGCCTCATTTCGATTGACGCACTGCACTGTTCATGGAAATACCTCATTTCTATGTATGATTAAATGTTAAATGCGCCACATCACACGAAAACCGACCTTCGGGTGTATCAAAAATAATGGCAATGAAATTAAAGTGCCTTGTCACATAGTCAATATTGGTCATAACCGTTTTCCAGAGTCATTTCTGGAATGCTCGCATACCGAGGTGGCGACCAGGGAAGATCCTGACCAGTCCGTGCGAAGCGCAGGCTGATCTGAATCTTCGATGTTTGCCTTTTCCCCGAGGGACGGTTTTTGTATTACGTGGCTCAAGGCTTTCACTCATATTACAGCCTTAATTAGGACTTGGATTAACTTGAGAGATAAAGTTACAGTTATCAGCGTATATTACGCAAGTGAAAACAGCATGTGACAGCTCCAATTTCTGCTATTTTCGCCATGTGGGTTTGTTTTTTCAGAAATAACAGTTGCATAATAAGACAACCACACACGATTTACAATCTTTGCATCCTTCGTTAAAAGACGAAGCGATCGTGAATGGATACAAGTTCAGTGGACTGGCGTTAACTCGAACACGAAAGGGATACAGAAATTAACTCTAGCTATATGCTACACTCGTTTGATAAACATATCAAGGGCTTCATGCAAAACAGTCGCAACTACATCTTGTTCAATATGTAGTTACAACCGTTTTGCATGAAACCATCGATATGCGTTCATGGACATAGTCCAAATAAATGACATATTCACTACATATTCAAGTCCACTGCACCAGTTTCTCCAAGTGTACGTCTATTTGTGCATATTGTTTAAGTCGAACACTTTTCTAGAACGAATGTGTCTATGTGGAATTATGTAACACACATTTTTATTGCTCAAATGGGAAATGAGAATTGATGCTTCGCTATTTCCTTTTTATGATTGTATTGCCGGTTTGCTTGTAATACTTAACGCTTTAGTACCAACGAATCACGAAGCTGACATCAGATATAAATGAATTTAGTACAAATTCAGCGATTACTAGGACAGGTCGATAACTCGAGTTATTATCAGAGTTCCTTTCGACTTCGAGTTAAATAATGTATTCGAGTTATCGAAC
This sequence comes from Serripes groenlandicus, assembly GCA_031761405.1. NCBI lineage: Eukaryota > Metazoa > Mollusca > Bivalvia > Cardiida > Cardiidae > Serripes > Serripes groenlandicus. Next base: position 84,695,270 of record JASEVX010000002.1, on the reverse strand, counting down.
TTAATGGAAGTTATCAAGACACGCCTTCTGCGAAACCTTTTTCTCTGATACACACAACATTTGAAATATCTATAGCTGATGAATTTTGAAAACCTTACTGTAAAAGCGAGACTTTTTGAAATACTTATGTACAGGATTATAGCAAAATGATATTTCCTCTTTCATAGACTGTGTAGCCGGCTGCGTGGAATCATCCTCTTTCACATCCTCGGTACCCAGGCGATTCATAAAATATATGATATATTTTATGACTGGTCTGGGTACCGTGGATGCCTCTTTCATAGACTGTGTAGCCGGTTGCGTGGAATACTGGTACGAGAAAACCAGGAAACACGTGAATAATGTCACGCCGTGATGTAACTGAATAACTGTTGGAACGGCATCAATGTACATTCCATCAACTGTCACAGCTATTATAGTAAATTTATGTCCTACGATTCTCTGAAAGCAGCTGACAACAATCTCATTGCAGGTAGAAGAAAATAATTAAGCTCTCATTTTGAATTGTTGGTCTTCTTTACAACATACCGAGGGCTTGGCGTGAAACGGTTGTAACTAAATTTGGTATTTTTTTTTACCAAGGTTAATCACCTCGCCATGAAGTCTTAATAAGAGTTAAATCATTTTTCTTGGTAAACAATGTAAATTTAGGTGCCATTGCTCGTTCTGAGCAATGGCATCTAAATTTGCATTGTTTACAAAGGGGTCAAAATTGGCCCTAAACAAGGCTTTTCAAAATAGGTTTTAAGTTACAACCGTTTCACGCCAAGCCCTCGATACGATCCTAAATCTTTCCAAAATGCATACATATTAAACGTATCTGTCGCAGACGATTTTTGAAAATGATGGTTAAAGGAGAAATTGGACATAATGAGGAATGTCTCACTTTGCCAGAATGTTGTCAACTATATTCAATGATTATACAATCATACGTTTACACAGAGGTTTAATATTGTTTTCAACGTCGTTTGTGGTAGACGTGTTGTCCTGTAGAAATACGTTAACCTTTATCCCGCTTTACCTGACTACAAACAACATTATAGCCGTCTCGCGAGAAAACCAACATTGTGGACTCTGCGTAAAGTATCCACCCGGACCAGCTTTAGCATGCCGCAAAGGCTAACCCGGACAGACACTTTTCGCCGCCTGTGGATTGTCTTTTTCAGGAATCATTACACTATACCTCTATCCCCCTGTGACGGAATGTGTCGGCCTTGATCAGTCTGCGCGGATGCGCAGCTGATCTGGATCGATAAATCATTCAGAGATCATAATGCTGGTCTTCTCGTTGACGTCTCATTTGTGTTTACTGTTTCGCAGTAGATTTAGCTCAGATACTACAAAAAAAATGGGCAATTCCTCCCTATTACCACAATGCTTTCAATTCCGTTCAATAAACACACTTTTCTTCACAGAAATTTTCCACTATTATCGCCTATATATTTACAAACTCGTCTGCTACAGATATGTACTATGTCGGAAAAGGTTCATGTGAAAAGTGTGTAGATAGCGAGAATGTGAAATTATTTAAATAGATTCACATGCTAAAGTAATATATGGGACGTCTGACTCCGCATAGTTCACTATCATGTTAAATAATATATGACAGTAACGGTATTTCATTCATTTAGTTCGACGTTTGGTGAATAAACAATTCAAACCAGAATTATCACAAACGGGGAATAAAACTCATAACGTCGTTTGGGACGTGACATGGACTGTAAAACCGATGGTAAATGAAGCTGAAATGAATTATACTTGACATTGACTTCTGATCTTCAATTTGACCTTGACAAGCGTTCGTGTACACGTTTCCCGAACATAGTCTGACCAATGGGAACGTTACAACGATGGTGATTGAAGCTGAAATGAATTATACTTGACCTTGACATCTGACCTTGGCAAGCGTGCATGTACACAACACAGTGTTTGATCATGGATACAATAAGAATTAAGTTCGATGACAGTTAATGGAAAGTTTTTACTCATACTCAAACTTATCTGGACAAATATGCCATATTCCAAGTGGAACACCGTAATGGCATACATATCTTCTTTTGATATAGATGCTTTCTATAAAATATAATAATTTAATTTCAGTTTAAATCTAAACGAACATAATTATATAAAACCGTGTTCACTTATTAAGGGGGGTTATAGTTATGTAAATCATCATCCAGCTGGAATGCAATAAGGAATGCACATCTCCTATTAGTATAGAATATTTCTATGCAATTTCATTAAGCCATATGCACCAACTGGCGAGACAAAGCATGACTACTTTGTGGGAAAATGAAACATTTGTTTATGAGCAAGGAACGGTTATTCTTTTTACGCGGTTTTCAAAAACCTTCTGTTAACGAAACGTTGTCTGTAGTTAGGCAATATAGATAACAAGTAATTAATAATTACTAATTATATACAGGCAGAAATTCAAAAGGACCTCTTGTTTGTTTAAGATAACCCATACGTAGGCTGAAAAGGAAAACCATTACTTTCGAAGAATAAATGATCTTTAAGCTTAGCGCAACTAATGCGGAGGGTTATGATCTCATTCATGCGCTTTTAGATGAGCAAAACCAGACTCTTGGATGCAAGCAATTCTATGAAATTCCCTGCTTTATTGCACACACGAGGATGCAAATCGTTCTAGTTAGGGTGTCACTGCGCAATAAATTCCCAATCACACCTCATATTTAAACCGGTTCCACGTTTAACATAATTTCCAATATAAGACGACGGATATATAGAGGCTGATATTTCGCTTGGTTGGCTTGTTGGGCGAGCTGTAAGCTAGTCAAACCTAATCATCCAAAGGTTATAGATAACGTTTGGCGTTTTCCCCCAAATAATTTCGAATGAAGCATCGGGTTTTCGATTGCATAATAAGCTTGGTATATATAATAAAACGTGTATAGTCTAGGACAACGTATTAAAGTTGGATGAGACACGTTCGTTTTTTTTTTATCAAGAGCGCTTAACATGGTAAAATAAACATTCGGGGGAATATAAAAATCATTGTTTATATCAACTGCGTTAATAACCTCTCGTTTGTTATCTCTGAAAGTCTCATGGGAAGAATTCTGCTTGTTTGGTTAGCTTGTACCGATCCCTATATACACAATAACGTGGTATAATGGGAGGAAACCAATCTAAGATCATGAATTGGGGTGCATTTGTCCCTTTTGTGCATGCCACAACTCGTATTTAGGGATCTAAATAAGTCCACTTTATACACAAATGTCGTCTGCGTTAAGCACAATTCATGCAGCAGACGTCTTTTGAAAATATTGTGGCAAAATGAGAAATTGCTCATGATGAGCAATTTCTCCTTTTGCCACAATGTTTTCAACTCTATTCAATGGTTAACTCTTCATTTATAGAGATTTTCTACTGTCTTGCCTGTATGTTTTCAAAGTCGTCTGCTTCTTGTTTTCTGTATGAGCAAAAGGCTGAAATACGTTTTATTGTATATGTTCTAGTGATGTCTTAGCTAAGCTTAACCGATACATATAAATACGTTTTATTGTCTTAGTTGTCATGGTGTCTAAGATAAGCACAACTCAGACGTTAACACATTTTTATTGCTATGCTCTAATGATGTCTTGCTAACCCCACGCCATGGCCTTTGGAAGAACGTCAGTCTAGTCCATGTTTTCAAGTCTCTTGTAGGAATCTGTATTGCGCAACCTTAAGATGTGAATTTTCCTTTTCAATGTTGTAACTCATAATAATGTAGAAATGTTCCGGAAGGAGGGCGTGTTGTGTAACGAGAATTGATTGGTCTCTGGAGCAATATTTCACAAACAATTGTCAGTTAACCCTTTCCTACAATATGCCATCCGCAGGAGACTGACTTTTCAAATGTCATGAACACACTCTCCAGTCGCTTTAAATGAACGTACATTTAGTAAAGAGAGTTGGGAAACATTGCGGCAAAAGGAGAAATCGATCATCATAAGCAGTATCTCCTTTTCCTTTTGCCACAAGGTTTTCAAAAGTCGTCTGCCGCTAAGGTGTCAGAACACGTATATATGCGGGAAAGGGCTAATACTGACATATTCAGCAATCGCTCTTGGTATTTATTCATACAGTAACCGTAAATCAGACCATAAATAGAGTGTTTCTCTTGTTTGCATCAATGTGTGACGTTAGATAAACCACGTAACTTTTCGCACGGACAGGCTCAGATGATGCTTAAAGTTGTCTGGAACACCACCCAATCAGGTCATGGAAGATCGTGCCATATTAACCATTTCCCTCATATAGACGCTTTATGACGCCTCTGCAGCAGACGGCGTTTTGAAAACATAGTGACAAAAGAAGAAATTGCTGAAAACGAGCAATTTCTCCTTTGGCCACAATGTTTTCCACTTTTAGTCATAAGTTATTCATTCAATTATAGGGATTTTTCTATTTTTTGACAAAATATATACAAAGTTGTCTCCTGTAGAATTGTCGTATGGGGGAAAGGGTTAAACCCACTCCAGTATGCAGACGCTGTGTGAGGCATCTGCAACAGACACTTTTTTAAAACATTGTGACGAAAGGAGAACTTGCTTATTATGAAATAATCTCCATTTTTCCACAATGTTTCAACTGTAATTAATAAAAATACTTCAATCTATTTGGCTGTTCCGTTTAGTTGCCATGATGTATTAACTCTTTCAGCGCCAAAGGCAATATTCACGTTTTGGCAAACAATTCTGATTCAGGCGAGTCAGCTCGTAACGAGCTGTCTCACCTGAAATCAGCATTGTTTGACTTTAAGTTATCAAAATATACCAAAATTGTATTACATGAGAAATGGAGACGTCCGATTTTGAACATGGAAGAGTCTATTTTAAACAATTCGGCGCTGAAAGAGTTAAAACTGTCTACTGCGCAGCTGTATTATGTGATAAAGGGTTAAAAAGACACAACAAATCAGTTTCAATTATATCGTTGTTGGTGGATTATCGCCTTCCCTCCCCGACACAACTAGATTATGGCGTGTCGTCTGTAACAAACGACATTGAACGAGCCTCTGATTTGGGAACAAGAGTAGGGTTCAGTTCCTACTAAATATGTTAAATATTGTGGTAATGGCTTCCCTCCTTAGCGCTCATGGTTGTCGGGGGGTAATTACCAGGTACACCGGTAGTAGAAGTAGAAGTAATTTACCTAGGAAACGTAGTAAGGTAAAGGAGAAATATATTTGAAACAAGAAGGCCGTAATTGCATTGAATCGCTCACCTGAGTTATGCAATGTGATTTGTCATGCCAACAACACAGTCAACCACAATACTCCTGGAAGCCCAGTATAGCTTCACTGTCACAAAGCGAAATAGCCTAAACCAGAGATTATTTATATGTCTCTGCTTAAACCTACGTTTTCTGTCTTATTTTTAAAATTAACATGAGTTGACCAAACTTATAGAAGGTTACCAGAGCAATGTACCTGTAAGTATTTCAAATTCAGACAGTTGTTCTTAGGAGATACTTTTCTAAATATGAGACTCTGGGCACAACGGGTAAAACAACCTGGTGGCCATGTCTTTGTACACATCATCATGGTTCGAAGGAAGCAGGTAGAGGGTCAATATAGTAACATGTTTACAACATTATTTGGACATTTGTCGGATACTTTCGGAAGATAAGATTTTTAAAGTTATCACTTTCGTTACATGAGGCAAAACAGCCCCACCCTCTGGTAACCATATTTTGTTTTACCAATTAACAGGATTCAAGGAATCTCGTAGAGGGCAACCTAATGAGCATTACTACATAATTATTTTGATATCTGCCAGATACTGTCAAATACAAGACGCCGGATGCCGGACCGAGGGCGATAACATGAATTCTGCAACCTGTTATACGATTATTTATCTGTATCTTAGTTCCAGGCTCTAGATAAGATGTGTTTTCTGTGTCAGAACCTAATTGACCCTTACCCCTTTCCCTCATACGACAATTATGCAGCAGACGACTTTAAACATATGTTGTCAAAAAATGGAAAATCTCTATAATTGAATGGATAACCTATGACTAAAAGTGGAAAACATTGTGGCAAAAGGAAAAATTGCTCGTTTAGAGCAATTTCTCCTTGTGTCACTATGTTTTCAAAAAGCCGTCTGCTGCAGAGGCGTCACAAATCGTCTATATGAGGGAAAGGGTTAACTCACTGACAGACACATTGGACGCATCACCAGCAGACGTCTTTCCATCACACTGTTTGAAAATGAGAACTTTTTCATAACGTTTTCAGAAGTCGCCTTTTGCAAATGCATTAAATGCGGCTATATGTAGGAAAGCGTTGAAGCAAGTGTTGGTAGACGGAAATTATTTGTCATAATAACTGTTATAAATCGTTGGGAGAATTTGTTTTGTTTTCGTTCGGCCGGGTATAGAACTCTCTTCCCCTGCATGAAAGACCCTTCTTACGTTACGGACAGAACTTTCAAGGTAGAAAGCAAACTCAATCGTACAAAGTAAGATGAGTAAGCGCTGAACCCTCCCCAACAAACAACAAATCTGCTGCAGATGACATTAAAATCACCAAGACAAAACTATCTACGCATGAAGGACATATCTAATGAAAACAGTTGAAAAAATTATGGTAAAAAGAGAATATGCTCATAATGTTTTTAAAAGTCGACTCGGCTGAAGAAGCGGCAAAAAGCATCTGTAATAGGAAAAAACCTCAATATGACAGGAAAATGTCGGTTTACATTACGTAATTCACTCCCCCCTACACACGGGACGCTGATGTATTTTTCTCACGAATCTTACAGGGCAAACGTAATTATCCGAAAGCGTGATTAAATATTTACACTTGTTCTAAATTTGCACAGTTACAGCTCCAAACATAGACATTTAAAGCTTTCCGTCGTAACGGATTTTTCTTACTGAGATATTTGTATGATGTTTTTAAGCCCGTTTGTTATTCTTTGCCGGTATTTTCATGTGGGATGGAATGGGAAGAGTTTAGTTTACGCATGCTCTTCTGTTAAAGATAGCCATTTCATGCCCAGTTTTAACCCTTTCCCTCATACGACAAGTCTGCAGCAGACGACTTTAAACGTATTTTGTCAAAAAAAGAAATTCTCCATAATTTAATGGATTAACTATTACAAAAAGTGGAAAATATTGTGGCAAAAGGAGAAATTGCACGTTTTTGCAATTTCTTCTTTTGTCACTATGTTTTCAAAAATCCGTCTGCTGCAGAGGCGACAGAAAGCGTCTATATGAGGGAAAGGGTATGTCGCTCTTTTTCCATGAAATTACGTTGTTTTATTTTATAGATTAACTCAAATTTAATAGCAAACAGGGATCTGAGAAAAGATGTCTGTTGCTTTGCAACCAAGTTTAATTCTTATCATGCTCTGTACGCGTTTGAGTACGATTATGTACACGCATTGAAACTACATGTGCAGACACGGCAAACACCGTAGACCACGATCAGCCTTCACGATCGTGCAGTATAGTTTTGGTCTATACTGTTTTTTACTTATCTATTAAAGACTGGTCCATACATAATGAACACATACTCAACCGAATCGGGTGATGAATCCAAATGCAAAACTTCAACATGCTAAGGGTTGCTAAGGACTGGACGTGAGTGTGTCTCATTATTATCTTTGTTTTACTGTCAAAAGAGCCGTGCTTTAACCTTGTTCCACTTGCAGATGCATCTATACGCATATGCAGCAGACAACCTTTGACAACATTATGGCAACTTGAGAACATTCTCATCATGAGCAAGTTATCCTTTTGCCACAATTATGTCGACTCTAATCAATACCATAACTCTTCTTTATAGAGATTTTCTCATAATTGGGCTTAGATATTATCAAGAATGTCTGTAACATATTTGACATATGTAGGTAAAGGGTGCTAAATACACAGTTCTCTTCTGTCTTCCATCTGTGTTACCAACTTGGTTAGTTATATAGAGATATGACTGGCAACAGATACAGAAAAAACATGTCTCTATATAAGTGAACTAACTAAGTCCCGTCAATGTATATAATATATCTCCCTAGACTTTCAGGCTGAAAATAATTTGCATGTGTTTGTCTGGGCTTACCCCAAGAGAGAACATGTCTGAAAACTATGAAATATTGTCGATAATATGTAAGTCTCTTGCCACTGTTTCACAAATGATGATACTTTGATTTATTCCGAACTAATCTCTTCATAATTGATTGTTTGGGGCTTAACGAAGTTTCAACAATGTTTCAGTAATATCTCAGCGTTAAGTTCACCTACCCGTTGTATATGTCCTAGCTTTGTACACCAGCTATCCATAAGACAGTATTTCTAAGCAGCCAGCTGCTTTTCAAAACATTTAACATACATTTCATTCATTAGCTCCTTGGTTGAAGACGAATAACACTTGTCGCATTGCCTGTTGTCAAACGTTAGAAAGGCTTTTGACCGAGCTGATGTTCGATATCACAACTCCTGGTTTGAAAGCCCGCATCGTTACCGGCTGAGCCACATGGGCTCGGCCTTTACGAGGTTACTGTTAAGCAAAGGGAAACACCTCGACACATGTAGAGGTGTTTTCGAAACACTCTTTATTCAATTTTGATGTATAAAAGAGATTACAGTAAGGAACAAATAAATCGAATATAAAAACAGGGGCGTAGCTTGGCAATACTCAATGTGTAGGCCGTCTCATGAGAAAATCAAAAGTGTGGACTCTGCGTAAAGTATCGGCCCGGATCAGCCTAAGCATGCCACACAGGCGTACCCGGATATACAATTTTCGCTTCCTGTGGATTTCCTGTTTCAGGAAACACTACTCTATCTATTCCCCCTTAGACGGAATGTGTCGGCCGGATCAGTCTGCGCGGACAGCGCTGGCTGATCTGGTCGATACATTACGCAGATGTGTATCGCCGCAGCTGCATTTTGGGGCATTTTTAGAAAAAATGTGTAGGCACGTGCCTACAGTGCCTAAAGGTAGCTACGCCCCTGAAAAAGACCCCATAAATGTTTCAGACACCTCTTCATTTTCGTTGTATTTATCGCTCTATATCACAAGTAATGTCCACTCATTAATCTCTGATAATTACATGCTAGAATTGAGCCGCGTCTAACGGTATCCTAGTGCATCTGTGTACAGTTAAGATTTTGGCTAGCCTGTGTTCCAGCAATATTAGATCGAATGCATGATCACAAAGGATACCAGGAAGTAATTGTCTTTAGACAGATCAACTGATAACTAACTTCTAAAATCGCAATTCAGGGGCGTAGCTCTGCAATAATCAATGTGTAGGCCGTCTTGTGAGAAAATCTACATTGTGGACTCTGCGTAAGGTATCGATCCGGATCAGCCTAAGCATGCCACACAGGCCTACCCGGATAGACACTTTTTGCCTCCTGTGAATTTTCTGTTTCAGGAATCACTACTCAATACATCTATCCCCCTAAGACGGAATGTGTCGGCCGGACCAATGGACGGTTTAATGGTAGATACATTACGCAGATGTCTATCGCCGCAGCTGCATTTTTGGGCATTTTGAGAAAGAATGTGTAGGCACGTGGCTACAGTGCATAAAGGGAGCTACGCCCCTGCAATTAGTTAAAAGAAAACTTACATATAGTTTAAACAATGGACCGGAGTCAGGCAAATTGAGTATTGTTGCATATGTATATAATAACGATTATGTTTTGTGTCTTTCGTACGTATATGCTCATATAATTGTATGTACTTAACCGTGGTGTAGAGGTATGAACGGCCACATTGGGTGCGGGGGACATGGGTTCGTCCGGTCGGGTCATACGTAAAACTACACAAATGAAAGCAATGGCTTCCCTCCAGGACGCACATGGTTCCGTTGATAGCATATCTATTGATGTATCGATGGTAAACGATCCCATACAAAGTGTCAATACGATTCCTTTACGAAGTTTCAATACGATCCCTTTACGAAGTGTCAATACGATCCCTTTACGAAGTGTCAAAACGATCCCTTTACGAAGTGTAAATACGATCCCGAAATCACTACACACGTTAACATACATTCCACTTACGGCACTGTTGTTTTGCCTTACACGACACCAATATTTGAAAGGATGCTCCTTATAAGCGGACGCGCCTTATTTGATTTCGAAATAAGTTGTATCAGACGAATATAGCTCTCGCTTCGTGCGCCACTGTCACACCCTATAGAGCTCCTTTCGAATATAGCTCCCCGGGTAGCTATATTCGGTAACATTTTCGTATACAGCTCTCCGGTTAGCTCTATTCGCCGAATATAGCTCTCGTACTACATGATGAGCTGTATTCGGGGTACTTGTTGCTTTTTTTCGGATAGAGCTCCCCTTCAAATCTAGCTCCCCGGGTAGCTATATTCGGAAACAGTTTCGTATACAGCTCTCCGGTTAGCTCTATTCGCCGAATATAGCTCTCGCACTAAATGAGGAGCTGTATTCGGGGTACTTGTTGCTTTTTTTCGGATAGAGCTCCCCAGTTATCTGATGCAAGATCAAATTCATTTAAATTCATTATATATACAATTACGCGACGAGGAGATGTAGTAGCCCATGTAGTAATGAGATTTGGCTGGATGGCTGGCTGTAAGGTCTGTCTGTACATGCCCAAAATATATTAGGGGTAGGTGGTTCTTAACATTATTAGGTTGTTTCAGTTCATTCAGTCATTATGTGGTTAACAATTGTATTCTTGGGTTAAGAAGTGTAACATGATCAGAAAAAGATCAAAGAAATAACCTCACAAAGGTCTGTCTGTCTATCTGTAATAGATTCAATCAAATAATAATGTTAAAGTGATATAATTATCACGATATTTATATATAACTTCTGTTGTTAAAAATACTCAATATTCATCTCAGAAAACAGTCAAACTCGAGTTATAGCCAAGTTTGTTATGTAAGGGGGACTTTAATAACTTTACACATCAGTTACCTATACAATGAGGGTGTGTCATACACAAGATCAACCAACTTCTCCCAAGGTCAAGGTCACACTACGGGCTCAAATACTATTACATCATATGTTACCTCTAAGTATGTGTATTTCGGTGTCCGGTCTGTATCTTCCTCATTCATTGACTGATTTTAATACCCACGCTTTTTAAAAAAGCGAAGGATATTGCAATTGTCTCCGTCGGGTCCGTATGTCTGTCCGTCCGTCACGCTATCTCCTCCGAAACCGCTTGATGGATTTTGACGAAGAATGGTATGTGAGTCCCTTTGGACATAACGACTTGCAACGTCATATTCGCGTTCACCTCAGGATCAAGGTCAACATTCATGAATATTCAGTTACAGACATGTAATTATTTGATTCATGGTCACATTTACACTTTATATTTTCGCACGCATCTTCCACAAAGTCAAGGTTAAAGGTCAAAAGTACTGAATATTTAGTTACAGACATGCAATGATTTGATTCATGGTCACTAGTCCAGTCCAATTATCATTAACATTTTATATAGTCATACATATCTACGAAATCAAGCTGAAAAGAGTCAAGGTTACAAAGGTCAAATTTACTAAAATACAATACTCCCCATATTTTAATCATTGTAAGATCCTGTATATCAATACAATATATTCTACATGGTATCCTTTTATCAATCTGGAATAATTTCAAGGTCAATGCACTGACAGTCAAGGTCACCGACATAAGGTCAAGCGCCCAGCGATGATGTATCATCATCGACTAACAATGACAGTACTTCAAACAAATGTCATCCGTAAAATGAGGATGTGTCATGCACAGCACCCAGCTACAAACTCCAAAGTTCAAGGTCACACTTTGGGCTCAAACCATGTGTTCTTCTTTTTGTTCAATATAAGAGTTTCCACCTTTAAGGCAACCTAACTGATTTCACAATATGCTTTTATGACCGTCTTGAAATCATTCTGTCGCAGAATTTCTAGATGTGTATGCATGTACAACAAATAGGTCTGTCAAGTGAGCATGCCATTAGCCATTTAGCTGACCATCAAGATCGAATACCATGCTGGCTGACCATTAAAAATCGGGTACTATGCTGACGGACCATTCAGGTTGCCATTCGGCTGATCATTCACAGTTTTAATACCATGCTGGATGACTGTTCAGCTTACCTTTCAAAATCGAATACCAGTATGGGCGACAAGTATAATACCATGCTGACTAACCATTAAGCTTATCAAAATCAAAATTCAAAATCGAATACCATTCTTGGTGACCATTCAGCTTGCCATTCAAAGTCATTCATTTGACCATTCAAAATCGAATACCTTGCTGGCTGACCATTCAGCATGGCATACGACTTTGAATGGTCAGCTGAAAATGTTCTTCGTACGCTTGCTCGTACGTACTGACGGATGAACGGCACCAAAACTATAAGCCTTTTCCTCAACCTGGTTTTCGTATGACTTCTGTTATATCATCAGTTTGATCAAAGTGTATGCGAGCTGTATTCGACTTTGTATATCCTTTTTTTCGTATACAGCTCGCTTGCTATTCAACGAATTGAGCTACCCCGGGGGCTATATTCGAAAGTGAGCTTGATCAAAGTGTATGCGAGCTGTATTCGACTTTGCATATGCTTTTTTTCGTATACAGCTCGCTCGCTTTTTACCGAATAGAGCTACCCGAGGGAGCTATATTCGAAGTGAGCTCTATAGGGTGTGACACGCCACCATTGAATGCACACTCACAGCATGCGGTGAGGATTCGGCGCATGGTCAAACAGTCATTGTTGTATTGTTTACAAGAACTACCAAGCATTGCCACAGTGAATAGAGTTTCAGTATGCACTGTTAATGATGATCACATGTGTCCGTCAATTGAAACAGGTACACGTTGGCTCTTGTGAACAGTGTTGATCAAGATCAGCCTGTACATACGGACAATCTGATGAAGATCTACAATGTTCGCATTGAACTTAGCATAGGCTTGTTTTGAGGATTTTGTCAAATTGTGTAAATTCGGTTAAATTTATCTGTTGCTCTTTAGCGGATAAAACAACATCGTAGAGATAACAGATGGTCAGGGTGACCGAACATATCTCGTTCTATTGAGAAACAGAATAGAATACAGAATGTTGTACGTGCCAAAGAGGTTTTAAACGAATAACGTTTACAATCGTTCACCATATATGGCACTGATCTCATTACTTAATTATTCAGTTTGTTAATCTAATTGGTGGTTTAAACATCACTTGATTAATGCGTCATATACCTATGCCATTGTGATCTAAATGTACAACAAGTTATGTCATCGTCACCTTCAATACCAACAACTTGTCTGATCGTGAGTGACATACATGTTCAACAACTTTGCCACAATGTTTCTATCGATATTGGAAATATTAGGATATATGTTCGACTATAGCATCTATGATTGACACTGCATGGCTATACATGTACTGATAAACAACTAAGGTAATGCCGTTTAAAAATAAATTAAAATGCTGTTGAAATTGGCGTAAAACACTTTTCAAACAAAACGATCAAACAGTTCATTTTTCAGATGACAAAATTAATATCCGTTTCATTTTTTCAATTCATTCAATTTAATTATTGTTCGTGTAAATTGAAGTATCGCATGATGAATACATAACAATATTAGGTTCAGTAAACACTGTTATGCAAACTGAACTTGCTATGTATTCACCATGCGACAGGTCAAATTAAATTGACAATACCTAGTTTAACCCGTCTAGACTTGCCTTTATGTAACCTCAGTCATGTTTATTCAAGTGAAGCATTGGTATGAATGAAATGAGCCGTTCCACGAGAAAACCAACATTTTGGGCTCTGCGTTATGTATCGACCCAGATCAGCCTGCGCAATCCGCGCAGTCTAATCCGGACCGACACATTCCGTCTCAGGGGATAGAGATATATAGTAATGGTTCCTGAAACAGAAAAGCCACAGGAGGCGAAAAGTGTCTGTCTGGGTTAACCTGTACGGCATGCTTAGGCTGATCTGAGTCGATACTTTACGCAGAGTCCACAATGTTGGTTTTCTCGTGGAACGGCTCAATTGAATAGAACTGCGGAACCGTATAATTATTTTCTCTGTATTCTATTTCAAGTCTGAAATTAGGAATGATACTGAAGCAATATATGCTTTGACAGAAGCTTACAATATAAATACAAATTAAGTTCACTAGAGCGTACAAAGTTTACATTTTTTACCTCCATGCAGTGCCTCATTGGCTTAGTCATACGCGAGTTCGAACCCCGGCTTTGTCATTGATCCATTCCGATGATTAATAAGATTGTAAAAAATGCGTCAGTCTTTGTCTATCAATATATTCATATTAGCTCATGTGGGAAGAGAGCCAGTTGCCTGGGAAGATCGCGTGAGACAATGATGGGTTTCAGCTAGGAAACATTTAGTTAGGTAAAATGACCGCCGTAATAACACTGATAACACTGATAACACTCATTTGCACTCCAATCAATGAATGTTTGGACACCGTCGACTAATATAACTTTACACATAGAACAGGCGTCGTTTACCTCTTTCAGTGCCGAATTTCACATAGTCGACTCTTCCATGTGGAAAATTAGACCACTCCATTTTTCTTCCAACGGGACATTTGGTAAAATTTATTGTTTAAGTGGCAAACAATGCAAATTCCAGGAGAGCTGTCTCACGTGGATCTACATTTTTTACTTTATTTGCAGCGAAAGGGTTAAACATCGCCTGTATAGATTCGTGTACAATTTCCGGCCCGTCTTTTCGAAAGGGTGAACGTGCAATCTAGATCACGTGTACCGGGACCGCTGCTATTCCCGTGTGAGACGTGATCGCGTGCACATGGTCCCTCGGAATTGCACCCGTAACAGAGTACTGGTTCCGACTAAGTCCAAATAATTGAACGCTGTCAATCTTTTTATCTGGAGACGGGAGTTTTTGACGTACCGAGTACTGAGCTTGATATTCCCAAAGAAAATCGTTGCTATTTTCAGTCAAACGTTTTCATTCGCTTGTAAATGGCACATAAACGGGCCGTCTCACGTGAAACTATAACCATCATTGGGTATTTCTCGAACCCAGACATATAATGATGAAATTGCAGGAAACTGTTTTAGAAAACATTGAGACAAAAGGAGAAACTGCTCATTATGAGCAGTTTCTACTTTTGCCTCATTGTTTTCAACTTGATTGAATAAATTTACAATTATTTAGAGACATTTTTCGTATAATTTCGAAGGCTGCACTTGTTTTGTTTGTTGGAACTGGTTTATTACATGTTTTGTTCCGTTCAAAATGTCTTTCCGATGCTTTCGCAAACCTCGTAAAACTAAATGACCAACAGGTAAAGTCTGGATAAGACTGAGCACTGAAACCTCATCCCAGAATGACGGGTTTCGTTCCGCGTGCTTTAAAACATACACGTCTAGACCTACTGTTTTTATTGCAGTCGTTCCTGCGGAAATGTCGAATAAATGTCGAATAAAACCTAAACATCCGACAGAACATGCATTTACCGACCTTTTGACATAACAAGACATAATCAGTTATCCCTTGAAACGTTATTGCATGGAGAGAATACCCATTGATCATGAAATGAATAAATTCCCTGTTGAGGCTGTCCATCAATTGTTTGCAGCTACACAGAGTTTACACATGTGCAGATAATTCAGGATCAGGTAAATATTGGCAAGCCATAAAGGTTCATCAGGGATGTATAGCAATATTGTCCTAAGACACCGGTAAATCGGGCGCCCTTTACCCCACACAGACGTGTTCTGGCGACCCTGCAGCAGAAGACTCAAAATGAACAATTTATGCTTTTGCCACAATGTTTTTTCAGCTCTATCATATTATAATACTTTTATTTATAGAGATCAGACTGTCCTTCCGTGCCACTAATTCAAATGAAATTGTTTTGCCAGAAGTGTCTTGAATGACATTGTAACTTACTAGCGAATAGTTGGGGTCCAGATTAAACTGCGGATGTACTGGCTGATTATGATCTAACGTTTGTCGAAAATAACATAAGTTTGGTCATTGCGGAGCACCGCACACATACAACTGATTGTCTAAATGTTGGCATGTATTTAATAATATAGCTTTACAAGAAATAACATGCTTTATTTTGGATAACCGTTGCGATTACTTTATTTTTCGTTTCGATAAAGTATTCTACCTGAGGGTAACTACATCTATACAAATGTTCTTGAAAACAAAACTTTCAATGAAATGTTTTTCTATTATCTATGTATGTATTAATTAACTATGAACGTATCTATAAGCTTTTGGTTCATAGACAAGTGAAATGGTCAACTTATGCCATATTTTCAAGATGGATTTCCCGTTGTGAGTCATGGTCTTTATTATATATTTTTTTCTCTCTTATTATATCCCCAACAACAAAGTTGGGGGATATATTGTTTTTGCACCGTTTCTTATTATTACGATTCCCCAACAGAGTTGGGAATCGTATTGTTTTTCTATTGTTTTTTATTATTATTATTTTCTTTCAGCTATCCAAATTTTTGTCCAGAGCAATACTCATAAACTACTTGATGGAATTGATCGAAACTTGCAACATAGATAGATGGCAATGTGAACTTGTGTAGTTTTCAAGAATGATAACTCTGAGCCACTTTTTTGCAAAGTTATCTCCCCTTTTTCAATATTTTAATCAATTTTTGTCAGAGCTATATCTTGTGAACGAATGGTCAGATATTATTGAAACTTGGAACATAGATAGATGGCACTGTGCAGTTGTACAACATGCAAGAATTATAACTCTGGGCCACTTTTTTGCAAAGTTATCTCCCCCTTTTCATTTTTTTAATAATTGGGTGATTTGAGCTTGTATAACTCAAAAACGACAAGTGATAGAGACTTGAAATTTAGTACAAATGTTCCCAATCAAGTGATACTACTTTCTCATGTTTATTTGAGCATGACCGAATACTCTCTTCTGATTGGTCGATTTTTCGGACTTGTATAACTCAAAAACGACTAGTGATAGAGACTTGAAACTTAGTACATGTGATTCTAATCAAGTAGTACTACTTTCTCAAGCGAATTAGCGCATGACCGAATACTCGTTTCTGATTGGTCGATTTTTCGGACATGTATAACTCAAAAAGCACAAGTGATAGAGACTTGAAACTTAGTACAAGTGTTCCCACTCAAGTGATATTACTTTCTCATGTGTATTCGCACATGACCGATTACTCGCTTCTGATTGGTCGATTTTTCGGACTTGTATAACTCAAAAACGACAAGTGATAGTGACTTGAAACTTAGTACGTGTGTTTCTAATCAAGTAGTTCTACTTTCTCAAGTGTATTAGCGCATGACCGAATACTCGTTTCTGATTGGTCGATTTTTCGGAATTGTATAACTCAAAAACGACAAGTGATAGAGACTTGAAACTTAGTACATGTGTTCCTAATCAAGTAGTACTACTTTTGCAAGTGTATTAGCGCATGACCAAATACTCGTTTCTGTTATCTCCCATTGTTAAATAAAATGGCAAGGGAATCGTTCGTAACTGTTGCTACAGTTACAATCTCTAGTTATTATTATTTTTCTTCTTCTTTACCTCCAATTTGTCCGGAGTTTTTCTAGGAGATGTATGGCGGGATCTTTATGAAAATTGGCACAAACATAGGTTTCTGCCTGAAGTTGCGCAGGTGGGTTTTAGAATTTTCAAGATGGCCGCCATTTTCGAACGGGAAGCCGTCAAAAATCAAAAAATTTCAGTCCGTCATTTGTACGGCCTAGTTCTCCTACAATGTATAACATATTGATGCCAAACTTAGTAGAAAGAATCGACACCACATGATATTGTGTGTGCCAAAACAGGAGGTAACTCCGTTCCTTTTTACCAGAGTTATGCCAATTTTTAGACAACCGCCATCAAACATCAAGAAATTTCCGTCCGTATTGTCCGGCCTACTTCTCCTACACCGTATAAGATATTGATGCCAAACTTGGTAGAAATAATCAGCAGCACATGATATTGTATGCGCCCCAAAAACAGGTAACTCCGTTCGTATTTTCCGGAGTTATGCCCCTTTTTATTCTTAAAAAATCTTCGAAACCTCAACAAACCTTAAAATGCTCCGATTTCTATGAAATTTGGTTTTCAAGTAGATATAGGTGTGGCGACTTCTTTTTCCGGTATCCAACTTTTATCCCGCGGCGGCCATTTTTTATTCAAAATGGCAGCCCAAACCTAAAAATGCTTCGATTTCGATGAAATTTGGTTTTCAAGTACATATAGGTGTGGCGAGTTCATTCCCGCTATCCAAATTTTATACCGCGGTGGCCATTTTAAATTCAAAATGGCCGCCTTATACTAAAAATGTTCATATTTTGATGATATTTGGTTTTCAAGTAGATATAGGTCTGGCGAGTTCATTTCCGGCATACAAATTTTATCCCCCGGGGGCCATTTTTTTTTAAAAATGGCCGCTTAAACTTAAAAATGCTCAAATTTCAAAGAAATTTATGTTTTCAAGTAAATGTAAATTTTATTCCGCTATGGCCATTTTTTATTCAAAATGGCCGCCAAAACCTAAAACCTTAAAATGCTCCGATTTTGATGAAATTTGGTTTTCAAGTACATATAGGTGTGGCGAGTTCATTCCCGCTATCCAAATTTTATCCCGCGGTGGCCATTTTAAATTCAAAATGGCCGCCTAAAACTAAATATGCACCGATTTCTATGAAATTTGGTTTTCAAGTACAAATAGGTATCGAAATTTTATTCCGGGGCTGCCATTTTTTATTCAAAATGGCCGCCTTCAACTAAAAATCCTCCAATTTTGATGAAATTTGGTTTTCAAGTAGATATAGGTGTGGCGAGTTCATTTCCGATATCGAATTTTTATCCAGCGGTGTCGATTTTATATTCAAAATGGCCGCCTTATACTAAAAATGTTCAGATTTTGATGATATTTGGTTTTCAAGTAGATATAGGTCTGGCGAGTTCATTTCCGGCATTCAAATTTTATCCCCCGGGGGCCATTTTTTTTTAAAAATGGCCGCTTAAACTTAAAAATGCTCAAATTTCAATGAAATTTATGTTTTCAAGTAAATGTAAATTTTATTCCGCTATGGCCATTTTTTATTCAAAATGGCCGCCAAAACCTAAAACCTTAAAATGCTCCGATTTTGATGAAATTTGGTTTTCAAGTACATATAGGTGTGGCGAGTTCATTCCCGCTATCCAAATTTTATCCCGCGGTGGCCATTTTAAATTCAAAATGGCCGCCTAAAACTAAAAATGCACCGATTTCTATGATATTTGGTTTTCAAGTACAAATAGGTGTGGTGAGATCATTTCCGGTATTGCAATTTTATTCCGGGGCTGCCATTTTTTATTCAAAATGGCCGCCTTCAACTAAAAATCCTCCAATTTTGATGAAATTTGGTTTTCAAGTAGATATAGGTGTGGCGAGTTCATTTCCGATATCGAATTTTTATCCAGCGGTGTCGATTTTATATTCAAAATGGCCGCCTTATACTAAAAATGTTCAGATTTTGATGATATTTGGTTTTCAAGTAGATATAGGTCTGGCGAGTTCATTTCCGGCATTCAAATTTTATCCCCCGGGGGATGCCCTTAAAACTTAAAACTTAAAAATGCTCAAATTTCAATGAAATTTATGTTTTCAAGTAAATGTAAATTTTATTACGCTATGGCCATTTTTTATTCAAAATGGCCGCCAAAACCTAAAACCTTAAAATGCTCCGATTTTGATGAAATTTGGTTTTGAAGTACATATAGGTGTGGCGAGTTCATTCCCGCTATCCAAATTTTATCCCGCGGTGGCCATTTTAAATTCAAAATGGCCGCCTAAATCTAAAAATGCACCGATTTCTATGAAATTTGGTTTTCAAGTACAAATAGGTGTGGTGAGATCATTTCCGGTATCGAAATTTTATTCCGGGGCTGCCATTTTTTATTCAAAATGGCCGCCTAAGACTAAATATTCTCCAATTTCGATGTAATTCGGTTTTCAGGTAGATATGGGTGTGTCGAGTTCATTCGGGTTTCAAAATTTCCGCCTTCAACTAAAAATCCTTCGATTTTGATGAAATTTGGTTTTCAAGTAGATATAGGTGTGGCGAGTTCATTTCCGATATAGAATTTTTATCCCGCGGTGTCGATTTTATATTCAAAATGGCCGCCTTATACTAAAAATGTTCAGACTTTGATGATATTTGGTTTTGAAGTAGATATAGGTCTGGCGAGTTCATTTCCGGCATCCAAATTTTACCCCCCGGGGGCCATTTTTTATTAAAAATGGCCGCTTAAACTTAAAAATTCTCAAATTTCTTTCAAGTAAATGTAAATTTTATTCCGCTATGGCCATTTTTTATTCAAAATGGCCGCCAAAACCTAAAACCTTAAAATGCTCCGATTTTGATGAAATTTGGTTTTCAAGTACATATATCTGTGGCGAGGTCACTCGCGGTATTCACATTTTATCACGCGGCGCCAATTGGTTATTCAAAATGGCCGCCTAAAACTAAAAATGCACCGATTTCTATGAAATTTGGTTTTCAAGTACATATAGGTGTGGTGAGATCATTACCGGTATCGAAATTTTATCCCGAGGCTGCCATTTTATATTCAAAATGGCCGCCTTATACTAAAAATGTTCAGATTTTGATGATATTTGGTTTTCAAGTAGATATAGGTCTGGCGAGTTCATTTCCGGCATTCAAATTTTATCCCCCGGGGGCCATTTTTTTTTAAAAATGGCCGCTTAAACTTAAAAATGCTCAAATTTCAATGAAATTTATGTTTTCAAGTAAATGTAAATTTTTATTCCGCTATGGCCATTTTTTATTCAAAATGGCCGCCAAAACCTAAAACCTTAAAATGCTCCGATTTTGATGAAATTTGGTTTTCAAGTACATATAGGTGTGGCGAGTTCATTCCCGCTATCCAAATTTTATCCCGCGGTGGCCATTTTAAATTCAAAATGGCCGCCTAAAACTAAAAATGCACCGATTTCTATGAAATTTGGTTTTCAAGTACAAATAGGTGTGGTGAGATCATTTCCGGTATCGCAATTTTATTCCGGGGCTGCCATTTTTTATTCAAAATGGCCGCCTTCAACTAAAAATCCTCCAATTTTGATGAAATTTGGTTTTCAAGTAGATATAGGTGTGACGAGTTCATTTCCGATATCGAATTTTTATCCAGCGGTGTCAATTTTATATTCAGAATGGCCGCCTTATACTAAAAATGTTCAGATTTTGATGATATTTGGTTTTCAAGTAGATATAGGTCTGGCGAGTTCATTTCCGGCATTCAAATGTTATCCCCCGGGGGCCTAAAACTGAAAATTCTCCAATTTCGATGTAATTTGGTTTTCAGGTAGATATGTGTGTGTCGAGTTCATTCGGGTTTCAAAATGTTATCTCGCGGCAGCCATTTTTGATTCAAAATGGCCGCCTTCAACTAAAAATCCTCCGATTTTGATGAAATTTTGTTTTGAAGTTAATATAGGTGTGGCGAATTCATTCCCGGTATCGAAATTTTATCCCGTGGGGACAATTTGACGGTTTTGGGGATATATGTGACTTGCTTGCAATCACAATCAGTAATTGTTTGTATTGTTCTTCAGTTAAGTCAAATAGAAGAGAATTAAAATAAATTAAACTATATCTATGAATTGATTATTTACGTATGGAAAATAATTATCCATATTTAGCTATGAACCTATAATATCTTCACTATGTGCCCTATTATCCTCCGTTGAGATGTCGTCTACCGTGGTATTGAAATTCTTTGCAAGCTACATGTAACGTGAGCCGTTTCGTGAGAAAACCAACAGTTTGGTCTCTGCTTAATGTATCGACCCATATCAGCCTGCGCAGTCCGCGCGGGCTAATCCGGGCCGACACATTCCGTCTCAGAGAGATATAGATATAGAGTAATTATTCCTGAAACTGAAAATACACAGAAAGAGAAAGGTGTATGTCCGGGTTAGCCTGCGTGGCATGCTTAGGCTGATCCGGGTCGATACTTTACGCAGTCCACAATGTTGATTTTCTCGTGGAACGGCTAATGTATTTTAGTCTTCTATATTGTCGTCTAGTTTTGAAAAATTAAATTTTACTCCAAATTGATTGGCTGAAATAGAATTTGAGTGTCAAGTTGTTTGGATGTAAGATCAGCTGAGACTGATCCAAACTGTTTACAAAGGGTATCAATGGTTGACGAAATCTGACGCTAACGTGAAAATAGTTATTATATATTTATATTCTCGCAATCAACACTGGATGATATGTATTTTTCTTATTTAAATCATAAAATCGATTCTGAGAATTTTTATAAAGAATATTAGTTTGGAATTTGGCATTTTTAGGAAATTACCAGCGTTTAAATTATCATTCGAAAACGATTTAGATGCAAACTAATTTTGGTCAGTGGTTAAAAATATCAAAGTTGTTCTAAGTTCCGATTCGATCGAATGAATTTTGATTTTCTTTGACCAACTCTTGAAAGCATAAAAAGAGTCAAACATGGCCGATGTTTCAGTTCATAACACACACAACATATATAAATCTGTGTCAGATTGTTATGTTAGTTTTCACTTCTACTTCTTACGTCGTCAAAAACCTAGACAAACATTCGGTATTAGATTTCACTTTCTATTTTCGATTGCTATTAGGGAAAAGAAACTTAAAACCTGATGGGAATTCAAAGTGATAGTCTTTAATAGTAACAGAAACGTTTGGACATTAATTCCAATTGCAAACTAAGTATACATTACACAAGTTTAAATTGAATTTCGCCGGCATTAATCTCTTTTATATTTTTAATATGTATCTTATAGCTGTGTTTATTTTATTTGGTTTTAAACCCCAATTCACACTTAGCTTAACCGTCGAAAGCGAAAACTCATTACATTTCGACGAAACGAATTGGGTTTTCACCGACATCTACTGAAACTTAATGAATTTTCGCGAAACACATCTCAGTGTGTATGGAATGCAGGGTAAACTGGAAAGTCAGTATAAAATGTGTAAGAAATGTAGACTATAAACCAATACAGTAACTTTAGTTTTATTGCAATCTAAATTGTACTGAATATAACATATTTATAAAATACATTAACACATATTTTGATATGGTTTTAGTCCAGGTATACAAATCGAGAAACCGTAACTAGTCATCATTTCATATTTTTCTCTAAAACCGCGATTACAGCCTGAAGTCGCGAAAGGCTTAGCCGAGGTTAATGAGACAATTTACACGTAAGTGCGAAGCCTATAATTTGACATAAGAAGAGAATAAGTGTAGAAGACAGCATATGTAATGGTCTTCAGACGTTTTCCAGTCCGGTAACATTTTATCATTATCTTATTTATTTAACACGTCATTAGGGGTCTTTATATCGATGTCTGAATAAAGCTGTTTGAGTTAGACATGCTTGTTTACGGGGGAAGGCGTACTAACCGCTCGTTATCAGACATGCTTGTTTACGGGGGAAGGCGTACTAACCGCTCGTAATAAGACATGCTTGTTTACGGGGGAAGGCGTACTAACAGCTCGTAATAAGACATGCTTGTTTACGGGGGAAAGCGTACTAACAGCTCGTAATAAGACATGCTTGTTTACGGGGGAAGGCGTACTAACCGCTCGTAATAAGACATGCTTGTTTACGGGGGCAAGCGTACTAACAGCTCGTAATAGTTTATGCTTGTTTACGGGTGAAAAGCGTACTAACCGCTCGTAATAAGACGTGCTTGTTGACGGGGGCAAGCGTACTAACAGCTCGTAATCAGACATGCTTGTTTACGGGGGAAGGCGTACTAACCGCTCGTAATAAGACATGCTTGTTTACGGGGGCAAGCGTACTAACAGCTCGTAATAAGACATGCTTGTTTACGGGGGAAAGCGTACTAACAGCTCGTAATAAGACATGCTTGTTTACGGGGGAAAGCGTACTAACAGCTCGTAATAAGACATGCTTGTTTACGGGGGCAAGCGTACTAACAGCTCGTAATAAGACATGCTTGTTTACGGGGGCAAGCGTACTAACAGCTCGTAATAAGACATGCTTGTTTACGGGGGAAAGCGTACTAACCGCTCGTAATAAGACATGCTTGTTTACGGGGGAAGGCGTACTAACAGCTCGTAATAAGACATGCTTGTTTACGGGGGAAAGCGTACTAACAGCTCGTAATCAGACATTCTTGTTTACTGGGGAAGGCGTACTAACCGCTCGTAATAAGACATGCTTGTTTACGGGGGAAAGCGTACTAACAGCTCGTAATCAGACATGCTTGTTTACGGGGGAAGGCGTACTAACCGCTCGTAATAAGACATGATTGTTTACGGGGGCAAGCGTACTAACAGCTCGTAATAAGACATGCTTGTTTACGGGGGAAAGCGTACTAACAGCTCGTAATAAGACATGCTTGTTTACTGGGGAAAGCGTACTAACATCTCGTAATAAGACATGCTTGTTTACGGGGGCAAGCGTACTAACACCTCGTAATAAGACATGCTTGTTTACGGGGGAAGGCGTACTAACCGCTCGTAATAAGACATGCTTGTTGACGGGGGCAAGCGTACTAACAGCTCGTAATCAGACATGCTTGTTTACTGGGGAAGGCGTACTAACCGCTCGTAATAAGACATGCTTGTTTACGGGGGCAAGCGTACTAACAGCTCGTAATAAGACATGCTTGTTTACGGGGGAAAGCGTACTAACAGCTCGTAATAAGACATGCTTGTTTACGGTGGAAAGCGTACTAACAGCTCTTAATAAGACATGCTTGTTTACGGGGGCAAGCGTACTAACAGCTCGTAATAAGACATGCTTGTTTACGGGGGAAGGCGTACTAACCGCTCGTAATAAGACATGCTTGTTGACGGGGGCAAGCGTACTAACAGCTCGTAATAAGACATGCTTGTTTACGGGGGAAAGCGTACTAACCGCTCGTAATAAGACATGCTTGTTTACGGGGGAAAGCGTACTAACAGCTCGTAATAAGACATGCTTGTTTACGGGGGAAAGCGTACTAACCGCTCGTAATAATACATGCTTGTTTACGGGGGCAAGCGTACTAACCGCTCGTAATAATACATGCTTGTTTACGGGGCAAAGCGTACTTACCGCTCGTAATCAGACATGCTTGTTTACGGGGGAAAGCGTACTAACCGCTCGTAATTATACATGCTTGTTTACGGGGGCAAGCGTACTAACCGCTCGTAATAATACATGCTTGTTTACGGGGGAAAGCGTACTATCCGCTCGTAATAAGACATGCTTGTTTACGGGGGCAAGCGTACTAACAGCTCGTAATAGTACATGCTTGTTTACGGGTGAAAAGCGTACTAACCGCTCGTAATACGACATGCTTGTTTACGGGGGCAAGCGTACTAACAGCTCGTAATAATACATGCTTGTTTACGGGGGAAAGCGTACTAACCGCTTATAATAAGACATGCATTTTCAGGATTGACTCAACATTCATGCAGTATTACGAGCGACTGAAACCGGCTGTCTGCGTTAAAAAAACCTTATCTAATCGAAAAATGGATAGTCGGAGATCCCCATCAAGCCCCACTATGACGTGACAGATCAATACACTAACTCATTTATAATTTGACAGGAATAATAAATCAACAATTCTGTTTTACTGCCCAATGTATTCTTTGAAAAAGCCATACGTCGTGAAGTTTATGAAGGAAATAGTAAATAGGACTCGGCGTACACATCTAATACGCTCGGGGATTCCCGTCAGAAGTCGTTAGTGATCAGTATTGCCCGTGGACTAGTCATCCTTTTCCGATGTAAATGCTGACAATACCGATCTCTAACGATCCTGTACGGAAATCACCGATCTCTTAAGTGATGTTCTTCCTTGAATCATACATTGCCGGATGTTTTTGTCAGGAATCAACTAGAAGTACCGTCTGATATAAACTCAACATGTTTAATCAGTAACCTGATCTGATATTTTTGTCTTTGTTTTTTTTTTTGGATTCACGCCGTGTTCAATAGTATATCAAGGCTACATAACACTTTTGTTTTATTTCCACGATGAATATCCAGAACTTGGTCAGGTAATGTGCCTTTAACAGGAGCCTTACATGCTGACAATATAAAGAATTGCAAAGTCGTAGGTTTTGAGGGCATACAATTAAAACTTGTTTATGTTAAAACGTTCTAAGAATTTCAACCAAGAGCTGAAAATAACGTTTCAAGATAAGAAATTGCTCAATTAATCGTATAAGAGATTTCGCCTGCTGAGGTGTCACACATAGTATGTACCAGAAAAAGGTTTGAAATATTAAAAATGCACGGGAACAAATATTATGGCATGATTAATTCACAGGCTGAATATGTTCGCTATTGATTTACCAAAACACTTTTATTGAAATAAAGTTATGAGCTGCGTCATTATACTGGGAGTCTGATATCACGTGCGTACAGTGACGGTTCTCGGGTGCAAATGCACAGTCTCATCGTAGCCTTCACTGTCCGTATAGAAGCAATTTAGTTCTGAAAATTTGAAAACAAAATACAAGAAGTATTCTATTAGCCTGAATTGTACTATAATGCCAAATCTTAGACTCAACAAGACATCAACTCACTGGACGCGGTCCATATATGAGCCGTTCCACGAGAAAACCAACATCGTGGACTCAACGTAAAGTTTAGACCCGGATAGGCCTTAGCATGCAGCGCAGGCTAACCTGGACAGACACTTTTCGCCTCCTGTGGATTTCCTGTTTCAGGAATCACTCTATACCTCTATCTCCCTGAGACGGTATGTGTCGGCCCGGATTATTCTGCGCGGATTGCGCGGGTTGATCCAGGTCGAAACATTACCCAGAGTCCATAGTGTTGGTTTTCTCGTGGAACGGCTCATATCATGATGCGAGACACTCTACAAGCAAAGGCGTCCGAAACTCCACAAACAGTACTTTATCTTAATCAATTAGATCGGGTCCGACAGATAAACGAATATTCAATAAGAAGTGTATTGTGCGGCTTTATTTGTTGTTTGGCAGCAGTTTGAGAAATATCGTGATGGAAACGTCTGCATGGCTTATTTAATCATCATTTATAATATTTCTGGCGATAGCGGGACAAACTCACTGCTAATATTAAAAGATAGAGTGCGTATTGAATGTCTTTGGTTTCTTGTCGAGAATTGAGTTCTGTTTTGTGTATGAATTTGTCACCGTTGTCACTTGTCATGTTTTATCACATTGACACATGACCTGCTGACCTGGGTTCCACTAAACTTTTTGGTAGCGCAGGCTTTGCAATCCATCAATCAAATTACAGCTTCTTTACTAGGACGCATTCTACTCGTGAGGTTATTTGACAAGACAGGACGGGGCTTGATAAAGACGTCTGCATATGATGTTCAGATAATGCTCGCTTTCAGCACAGGCGTCCGCGTTTTCATTTGAGAAAAAAAAGGGGGGGGGGGGGGGGAAATCACAAGGTACCTCGTTAAGCTCTCTATCTTGTCCATATGGTATATAATAATACTAACCGTAATTATTTCGTATGAGAATATCCACCCAGGATCGTGTTACTATATAAAGCCTATATATGGTTCATAAAGTATACTAATACTACCAGATAGAGAGGCTATTTATAGTAACATGGTCCTGTATGGGATTCCCCAAATTTTCTCGTTTTTACCATTGTTTTCTATTAAGAAAATCTCAAATAATCCGGCGACGACTAAAACCTTCAATCCTGGGATCACGAGTTCGAACACGACCGATGGGAATGGCAATGCATTCAAGTTTCTTGAAACATTGTATGACTGATAAGTGAACAGTGCATAGCATATGAAATTTACCTGTTTTGGCGCCAAAGTGACTAACCTTATAACGTCAAACAGCTGATGTGACGTCATTATCATAGTTGGATTTCCGCGTTGAAACAAAGACTTGAGCGTAAGAAGCCTAGAAACCAAACTAGTGGTGTCATAATTATGTTTATGTAATGGGATTTTTAAACTCTTAGAGAGGGCTTTATGTGATTAAAGAAGAGTATTTCACATCTCCAAATCAATATATGACCCACACCATAGGTATTAGTTGGGTCACAAGAGATACATTGATCAATGGGAAAACACCCGTTTAGTCCTCCGTATCTATCTCAGGGGCGTAGCTTGGCACTAATCAATGTGTAGGCCGTCTCGTGAGAAAATCAACATTGTGGACTCTGCTTAAAGTATCGACCCGGATCAGCCTAAGCATGCCACACAGGCCTACCCGGATAGACACGTTTCGCCTCATGTGGATTATCTGTTTCATGAATCACTACTCTATACAACTATCCCCCTAAGACGGAATGTGTCGGCCGGATCAGTCTGCGCGGACAGCGCAGGCTGATCTGGTCGATACATTACGCAGATGTCTATCGCCGCAGCTGTATTTTATGGCATTTTGAGAAAACAAAGTGCCTAAAGGGTGCTACGCCTCTGTATCTCACTGTGTTTCCATTGCATTTTAAATAAAATATCGTTTATCGTGGCATTCTATTTTTAAAATACAAAATGCAAAATAGATTTAAATACGTGTACGTCATAATAACTTATATATATTCTCAGAGGTCAGAATCAGGTTCATATCGTCGACTAATAGGACATCCAAACAATGGCAGTAGATGGTTTGTAATATTTTGGCAGACATGTGTCTATTTATATTATATCTTGCAAATCCCAGTAGAATATTCACAGACAACGAGTTTCTATCAGTTATATCTCCCCCTGTTCATAAACAAGTACGGTTATCGCTCCCGCCTTGTCACCAGAAAACCGACATTCAGGACCCGTATGAATTTAAGACGTTCTAAATTAATTTCGGCCCAGCCGCGGTAGCTCAGTCGGTAGCGACCCGGGCTGTCTATTTAGGGGCTGTGGGTTCGAACCCCAGAGCTAGGCAAACATTCAATCCGACGTTTGATAAAAGTAAACTGTGACATGCGTCGTTCGACCCCACCAATGGGCTAACAGTCTATATGGAAAAGCAAACAGTTGCTTGGAAAAGTCTTTTGTATAGAGTATAGGTGTTGTAAAGCCAGGAAAGACCATTATGTGAACTGGCGGCCGTGATATGACTGAGGAAAGTGTCGAAAATGGAAACCAATATATCTAAATTAATTTTAAATCTAAAGAATATTCTAGATTTCAAGGCAACACAATTTCTGATATAATTAAATGGTGGTAATTTATGAATATAGAATTATGTGATTTCCCACAGCCATCAGTTTTAGTGACCTTGTAACTTGTGTAATTAGTGGAAATATATGCAATACACAAATATACAGTCAAATCTACAATTTAATACAAGTCATTTGCTTTAAATCTAGGTAATTTGGGTAGATTTATTTTGCCTACATGTTTTTCAACATATGTTTAGATCTATTAATATAAAATAAAGCGCAATATCTAATTTTGAACATAGTATGAGAAAGTAATATCATTAAACTCCTGAATATCAAACTAACACCAGCATGGCATATTCGGTTTTGAAGCTACTATTCTCCTGTCTAAAACAGACGACGACCCTGCCACTATTACCACTTTTAAAGTATTTGGTATTACCCTGCTGGTGATCGAAAACGCACCAAGGCGGAAGCTCTACCATTAAATTAACGACGCGCGGACGCTCTCCTACT
The DNA here is from genome assembly GCA_031761405.1 of Serripes groenlandicus. Taxonomy (NCBI): domain Eukaryota; kingdom Metazoa; phylum Mollusca; class Bivalvia; order Cardiida; family Cardiidae; genus Serripes; species Serripes groenlandicus. Next base: position 84,665,656 of record JASEVX010000002.1, on the reverse strand, counting down.
AAATAAGCGAGGCTAACTCTCTATTACTGTATTACCAAGGCGGACTCCCTACCACTACATTAGCAAGGCGGACCCCTACCACTACATTAGAGAGACTGACGCCCTACCACTACATTAGCGAGGCGGTCGCTCAACCATAACATTAGCGAGGAGGACGCCCTACCACTATATTAGCGAGGCGGACGCCCTCCCACTACATTAGCGAGGCGGGCGTCCTACCACAGGCGTTCCATTACAGAAATATATTGTCTATACGCTTTGATAAAAATGATCGTAATGGTAATTTGGGGAATCCCACACGTGTTACTATAAATAGCCCCTCTATACGTCCATATAGTGTTATAATAATGACAAGGTGTGCAACCCCAACACACATTGCTCAGGTACAATATTCTAAAAAAGCGCGTCATTTCGCGTTAAATATTCGCTGCGGAACGTGATTATTGTGACGTCAGCGCATGGCGGTAAGGACAACTGCAAATTTCCAAATATAATGAACATTAAGCTTAACCAGGTCGTTTAAGACGTTTTTCTGCGGAAATCATAGCCCGAATCGAGCGAGGTGGTAAAATGCCGTTGCACACCTTGTCATTATTACGAAAAAACCCATTAAACTTTCTGAAATGAAACTGGCCAAACCGCTATTTTGGGTATGTATAAAATGAGACGGAAAAAAAACGGATTGAAAATTATTGTCGTCTTTTTATTTATTTTTTAAAATCGATATTATGGGTATGTATAAAATGAGACGAAAAACACGGATTAAAAATAATTGTCGTCTTTTTAATCATTTTTTTTTAAAATCGATATTTAAGAGCATTAAAGTATAGGCTCTGCCGAGCGTCATATTCGTTTCAGTCGACGAGTTTCATAAAAACAATATCAAATAAGCACGAATGTAAGATTCTATTTATCACATAACACCATAAAAAGATTGTTTTCAATCTTTAAATCGATCTTTCTTCGTCCTCATATAAACAGTGACCGAAGTTCACCCCGAAGTTATAATGCACACTTCCACTGTAAAAGGTAGTCCCTATCAACAACCTTTGATTTTATACAAAATTAGCAACAAGGCACTTATAACATTTCATTTATCGAAATTTATTCTCTTTAAACAATATTTTTAAAAAATGCCAAAATTCAGAGCAATTGTAAACAATATGCTGTCTTTTAAAGTGACGTCACACTGGAGTGACGTCACATACGTGCTGTGAGTCGGCTATTTATGTAACTAGTTACATATGATATTTATGTCACTGCTTTATGTCACTCCTGGAGTGCAAGTTATGTGATAAATGGAACTCTGTAAGAAATATGTTTTCCCGTTCGTCAAAAAAACGACCGCATTAGTCTTCTTACGCCCGAACCTAAATGTTGACTGTATCGTAGCCAAAGAAGGACGTGACGTCATTTCCGTAACACTTCATCTTGGCGTAACGTCAATGGAGCGACGTCGTTTCCCGCAAAAAAAGTGGTATCAACATGAAAGACCCCAAATTCCTATACATGAGCTATCGACTCACTCACTCATTCAAAGAATGATTATTTATCAAACATTGTGGCAAAAGGATAACTTTCTCATAAGGAGCAATTGTTCTTTTGGCGACAATCTTTTCCTAAATCGTCTGTTGCAAAGGCCTCAGAAACCGTCTCTAATAGGGAAAGGGTTTAGCAGAAATGTGACCCATTACATAATTTGTTCCAATCATACTGACTGGTTGAAAACGGCAGTCGCCAGGGGGCATCAGAAAAGGGCTGATCTATTTGCTTCTTTACCATAATGCAGGTGATCGATTAAGGATCATCTTGGCCTTCATGTTTTAACCTCGTTCATTATAAATGTATTCCTTGATTCTCTGAAAGTCTTTAATTTATTATTTTCTGTTGATAATGCAAGAAACATGACATTAACATTATTATTGTCTAGTAAATTACTTATAAATCCTTTTTATGGCCAAAGTATGCTTTTTAATTTTTGTTTATAATTATCTTGCGTTTTTTTCGTAAATAAGTAGCACCTATAGATATAGTATTACACTATATGAACTTATAGAGGGGCTATTTATAGTAACACGTGCGGGTTTCCCCAAATATCAAAGCGTATAGATAATAAAGAGAGACTTTGTGTGTATTTTAACGAGGTATTGTGTGATTTTCCGCATTTTTTGCTGTAATAGAAATTCGGACGCCTGTGGTCCTACCACTACATAAGCGAGGCGAAAGCTCTTTTAATTCATAAGCGAGACAGACGCCCTACCACTACACATTTGGCAGGCGGGCGTCCTACCACTACATTAGCGAGGCGGACGCCCAACCACAACACTAGCAAGGCGGACGCCCTACCATTACATTAGTGAGGCGGACGCTCAACCCCTACATTAGCGAGGCGAACGCTCTACCACTACATAAGCGAGGCGGACGCTCAAACACTACATTAGCGAGGCGGACGCTCTACCATTACATTAGCGAGGCGGATTCAATATCACTACATTAGCGAGGCGGACTAACTACCACTACATTAGCGATACGGACGCTCTACCACTACATAAGCGAGGCGGACGCTCAAACACTACCTTAGCGAGGCGGACGCTCTATCACTACATTAGCGAGGCGGACTCACTACCACTACATTAGCGATACGGACGCTCTACCACTACATAAGCGAGGCGGACGCTCAAACACTACATTAGCGAGGCGGACGCTCTACCATTACATTAGCGAGGCGGATTCAATATCACTACATTAGCGAGGCGGACTAACTACCACTACATTAGCGATACGGACGCTCTACCACTACATAAGCGAGGCGGACGCTCAAACACTACCTTAGCGAGGCGGACGCTCTATCACTACATTAGCGAGGCGGACTCACTACCACTACATTAGCGATACGGACGCTCTACCACTACATAAGCGAGGCGGACGCTCAAACACTACCTTAGCGAGGCGGACGCTCTACCATTACATTAGCGAGGCGGACTCACTACCACTACATTTGCGATACGGACGCTCTACCACTACATAAGCGAGGCGGACGCACTACCACTACATTAGCGAGGCGGACGCTCTTCCACTACATAAGCGAGGCGGACAGTCTACCACTACATTTGCGATACGGACGCTCTACCACTACATTTGTGATACGGACGCTCTACCACTACATAAGCGAGGTGGACTTAGCGAGGCAGACGCCTAACCACTATATTAGCTAGCGAGGCGAAAGCTCTACCACTACATTAGCGAGGCGAACGCTCTACCAATAAATTAGCGAGAAGGACGCTCTACCACTATATTAGCGAGGAGGACGCTCTACCACTACATAAGCGAGGCGGACATAGCGAGGCAGACGCCTAACCACTATATTAGCGAGGCGAAAGCTCTACCATTACATTAGCGAGGCGGATTCAATATCACTACATTAGCGAGGCGGACTAACTACCACTACATTAGCGAGGCGGACACCCTTCCACTGCATTAGCGAGGCGAACGCTCTACTACTGCATTAGCGAGGCGGACACCCTTCCACTGCATTAACGAGGCGGACACCCTTCCACTGCATTAGCGAGGCTGTTCCCAGAGGTCTCGTGATCCAAAGGCTATTGGTTCGATTCCCGAGAAAGAGGGATACACGTTTAAGACCGCCAACACACACTCGGCGAGTATTAGGTATTAGTCATGGAGAGAGATCAATACAAGCTGTGAGAACTTGCTTGACAATCGATGTAAACTAATCTCGATGTTCAGACTAATTCCATTGTGGGGCGAACATTGAATTCTTGTCTGAATTATAACATCAAAATATTCTCTGGGAATCTTAACAATCATACAAATTACAGAGATATGAAATCTCCTCTTGGATCAACTATTCAGTTTACTTCTTACAAGATAGGACATATCGAGGGCTTGGCGTGAAACGGTTGTAACTAAAGTTCGTTCTGAGCAATGGCACCTAAATTTGCATTGTTTACAAAGGGGTCAAAATTGCCCCTAAACCAGGGTTTTTAAAATAGGTTTTTAGTTAGAACCGTTTCACGCCAAACCCTCTATATTGTTTGATGCTTCTGCTTTTAAAATGAAAGAGGATAAAAATGTAATATAATGAACATTAAAAGTAAAACCGTAAAGCAGATCTGAACACTAAGTCGGGAGAAATTGCACATTTGCAGGAGTTTCTCATTTATCACCATCTTTTCAGAAGTTGCTAAATATGAGTCTGAGATTTAAATGTTGTAGGAAAAGGATAATATTTTCTCCTTTTATGCGATTTCTCCTTAAAACACAATGTTTTCTACATACATGTATCTCCGCGATGTATCTCCATTTAATCGAATTGACAAAACCTCTGTCCTGCTGTTTTAAGGGTTCTTCTGTTTGTTCTTTATTCTGCATATTAAACAATAAAAACGCATTTTCTTGTCTAAGTTTGGACTGTACATTGGACTGTAATCATACCATATACAAGTAGCTGAACATGAATTAAGATTACATGTATGAAAGCTAATACTGTACTCTAAATTGACGAATTTGTTATTGCACAAAATGATTTAAGCTCAATTTGACTCATTCGTTGTCATAACCTGAGCATTTTGGCGACTGCGCTCGGAAATAAAATAATGTGCACGTATTTCGATGTTTAGTCGGATAATTGCCATCCATGTTTTCCTGGAAATATATATCTTCACAAGATAAAATCCCCAATGCAACAGACAGTTTGTTAAATCTTTGCGCTCTGGTTATGATTCTTGTCAGCCGTCACTAACAAATGTTTAAGGTATTATCTAGGGAAACATTATCATACACATTCACATAAGATGTTTTCCAGAGATAGAAGACACACAGGTTTAACTTGACACAGCACGTAACGTGAGCAAAACACAAAACTCTATAGTAAACCAGAGATATAATCGAGAGTATATTTGACAAATGTTGACAATTACAAATTGACACAGCCACACTTTGTGTTTTAAAACTATTATGTATGCCAATGTCTTCTTAAATACTTCGTTGACGTAGTTAACGAAACGTGCATATATGGATCAGACTACACGGACGTACTGGCTGATCTCGATCTACAATTATAGCAAATAGTTTTTCGCAGAGCGTCGCTCAATAGTTTGTGTTTACGTTTGCAGTCCTGTGATAATGTAACTCCCTGCAGCAGCATGTGACAATAACATTGACATAAGGCCACCGGCCCATAACAATTACGTTGACATCATAGAATATTTCCACGCAGCATATGTTTGACCGTTTACGTGATATGATATTTTAAGAGCGGTCTGTGTTGAAAACATACCAGAATGAAATATATTGGAACTTAAATGTGGTTTACATAAAACCTTGAAAACATTGATGCGAAATGTAAAATAGATTATTTCGAGCAGTTTCTACTTTTCCCTTCATGTTTTGATAGTAATCTACGGAAGAAGTATAGTATATTAGGAAACAGTTAAAGGTTTACATATACACATAGGCAGACACTATTATATAACATCCCAGAATAGTTGATTCATGAACATATAACAGCTATGTTATTACATCTTATACTATACACATAGGCATATGCGTTGTTATAGCATTCTATAATCACTGCTACAAATGTACGTAAACAAATAACATAATATTTGTACCTGTAACCACATCACATCGTTTGGAAAAGGTTTACGTTGGTAATTCTGAAAGGTGTAGGTACTGATCAGCCTTTCCATCAACAATAGTTGACAGCATCTTCTAACAACTTGTAAATGTGAAGAACTTGATCAGACTTATAGCAAACGCCACCAAGCTATTTTTTCCAAGAATGTACTAAACATTTTCCTTTAGTCTAAAACTGTCGTCAATAGACTGAACAACACGGTTCTGAATTATCTAGTTAACGCCATATCTTTTACATGCACATATCGTCCTCTTGACAAATTAATCAAAAAGAAGAAAATGTTTTCTGATAGGAATAAATTATCAAGGGGAAAGGAATGCAGTTCTATAAATTATTTTAAGGTTTTAGATGCAAACTGTACACTTTGCTAATTAGAAGACTGTTAAAAGTGTGTGTGTGTGTGTGTACTGTCTCGGTATAGAAGTATTACTCTCAATATTACTTTATAAACACACACAGGGTATATACTCATGGCATCGAATGTCTGCCTGCCTGGTACCTGGAAAAAAGGAATGGATTCAGATAGAAATGACTGGCGCTTTCAGAAGGGGCGACACTATAATAAACAACACTTTATTTTATTATACTTTTACTATGTGTCAAGTTGTGCTCTTTCCACTTGATTTAGACGTTATACATTGTATTTTGCAAAAGCTTATGAACTAAAACAAGAGAAGTCTGCAGTACCTTCCCCTTATTATAGGAAGGCGGGAACCAGACTAAAGAAGCTACCGGTGTGTATTTCCTGAAAGCAAGGGAGCTATAGATTTATCACGTCATTAGATAGGTTATTATTTTGATCTATTTTTGGAAAAGAAACTGACAATTTGTTCAATGACAATAAGCACGTACTCCATAGGTTTTTGTCACAGTGATTGGTATATTTTGATTTATAAGTTTGTCATTTTGATGGAATATTTTACATTCTTTCTTGATATAGAAACTAATATTTTCACCCAAATCGAACCAGGTAATTCATTTTTTTTTATTCTGAAATTGATTTAGGGGGATTCAGGACGTGGTTAAATATTGTGACGTTTCTATAACTTCATATCAATAAATATTGGGCGTGCCTGGCGTAAAACGTTACCAATCCCAAGACGATATAACATATCTCGTTGATTATAGTGAGAGTTAATCATTATCTTGAACTGTTTAACCCTTTCCCTCATACGACAATTCTGCAGCAGACGACTTTGAACATATTTCGTCAAAAATAGAAAATCTCTATAAGAGAATGGATAACTTACGACTAAAAGTGGAAAACATTGTGGCAAAAGGAGAAATTGCTCGTTTTGAGCAATTTCTTCTTTTGTCACTGTGTTTTCAAAAAGCCGTCTACTGCAGAGGCGTCAGAAAGCGTCTATATGAGTTTGAGTTCTCTTATAGTCATGGAAAAGTTTCCAGCTGGAATTTGATTGATTTATAACGAAAAATACAGACGTATGTGCAGGCCGATCTTGGTCGACCTTGTTCGCAGATGTTCTTCAAATCTACCCATATTTGGATAAATAATTATTGTTTAAAATCGCGTAATTTTGAATAAAGGTTAAGAATGACGGAACCTGTAAATATGACAGCATCTATTCAAATAATCCAGTGAAACTCCCGGCGAAGATATAATTTAATCTGCCAGTCCCAGTAATCTATTTATACAATCCGTATAAATTGGTTCCTGGGGCGTCGACCAGAACAGCACACGAGACGTCGTCGACAGTAAACACGTATAACGGTATAGCTGCATCGTTATTCGTTATCGTGTTAACGTTTATACATGGACTTGGGTCAAAGGGAAGCAATTCGGATCGGTGCGCCGGGCAGTCAATTTCAGATGAATTCATAAGAATGAAGTGGTCTGCCAATTGGACAATAATGATTTTGTTGAAAGTTGAAAGAGTTTTTTAATAAAGTTGAATACCCTCTGACTGACTTGTTATCAATCTTTATTGACGGCTTAGGAGCCATTTTCAGAAAAGTATGTATTTTCTGGAATTGAAATTACAGTTCACTGCGGCATAAGGGTGACCTTTGATTTGAGGTCATAGCTCAAGAAAACGAAGGTCAATATGTGAGTTTTTGTGTGATTTTTTGGTAGTCTTAATAATGAACTTAAATTGAATATAGGTATCTGGGCTATATGGATTGTTGGGAAAGAGCCATATCCCAAACGCTATAATGGTTGCCTATGGAAAATGAATTGCTTCCATCTGACCTAAAAGTTCCGTTAACCCGTTCATACATACAGCAAAACTAGAGCACACGGCAATGAAAACTGTACACGACATTATGGGGGGTCTCTATTATGTACAGTTGAAAAAAACATTGTGGCAAAACAAGAAATTTATCAACATGTGCAATTTCTCACTTTGTCACAATGTTATCAAATATCTTCTGCTGTAGATTAATTAAAATTGCGTCTATATACGGAAAATTATTACAGCAGAATACTTATCGGAAAGTGTCGGGGGGCTTCGGTAAGATTTGCCTTATCTGTAAATGTAATTTTATAATCTTCCAAATTGGCAAAACTACAATAACTTGTGGAGAAATGATCCATAGTGATATAGGGTTACACGCAATTCTTTAACTATAATCTGTTTAGGTAAAACTAGTTATATCTTTGCAATTTGATCATAATTATCAATTATTTTGACAACCTTTAATAATGGTTTCCGAGTGAAATTCTCAATAAAGAGTCGGTCAATGTTCTGTCGTTATATTTGTGAGAAGAAGGCTGTTGACGTCTCGCAATGCTATAACATAATCAATCCAGAAAGGTTTGACAACACAATAAAACCCCAAAGGAAAAGCGGACCGTCAAAAATTGTCTTTATTTTGGAATTCTCGTCAGACACACTTCGTTCTATGTCTTCCGTTAACTGGCACAGACTACACTCCACGCATTTGCAGCAGACTTATAAACACCATGTGGAAAAATAGTAAATGCATACCAAGTAACAATTTCTCATTTTTAACAATGTTTTAAATATATATGTAATAAAATTAATTAAAAACCTGTAACAATGATGTAACAATAATATTTCTCATATCACACATCTGGTCCACAGTAAACGAAAATGTCGAATTGCGCATGTGAAAAGTGAAAGCTAAGTGAGAGCATGTAAACAGTGAAAGTTTAGTGAGGGCAAATGAACAGTGAAAACTAAGTGAGTGCATGTGACCAATGAAAACTAAGTGATAGCATGTAAACAGTGAAAGCTTAGTGAGGGCAAATGAACAGTGAAAACAAAGTGAGTTCATGTGATCATTGAAAACTAAGTTAGTGCATGTATAATTGATAAGAATGGAAAACTTCGAAAATCCGAGAAATTGCTGATCATGAGCTGTTAATAATGTTGTCATCATATTTACAGCAGTCGTCTACTACAGATGCGTGTGCATATTGGGAAGGGTTTACTCTACTCTGTTTGTTGGTAAATACATTACTCATTAACGTCTCGGAGAAGTGTCGTCTCACAATTGAAATATTATCCCGGATTTAAAGCGATCCGTGTTTTATAGACATGTTGTATGGAGTTTCTGTGATTGATTTACTGGTGGATAATTGGAAATGATTGACGTTATACGCAATGAAAATCTTCACGAGAGAGAATCACAAAGTCGTTTATAAAAAACTGGGTAATATCATTTCAATTATATTATCCCTTCACAGATGGCACTACAGAATTACTGATCCCTCGTAATGCAATTTAACCGTCACAGAGTCCGCCATTTTATTATGACTACAATGGACTAGAAATAATTCGGAGTCAAAAGGACCAAATATTGACCTCGAATTATCGAGTTAATCCATTTATGAAGTGTTATATCCGTTATTCATTCTAAAAGACAAGTGCTCAACTCCTTCTAATAAAGAATCGGAACAGCAGTTATTACTGTTTCTATTATCCCTGTTTTGAAAAGACAGACCCGTTCGCGCTATTGGTTCGAGTTAAACGTGTTTTCGAGATATCTCATGTTCGAGTTAAACGTGTTTTCAAGATATCGCATATTCGAGTTAAATGTGTTTTCGAGATATCTCATGTTCGAGTTAAACGTGTTTTCGAGATATCGCATATTCGAGTTAAACGTGTTTCGAGATATAACATATTCGAGTTAAACGTGTTTCGAGATATAACATGTTCGAGTTAAACGTGTTTTTGAGATATCTCATGTTCGAGTTCAACGTGTATTTGAGATATCTCATGTTCGAGTTAAACGTGTTTCGAGATATAACATGTTCGAGTTAAACGTGTTTTTGAGATATTTCATGTTCGAGTTAAATGTGTTTTCGAGATATCTCATGTTCGAGTTAAATGTGTTTTCGAGATATAACATGTTCGAGTTAATTGTGTTTTCGAGATATAAAATGTTCGGGTTAAATGTGTTTTCGAGATATAACATGTTCGAGTTAAATGTGATTTTCGAGATATTGCTTGTTCGAGTTAAACGTGTTTTCGAGATATAAATGTCCGAGTTAAATGTGTTTTTCGAGTTATCGCTTGTTCGAGTTAAACGTGTTTTCGAGATATCGCATGTTCGAGTTAAATGTGTTTTCGAGATATCCCATGTTCGATTCGACTGTTTGTTTTTGTCGCCTGCCTGTAAGCCAAGGAGAAACTAACGGGTCACTTGAGTTCGTCTGTCCATATACATCTTTGCATACATCGAATATACCTTTGTTTCTATATGTACATGTTGTTATTTGCGGATGATATTTATCTATTTAACTAAAAGTTTACAAGCTCAATTGGATTCGATAGAAAACTATTCTTCAAAATGGGGGTTGAAAGTAAAGGTGAAAACACTTAGATCTGTATTTTTGAAAATAAAACATATTTTGAAATGCTTTTTATCATTAATACTCTTTAATAATGGCCTCCTCATCAACATTTGATCTCTTCGACTCAAGAATGGACTGCACTTGAATTTCCGTTATGTTTAAAATCTTGATAAAGACCAAGTGGTCGAACAAAATTGATTAATAAAGAGTATAAATGATATAAAGTGTTTTACTGACTTTCTTCCGTTTGGAAGACATAATATACAAAATAGTTTTAAATGGTCTGTTAGTGATGAAAATGCTGAGATAGTTGACAATTTTAAGTATCTTGGGGTAACTTGTTACGAAACATGCTTTCAAAGAGCCTATACTTGTCTATTAACTACAGTTAGATGTTAAAACCAAATTGTTTTGTTTGACTTAATGCTAACCTGTACTTTTCAGAGATATGGGGAATCTATGACTGAAAATAAATCGATAAACACCATGTCAGGTTTTTTAAGACCATTCTTTGTGTTCGTCAACAAACGCTTAATATGGTCGTATATGGTGATTTAGGTCGATACCCATTATCCGTTCTATATAAAGGAAAGAGTACTAAATCACTGATTAAAGGTTATGACCAATGACAACTAGATTATGTTTAATATAAATATTGAACAGTACAAGAGCAACAATAAAACATTTTGGACTATGAGAGTGAAATCATTATTAGTTGATCTTGGTGGTGGTATTGTTTGTAATCAGTTTGTCAAAAATGTAAATTATCTCCCTTTATTCAAACAGACCAATGTATATACAGTCGGAATACTTCTGTGCAAACCTCTTCAGTAATTGGATTACTATATAGGAAATTCAAAACAATGTTTGGTTTTGAAAAAAACAAACATTGATGTTATTGAAAATGATACCCTAATAAAACAATTAGTTCTTTTATATTTTGTTCACATGCATTAAATATTGAACTGGGGACATATTCTAGTATTGAGAGATGTAGTCGTACTTTTCATGTTATATAATAGTAACCATTTATATATGCAAAATGTACATTATGCAATTTAGGTTATCTATTTATATATGCAAGATGTACATTATGAAATTTAGGTTATCTATTTATATATGCAAACTGTACCTTATGTCAGTTTGGTAATGTATTAGTACATGTATGTAAAATGTACATACTGTTAGTAGGGTAATCCATTTAGATGCAAAATGTACATGTTATAAGTTGGGTAACCTATTTATATATACAAAATGTACATGTTATCAGTTGGGTAACCTATTTATATATACAAAATGTACATACTGTTAGTAGGGTAACCTATTTATATATACAAAATGTACATGTTATAAGTTGGGTAACCTATTTATATATACAAAATGTACACGTTATCAGTTGGGTAACCTATTTATATATACAAAATGTACATGTTATAAGTTCGGTAACCTATTTATATATAAAAAATGTACATGTTATCAGTTGGGTAACCTATTTATATATACAAAATGTACATGTTATAAGTTGGGTAACCTATTTATATATACAAAATGTACATGTTATCAGTTGGATAACTTATTCATATATACAAAATGTACATGTTATCAGTTGGGTAACCTATTTATATATACAACATGTACATGCAAATCACATATGTAACTGTTACGTTCATGTATTTGCAGACTGATTTCGGTCAAACCTGCTCACAAATAGTGTTTGCAGTTACGCTTAGGAGGAATAGTTATTGAGTAAGCGAACACTAAGGCCAGGGTAGAGCCAGATCAAACTGGAGTCTACTATGGCAATGCATTGTCAGCCAATGAGCAATAAAGTACATAAAGATTTAAGAAAACAGTGTATATTTCGATCCGACAGCAGAGATGTCGTAGGCGTATGCAAATATTTGTTTACGTCTGCAGCAGATGAATTTGAAAACATCATGGTAAATTTATAGAAAAATCTACATAAAAATGAGTTAATTTATTAAAGACTTGAAAACATTGAACAGCAATTTCTCCTTGTCCCACAATGTTTTCAAAAGTCGTCTACTGTAGATGCGTCAGAAATTGACATTCAAGTCATGTAATGCCGGATGAATGTCAATCATATCGATGCACTTCAATTCCTTGTATTGTATTTCCTGCATTGTATGTCTCTATATCACAACTTACTAAGTTGTTTCAAAACTCCTGAGACTCCGACCAATTCGTTTTGATTTCTTTCGTAAAGGGCATTACTTGTCTCTTAAATCATCCAACAGACATATCACTGACGGCAGGTTAGCCAACTTCATTACGGTCCAGGCCTTTACTCCGTTACCAGACGCGGTAATCACATGTTACGTGATGTTCAATAACAGATTAAATATATATCTACCTACTCGATTATCGACGAAAACTTACGACGTTATTCTTCCCCACACATGGCATATCTGCATCGGACAAATTTGATAACATTTAGTCAAAGCTATGGAAAATAACTGTAAATAAAATCCCAGAGAGGGTTAGGCCGCACGCTCTGGTATGCCGGCTGTGTGCGGCCTACCCTTCTCTGGACATTTTTGTTTTTCACACGGGAGTGGAACAGCGTGTTTATCTTTCAGGGAGCCTTTAGTCCGCTTTCATCGAACATACCGGGGGGAAAACCCGCACAGAGAGTGCTCGGCCGCACATACAATGATAGTACTTGAACTTATAACTGTTTGCTTAGATGGTTTCAATGTCGTCTGTAGTAGATGCTTCAGATGTGCCTACACGTTGGACATGGTTAACCCTTTCAGCGCCGAATTGTTTAAAGTAGACTCTTCCATGTTCAAACTCGGACGACTCTATTTTCATATTATATGACTTTTGGAATATTTTTATAGCTCACAGCCAAACAATGCAGATTTCAGGTGAGACAGCTCGTTACGAGCTGACTCACCTGAATCTGCATTGTTTGCAAAAAGCTCAATATTGCCTTTGGCGCTGAAAGAGTTAAATAGGACATATTTAATTCAGTAGTCTTGTTAATATATGAGTTGTAATAGACATCTCAGCTCTACATCACACACAGTTATATAGAAAAGGAACTATTACGGTTCAGAGCTCTAGATAAGGGGCGTTTTGCATGTTCTAAAATCCTTATTCGACCCTGTTACCCTATGTTGTGGGTTCTCAAAAGAATTGTCTCACTGAGACAATTCTTTTGAGTACCCACAACATTTGGTTCGGTTGAAAAATAAGAAAGATAATGTGGGGAAAAGAGCTGTATACTGCACCTTATCTGAACATCTGGTGTTATACTAGAATGTTTATACATACATTTACCATATGTATACTTGCACACAGTGAATGCTATGGCAAGGGAGCTTGAATGGCGCTTTTTGGGTATTTTTGCCCTCTCATTTAACATTGTCATACACAACACATACGGTAGACTACTTTGTCATACAAAACACATGTCATACACAACACATACGGTGTAGACTACTTTGTCATACACAACACATACGTCGCAGACTACTTTGTCATACACAACACATACGGTGCAGACTACTTTGTCATACACAACACATACGGTGTAGACTACTTTGTCATACACAACACATACGGTGTAGACTACTTTGTTATACACAACACATACGGTACAGACTACTTTGTCATACACAACACATACGGTGTAGACTACTTTGTCATACACAACACATACGGTGCAGACTACTTTGTCATACACAACACATACGGTGCAGACTACTTTGTCATACACAACACATACGGTACAGACTACTTTGTTATACACAACACATACGGTACAGACTACTTTGCCATACACAACACATACGGTACAGACTACTTTGTCATACACAACACATACGGTGTAGACTACTTTGTTATACACAACACATACGGTACAGACTACATTGTCATACACAACACATACGGTGTAGACTACTTTGTCATACACAGCACATAAGGTGTAGACTACTTTGTCATACACAACACATACGGTGTAGACTACTTTGTCATACACAACACATACGGTGTAGACTACTTTGTCATACACAACACATACGGTGCAGACTACTTTGTCATACACAACACATACGGTGCAGACTACTTTGTCATACACAACACATACGGTACAGACTACTTTGTCATACACAACACATACGGTGTAGACTACTTTGTCATACACAACACATACGGTGTAGACTACATTGTCATACACAACACATACGGTGTAGACTACTTTGTCATACACAGCACATACGGTGTAGACTACTTTGTCATACACAACACATACGGTGTAGACTACTTTGTCATACACAACACATACGGTGTAGACTACTTTGTCATACACAACACATACGGTGTAGACTACTTTGTCATACACAACACATACGGTGTAGACTACTTTGTCATACACAACACATACGGTGTAGACTACTTTGTCATACACAACACATACGGTGTAGACTACTTTGTCATACACAGCACATACGGTGTAGACTACTTTGTCATACACAACACATACGGTGTTGTCATACACAACACATACGGTGTAGACTACTTTGTCATACACAACACATACGGTGCAGACTATTGTGTCATACACAACACATACGGTGTAGACTACATTGTCATACACAACACATACGGTGTAGACTACTTTGTCATACACAACACATACGGTGTAGACTACTTTGTCATACACAACACATACGGTGCAGACTACTTTGTCATACACAACACATACGGTGTAGACTACATTGTCATACACAACACATACGGTGTAGACTACTTTGTCATACACAACACAAACGGTGTAGACTACATTGTCATACACAACACATACGGTGTAGACTACTTTGTCATACACAACACATACGGTGTAGACTACTTTGTCATACACAACACATACAGTGTAGACTACTTTGTCATACACAACACATACGGTGTAGACTACTTTGTCATACACAACACATACGGTGTAGACTACTTTGTCATACACAACACATACGGTGTAGACTACTTTGTCATACACAACACATACGGTGCAGACTATTGTGTCATACACAACACATACGGTGTATACTACATTGTCATACACAACACATACGGTGTAGACTACTTTGTCATACACAACACATACGGTACAGACTACTTTGTCATACACAACACATACGGTGTAGACTACTTTGTTATACACAACACATACGGTACAGACTACTTTGCCATACACAACACATACGGTGTAGACTACTTTGTCATACACAACACATACGGTACAGACTACTTTGCCATACACAACACATACGGTGTAGACTACTTTGTTATACACAACACATACGGTGCAGACTACTTTGAAAACATCTTGGAAGACCAATATAAAGGAAATCTCCATAAATGAAAGTACTATAATTGAATAGAGTTGAAAACATTGTGGGAAATGACGAAAGTCATATGCTGCACATGCGTCAAAAAGCGTGGACATGTGGCAACAAATAAAACTCACTTCTCCTTTTCTTTTGTCAGCAGGTTCATTTGGATCTGTAATACATGTATTTGGATCTGTAATACATGTATTTGGATCTGTAATACATGTATTTGGACCTATACTACATGTATTTGGATCTGTAATACATGTATTTGGATCTGTAATACATGTATTTGGACCTATACTACATGTATTTGGATCTATAATACATGTATTCGGACATTGAATACTGGTTATACCGAGTCTTTGCTGTTTGTACATGTAACAAGATTCTCAAAAAGCAAGGCGCATGCCATTTCTAAACGCCTTGTTTGATAGCCATCCATTTACAAACGTTTTTCTTCTTTAAAATTAATCAGAAATCGACTGGAATGAAAAATACAATAGGAAACAAATCTATATGGGTGGTATACATGTAACATAAGGTCAAAACCTTTTTTTAAATAATTCTCGTTTGTTTTTCAGTCAATCCAAAACAAAGAAAGGTTCAAATGTCTGACATTTTCTTTTCGTTGTATTCACCCGACTTGGGTAGCTTCTTAATACACAGTCACAATAAACAAGTGAATGTATACAACTAAGTATAATATATTGATGCAAATGATTAACTATGGAAACCAGTACCGAGTCCCGGTAGCACAGTCGGTAACGACGCGGCTTGTCAATGCAGCTGTTGTGAGTTCGAACACTAGTTCGGCCAACAATCTTTCCGATGTTTGGCATAGGTAGTCTTCCACCAAATGGGCCAGCATTATATGTTGAAAAGCAGCCAGTTGCATGGTCAGATTGATATGTGGTGAACACATTTAGTTTCTGTATATGTATATTTCGCTTTTACAAATGCATAATTACCCATGTAGCATTATTCTCCTATAAATCAGAAATTGATTCCGAGTAATAAAGAAATGAGCCGTTCCGCGGGAAAACCAACATAATGGCTTCTGCGTAATGTATCGACCCAGATCAGCCGCGCATACTTACCCGGGCCGACACATTCCGTCTCAGAGGGATAGAGGTATAGAGGAATGATTCCTGAAACAGAAAATCCATAGGAGGCGAAAATTGTCTATCCGGGTAAGCCTGCGCGGCATGCTAAGGCTGATCCGGGTCGATACTTAACGCAGATTCCAAAATGTTGGTTTTCTCGCGGAACGGCTAATATAAAATTAAAAACATGGTTGATGTATATACACGTGTCCACTGTCGATTATCTATCGCAATACAGTGTGTGAAAAGAGCTAAAAAGGTCGACTTGGAACTGGACCATAACGTAGACCGCTTATGTGTTGTTGATCGCGTGATTAGACTCATTAAACAACATCGTCTAGACGAAATATACACCTGGCAACACACATGCAAAGGGCGGTCATGTTTTATCACCATGAGAGTGTTAATCCTTACCTATAAAAAATAAATCTGCAGTAGACGGCATTGAAAACATCACCGCCGATTGCGTCAGAAAGCGGGGAAGGCTCTTTACGTTGTATAAATTGATTGATTTATCTCTTTTTCCGATGAACTTGGTGCTAACTCACCGAGACCCATAGTTAACCCCCACAGTAAACATAGCCTTGTCGGGAAATCATCTTGCCTTGCACAACTTTTTTATATAGCCCCCAGGAATGTTTCATTCGTTCAGTGTTTAGGTGATGACCCTTGTTACTTTACCCACAACTCGACCCACAATAAATCAGCAATAACACTATTAACCCTTTACCACGTTCAGACTCTCTCTGACGCCTCTGCAGCAGACGACATTTGAAAACATTGTAACAAAAGGAGAACTTGAACAAGACAATTAACAGTACACAGACTCATTCAGACAAAGTTGGCTGACATTTTTTTTATTGTGTCGTTTGTGAATTTCCGATTTCACAACTGCAAAAGTTGTCGTTGTATGTCGTTTCCGAAAACCTGTCTGCATGGTGAAATAATATGACTGATGTGTTTGCCAATTGTATATTGAATCGTGCGTATTGAGCCTAAAGGAGCATTATAACAGAACTGGTAAACCTTGGGTACTCTAATACGAGTGTTTAATCTTCAAAACGGTAGAGCATCGTCTGTAATTCGTTGCTTATTTTTGTCCGTCACATTTTTAGGTTTCGTTCATGTTTCTATGAATTAGTTTTCTAAAGAAATCAGTGTAATGCGTATAGTTCGCACTATTCGCTCAGGCCATTCAGTGATAGCATTAATGTATTGTCACCATATAAGTTGAGCACATCTCGTATGAATAAACTAACTTAGTTACTTTGGAATATATACGAAAATGAATTGATTGATTGGTGTTTAACGCCGTTTTCAACAATCTTTCAGTCATATCACGGCGACCAGTTCACCTGCCCATGTGTTTCCTGGTTTTCTCAAACTAATACACCAAACAACATTCTTTCAAAGCAACTGGCTGCCTTTCAACGTGACTGTTAGCCCAATGATGGAAGACGAATGATGCTTGTCGCATTACATTTTGTCAAACGTCGGAAAGAATGATTGCCATGTTTGCGTCCGAACTCACAACCCCATGATTGACAGTCCGTGTCGCTACCGACTGAGCTGCCGACTTTTCTATACGAAAGTGGAAACGTCACTTTACTTTTCACATTCAAATATACGCACGATAATTAGGAAATTATTTCTCGGATTTTTAATTAAATACAATACTTGTATATTTCATTAGCAGCAAAGTCTACATGAAAATAAAGAGAAATATATATATATAATATATATATATATATATATATATATAAAACAACATATCTATGAAATAATCTACGGACTTGTTATAATTGGTAAAAGTATTTTAACTTTAACTTGAAAGGACTCACTCTATACGTAGTTTTAACCTTCGATGCCGTCTTGCTGTAAATGTCAAAACTTAGTCGTTCGATGATGTTGCCATAGTTCTGGTTCACAATGATATTCATAATTGAGCCGTCCCGCGAGAAAACCAATATTATGGCCTCTGCGTAATGTATCGACCCAGATCAGCCTGCGCAGTCCGCGCAGACTGATCCGGACCGACACATTCCGTCTCAGGGGGATAGAGGTATTGAGTAATGATTCCTGAAACAGAAAATCCACAGGTGGCGAAAATAATTCTACCCGGGTAACTCAGCACGGCATGCTTAGGTTGATCCGGGTCGATACTTTACGGAGAATCCGCAATGTTGCTTTTTTCGCGGGACAGCTCAATTATTTTGATAGAAAAGGCCAGTTTTCATGTAGCGCGGCTCGGTAATATTTCTTGAAATTAGACTCACAAAGACCCAGTGCTGTCATCCTTTTTGGAGGCGTATGATCCCAGGGCTCTGGATAAGGGCAACATTTATGTTTTAAAAGCTTACGTTGACATACAAACCCTATGTTGTTGGTATTTAATGAACTCTTCTCAGTGGGACAATACTTGTGAACACCCACGTCATAGAGTTTCGTACCGTAATACCAAAAGGTATCGTTGGAATTGACATCGCTACCCCTTAACTTGTTGGATCATGGATATCATGTCGACATTCATTCAAACATTCTCGTGAAATGATCCAAGATGATAAAATTCAATCCGTCAGTTCGGTAATCTATTTATGCAATCCACATATGGATAAATTGCTTCCTAAGGCGAGAAACGCAAAAATATCACGTGATATTCTGACGAAAATTTAAAACGTCTGTTAAAAAGTACAGCTCTTTTTGGTTTTAATCCGAGGTTTAACCCTTTCCCACATACAGACTCTTTACGCCGCCTCTTCAGCAGATGACGTTTGAAAACATTTTGACAAAACGAGAACTTACTCATCATAAGCGATTACTCCTTCACCTTCGATTTTTTCAAAGCTATTCAGATATTAGAATTTCGTTTATAGAGTCTATGCGATTTCAAAGTCGTTTGCTGCAGATTTGTATACTATTGGAAAGGATACCACTGATGTAAAAACTGTTCTATTCTATGCTGTTTCGACACTTTTGACCTGACCACGGTCACTTTAAGATGCATATCTTTATCAGACACATCCTTACTGGAATGTTGAATAACAAATGAATAAGAGAGAACAATGCCAATCTCCCATTTGCAGAATGATTACGGTTAGAGGTCAATTTCCTCGGTGTTGTCCTCATTACAGCTGAATGTGACTTTAATCATTGTGTCTCTGGATCATTGATTGTACATGCGACTGTACACAAGTGCCGGAACAATTACCCGTGGTTTATTTCGGCAAGAACACCAGTATTTACAAGACGCGCATGATTTTGAAGCATGACTTAAAGGAAGCAGATGCAGTTCAGTATAAGTAAATAACGTGTAAACAGACCGGATGTATATATTTCGAAAAAGAAGGCCAAATGTTCCTTTATTTTAAACAAGAAGACCAAGATGTGCCTACATTGCTCACCATAGCTCATGCTAAAAGGTTACCAAGAGCAGAAAGAGTCAGTTTTGACGTAGGGATAGACGTTTTATGTGCTGCGTTCTATGTGATATTCAGCATTAGTCGTAAAATGTCAAGTTTAGTCCTAAAACCATATGATTTACAGTTTGTTTAACATTGACTGCAACTATAAAGTGTCAAAGAAGCTGAAGTTTCTTAATTGTTTATCAATAGACGGTTTAAAATCTGCTCTTACTAGATCAATTTGATAAAAAAAGAAAAAAAAAAAGAACACAAAGGTGCTTAAATATTTTAACATGTATTAAGGTTTAATGCATCTGGTTATAATTTAAGTATTACACAAGCTTTGGAAGGAGAGCGGGAAGTCTATTCTCCTTTTAGTTTAGCAGAAGTATGATAACAAAGTTTAAATGTAATTTCATATTCATGTATTAAAATGTTTTATGTGAGCTTTTAACCACTATCCTTTTAATATTTGGCAGATGTAGCGAATTATTAGAGTTCCTTGTTCGAATATGCCAATAGCATTAACAACCCGAGTATAATGGTCGAAATGTCCTATAGCCTTTGAACTCGAGGGTTAACTCCATTTTTAAAAGCAAATTAAAGAAAATATCAAAATTGAGCATTTATGAAATTAAAAGAAAAAAGTTTACATGTATAGTCAACATATAGCAAGAATAATGAACAGAATGAACAAACTGTATGGGGAGGAACGTTCTAAGTTTAGAAATTCAACAGATTGTTCGGGCCGTAAACCAAACAATTAAAAACGCGTAGCCTAGGAGCTAGTCAGGGTCGTTAATCAAACTATTTAAAAAAAAAAGCGTAGCCTAGGAAGTTGGGGAAACGTTATTAAATACAAATTAAATGTGTCTAAAGATTTGAAATAACGGTAGAAGACATACATATTTTGCATCTTTTTGTTTCTTAAATCAGTCAATACAATTTATTGATTCATAAAGGTTGCTTTTTTCAAACATATAATAGAGTTTTTCTTAACAATAATGTTGGTTGCTCCCTTTTCGATTACGTCACCCCATGGTACAAAATTAAAACCTATCCCATACTGACGCTTTTGACTCTTCTGCATCAGACGAGTTTGGAAAACATTCTGGCAAAAAGAGAACATGCTGCTCATCATGTTACTATATTCAACAATATATTTTCCTAAAAACGGGAAAAAGTTACACATATATTTCAGATGAACGTGATATCTGTTATAGAACAGGAATTCTATTAAGTGTAAATACGACTTGGTTCTTTTTTTTATAGGGAATTATTTCGATTGTATTGATAGTCGTAACTATTCAGGCTAAAACCTGCATCAAAGGTATGGGAAATGGTATTAAATACCCACAAGGGAAATGTGGGGAAGAATCTGTGACAAGCAGATTATGCAGAAATTTAATTATCCGCTAGGACACAAAGAATCTTCAGATGCAATATTGTTTTCATCGGATTGTTTGAAGACTTTTTTTTTATTATCTTATTTAAGATCAGTTTCAAATTTACTGCGCGGTCGACAGAACTCAATCCTAACAGTATGTTAGGACTACTATTCCATTAACGCATGGGCATTCATTCTCGGTATAGGCATTTCTTTATGTTTGTAGATTTGATAACATGTTAATGTAAGTATCTCTAAACAACTTAAATGAATGATTCCAATCTCTCGACTTTTGTTTGTATTTGAGCAGTTCCACGAGACAACCCAGCAATATGGACACTGCGTAAAGTATAGACCTGGATTAGCCTAAGCATGACACGCAGGCTAATCCGGACAGACACGTTTCGCCTTCTGTGGACTTTCTGTTTCAGGAATCATTACTCTATACCTCTATCCCCCTGAGACGGAATGTGTCGGCCCAGATTAGCCTGCGCGGACTGCGCAGGCTGATGGTCGGCTCATTTATATTACGGTATTTACCAGTACTTCTGCTCCTTTTATCCTGACACCAGCGTGTCGGTCGTCGTGCAAACCCAACAATCATTAGCGCCTAGCACGGGAAGTCATTATTACCATTTTTAAAGTACATTGAACGAGTCGGTCGGGGATCGAACCCGTGACCTCCCGCAACAGAGGCGGATGCTCTACCACTACATCGACGAGTATCTAGATGTTACCGCTTGCTGAGAGAAATATCGGGCTTTCGTACCACTAGTTTCAGTCAGAAAATCTGACTTCAGACAGGCTCAGACTTCTTACCTCAGACTCAGACCTTCACTGCGAACGGTCAAGAATTCCGAACTCTGAAGTCTTAATTCTGAAGCTTGCCTCTCGTATCAAAGGTTCCTGGTTCGAGTCCCGTGATGAGCGGGTCCTGACTTTGGGATTTTGCCACACAAACGGCGCGAGTACGTACTGGTTAAGTCTCCAGGAAGCAGACATCGAGCGTGATCAATATAAGCTGAAAGCTTGTTTCGCAATCGATGTAAAATAAATAAGTTTAAACTAAGTAAGAAGCATAAACTCTGAAATGTGAACAAGTTTTAGTATAAAGGAACGTGTATGATTTATGTATGTTGAAGTCTGAAGTATGATTTATGAACGGTGAGGTAAGACACAGGAAGTCATCAGCGGGCTTTCGTTCTATTCTCCCATCTTAAATAAGCGCCTCGCGGCACGTAACCCGACCTTTGGAGGTTTCTATTCTTTGCAATTAGGATACACTTCTTCAATGTTATAGTGTCGGATTGTGATCTTATCTACGTTCATCAGTCACATAGCCGTTCTCAAAAGGCTTCGAAGATGATTGTATGACGGGTCATTGAACTTCAGAGGTCTAGATAAGAAGGAGTAAGGTATATACACTTCTTATTTTGCAACACAATCCTATGTTGTGGGTACTCAGGGAGACGATTCTTTTGAGTACCCACAGCATGGGGTTTAAAATAATTCAAATATAAGGATTTTAGAACATGAACATTTAATATACATCTTATGTACACCTCTGGAACATATAATATTTTGATCAAAGTGCACAGAGGGCCTTTTGATCTGAACCGTCGCTTGTCGCAAAATCATGCAATTTGATTTTGGATAAAAAGTGGCAAAGAATCACGACTGGTGATTTGTATGTGTATTGAGTTCAAACACCGGTATCAACGATTCTCCATAACACTCTTAAGACAGATCCTTTGATTCCGTTATTATAATCTCAAGCATGTCGAACGGATTAAAGCGTTCAGTTTATATAGTCATATGCACATATCGTGTTATACGACACGTGACTTCGACTGTTCGGTGTGCAGGACAAATACATCGCTACGAGAAGGGTTCTGTTTGTTTGGTGTTAACTGGCACTCCTGATTTCTGACTTCGTTAGCCCATTCCACCATACAACATATTTGCAGCAGATCACATTGAAAATATTTCAGAATCTATTGAAAATCTATGAATAGAAATAGTTTTATGGAATATAGTTTAAAGCAATGTGCCAATAGGAGACATTTCCTATTACCAATTATTTCTACTTTTGTCACAATGCTTTTGATTGATTGATTGATTGGGGTTTAACGCCGTTTTAAAAAAATTCTCAGTCATATCACGGCGGCCAGTTCACCTACTCATGTGTTTCCTGGTTTTCTCACACCAGTTCTCCACACAACAATCTTCCCAAGCAACTGGCTGCTTTTCCACATAGACATAGCCCACACAATGCTTTTGAGAGTCTTTTGCTGCAAAATCGGCAAAATACGTGTGCATGTTGGAACGAGTTTAAAGTTTCAATTGAAAGTCCTGAATTCGTTCTATTTTAATCTTATTTACAGATCGCTTAGATCTTGTGTAATTAGCCCTATCTATACTCTTACGAGTTCCATGTGGTATCTTTTAGCATGAACTATTTCCCACATACAACAAATTGGAACCATACAACTTTGAAAAACATCTAAGAAAAAGTATGAATATTTTTAATTACTGAAAGAATAATACTAAAATGTTTTCAAAAGTCGTATGCTGCAGATGCGTCAACATGCATCTACTTGGGAAAGGGTTAATTAGGCGACAGAATAACAGATCATCGGCACAAGCTATACTCAAGATCAGTTTGCGTATTGGCGCAGTTGGACCAGAATTCTAAATGTGACGAATAATCTTCGTATGGAGTGATCTTTCCAAATAGATAGACACTATGTAACTATGTGTTTGTATGGAGTGATCTTTCCAAATAGATATACACTATGTAACTATGTGTTTGTATGGAGTGATCTTTCCAAATAGATAGACACTATGTAACTATGTGCTTGTATGGAGTGATCTTTCCAAATAGATAGACACTATGTAACTATGTGTTTGTATGTAGTGATCTTTCCAAATAGATAGACACTATGTAACTATGTGTTTGTATGGAGTGATCTTTCCAAATAGATATACACTATGTAACTATGTGCTTGTATGGAGTGATCTTTCCAAATAGATAGACACTATGTAACTATGTGTCTGTATGGAGTGATCTTTCCCAAAGATATACACTATGTAACTATGTGTTTGTATGGAGTGATCTTTCCAAATAGATAGACACTATGTAACTATGTGTTTGTATGGAGTGATCTTTCCAAATAGATATACACTATGTAACTATGTGTTTGTATGTAGTGATCTTTCCAAATAGATAGACACTATGTAACTATGTGTCTGTATGGAGTGATCTTTCCCATAGATATACACTATGTAACTATGTGTTTGTATGGAGTGATCTTTCCAAATAGATAGACACTATGTAACTATGTGTTTGTATGGAGTGATCTTTCCCATAGATAGACACTATGTAACTATGTGTTTGTATAGAGTGATCTTTCCCATAGATAGACACTATGTAACTATGTGTTTGTATAGAGTGATCTTTCCCATAGATAGACACTATGTAAATATGTGCTTGTATGGAGTGATCTTTCCAAATAGATATACACTATGTAACTATGTGTTTGTATAGAGTGATCTTTCCCATAGATAGATACTATGTAAATATGTGCTTGTATGGAGTGATCTTTCCCATAGATAGACACTATGTAACTATGTGTTTGTATGGAGTGATCTTTCCCATAAATAGACACTATGTAACTATGTGTTTGTATGGAATGATCTTTCCCATAGATAGACACTATGTAACTATGTGTTTGTATGGAGTGATCTTTCCAAATAGATATACACTATGTAACTATGTGTTTGTATGGAGTGATTTTCCCATAGATAGACACTATGTATCTATGTGTTTGTATGGAGTGATCTTTCCCATAGATAGACACTATGTAACTATGTGTTTGTATGGAGTGATCTTTCCCATAGATATACACTATGTAACTATGTGTTTGTATGGAGTGATCTTTCCCATAGATAGACACTATGTAACTATGTGTTTGTATGATGGAATACGTATACTGTCTTGCTACAGAACCAGATATTGTAGAGACGTCGTAGCGTTTATTTCTCCGTGACACGATGTCGAGTTCTGGTCAGGTCGTATCTTTCATCCAGGTAACTTTGTATTTTTCAAAGCAACACGATTCTGTTTGTCAAAACCAAAATGCTTTAAACAAGCTGAAATAATGCAACCTCGTGTACTTTAATGCATTATGAAACATGATTAGAAACATTGATTGATTGCATGAATATTGAGAGATGTATACCCTTGATATTTCCTGCCAGACAACCCGCAATAATCCAATCACCTTAGAAGTTTCATTAAACTGGACATTATCGTTAGAGACTAGCAAAGTGGATAACTATACTATAATTGCACATAGATAGTAAAACTCACATCCATATAATATATTATATCAAGCGTTACAATAAATCTTGATATATTTGATGTTAGAGGTTGACTACCTTTACTTGTAAACACATGTACATGTAGTTGAACACATTGAGGACAACGGAGAAAATCCTCCATATGAACAATTTCTCTTTTACCTGAGGGTTTCCAAAGACGTCTATTGCAGATGTGTTGACTTATTGATTGTTGGTTTGGTGTTTTACGCAACATTAAACAATTGTTCAGTTATATCACGGCGTTTCCTGGGTATATTACCAGTTCTACTGGTCCATTTATACTGACATTAGCCAGTCAGTCGTTATGCTAATGACGCAAATCTGCAGATGCGCCCTAAATGTGTCTACTTGGTGGGAGGGCGTATACACATATTTTGCGTACTCTGTATTGTTTGACTTTAAAAACATCTAGGGGGAAGTAGACCAACATTAACATTATACTCGAACTGTCTAATCTACAATGTTTTCTCCTCATTTTTCAATGTGCTGCAACTACCTGTAAAAGCGCGATAAATCATCAACGATGGTGGTAAGGCTTCAAATACTCGTATCCAGCAGTCAAAGGGTTAATGAACACATTTATTCTTGGATAAATATCAAAGTTTTAATTTGGTTAAAGATAGCCATACTATTGTGAGAGCCCCGTCTAGAGCAGGGGCGTAGCTTAGCAATAATAGATGTGTAGGCCGTCTCGTGAGAAAATCAACATTGTGGACTTTGCGTAAAGTATGGACCCGGATCAGCCTAAGCATGCCACACCGGCCTCCCCAGATAGACACTTTTCGCCTCTTGTGGATTTTCTGTTTCAGGAATAACTACTCTATACATCTATCCCCCTAAGACGGAATGTGTCGGACGGATCAGTCTGTGCGGACAGCCCAGGCTGATCTGGTCGATACATTACGCAGATGTCTATCGCCGCAGTTGCATTTTGGGGGCATTTTGAGAAAAAAGTGTAGGCACGTGCCTACAGTGCCTAAAGGGAGCTACACCCCTGCATGAACGCCATACTATTGTGAGAGCCCCGTCTAGAGAAACAGAGTAGTTTTGTAATTTCGAACAACTAGTGAAGCCTTAGGGTAGCGTGTGCCTACATGTACGCCAGGTCTCGCCAGAACCTCAACTTTCCGACTCTTTGTTTTGTAAACCTTAATGCATCTTTTGACAAATCAGTGGGAATAATAGCCCCTCTAGTTGTACACCAAAATAACTTTAAATGATGCCAAACCGCAGAGTCGATAAGACAACAAATTGCCCGCCCACGGCTCAGGTATAATTGCACAAAGGTCAGGAAGGGGTTACTATTGGAAAGTACATTATAAGACACTCGTGGCATTGTTAAGTGCTGCTATAATTAGTCGCCAACTGAGTGAGAAACTATGGTATCTATGTCTTGAATATTTATTGAGTTACCATTGGTTTTGTACTCAAGGTAGGATATATGAGCAACCAACATCTAACATAATTAGTATAAGTGTTGTTAATATCTGCATGGACATCCCAATGGATACTTCTTTTCAGTCTTTGAACTGTCTAGGACTAGTGGTCGAACAGTATAGATCTTGATCTAGCTGCACTAATACGCATATTGATCTTTCTTTACACATATCGCAAAATGCCCGAAGATTGGTTTTCGTAGAGAACCATTCATACATTTATTAGAGCGGTGCCATAGGAAATCCAACATTTTGGTATTTGGGTTTCCTCTTGTTTTCTTGGTCGTGCAACAATGGACTAGTTTAATCTTTTCACCAGAAGAATGTGCCACTGTTATGCGCCTTCAATTATTGCAGGGTTTTAAAAAGACCCACCAGTGTCCATCAAGGCTGCAAAAGGAACATTGAATTACATATAGAAAGATCATTATTGCATTTATACTAAGATTTTAATGATTATTGAATAAAAAGCAATTATCTTTTCAACACCCCACCCATCCTCTCAATATGTGTAGAACATTCTTTAAACATGCACAAAACAATGATTATTGAGCATTCGGCTAATTATGTTGACGTAGAATATGCTTCATTTTTGTAGGATCCGATTTTTTTTATTGAGTTCCAAGCATGTTCGTGAACATGATTCGACAATTTTGAAACACGAATTTTTAGAACATAACCTTGGGTGAAATAATTATATCCCTTTCCCAAAACTCTTTGTGACAAAGCGATGGTATTTGGGAGAAACGACGTCTACATCGTCGACCGAATTAGTTGCGGATGCTGAATCAGCCGTCATTTTGTTTGTTTGCGATACATAACAACCGAAGCTACTATGGGCGTGGCTTAAAGTACGATCTCGGTTTTATATACATCGCAAATCGCATCGCAAGCTTAAGATTTTTGAGATGAACCTTCGCATCCATATAACATGGTCCAAGTGTAGACTGTGTTTCAGATAATACTCGAAAGAGGATGTTTCGTGTATACAAACAGTGCAAATTCACATTACGCTGCATGGAACTGCAGGTTAATATATATATTGAGTTTAACCAGTTTGTATAATGTTGATAAGAACCAAGTATGTACTCAATGTTGTACTCGAGTAATCGGAGAATGTGAATGTGTTATGTAATTAATAATCATAATATATATGTTTTAAACCTTTCGGCGCCGAATTGTTTAAAGTAGACTCTTCCATGTTCAAAATCGGGTGTGTCCATTTCTCGAATTTTGAAAGTTTTGGACTATTTTGGTAACTAAAAGGCAAACAATGCTGATTTCAGGTGAGACAGCTCGTTACGAGCTGACTCGCCTGAATCAGTATTGTTTGCAAAAACCTCAATATTGCCTCTGGCGCTGAAAGAGTTAAGACGAAAGGTTTTGTTAAAGTATAAATAATAATCAGGTGTATGAAGTTAGCGCGTAGATCGTAGATCGGCTTGTTTTATTGGGAACCGATCATGTTTTCTGCTTACTTCAAACACTCACTCCTGAAAACGGAATGGGATTGTTTGGAAAACCGTAGTCATGCACATTTTACAGCGTTCAATAGACACTGAAACAAACAAACAAACGTTTCGCGAAAACACTAAAATTCGCTTCGCTCTAGCAGAGTTAGTGTTCGTGGATGACGGGACATGTTACTATCTAATGAACGCAATGTAGGAGGAAAAGAAATCAATCGTTTACGCTGTCATTTTAACTTGTCTCCGAACTTTCCTTTATTCATCATGAAGTCATTACAGACCCGCTTGCACAATGATAGGAGCCGTCCAGCGAGTAAACCAATAGTGTGGACTCTGCGTAAAGTATCGACACGGATCAGCCTAAGCATGCCGCGCAGGCTTACCCGGATAGACACTTTTCGCCTCCTGTGGATTTTCTGATTCAGGAATCATAACTCTTTACCTTTTCCCCCTGAGACGAAATGCGTCTCGGCCCCGATCAGTCTGCGCGGACTGCGCAGGCTAATCTGGATCGATACATCACGCAGAGGCCATACTGTTGGTTTTCTCGCGGGACGGCTCATATGAAGTCATGCTGAACAGGCGTTTTATTCATCAAAGAACTTTTAATCAGTGTTAGCCTTACACGGTTTCTTTTAAGGGACGACATGCAGACGAAATATCTTATTTAAGATATTCCTTCTGCCTCTGTCTGTCAATTTTATATGATTTTTTTGGTTAGACAACTGCAATACTCAGCGGACTGTTTCAAAATTCCACCTCAGATGTGTAGAAACCAGATCCCAGCCAGATCTCACAAGAATTCTTCTTAATGGAGTGGGTTAGGTCTGTCCGTCTAGATTAGAGTACCGAAATGGGTGTTATTGGTCCCTGTAGGATACCACCAGCATCACGGAACATGGAGTACGTAATGAATTAACTTTGTGTTCTTTTGTGCACTGCTTCTATCTGCTAGTTTAATGACCTGGCATAACAGATAAAAAACGTTCAATTGTATTTTCTTTCTCTTGCTCTTTTTGTCAATTTATTACAGTTTTCAATTTCAAAGGGCTGAAAAACCACCAACAACGACGGCAAATACAACTTAAACAATAATACGAATATAATATATCCTTTCTACCGGTGTTCACGTTTAAAACGCGTGTTCTATAAATAATCTGTGCTCTATTCAAGAAAGCAGTTCGTGCAATTGTATTGACGAATTAAAAACATAGAGGGAAAAGGACCATCACTGCTCATCTTTAACATTTTTATCTTTTCCCACAATGTTTTAAAAAGCGCCTACTGCAGGTCAGGTTGACAGGTAGCAGTTAATTCAATGTTTTACTATTTCACAGAAACTAGCAGAGATATTAATTGAGCTGTCCCGCGAGAAAACCAAGATTATAGTCTCTGCGTAAAGTATCGACCCTGATCAGCCTAAGCATGCCGCGCAGGCTTACCCGGATAGACACGTTTCGCTTCCTGGGGATTTTCTGTTCCAGGAGTCATTATTTTCTACCTCTATCCCCCAGAGAGGGAATGTGTCGGCCCGGATCTGTCTGCGCGGACTGCGTAGGCTGATCTGGGTCGATACATTACGCAGATATCATAACGCTGGTTTTCTCGCGGTACCACTCATATTAATATGTATAATATACAACACGCTTGACATCTCTCTAAAGCAGAAATGATGTTCAGTAATGCGGAGCTACGTATAGAAAAAGCGATTGAAGTAATACAATGTTTATATTGTAATAAGACTTTAACATTAGGGACTCATTCAAGGCGATTGCGTATAGCGTATGGCCACTCTCGAGTACACACACATCATAGAGTTTTGAAGTATCTAAGATTGTTACATATTTCAAAACCTTTTTACTGACGGAACCGGTTGTGTGGTACCAGTGTCACGTGCTTAGAGCTAGGCCAGTCGTCACACCCAGCCCGTCTGACCAGAATCTATACTGTTGACTGTTCAAGTCATATTTCTTATCTTGATATTCCTTGATTTTTACATGCAGTCTTCCTATACAAAGCTGGATAGTCTATTGTAAGATTCCGCACTGAAAGGGTTAAATAAAATGTCAATTCTGACGAAATTCCGACATATATATATACCATATATATACCATATATATACCGGTCCATTGAAACTTGTCGTTAAGATATCCGTATCAGGACCGAGACCTCGAAAGTTCGAATCCCAATGGGATTAATGATGTATCTTTTTAAAGAGACTTGTTCTACGCTAATTAAACACCGATGGTCAGTTCACCTACTGATGTTTCTTGTTTTCATTTGTTTTCATTTGTTTTAATTTTTCCGGCTTTATTTCACTCATAAACTAGTCATTTTTCTTAAAGTTTCATTCGGATTTCGTGAAATTAGGAAACAACGAAGAAAATGATTTCAAGAACTAGTCACCAAAAAGAGAAGAAATTTTGGCTAAATGATGCAAACCTAAGTTTACTGGTAACGATATACATCTAAATATAGACAAATACAAATTGTTTGACTTTCATTATCACAATATGCAGATCACACAAAATAGTTCATTGTATGCTCTTTGCAATTCTGCGAAGTCTTTCCGTTGATTTGTACAATAAACTATGATACATCCATTATTTGGTTGGAAGAAAATGCATATCTTAAAAAATAAAGCTGCGGGTTTATTGTTATGGTTGGGCGAGTTAATTATTGATAAGGTAATAAAGAAGGTCATAATTGTATCTATATTTGGAACACTTTTACAATTAGGGCAAACAGCTAGTACGTCATAGGTATTTGAAACTCGAAGATTTTGAATGCATTTCTTTCTTCTTATTTATTAGTAAATTATGAAACTTGTACAGTCTTTTGGGATAACCAGCGAAGCAGAACAAATTTAAAATTTGGTTTGCTAGAAAAAAAATCATTGAACGAAAACCGTTAAGGAATACGATCAATGTTTGTGGAAGTGAAATCGGTAATTCGTCGGAAAGAAAGAGCTATTACCGAGCATTTATTTGGACAAACGTTCGACTATCTGATTGACTGTATAAGGCGAGAGGTTCAAGACTGCTGGTATTTTAATTACAATTGAGTCATTCGTGCATCATGAAAACCCATCGGAAGGTTTTGAACTTAATGTATTTTACAAACGTTCAATGTGTACTTGTATACCTGTAATTTGTTTTTGGTCGTACCTGTTCTTCAGAGTCGTCCATGATGTTTTGTACGAGTACGATGAGATGACATACTGCGTAACTGCGGATCAGGCTGTGCGTTGAGACTGCTGCTCGAAAAGTCCCGAATGTCAATTTTCTTGTGAGGTGGCCAATTCGACATACAGGAAGTTGTACATATAATCATCCCTGCTAATTGACACAATCTCGATTGACTGATCATGCTTTTAACCGGAAGTGAATGGTTTTAAACACATCAGGATCAAATATAACTTCGAAGTACAGAAACAGTTTTCAACAATAACTAGTTCAACTGTAATAGCAAAGTTGATGTATTTATTGTTAAAAGCAAATGCGATAAAGTACTAGTGTCGTAGAATCCTGTTTATTGCATACTTTCATATTGTCCCGTTCACTTTGCATTGCAGAAAGTGGTCATGGATCACTCCTTGAAACCAGTCATGATCGACAAATCATGACCAATTCTGCAATGCAAAGTGAACGGGAAAATTCCGTATAATTAACATGCTAGGGACTACTTTTTTATGTAAACAAACATAGCTGACCTACATATCATTATTATACCTCACGTGACTTTGTAATGTTAAATTCTCATATAATCATCATGGGCAATTTCTAACTGTCTCATGCTAACAGTACGTTTTTGACCGGTTTTAACAACAGTATACTGTTACATGGCACGCGCGTCTTAAATGTTGGTCATGCACGTGCATGACGTCATTAAAAAAAATAACATCACCGTTATAATTTAACTTTCCAAACGGCATTTGCAACAACATGACTTCTAATGTAAACAAACTGTTTATTTCGATTTCGGAAGCAGATTTTTAGATAATGAAGTCGAACGTATAAACCAAAAAGTTGACAATATGAAAGTATGCAATAAAAAGGTTATTGACCCTGTACTGTGAAATCATCGTTGGACCTCGTTCTTTGGCGAGCGTAGTCTCGCAAGCATCAACCCAAGAACTCGGTCGAACGATGATTTCACAGTACAGGGTCAATAACATATATTATTATATAACCTATAAATATACGCTTTTTCATTGGCTGAAAAGTAACTTTTTAGAAAAAATATCTTGCGATATGCACATTTTTTTTCCTGATATGCACCAGTTTTATAAATAGTAACAGGGAAAGACCGGGGAATCCCATGAGCCTATTAATATCCTTCGCCTTTATCCGTACGTTACGGAATTTTCCGAGGCGCGTTCCGAATGACCACGGAAACTTCCGAAGCTCGTTCGGATGATCATGATTAAATGCAATCAAGCGTTTGACTTCCATTGATCATTTCCTGTGTTTCCAAACGACAATAACTGTCAAAATGTAAAATGAACCGCCACCAACGCGCTTTGCGAACCTTTCGGAGGAAGAAATGCAAAGAAGAATGGAATATAAAGATGCGCTTAACACAAAGAAAGCTACGAAGCAAGCAGTTTTAAAATGTGTTTCGAGCGTATTTAAAAATATCTCCTCATAAACTGCTTGGTCAATATAACTCAAACTGTACAGAAATGTTCCTTGAGTGGTCTTCTGTTTTCTTTTAAGTTGATCAATATCAAAACAATATGATAAATTGAGGGTTATATACTATGGGCTTTTCAGCTGTTACATGATGTTGATATGTACCAAAAAAATCATTATTGATTTTTTGTGTGCATATCACATCATGTATAACAGCTGAAAAGTCCATAAGTGTATAGTATACGCGACGTCTACAGCATTTGTCGGTTATTATATACTTATACGTGTTTATTCAAACAGGATATCTGATCTGAGTATACATTTTTCTCTTTCTATCAATCGATATTTTAGCGAAACAGTATACAGCAAGTCGAACTTTCACAATTATAGGCATTGATCGAAATGAAAGAGTTATGCCTATACTTTTTCACTAGAGCATCTAAAACCGTTTCTATTAAGGATCACCTGTTTATTTACCTACTTTCCGAATTACATTACATCTGACACATATGGTGGTCCAAATAAATGTAATATAAAATAAAACAAGAAGAATTTTTGAAGCATGACTTAAAGGAAGCAGATGCAGTTCAGTACATTTAAATAACCTGTGCAAGTAGACAGGATGTAAATATTTCGAACAAGAAGGCCAAATGTCCCTTTATTTTGAACAAGAAGGCCAATATGTGCCTATATTGCTCACCTGGCTACCATAGCCTATATAAAAAGGTTACCAAGAGCAGAAAGGGTCAATATTGACGTAGGGATTAAACGTTTTATATGCTACGATCTATGTGATATTCAGCATGTGAAGTTTAGTCGTGAAATGACAAGTTTAGTCCTGAAACCATTTGGTTTACGGTTTGCTTAACATTCACTGCAACTATAATGTGTCATACAAGCTGAAGTTTCTCAATTGTTTTACCAATAAACTGTTTTAAATCCTCTAACTAGATCCATTAGATAAAAAAAACAACATAGTTGCTTAAATATTAACATATATTAAGGTGTATTGCCTCTAGTTATAAGTTTAGTGTGACACAAGCTTTGGCAGGAGACGTGGAAGTCTATTCTCCTTCCAGTTTAGCAGAAGTATGATAGCAAAAACGGGAGTATATAAACCAAAAATACGAAGTAATTATAAAAAAAAAAAGATATGTATAATCAAGATTGAGCATTATGAAAGTTCACATGTATAGTCAACATATAGCAAGAATTATTAAGTCTGTTTTGTTTGTTTGTAATGTCACTTTAATCGTTTTGAACATGCCAGTAGAAAACTGAAAAATAAACAAAAGAAAATGGTCAAGTCAGTTCCCCAAGAGCAAAGAGCGAAAACCAGTTGGTACGAATCTTTCATCTCGAACGAAACATGAAAAGTGGGGTACGAATCCAATGAATTTTAGAAATCGGATGAAATCGTGAAAACAGCGAAGTATTCATAACGGTATGAGCCAGAGACAACTTTTAAAATTACTCTATGGGAAAAGATGACACCTTGTCGTCTATTAAATAAGAATGACATGTATTTACAAATAATAGGACGGGTCACGTTACGGCCATGCCTATTGCATAGTTGGATTAACGTTGTTTTTACAGTTTCTAGAATTATACTGTAATATGTAGGAATTAAAATGAATCATCGTTGATTTTTTAAAGATTACCCATTTATTTAAAAATCTCAATATCGTAAATAGGCTAAAACATCGCCAGAAACTTTTTTCTGAGCTATGATGAATCGGGTCGTAAACCAAACTATAAAAGAAGCGTAGCCTAGGAAGTGAGGGGAAAGTTATTAAATACCCATTACATGTGTCGAAAGTTTTGTAATAACGGTAGAAGACATACGTATTTGGTATCTTGCTGTTTCTTAAATCATTTTATACAATATATTTATTCATAAAGGTTATCTTTTTCAAACATATAACAGGGTTTTTCTTAACAAAAATAATGTTGGTTGTTCCCTTTTCGATTACGTCACTCCATGGTTGAAAATTAAAACCTATCCCATACTGACGCCGATCTTCCACGCAGCGTCAACAATTATCACCTTTGTTCAATGTATGACGTCATCTGTGAGATTGGTGTTGCTTATCTCGTTTCCAAAATACAACATATCATCAGTAGATGAAAATGTTAAGTCAATATATGGCAATTCTCAATAAATGAAAGTATAATCATTGTGAAACATTGTGGTAGAAAGGAACTTGTTAATCACAATATGTGTAAAAGTCGTCTACTGCAGATCCGCCCAGTTCGCCAGCATATTGGAAGGGTTGGATATACAATTTAGTCAGGAATTGCTTTAATTAGGAACGACTTTTCAGTGACATTGTAAGGAAATGTCATCATAGGCGCGAGTTAACCCTTTCCCACCTATAGACGCATGTTGACGCATCTGCAGCTCTCCTTTTGCCACAATGTTTTCCTTTTTTTCAGTAATTATACCTACAATTGTAGAGATTTTCCATTGTATAAAATAGAGATTTTCAAAGTCGTCGGCAATAGAGTTGCTGTATGTGGGAAAGGGTTAATAAACACACTACTATAAACACAAGTCGTTATCGAATGAATTAGCGTTAACTTTGTACATGTATCTACCATTCGTAACACGATCATAACACAGAAATCTATATGAACCCGTCCGTGGGCAAAACTACAAGTTGACCTATGTGACCAGTGTAGGTTTAGATTAACCTAGGTCTAGATTTTTTTTAAGACTAAACAGATGGACATGGAAATCTGAACCTACAATTTACAAAAATTAAACTAGTACCTTTTCGCACAGACGGCTTCATATCAGTCACGTGACAGCTTGATGTTAACATGCTGGATGACTTGTAATGTTTGATTCACGGAATCCGCCGTGTCCGAGTGGCTAGCGTCAGGAATTTCGAACCGGGCGTCTAGGGTTTGATCCCAAGTCGCGGAGATATAGTCGTGGTGGAGTGTCTTTAGGCAAGGCGCATTACTCAGCCTAGTACTGGTTTGGTTACCAAGGGATCAGGGATAACTGAACTGTCTACCTGATATAACTGCAAAAGTGTTGAAAACGGCATAAAATCCCACTAAAACAAAAGCGGTTGATTCTCCCGGAGTTTAACCCTTCATCTCATATAACAAATCGGCATCAGTGGAATTTAAAAACATCTATATAGGCACAACTATTTAACATCTTTATTAATATAAGTAATTATTGAATATAGTATAAATCATTACGATAAAAGGAGAAATTGCTGGGTATAAGCGATTTCTCCTTTTGTCACAATGTTTCCAATATCGTCTTCTGCAGATGCGTAAATAAGAGGGTCGAATCTCAGTGTGCTTGCAACTTGACAATACAGGATGTTTTCAAATGATTTGGAGGCTGAAATCTCAAGTGTATACCGTTTAAGCATGTCCTCCGGAAAGAGATGTCATTTGATAACGCTATAGCGTGTGTGATTTGTTTGTTTTTGTTGGGTTTTTACGCCGTCTTCAACATTACTATAGTTTATTCACCGCGACATTTAACATAGTTAAGATCCTTGAGAAAATAAAACAGTTAAAGGCTAGGAAAATGTGCCATTCCTCAAGGGCACTCCTACGATACTGGCGCGACTGGGGATCAAATCCAGGTCGCCCGGCTCCAAATTCTTGACTTTTACTACTCGGCCAAGGCGGATTTCTATAACGTTTTTGAACACCTGGACAATCTCCTTTCGTCATTTACCTGCGATGCATAAAGTCCGAAAGAAAGTTGACGTCGACTTAACCTTTTCCCCGTCACATTACTAAATCCGGTATCAGCGTTCCGGACTTCGGATAAGGGCTTCATCGCCGATGGGCCGTTCTTTACATAAAATTCATAAATAAGAAGCAAACACTGAAGACCAAGAATGTTCACGCTGATCATGGTCTACATTGTCCGCATTTTTAGGCTCATTAGCACTATGAGTGTAAATGTTGTTTCATGTCGAGTACAGAATGTTAAGGATTAACTAGCTAAGCTACACGTGCTGATATTTGTTGAAGGATACAACTAGCCGTATTATATCAACGCTGATTATGAATTATTAACGAACTGTGAAGATCAAGATCAGACTGCGCGGATGCCATGACTGGTCTTGATCTACATGTGTTTTAATGCCTTACGGTTGTTTATAGAAAAGCATTCTCTCATTAGTTTTCTTAAACGTTAAAAGTCTGTGATCGAATTTAAGCCTTGTTGACAAATCTCTCATTGGAAGATATTAAACTCAATCTGCACTGTCATTTGGGTGAATGCTTATGGAAAGGATACATGTACATTCTGAGTCGAAAGTATTGGCTTGAGTGTACGGACAGACATTATATAACTATTAAAACGTTCGTTTTGCACAGAAATGATCGCTGTGCTCCAAACGAGACTTCTGATCAATACAGAGCATAAACTCTGAGGACAGAAAACATATTTATAAGGTTTGGTCTGAAAAGATTGCTTCTGAG
The DNA here is from genome assembly GCA_031761405.1 of Serripes groenlandicus. Taxonomy (NCBI): domain Eukaryota; kingdom Metazoa; phylum Mollusca; class Bivalvia; order Cardiida; family Cardiidae; genus Serripes; species Serripes groenlandicus. The sequence goes on along the minus strand of JASEVX010000002.1, from coordinate 84,627,577 downwards.
CACGAATAATGTTCCTAGAGTTTTACATAAGCACTGGTACTACATTGTTCTTCTTCGGATCAAGGTTGTAGAATAGGTACTTCAAAAACATCAATAGTAATGATACAATTAGTGACGGTATTTCCATGCTGTGTTCTCGGCAATCCCCGTTAGTTGCTAATTCGTTGTTTTAGCCATCACTTGTACTGACACGCGTTAACTGTGGGTTTTCATTTAACCGAATAAAGTTAAATATTATTCAATAACGGTACAGCAGTGAACTGCGGTCCAAACGGAGCTTTATCGGGAAGTGTGAAACAACGGTCATCCGCACCTTGCTCATCACATAGCGGTTTAGTGCTTTGTATGGATTGGTATAAACAAATAATGTGTTAATTAGCTGAGTTATTGAACACCGTAGATTTAGCGACGGATTAACAAAACGTTCAGGTAATAATTATTAAAATTGCTTTTTGTTTAGCAAAACAAATTGGTAAATAATTGAACATACTTTCAGCAAAATTCACCTTGTCTTTAGGCGTTGAGAAACTCACTAATGATTATGATAATCAAACAAGATACTGAAATACAGACCAAAATGTCGAAAATACCAAAATAAAACAAATACAACAACAATAAGGTACACGTAGATGATATAAGAAAGGCTATTGTAGAGAAGAATATCCGCTCAGGTAATGGTAATGTGATAAATTATTCTAATTCAGCAAAAGTAAAAGACATTTTTGTAAAAATATCTATAAAGTATAGTAAGAATGCGAATTATCATCATCTCACTTTAACTCAAAATGGTACTGAACTTGCTATGCAATGTTCATTCGATTTGGACCGAAAGGTAATGCAAGTGACCCGACCTACCAATGACTTTAAAGATGTTAGTAATTGCTGCCCTCCTTGGCGCTCACGATTGCGGGGTTAGCATTACGACTGACTGGCTGGTGTCAGGATAAATCAACCAATAAGACTGGTGGTAACTTACCCAGTAAACGCCGTGATATATATGACAAATTGTTGATAGCGTTGTAAAACACCAAACAATAAATCAATCAAGAATGTAATAACGGATATCCGCACATATCTCGTCATTTAATGATGCGGTGATGTGTGCATGTGATATCGATAAACAACTTAGTTATTTCGTTGACTTTGGACACATTGGATATTTGTTATAGGAATAATATTCGGCCAGGTAATATTTATTACTACTGCTGTTCATTATAAAAAAAGATGTATGTATTCTTTCAATGTATCTAGCAAATTAGTATGTGTACACTGCAATGCAGGTATCAGGTATTGATTCACAAATAAGTTGTTGTTTTTTCAATGAATTCCAATGATTATAGCAAAAATAGTCTATTACCCCTACGGTTGTGATGGTCTAGCTTTGATAAGCGTTCCAACAAAATTTAAATTAATAGAACAATTCTTAAATAGTTCACTTTTCCAATAAAGTCTTACGTTGCTATAATTATATTTGTAAATCAATGTCTACGTATGTACAGGTTAATTTTCTTTCTTTGCTATAAACCTATCGTTTATGCAATACAATATATATATTGTATTGTTACAAAAACACATCTTTAACATGCTATTTTTTATAAGTATTCTATCTCTTAGTCTGACGCTGACATCTTCTTCTATACATCTTTGTCAATTTTGGTTTCGTAGCTGTTTTGTGCAATTACCAACACGTAGTATGTATTGTTTCGTTGGGATTTTAAGGGCTTTTTACAGAGCTCCAGATAAGGCGAGTATTTCAAATTCTCAAATCCTTATTCGATACTCAAACCCTATGTTGTAGGTACTCAAAAGAATCGTCTAAGTGAGACGATTCTTTTGAGTACCCACAACATAGGGTTTTGTTGAGTCATGAAACAGATATTGCTAAAGTTTTAATTTGTGTGATTTGTATAATAATAGTCGTCTGAAACGTATGACCTTGAGTGATTTTTGTAACCTACAAACATCATGTCGTTTGAAAATTGTGATTTCCAGTGAGATTTGTAGAATATTTTGCTATCGAAGATTGTGATTTCGAACGAGATTTGTTGTATATTTGTCTTTCAAAAAGAAATTAAGAATTTAAACAAGATATTAGGGATTTCGTGATTCGATTACAGTTCATTGAGACTAGATTTAAATTAATCTAGTTTTTCAACAAATACAAAATTGAAACGAGATAAGTATTATTTTCATGGTTCGTTACTGGAGCCCCTTAAATCATGTACCATACCTTTTACTAACTCACATCTTAAGATGGATTCAAATGTTGTTAGAATTTGTCATGGAGAAGATAAACAGTCCATGATGCCGTACATTCTGGTTTGTTTATGTGACGTTTAACATCGTAGCAGTTGTTATAAGGAAATTACCACGGTAACAATTCAATAAATGACCTGAATTCCAATAGGTTGATGGGCCATTAGGATCTCGTGTAAGAGGAATGCATTCCAGTGGTGCTCCAGCTAAACACATCTTATAGCATTTGCGAGCAGTGTAGAGTCATGTAAACCATCACATACTCACAAATATAATCGGGATCTTCATTTGTTTCGCAAATCATTGACAGAAGGTTTCAATAAACTTCTGAGAAACATTTGTGTATTTGAATCTGAAACTTGATATCGAGAGCTTGGCGTGAAACCGTTGTAACTTAAATTGGTATTTTTTTACCAATGTTAATCACCTCGCCATTAAGTCTTTATAAGCGTTAAATCATTTTACGTGGTAAACAATGGAAATTTATGTGCCATTGCTCGTTCTGAGCAATGGCACCTAAATTTGCATTGTTTACAAAGGGGTCAAAATTGCCCCTAAACCAGGGTTTTCAAAATAGGTTTTTAGTTACAACCGCTTCACGCCTAGCTTTGATATGTATCTACACTTGACGTACATAGGCTAAGGTTTGATTCGTAGAGCATGGTTAAAACTTAACAAGAACCATCACGAATCAGCGAATAGAAAACAGGAGAACACAAATGGTAATGAGACTGATTCATATATGTAACGTTAGATCAATTTTTTAAAAAACACAAACTTCATATTAAGAAAAGCAATCATTTAAGCGTTTCGCTTCCGCTAATAGGCAAGTATTAGTGATAACAATAACTGTTGTAGTGAAAGATTAAATAAGCCAGGTCTTGGGAAATGGTACACGTTGGCCTTTTTTAACAGTGTAGATCCAGATAAACCTGTGCATCCGCATATTCTGATCAAGATAAACACTGTTCACAGATAACATACTGCTTGTTAGATAATTCTTTAAATGTGTGTAGATTCTGAGAAAATGGAAAGGGTAATATGAATCTACACTGTTCATAAATACCAATGTGTACTTTTCCCAAAGGAAGAGGGCTCAATTTAGTTCGATTAAACTGTAAAACTATCTTTGACAAAAACAACATAAATCAAAGCACTGAAGTGCTGACGGCATGGGGGCTGCAGGAAGGATACATTGGATAGCATTGATGGACAAATACAGGGGAATCGCGATAACTCGAAGTCGAAAGCAGAGGACTGGACAAGGAGGAGTAAATGTGTCTTTCTTATATGATATCTTTCTTAGCACACATTAAACCTATGTTGTGGGTTCTCAAAAGAAACGTCTCACAGGTTTTTGAGGTCGAATAAGGATTTCAGAGCATGAAAACCGCTCCCTATCTAGAACTCTGGCGGAAAGGGGACTCATAAAACTAGTTTATATATTTTAAGCTTCGTAATTCCTTTATTCTTAATTGTTTATTATAAAAAAAATAAACTAGTGATAAGATCGTATTAAGAAAACGGCACACCAGTAGTTCTGATTGCCCGTTATCGCGTGTCAACTGTATATTAATGTTACATACACTTGTCATTTATACGCACCGGAATTGGATTTCCCGGAGGACGACACAAATTGTGTTTGATACATAGCCATATATATCTGCATGTATGTACATACTACATATATACACACACAAAGCAAATTGAATATACTCTATCTAACCTTTATAAGTGGCAATTCAACAGCGGACAGATACTGATATAATAGCATGCACTCACTGGCTCTGCCTTTGACATCATTAAAGGATTCATCATAAACATACTAGGTGCCATATTCACACAATATACCCTTCACACATTCAACGCTTCTACAAATCCAGTAAATGTTTTAACCCTTTCAACATTCATCAAATCTGCAGCAGACGACTATCTAGGTAAATTATGAAATCAACTCTATAAATGAAATAATAATTATTAAAAAAGATTTTAAAACATTGTGACAGAGTAAGAACTTACTTATTATGAGCAATTTTTCTCATTTTGAATAGCACAATCAAGTGACAAATTTGACCTAATTCCGTCTCCCTTTCTAGATGTCGGAAGTAAATATGTGTTTTGATTCGCTAGATCAGAATAAAGAACAGAATGTTCGAAATCGGTACTACGTTGTTTTATTTTTCTCTCCAAAGTGCAATTACAGCAATCAGTTGTTCAGTACACGATTAGATCTATTTAAGTCACTCCGTATTTTACTTTTACTTTACATAAACGTCACATTATGTGTCTATATTGTTTTCTCTGTGAGGTCTTTGTTTGATTGACACCAACACGATATAATTATCCAGCGAATGTCGTAGAAAACGATTTGGTGATGAGAAGTTCGTGGAATTTAGTCTGGGTTACGATGCTCCCTGTATTTGTGTGTCGTATTTGATAGATTGGTCGATAAAGTACGATGCTCCCTATATTTGTCATCCTCGGTACCCAGGCTATTCATAACATATATGATACTGGGCAAATTGGCTGTAAACATCTCGTACTCATGAATAATTTATGAGATGAAATGCAGCTGCTTAATTGGCCGCATGACACAAACCTCATGCGATACGAAAAGTACAGTGTAGTTATGGAGAAAATCGTGGTGAATGCTTTACGAAGTTTTGCTAGCCAATTTGCCCAGGGTATCAAATAGTTTATGAATAGCCTGGGTACCGATATCAAATAGTTTATGAATAGCCTGGGTACCGAGGATGGTATTTGTGTGTCGTATTTGATTGATTGATCGATAAGGTACGATGCTCCATGTATTTGTGTGTCGTAATTGATAGATTGATCGATACATTGGAGTTAAACGCTGTTTTCAGCGGTACTTCATTGATAAAACTGTGTTCAGTTGACATTACTTGCCATTCCGGGTGTTCTCGCATCAGTTCTCCACACAGCATTCTTCCCATGCAACTGACTACGTGTAATATTTAACCAATTCTTCGAAGACGAATGACGCTTTGTGGAGAAAGAAACCATACTCAAAATGACATAATTCTTCTTTTTCAACATCATATTGATATCTGTCTTAAACTAACCTTTTATTCGAAACCGTCTATTGAGAACTATATATGAATATATATTAGCCAGCGCATGAAAAAAGGCACACGTAATACTACTTTCAAAATCTTGTTATATACGACAGTGTCGAAGTGTGTATATTCTGTTAAGACGTAGCAGGTCGACACAATGATCTGACTGCACTGTTCAGATATGCCAACTTCAGTTTAAGCATATTTTGTTCTCTTATATTTTACATGATAGGCAGAGCTCTAGATAAGGGGCATTTTGCATGTTCTGAAATCCTTATTTGACCCTTAAACCCTATGTTGTGGGTACTCAAAAGAATCGTCTCAGCGAGACGATTCTTTTGAGTACCCACAACATAGAGTTTGCTGTAATAATAAGAGAGAAATTGTGGGAAAAAGAGCTGAGTACCCCTCCTTATCTGCACCTCTGATAGGAAACATCAAGAAAATGGATTGGACTGAAAGCTCATAGCTTATTTTAGGTCCTCTCCAATACAAATTGATTTACAAGAAGCACGGTGAATATGTTACATGATCAGAAAATATCAGCTTACTTTATCCGTATAATTTATCATACAAGAAAAACAATAATACACTTATCCACTGGCTCATATAGGGCATTTAACGCCTCGGTGATGTAGTGGTACAGCGTCCGCCTCGGTGCGGGAGGTCGTGGGTTCAATCCCCGGCCGGGTCATTCCAAAGACATTAAAAATGGTAGTAGTGGCTTCCCGGCTTGGCACTCAGGGTTGCGCGGTTAGCATTACGTCTGACTCGCTGGTGTCAGGATAAATGGACCAGTAGAACTGGCAACTTACCATGGAAACGCCGTGATGTAACTGAACAATTGTTGTAGGCGGCGTAAAACACCGAATAATCAATCAATCAATCAATCATATAGGCCTGTAACATATTGGAACTTAGTCTAGTTAAAGTCTACCATGTTCATTTGGACAGTTAGAAGTCTACGTTTGATAAATAGTTGATAACATGCTAGGAAAAGGACACATAACACGTTTGGAGCAATTTATCTTATCTCCAGAGATGTTGGGATGTGTCGTCTGCTGCCGAGGTATCAAATAGTGTATGCATCAGGGAAAAGGTTAACCCTTTCCCTCATATAGACGCTTTCTAACGCCTCTGCAGCAGACGGCTTTTTGAAAACATAGTGACAAAAGAAGAAATTGCACAAAACGTGCAATTTCTCCAAAACGTGCAATTTCTCCTTTTGACACAATGTTTTCCACTTTTAGTCGAAGGTTATCCATTCAATTATAGAGATATTCCATTTTTTGACAAAATATGTTCAAAGTCGTCTGCTGCAGAATTGTCGTATAGGGGAAAGGGTTAAACGAATACATTTGATGGAATGAAAGGATTTATATGACAACAATGGGGCATGTGTTGTCTATCATTTCGATAGTGTTATTGTATATCGTACACTGAACCACTTCCTTGATATAAGCGACATTTGCTGACTTTGCATCAGACAACGTTTAACCCTTTTCCACATACCATACATATGCAGCAGACGACTTTGAAATAATCAAGTCCAAAAGATAGACAATCTCTATAAATGATAGTATGATTATTGAATAGAGTTGAAATCATTGTGACAAATGGAGACATTGCTCATTATGAGCAATGTCTCCATTTGTCACTATGATTTTAAAAGTCGTCTACTTCAGATGCGCAGTAAGCGTCTATATATGGGGAAGGGTTAAAACGCGTTGGCAAATAGAAAATATATCAAAGTTGGCTAAATTACTTTCCCTACAATGTTTCTGGTGTAAATCAGAATGTTACCTTCAATCGCTAGGATGGCTTTATTTTGCAGTTGTTTTCCAAAATATTTATGTGTGAGTTTAAGTGAACCACGTTCCACTTACAGAGGCATGAAAACATTGTGGTAAAGGGAGAAAGTGCTCATAACGAGCAATTTCTTCTCTGGCCACAATGTTTTCTCTTGTAATTAAAAGTTTTAACTTTCGTTTATAGAGATAGACCGAGTTTTGGCCCGTGTTTTCAAAGTCGCCTGCTGCAGATTTGTTATGTATAGGATTGGGTTAACTGCTAAAAATTGCCAGAGGTGTATGATACCAGACAAAGGAATTATATCTCAGTAATAGTATTCATTAGTCGCCGGGCAGAAGCCTGCGACTTATATTTTTAATAGCTTTTCAGAAATGACATGTGAGGAGGAGTTATTTTTAATGTCTTGAACATATTACAATTGCGTTTGTTTAAAAACACTAAGGTATGACACATCTAAAATGAAGTAAATATTCCGATGTTTTAAGTATTTGCAGTTTCTTTATTTTGACTCGCATTTATGTTTTTTTGTGTTATTTACGAAGACATTTCAGTCGCTAGTAGACTTGCAGCAGACTGTTATGTGTCAATATCGAGATAAAAATCACGTCGAATTCTCCTTTTAATAGCAATTTTTAACTTACTGAATGTTATTTTTAAATTTCAAATTGCGAGGTGAGATTTCAGGCACCAGCATATTTTTGCGAGTGAACTTTTTGGGCCGAATGATATGCATTTCTAATCGTCAGTCTTTTTACAGGGTTATTTCTTTGACAAATCGCGGTAATTGCAGTGAATTTTCGAGATTTACCGAGTGGCTGGGAGTATACTTTCAGTTCTGCAATATTAGCGGAAGTTTAGAATTGAAACATGTTTCGTGCGCATGCCTATTCAACCAACCCAATATTGATGACGTTTATCGCATACATTTGGGCTTTCGGAAGTCTAAAATTCGTTTTAATTTACATATCGCAAATACGGTTGGCTGGAATGGTCACATGTATATTTTGGGTTTCCCCAAGTTGTATTCACTATGGAGGTAGAAAAAATGGATGTTTTTGCGCTTAAAGCACACCCTCTACATGATAAAAAGAGCAGTGACCTATCCAAACAAATCATTTCTGTGTTTATAACTTGAGACCACAAAAAACATCGATACCCCAGAACTCTTCAAATTGAAGAGCATATGCAAAATAACAATGTCACCGATTTAGGTCAGTCACTGAAACAGGGCAGTGTACGATTTATATGTCCACATTTATATTAGTTTTCAAAACATCCGATCCTAGCAGGAAAATAATTTAAAATGATTTCAAGCAGGAATCGAGAATGATACTCTAGAATAGCTCATCAGTTTTCATGAATTACTTTTCTTCATTTGGTTTTACTCAAGGCCCACAGTATACAGTACTGGAAAATATATAAAGTAAATATATATACTTTTTTCATATTTAACTTTGGAACATTTGCTTAAATCTCATTTATCGATGCAATCTTTACGAGAACACCATGAACGTGTGTTAGTTGGGATTGGTTCTGTGTGTTATTTATGCATCATGTGAGAGAGCTTTTTCCACAATGAACAGAATAAAATCTGACTGTAGGTGTAGGCTTTGTGCTGAAATACTTGATATTTTGATGTTATTAAAGTTGCTGATGTTGCCCTGATTCATGACCCAAAACCTGCTGTGACAAGATGGTGGTTGTCTGGACTAAGACAGAAAAGGCCCCATAATCTGCCATATGGAGCCAGAAACTGAGACACAGTTTCTAGACTGCTGTTTATCTGACACAGTCTCAGCAGCTTCTTTTCGCAGCATAATTATATTTCAATGAAGGACATTCACTTGGTTGACACAAACAATGCAAGTTATGATACATTTTCACTTGACTCCACCCCTGATGTTCCAATATGCCCCTCAGTTGATAACTGTTTTTTCAACTACTATAATGTAAGTGTTATGCATCACTGCATTATAGATTTCCGGCGACATTGATGCGTTGCATCAACTTTCTCTTGTATCTATTGGTACACGCTGTAACAATGGAAACACTGTGGCGAAATGAAAAAGTGTAAATGATGAACATTTTTTTAGGAAACAATGTTTTCAATATTCTTCTGCAGCAGAAGCGTCCAAAAGGCGCCGACATCTTGGAAAGTGTTGAAGCAAACTAGATTGACTGTTCCCTGTGAAAAGATTATTTGATTCTGTTTGTGGAACCAACAATTTTAAAATAATTAGGTTTCATAAGTCGTTTGTTAATATATAGTGAAATGATGCAGCGACACATTTTGGCACCAAGGCTTGTTTAATTAAAAACTAGGTTTCATAAAACGTCCATAAATACACTGTAAATTGAATAGAACGATACATCTGGCTCCATTCTATTTTTTATGTTTAACTCCCCTTTCCCACATACAACAAATCTGAAGCAGACGACTTTAAAAACATCTAGGCAAAAATATGGAAACCGTCTTTAAATCAACGACCAATTATTGAAAAAAGTGGTTATAGGAGAAATTACTTTTTTTTAGCAATTTCTCCTTTTACTACAATGTTTTCAAAAGTCACCTGCTGCAGAGGCGGCAGAAAGCGTCTGTATGTGAGAAAGAGAAAGTAGGTTTCACGAGACGCCCAGTTATACACTGAAAGACACATTCTGTCTGACTCCATTCCATTTCAGGAAACAATGTTTTAAAACCTATGCTCGATAAAACGTTAAGTAATACATTGTGAAATGAATATAACGATACGTTATGGATCTATTCTATTTATAAAAACACAAGGTTCAAAAACTAGACTTGATAAGTCTTTCGTTAATGCATTGTCAAACGGCTATATCGACACGTTAATGAGTTTCGAGTACCTCATTATCACTGTTACCCCACCTGAACAAGTTCTACACGCTTCCAGGTTTTATCTTTTAAAACAAGGTAGTAAATAGATTCATTGAACATCTGAAATACATGTAGGCTCTATGGTCAAAAGACTGAGTACAAAACATTAGAAAAAATGGAAAAAAACCACAACATTTCCCATCTTTTCATTATGTTTTAAAAATCGTCCACTGAACAACGATTTATATCAGATAGTGCATATCGAAGGCTTGGCGTGAAACAGTTGTAACTAAAAACCCATTTTGAAAACCCTGGTTTAGGGGCAATTTTAACGCCTTTGTAAACAATGCAAATTTAGAACGAGCAATGACACCTACATTCCCATTGTTTACCAAGAAAAAAAATGAGTTAACGCTATTAAAGACTTTATGGCGAGGTGATAAACCTTTGAAAAAAAAATACCGATTTTAGTTACAACCGTTTTACGCCAAGCCCTCGATATTATTGTAAAGGATTGAACTGTCTAATAACCCCATGACGCACAGCCAGTGGAATCGGAAGTGAGTTTCGTCTAGCGATTCTCGGTCTTATTCTAAGACTACATCCGTACAGTCTTGTCAGAGTCTTCACGTTCCGCGTATAGACATTAGAGCATCATCTGACAAAACACTCGAAGTGTAGTCCCACTTGTTGTACGATATTGTAACTTTTAAATGCTGTCAAAATGTCCCCAAGACGCCGGACGCGGCTAAAATTCAAAAGTTTATAGCATTGTTTTAGTTACGTGTATCCTTTACCCTATACTGATGACTTTTGACGCCAAGCCCGAGCCAATTCACATTTACCCCTTCTCTTACAATTGTATAACCTTGTGATTGTATAACCATGTGATTGTATAACCCTGTGATTGTATAACCTTGTGATTGTATAACCCTGTGATTGTATAACCCTGTGTCTCAAATTATACATACGATATGAGCTGGTCCACAAAAAACCAACAGTATGGTCTCTGCGTAATGTATCGACCCAGATCAGCCTCCGAAAGCTAATCTGGGTCGACACATTACGTCTTAAGGTGGATAAAGGTATATAGTAATGATTCCTGAAAATCCAAGGGAGGCGAAAACAGTCTGTCCTGGTTACCCTGCGCGGTATGCTTAGGCTGATCCGGATCGATACTTTAAGCAGAGTCCACACTGTTGGTTTTCTCGCGGGACGGCTCATATCAATATATTTGCGTAATGTATCGACCAGATCAGCCTGCGCTGTCCGCGCAGACTGATCCGGCCGACACATTCCGCCTAAGGGGGGGATAGATAGAGTAGTGATTCCTGAAACAGAAAATCCACAGGAGGCGAAAAGTGTCTATCCGGGTAAGCCTGTGCGGCATGCTTATGCTGATCCGGATCGATACTTTACGCAGAGTCCACACTGTTGGTTTTCTCGTGGAACGGCTCATGTATGTATACTGTATGACATGAACAGGATGTCGTCAACTCCGGTAAGAGGCGCTTTCAGTTAAATGTGGCACAACGAGTTATGTTTATAAATGTTCTTCTGCTGCATACGCGTCAAATACCGTCCGTATTAATGGGGAATGGTTTCACACAAAGGTGTTACGTAATGACTTTTCCACGTCTGTCTGTTAGACGGGGAATGTTATCAGATGATACCATTGTTATTGGGTCTAAAGTATTATCGATCTACTCTAACACCATTTATTGAATGGTGCGAATTCTTTTGAACTTTTAATGATCTACATCTAAATAGATACAAATACAAATCGATATAATAATCGAGCGGCGCTCAGTGAAAAGCAACCGCTGTAGACCCTGATCAGCCAGCACGTCAGCGCAGTCTAATCTAGCTCTACACCGTTCGCCAATTAGTCATATAAAACTTTTGTATTATCCATTTTTGATCCTTTAACGTGTCTGTACAATCCGGCCATTGTCTACACGTGTGATCACGTGACCCCATTGAGCACGACTTATTAACCCTTTCCCTCATATAGACGCCTTCTGACGCCTCTGCAGCAGACGGCTTTTTGAAAAAACATAGTGACAAAAAGAGAAATTGCTCAAAACGAGCAATTTCTCCATTTGTCACAATGTTTTCCACTTTTAATAGGTTATCCATTCAATTATAGAGATTTTCTATTGTTTGACAAAATATGTTCAAAATCGTCTGCTGCAGAATTGTCGTATTAGGGAAAGGGTTAAAATGAATGGACTTGACCCGAGAGAAAATATTATGATGAGAAAAGTCATTTTCACACACAACTATATAAGTACACGCTAACAATTTGTAAAACTCTGAGGAAAAAATTAGGCAGATATTTACAATGAAAACCAAATATGAGTAAATATAATAAAAGTTATAATATGGAAATAATTGGAACACGTCACACGACTACCGACCTTCAGGAAATTTCCAATCATCAAAGTCTAATCTAGTTTTCTCTGTTCGATATCCGGTCGTACGAGAATACACTAGAGAATGACTATGGTGAGTGGCGCTCTATTTAAACCAACCGGAAGCTATTTACGACCAGTTTAGATCCCGACCAGCAACCGCGTTCGCGCAGTCTGTTCTGAATCTGCACTGTCAGCCAAACCGTCATAAAAGGCTTCAAGAAACTTCTGTTAAGCAGTATTCATTGGGAACGTTAAATAAAGATTTTTCTGGAGCACCGGTAGAGTAACTTAAACTACAAATAAACCGGTCCAAGAGAAAACCAACAATGTTGACTCTTCGTAAAGTAACGACCCGGTTTAGCCTTAGCAGCGCCGCGCAGGCTAACCCTGACAGAGACTTTTCGCCTACTGTAGATGTTTCTGTTTCAGGAATCATTACTCTATACTTCTATCACCCTGAGACGGAATGTGTCGGCCCGGATTAGCCTGCGCGAAATGCGCAGGCTGATCTGGGTCGATACATTACGCAGAGTCCATAATGTTGGTTTTCTCGTTGAACGACTCAAATATTCATCGCAATACTCATTTTTTATTTCAAAAGCCTGGAATAGCAGTGTCGATAAAATGCGTTTCCCTGTTATTTCTGTGGTCGTTGAAAGTGGAAAAAGCCTGGTCAACAGCAATTAGCACTCTATATATGACCAATCAATTGTAGGTATTATTATTATTATAGTGGTGGAGAGCTGTCATTGCTCTAGTAATTGTCTTTAACCCTTTTCCTCATATAGACGCTTTCTGACGCCTCTGCAGCAGACGGCTTTTTGAAAACATAGTGACAAAAGAAGAAATTGCACAAAACGTGCAATTTCTCCTTTTGCTACAATGTTTTCCACTTTTTGTCATAGGTTATCCATTCAATTATGGAGATGGTTTGACAAAATATGTTCAAAGTCGTCTGCTGCAGAATTGTCGTATGAGGGAAAGGGTTAAGTCCCTTAACCTGCTATAGAAGACTTCGAAACACCATGTGTGTACTCTGTAATTGTAGTACTTCAACTACTGACGTCTCCTCATGTTAAGTGTTTTCCATGTATACCCGCTCATTAACTCTTTCAGCGCCAAAGGCAATATTGAGCTTTTTGCAAACAATGCAGATTCAGGTGAGTCAGCTCGTAACGAGCTGTCTCACCTGAAATCTGCATTGTTTGGCTGTGGGTTATAAAAATATTCCAAAAATCCTATAACATGAAAATAGAGTCGTCCGAGTTTGAACATGGAAGAGTCTACGTTAAACAATTCGGCGCTGAAAGAGTTAAATACGAAAGTTATAGACACAGTCCGGTTAACTCTGGATCACCCCTCGTATAGAATGTGTATTTGCAGATAATGTATTTTGTTAACAATATGTAAATGGAGTTCGTTTCAGTTTGAACGACATTATCTTATCACAGCGTTAACTCTTTCCCGCATACAACACTTCTGCAGCAGGCGACTTTAGAAACATATAGACACATATCTATAAATGAATGTAATAAAACTATTGAATATAGTTGAAAAAACATTGTGACAAAAGGATTAGTTGCTCATTATGAGCAAATTCTTCTTTTGCAACGCTGTTTTCACAATTCGTCAGCTGCAGAAACGTCAGAAAGCGTTTATTTGTGGAAAACAAGCTAAACGATGTAGTCCTAAAGTTATCTATCATGAGCTTTCCGATGATATGATATGATCGTGTAGTCTCATATGTTTTTTAAACGATCTCAGGGAATGACATGGAAATGGAATACAATTGGAAACATAATTCTAGAAATCGACTTGAAAAGATTGTGAAACACGTATAAATAACTCGGCAATTTTCTTCATTTTCCAAAATAACATAGTTTTTGAATAAGGACCTCGTACGGAAAGCACTGAGTCTAATAAGGGTATTTTAACTTAAGCTACATTCGTGCTGTGTTTATCAACGCATACGGTTTGTGAGCCTAGTGTACTGATGTCCATACATGGAACAATAAACGGAACATATTTCTGAACCAACACAAATTAACCATTGGCCATCACAACATCCAGCTTTGTGTTTTGTTAGATAGAGACAACAGAACCTTTACCGAGAGCAAAGAGAAAATAATCCATGAGTATTGTCTGCTTTTGAAACTCGATAGCTGATCAAGATCTACATTTCATCCATTTCGCAGCGCCCACAGTTACCTTTAAATTTCCCCTTTGGTTCTTAAGATTGAAAGACCGCATAAAGTCACATTTTCTCACGAGTCCGCTAGAGAGATGCATATGAATGTTTTATTGTCCTTTTCTAATTTAGACAGCAAGTGGCATTGATTTCTCCGCTGTCCGATGCAATTAGCAGAACTAGCCGTTAAGTGCTCTCTGGGCAATTGCATAGCCTTCAGCGTCAACAAAAAATGGCCAGTCACTTAGTTTCAAATACTGAACGTTGGAAAAAACGGTTAACTCAGAAGACTTAACTATTAATTCAAACATAATACAAGCTTCGTGCACACATCCCGAAGTTTATGAACTGAGTTGTTGCACATGCGTATTGAAATGATTGAACAGTAGGAACAAAAAAACGTCTGTATAGGTCTAGTAGCTGTTCCCACTAAATGGTCAGTTAGAACCTAATTAGGCTGTTTTATGTCCCACTTAACGTCGCTGCTCCAAGTGGTAAACGGTTAACGGTCAATTGAGCCGTTTGTTATTTACAAATGGTCGTATAATATTATATTATTGTCTTTATGATCTGTCTTTACTACAAAGAATAATAAACTGTTATCATGCTGAATTATTGCATCTAGGATCACAACCATTAACATCTTACACATTGAGAGAGTAGTAGCCATTGCTTCTTATTGATGCACTCGAAGGGTATAATGTAGATCAATATTATACTGCACGGATGAGCATTTTGATTTGCAAATGTGTCTTAAAAAAGTGTTTCGTCGTATAAGCAAGCGTTACTTGAAGTCACATTTAAATTTCATAGCAAGAGAATAGTAAGTGTTTCATCTTTTGTATTAGATTATTGAAAACCGAAATGTTATCCAATTAACGGGAGACCTGTGGTGTTAACATGATTTAAGACATAATGCTATCACCTCATCACCGAGCGCAAAGGAAAGCTACTCTTTGGGTATGACACGACCCGGGATGGTAGTTTACTCCATCTTCCGTGTGTGTTTGTTATGATAATTAGAATGCTAGTTTACATCATCGTCAGGGTGCATGTTATGCTTATTAGAATGCTAGTTTTACATGATCGCCAGGGTACATGCTATGCTTATTAGAATGCTAGTTTACATGATCGTCAGGGTGCATGTAATGATTATAAGAATGCTAGGTTGCAACTTATGACACATACATGTACCATGCTAGATTACACGATCCTCACGTTTCACTTTCTAGTGAATATAATACTACTTTACGGACACTATTTACGGTGCACTTTCTGAAACAAAGCATTTTAATATTTTCTTCTCCGCAAAACAGATGACTATTCCTCGTGATTTGACATAAATTTCCGTCAGAATCTCGCGAGTATTGGGATATGCCACAATTCCTTTATCTAATTTGATAACTATTTTAATGTCCTAATTCGAAAATATTCGAGATGAAAATTGAAATCTGTAGAAATTGGAATTATGCTTTGAATACCGATTGTTTTATTTGGGTTTTACGCCGCTTTCAACATTATTTCAGTAATATCACGGCGACAGTTCTCTTATTCATGATCCTTGGGTAAACAAACCAGTACTAGGCTAGAAAATGTGCCTTGCCCGAGGGCACTCCACCATGACCGTCGTGCCGCGACCGGGGATCGAAACCGGGACACCCGGTTTCAAATCCCCTACGCTGCTAACCACTCGACCACGGCGGATTCATTTGGATACCGAGGAACACATAGTTCTGAACAGGAAATGCTCATAATTAACCCTTTCCCCACTTGCATACGCATTTTGACACAGCAGTCAGCAGTCAGCAGTCAGCAGTCGACTTTGAACACCTTTTGGCAAAAGAAGAAAACCCCTTTCCTTTATTAGAATGTTTTCAACCCTGTTCAATAACTACACTATTTTTGTTTTTATGTGTTTTAAGTGGCCTTGCTGCATGTTTGATGTATGTCGGAAATGGTTAACATTTCTTCCTTTACCCGCGAGGTTTGTAAAATTCGTCTGCTGTAGGGAAATGAGTTATATTATATTAAATCCATATATCATATATTTCCTTTTCTACATTTATTTCCTTGTGAGTTTGTTATTATGATTCTCATTTCGTAATATTGTTCGTGGCTCCCAACCATTTCACAATCAGTCTACTTTTATTCAAAGTTCATCGTTGAGTGGCGCTTTGGAAGAACCTACCTTTTGATTCGTGTGACAACTGTGTAAAAGCGTTCACCGCACTATCTGTTTTTAATAAATATTGATTGTAAGCAACCCCTTCACATTATGGAAGAATAAAAGGCGAATCGTGCTGAAGTAGACCCGACTGTACGTATGGGTAGTTTGATCTGGTTCTACACTGGTCACATTAAAACCACTTAGTGTTGCAGAGTGCCGTTCTATTTTTGTTAAATCCGAGTTAATTGATTGACCGGAACTACTTTACGACATCATACCATTACCATCAATAGTTTTCGCGGTTGTATCCACTATGTCGTAAGTCCAAAAATCGTTTACGCTCTTTTAGATTTTAACATGTCTTTGAGCAGTGAGTATATTTTGAAGAAGAATGATGTCGTTCTATCGGAAACATATTTGATTTGATTGGTAGTCATAAATACGGGATCAGATTGCACATACATGTGCCCCTTACGTATAAAGTCATGTATATCCCTGTTGGTACATAGATCAGAGTTAGAACCTCCAGAGTATGCTCTGCTTTGGCTGATGACTCTGCAGAGATCCATTTCACTTTCTTTAACTTTTGTTTTAAGGTTTTACATCCAATCATCATCTCTGTGGTTCAGTTGTTAGAGCGTCTGCGCTTGGAAGCGGGTGACCAGTGTTCGATCCCAGGTCGGATCTTATTAATACTCACTGTGGCGACTGATGTATCGGTTTCAGGATAAAAACTCGCGTTAACACTGGTGAAATGTCCATGAATCGCCGTGATATAACTGAAATGTTGAAATTGGCTTTAAATACCGTTATCACAAACAAAAAAAGTATCAAGTGCATTTGTAACAATATGTAATCGGGTATTTGATAAATTTACCAACTGACAGACAAACCCATTCTAAGAACCCTAATGCATTCAGTATTTGCTGCTGTTAATGTTTGTTATTTCTTTTTTTAACCGATTTCCGTAACAAGTAATTTGTTTCAGGAAGTAAAAAAGAAGAACTTTACATCTGCAGAATGTCTGACAAAAATCGTTGTATTCCCTCCGAACATTGTGAATTTTATATGCATTTACAGGATTGATTTAAAGTTTTTAGGAATTGCGTTGTTTTTGTCACTTTCTAGTAGTTTAAAGGAAGTATCACAATAAACTTGGGATAGCGAAACCTTTCAACGTGTACGAGCGTGCCATAAAAGAACATGACTTTCGCCGTATTCTTTAGAAAGAAGGATTAAAAACTAGGCAGCATGAAAAAAAACTTATACTATTTGCGAGCAATATTAGGATTCAAGGCTATTTGAATAAATATGGTCCAGTTGGATCACATTGCATCGATATGCATGCAGATTCTTTATAAAAACTCGTCGTAAATTCGCTAATGTTGGTTTGCATGGAGCATACAATCTTTGCAAACCAAATTCCAAATAAGATAAATTTGGATATACTCCAAATAAAAAGCACTTAACATGGGCTACATATCAAGACAACCATTTGAAATATATTTTATGAAATGAGTCATGTTACTTGATAACCGTTCCCTACAGATATTTGATTTGTTTAACAATACTTTTTGATACATGTTCACTGTTTAACCTACATGTACTACACAACCACATTATCTGTAAAATTTCTCTCGACAATAGCACACTTTCCTGGAAATGAAATGCATTTTTTATATCCATTTACAGGTAACGTTCCTATTTCGGTGAAAAAAGTGTTGTTCTGACACGAACTCATTTCTATTTTATGTTGTTTTATGGGCACAATTGTCAATGCTATAATTCCTAGTAAGAGTGACTGCATATGGGCATGCTATAGCTTATTAAAGTAGGCAGGGCACCCATTGAACGCATATAACTAAAAAAAAAACACTACTTGAATCCCCATCAAAGAAAATTTAAGTTACTTCCGTTGCTTTTAAATTGTTCCCATTAACTGTTTTTGTAAGCAAATCGTTAAAACAGACACAATCACATAGTGGACTTATGCTGTAACTTGCACGAGTAAGTCAGTTGACTGTTGTAACTGAAAATATACTCTCCGTTAACGAATGTTCCATGACGGAACGTTTTAGATATTTGTCTATGAAGTGATGTGTAAATTGTTAATCCTATCAATGAATTAATCCAACGTGAACATGTGTTACGTGTTCTTAAAATTGTTCAAGTTTTTCCACCATGAACAGTACCGAGCCAGATCAAACGCTAGCTGATCTGGGTCTAGACTTGGCACACTGCATTGCGTTTTGCAGAAGGCTACTTACAGTAACTTTACAGTAGTCGATATTAAATTCATGAAGTTTCTACCCTAAACATACCATTGACCCGTAACACTGTTTGTTGGTTATCTAGTTAATAAAAACAAATCGCCATGGGGCAAAAGTGTTCATATCAATGCATCTTGACGTATTCAACAGAACTATTTTTATTTTGTTTTCAAAGATACATTTTTGTTTGCAAGATAAGTTTTCAGATGGCGTTGGTGTTAGCAATTTGTCTTTTCTATGTGTCAAGTTTTCAAATAAATACACGAATAGTCTGTCAAAAAGGTTTTTTAAACTTCAGACGAGATTTTGTCACACTCTTCTTCATTACAGATTCTTGCTGTTTCATACTTTTTGTAAGGCTGGTGTGTTTTTTTACGTTGATTTCTTTTATTTTTTTCCAGTTCGCCATGTTTCACAAACTTTGTGCGTTCATGGTGTTTTTTCATACGTCCAACAGTTAACCTGTTATATCGGGGCATGTCCTGGTAGTATTTATCCTTACGTCGATGGATCAGTCGTGAGTCGATCCCCGCAATTCTGAGCGCGAAGGAGAGAAACGGTTACTGAACTATTTCAAGTCCGTGTTATGCCCAACAAGGGATCCCACTCCTATGATGTTCTACCTTGACGCCCAGGGTTGCGGGATTAACATAACGACTGACTGGCTGGTGCACAGGGACTTACTCCTCTAAAAATAGATATGACCTACTCTAAGGACTTCCTCCTCTAACTATGCATAGAGTAGGTCATATCTATTTTTGGAGGAGCAAGTCCCTGTGGCTAAAGTCATGATAAATGGACCAGTAGTTCTGGTAACTTGCCCAGGAAACGCCGTGGTATAACTGAAGAATTGTTGAAAGCGACGTAAAACACCAAACAATCAACCTATGATTGTGTAACCACTACACTGTCGAGACGGTCATAAACGAGGCGATTTATAATTTAAAATCACGTTTCAACGAATTGTTCTTTGAGTCACGCTACAGAAGTACCGATCAAGATCAGTATATTAATCCAAGCAGTCGGATTATTATCTGCCTTGTTGAACAGCAGTTCGAGTTATTTGTAGTCGTGAATGTATCGCCTTTTCCATATATATACATCGATCTCAAACTGAAACATACAGTTATACTACATACATGTACATGTATAATAAAATAACTATGACAATATGTATTCGTTTGCCTGATACTATTTTCGATTGTCCATTATATGAAAATCTGAGATTGTTTTAATTTAGAAAATATTGGCTACGCACTAGAAACATAGATGTTGTCAATGGACCATTCTCATTAAATGAATCACGAAAAATAAGACTACAGGAAATTTTCCTCATGGAAGCTCTTAAGCTCAGAAACCAAATTTTGGAAAAGTCATAACAAAACTGTAAGAATAAGCAAAACATTAAAAATTAAATCCAAAAGTATTCATGGTCATAATATTTCATGTATTTGCTCATTACTGTATGCTTATAGAATAGGTTATTGCATCAATATGGGAACATATTGTGTTGGACGAGTTCCTTCGGGCGAGTTGCCCGAGGTTGCGAGGGCAGAACTCCGCCGAAGGAACGAGTCCCAACACAATAGATTTCCATAATCATGCAATAACCTTTTCATTGTATAATTTGATATTGGCTATTTAAAATTTGTCGATTTCTTTGTTTTAAACACGTCACCAACTAGACAATTAACACTCGTTTTGTATTTTTTAGATAAATAAACATTAACGATGTATCGGGCAATTATACTCTTCTTTCCGATGGTTGCTAGGGTCATGGAAAATATAATTTACGAACCGCCATTGTTGTCGACTCGAAATTGAATCGTCGACAAAATGATGTGTAATGCTTTTTCTAACAGTGTTTTCCATTTAGAACTCGTGTATTCTCATATTCTGGTATTTACACCTGGATATTAGTGTTGTTTATTACGATTTAGATGTCTCTGTTGGCCTCGCAATATGTTCAGTAAAGCGAACTCACGTCTTAGAACTATAGGACTACTGCGTTGATAAATTCCACATCGGAGGTTTACAAAACAAATCTGAAGACCTACCTTTAAACAATCATTTGCTTATTTTTTTTGATAGATAGTCAACAACAATCAAAACAACTTTATAGCGTACGTCCTCACAATCGAGAAATATTATTGATGTACACGTCACATTAACACGTCATCAACTACGTAGTTATTTACAAACAGAGCTAACGCTATAATATAAATAGACCAGATTGGGTTTTTTGCATGTTTATTGATTTTTCACTACGTGTCATCTATTAAAGATATACTAAACAATGTACAACGAACAGTAAAGGCACAGTATTTTCCTAGGAATATCAGGGAGCCCTCTTCCTCTGCACGTTGGGAACATCACGTCTGTAGACCGATTTAAGTCCCGTCTACATTGATACACAGCCTAAACCAACACAGATGTTTTTGTTTTCTTTCTTTTTTATTTGTAAATATGCCTAATTAGTTGTTTTTACCATGTTGGTGGCTTCACTTGCCTGCGATGCACTAAGCCCTAACAGTAACAAAGTAAAAGTAGAAGTTTGCTGGTCTCTAAATCATCAAAGGTTGGATGAAAGCGCTTTGTAACGTTACTGTATGGTAATAGTTCCGTCCTTAGCAGCACGTGAAAAAGATCTGAGTGCAATAACAATGCGTGCAATATCAACTGACATTGAATCCTTTTACCAAATGGAAAATAGAAGGAACAATATCAAAGTATACAATAAGTATAGATATATATGCTTGTATATGGGCTTGAGGTATTTGTACTTGATCAAATAATTGAACAATTTAGCCCGACCATTTAAAAAGGTACCAGTTGACATTTATGTACACTGTATGTTCAAATCGCT
The DNA here is from genome assembly GCA_031761405.1 of Serripes groenlandicus. Lineage (NCBI taxonomy): Eukaryota > Metazoa > Mollusca > Bivalvia > Cardiida > Cardiidae > Serripes > Serripes groenlandicus. The sequence goes on along the minus strand of JASEVX010000002.1, from coordinate 84,605,685 downwards.
CTGTCCATCAGCCTAGTTGTATAATAATGTACACAAATGGGCGAAGCTACTGACAAGCTAATGTAAGTGATTACTGTACAGTGTATATTCTTGAACAGCACTGTTTACAAAGCTCCACATGTACATATTCTAGCCCCGGGGAAGGGGCTCAAAAAGGCTGTAGAACCGATATATGTTGTCCTCTTAAACATGAAAGCCAACGGACATGAGTGACGTCTTGATCCTAAGGACTTATCGGCCGTGAGCGCTTGATTTCCACAGTTGATTTGTGACTGGGCGTCCATCCTCTCGGAGTGCCATTTGACAATGCCCATGCACAAGCATAGTACTTTATTTTTACAATGGGATAATTGGTACGAGTGCTGTGGCCGTTAAATTACATGATATTACTGCCATTCGTTCAATCCACAAATAGCTTTTTCACATCTTTTCGAACCCTGGGATACCTATCTATGAATTCGACCATCGTTTATGTTGCTGGGTAAGGGATTGTGTTTATAAATGTTTTTACAAATATCCATTACGATGATGGAGTAGGTAAGGCAGCGTGAGTGTATTAAATATAATACACTCACCCTGGGTAAGGTGAGGTGACATGAGATGGAAACAAAACCATTAAACAGAGAGTTTCGAAAAATATATTCTATATATGATAGGCCTTAACATTGGTCCTTAATCCTTTCCCACATATGACAATTCTGCAGCAGACGACTTCTAAAACATATTGTCAAAAATGTGAAATATCTCCATAAATAAGAGTTTACTCAGTTAATAGAGTAGAAAACATTGTGGCAATAGGGAAAATTGCTCATCATGAGCAATTTTCTGCTTTTGCCACAATGTTTTAAAAATTTGTCTGCTACAAATGCGTCAGAATGCGTCTGTATGTGGGAAAGGGTTAAGAGGATACACTCCGGATGAGGTATATTGACTGTTATGTGTCCCGTCTGACCAACTACCGATATATTCCGAACACGGGGTGTTTGATTGGAACAATAAATGTCCGGAATTATAGAACTCTCATTACTTATATTTAGACTGGATTAACATAACCTGGGGGATTCATTTGCTAAAAACTAATTAAAGTTTATTACTTAAATTCATTACTTCTATTTATACTGAATTCACATAATCTTGCGGTTTCATTTGCTTAAAACTAATACAAGTTTCTTGATTAAATTTGTAACTTATTTATAAACAAGATTTACATAATCTTTTGTTTAAGACTAACAGAAGTTTGTTTTTGCTAAAAATCGTATGAAACGTGTCCAGCGATTCCAGGGAGTTTTTTCTTTTATGTACAGTGAAGACTCAGACGAGCGGGTGCATTCGTACAGTCTCACCAGAGCCTTCACTGTCCGTGTACATTCGTACAGTCTCACCAGAGCCTTCACTGTCCGTGTACATGTTCGAAACGATGCGTCTTATTCACAACGACAGAAAGTGAAACCCAACTAGTGTAACACAACTGTACCTTTATGACCCCGTTACGGAAAATGTCGAAGACCCCAAATCGCAAAATGCAGCTAATTATTACAATGAAGACCTCTACTTATTACAATGAAGACCTCTATTTATTACAATGAAAAGCTGTAATTATTATAATGAAGACCTCTACTTATGACAATGAAGAACTCTACTTATTACAATGAAGAACTCTACTTATTACAATGAAGACCTTTAATTATTACAATAAGTACAATGAAGATCTTTAATCATTACAATGAAGACCTTTAATTATTACAATAAAGACCTTTAATTAGTACAATGAAGGTCACAATACACCAAATAAATTCCTTCTTTGTTTACATGTAAATCAACCAGCTTCAACCCTCGTGTGTCACATTTTCTAAGCGTTTCCAATGTAGAACACCATATATCATTGAAAAGAGATACTTCTTACCTTTAAAATAATCCATAGAAAATGTGGGGTCATGTATTATGCAAGAAAGAACTCGCTCTGTGAAGATGTGGACCGTCCGTTTTACCACAATCCAGCTAGGCTGAAAATGGGTTTACCCATACTCTACTTTCACTTTCACACAAGGTCAACATACCTAAAATGATCAAATCAAACAGTTCCAGTTCATCCTCTACATATTTACAAAGAATTTACACCCATTGTCACATATCCAATGCAGTCTGGGCCAGATGTACAACCATTTCTAGGCAAACAAAGTTTTGTTTACGCACTACTTGGCTGTAGATCAAAGGGGGCCCGCGGATGTATTTAGCGTAATTTGACCTGAATACCTCTACTAATTACAATGAAGACATTATAATGAAGACCTCTATTTATTACAATGACGACCTCTACTATTACTTAAGATAAGAACCGAGTGAGTATATATGTTCGTGTGTTCACGCAAGTAACGCTAAAATTCATTGGAAGCCGCCAAGAGGCGGCTTCCTGTAGGGATGCTTTTAATTTTCGGTCAAGGAGAATATTTAGACCTGCCAGCGTGACCACATATCTTGATTTCTCTTTGTTCTTTCTAAGTACATTAATTTAAGGTAATGACTTTTAAAACACCCCTTTTACACTCTATATACATGTGTGAGTTTTACAAATTAAAAACAAAAGACAAAGGCCAGTATATTAATTGAATATATGTACATTTTTATTTAATCGAAATTCATACTGTATCTTGTCTAAACAGTAAACTGAATTGGTTACATGCCTCATATGCTTTTTTTGGTTCGATAGTATGTTAAACCGGGAACCACGAACAAAAGAAGGTACGCAGTAAATGTAATCTGTTTCTTGTTGTTGTTGTTTGGCGTTGTTTACCCTCGCGCTCGGCATTAATGCGATTCCGTTCCTTACATGCTATAATATATTACGCAGTAATTCTAGATGAAGAAGTGCAGACATGAACAAAATATCTGTTTCACAATAAATGTTGCCGTCTAGTTGAAATGTTAATGTTTATCAAACTTATTCATACGAATCACAAGAAAAAAATCCTAGTATAGTACTTAAAGGGAGGTAATTTGAAGTATATACGCACAATTTAATTAAGTTCCCATTTGGTCTGACACCTTTGTCTAATAATACACATGTATGACGATTTAAATAAACAATTTAAAGGGAATACAAATATTTAACACAGTTAAACATTTATTTAAGCGAAAATCATACTGTATCTTGAACAGTGAACAAGAGAAGGCACTCAGTACATGTAATCTGTTTGTTGTTGTTGTTGTTTGGAATTGTTTACCCTCGCGCTCGGCAATAATGCCATTCTGTTCCTTACATGCTATCATATATTACGCAGTAATTCTAGATGAAGAAGTGCAGACATGAACATATACAAACCACAAAAATATATGTTTCACAATAAATGTTGCCGTCTAGTTGAAATGTTAATGTTTATCAAACTTATTCATACGAATCACAAGAAAAAAATCGTGGTAGTACTTAAAGGGAGGAAATTTCTAGTATATACGCACAATTTAACTAAGTTCCCATTTGGTCTGACACCTTTGTCTAATGATACACATGTATGACGATTTAAATAAACAATTTAAAGGGAATACAAATATTTAACACAGCTAAACATTTAAATACATGTTCAGCAGCTAACCGTTTCCCACATACAACAACCAATTTGGTAGAGGAAAGTTTACGTCGTGCCGGGTTAGCTAGTCGCAATATAAAACTGCAAATATTGGAAATATACTTATACACAAACGGACGTTTCCAGTTCCAGTACATACAAAAACTGTTCATACTTTAATTTACTTTAACATGTTGGTATATTGAAATGGGTGTTTTTTGTGAGATTCACAGACTTAATTAGTTCGTTGAAATGAAAATTTGTTTATAACAATATCAATTTTATATTCATACCTATACATTAGGGTATTTACAAACAATTAATGAAATGTGTACACATTTATCTTGGCTTAAATTTGATTTTGATGTTGTTACTAATTTAAATAATAGTTTTCATTCATATAATTTCAATGTTTTTTAATCTTAATCATACGAATCACAAGGTAAATATCCTTGTATTGCTTAAAGGGAGGTAATTTGAAGTATCCAACAGTCTTCAAAGGGATAAATATGTCAGCGTATTACCGTCTACTGTTGTTTGTGGATTTAAATGTTCTTTTTTCTTATTTCTACATGAACAACGAAAAATTGCGGCTTCTCTTTGACGCTTTGCGTCAAACATTCGTCTTGTTTAGACTGACATGTGTTTTATATTTATCGTCTGAGCAATCAGAACTGCTATTACACTGTTTTCAAAAGACAGATCCGTTACATAAGTTGTTTCGAGTTAAGCGGTATATTCGATTTATCACATGTTCGAATAATCTCCAGTCAACAATACATCAAACAGATGTAGTGCATGCATTATCATCAAATGTGATTGTTTTACAAAATATACGGATGATGAGTTAAATAAGCAAACCGTTTGATAGGACAACATATTGATTGATTGTTTGGTGTTTTACGCCGCTCTCAACACTGTTGCAGTTATATAATGGCGTTTCCTAGAGTTACCAGTACTACTGATCCATTTATCCTGACACCAGCCAGTCAGTCGTAATGCTAATCCCGCAACCCTGAGTGCCAAGGAGGGCAGTCAGTACTACCACTTTTGAAGTATTTGGTATAACCGGGCCTAGGATCGAACCCGCAACCTCCCACACCCGAGGCCGACGCTCTACCACTACACCACCAAGACGGTTCGGGACAAATAAGTATGCCGTGATAATATATAATGTTATATCGTTACACAAAGGTCTGGATTTGGCTAAGTATGCCATGTAAGACTTCAATTTGTTTTGTTAGTTTTGGGTTTTACACCGCTTTCCATACTTATTTTCAGTTTCACGGCAAGTCCTGTGTAAGTTACCAGTTGTCTACAGCGAGACAGCCGTAATGATAACCCCTCAATCCTGATTCCCAAAGAGGGAAAGTCATTGCTACCATTTTTCAAGAATATTATTTAATTATAAAATAAGACGTGCAAACCGTTTAGAATTTCCTACAAAAAGTATCATAAAAGTGATCTGAACCCCTTTTCACACATACAATAAATCTGCATCAAACGACTTCGAAAATACCCAGGTTAAAAATATGAAAACTCACTATATATGCGGGTATAGTTATCGAAAAGTGTTGAAAACATCGTGACAAAATTCGAAATTGCTTCTCAAGCGCAATGTCTTATATTTTGCCACAACGTTTTCAAAAAGTGTCTGCTGTAGATGCTTCGGCAAGTGGGAAAGGGTTAAAAGTATCATATTCTAAATATCCATTATGCAGGTAGATTAATGTGTATCAAGTGTCCTTAAAGTTCTGCTGCTAGCGCACAATTACTTAGCGACGTATCAAGGCTATGTTTCTTAAATTGCGTCTGACTGGCGACGATCTTGCGCGGGTGCCTCAGCACCAGTGCATATATTGGTTGTGAAAAGACTGTCACTGGTGCAATGGGCTTGCGTTTACGTGTTCTTTTGCTCGATTTACGTATTTACTAAAAAATGTATTGTTATCATATACATGTAGTTATATCATATATTTAAAAGCGGGTTTCGTGTTTTACGAATCAAACAGATTTCCTTAGCCATAACATGCTGATTCCCGCACTAACATCGAACTGCTGCATCTTGCAGCAACTCCTGTTTATTATACGTTTGCATCTGGTTGATGGAAAACCTATTCTAACACGAGATTAAGAACAATATAGGAACTCATATCAAGACAGGTCTCATTTATCCTCAATGTTTTCAAAGGTCGTCGGCGTCGAATGTTTCCGACCATGAGTTGAAACTATTGCGGTTAACTGAGAACGCTCTCAAAAAATGACCTAATGCTTCAAAGAGCAAGGAATCATGTTCCTTCGTTGTTTTGAAAAGTAATTTCCAGCCGAGCAGTTACATTTGTTTCTATTTACCAATGGTAGATTTGTTTCTATTCACCAATGGTAGATTTGTTTCTATTCACCAATAGTAGATTTGTTTCTATTATCCAATGGTATATTTGTTTCTATTCACCAAATGTACATTTGTTTCTATTCACCAATGGTACATTTGTTTTTATTCACGAATGGTAGATTTGTTTCTATTCACCAATGGTACATTTGTTTCTATTCACGAATGGTAGATTTGTTTCTTTTCAACAATGGTACATTTGTTTCTATTAACCAATGGTACATTTGTTTCTATTCACCAAAGGTAGATTTGTTTCTATTCACCAATGGTATATTCACCAATGGTACATTTGTTTCTATTCACCAATGGAAGATTTGTTTCTATTCACCAAAGGTACATTTGTTTCTATTCACCAATGGTACATTTGTTTCTATTCACCAAAGGTACATTTGTTTCTATTCACCAATGGTACATTTGTTTCTATTCACCAATGGTACATTTGTTTCTATTCACCAAAGGTACATTTGTTTCTATTCACCAATGGTACATTTGTTTCTATTCACCAATGGTAGATTTGTTTCTATTCACCAAAGGTACATTTGTTTCTATTCACCAATGGTACATTTGTTTCTATTCACCAAAGGTACATTTGTTTCTATTCACCAATGGTACATTTGTTTCTATTCACCAATGGTACATTTGTTTCTATTCACCAAAGGTACATTTGTTTCTATTCACCAATGGTACATTTGTTTCTATTCACCAATGGTAGATTTGTTTCTATTCACCAATGGTACATTTGTTTCTATTCACCAATGGTAGTTTTGTTTCTATTCACCAATGGTACATTTTATTCACCAATGGTACATTTTATTCACCAATGGCACATTTGTTTCTATTCACCAATGGTACATTTGTTTCTATTCACCAATGGTACATTTTATTCACCAATGGTACATTTGTTTCTATTCACCAATGGTACATTTGTTTCTATTCACCAATGGTACATTTTATTCACCAATGGTACATTTGTTTCTATTCACCAATGGTACATTTTATTCACCAATGGTACATTTGTTTCTATTCACCAATGGTACATTTTATTCACCAATGGTACATTTGTTTCTATTCACCAATGGTACATTTGTTTCTATTCACCAATGGAAGATTTGTTTCAATTCACCAATGGTATATTTGTTTCTATTCACCAATGGCACATTTGTTTCTATAAACCAATGGTACATTTGTTTCTATTCACCAATGGCACATTTGTTTCTATAAACCAATGGTACATTTGTTTCTATTCACTAATGGTGCATTGAATTATGCCAATAGGTTTAAATGCATTGGTTATGTATTGGATGCACTGGGACTGTTTTATTTGATCCTATTTTAGTGTTTTTACCTTGTCTGATAGTGAATGTACATTGATAGTGAGCATAGTAACGGGAACAATCTGCACAGAATGGTTTCTTTCTTGCTTAAGACACGACACCAACCTGTAAAACTGGAAGGAAGTTTGACAATTTGACAATTGACGGTTGAAACTTGTTGATTTACATGGAAACAACGAATGAATTTAATTGGTATTCTTTTAGCTTTAATATGAAACATTTGCTTTGATACTACAAGATGCAGGATACTAGTGGATCGATTTAGGCCCAAATAGGCATTAACTTGTCTTTGTGGCTTCTATAACATCGTTATTCAATTTTAATATAATGAAGCCAATTATTGACAAATTACATATAGTAAAATATAATACATGTAATACTAACGTCAACTCTCATCTTTCACCTTTACAACAAATATACAGCAGACGGCATTACCCATATCTAGTCAAACGTATGGAAAATATCTAAAAATGATAGTGTATTTATTTAATAAAGGTAAAAAGATACACTAATGTACAATAACAGCGTTCCCAGCCTATGCATCGCATCGTTTCTTTGACAACGGTTTATAACTACATTGATAACAACATAATAATTCACCATAAATAGTTTTCTCGAGTAGATTCCGCCAAATTGCACTATCCCTAGTAAAGTAGTCTGTATTTTAACCCTTAACACGCTGTACGAGACTTTTAATCATATATGCTCGACATCAAACTAATACTGCGATCAATGTAGACAAGATCAGCCTACACGTTCGGGCGTTCTCAACTTTGTCACACATTCGCTATTTATAAACCATTATTTATTAAAGACTAGCCTACAAACATATGAGCCGAATTACGAGAAAACCAACATTATGAACTCTGAGTAGACTAAGGATGCCGCGTAGGCTGACCGGGACGGAAAATGTTCGACTCCTGTGGATTTTCTGCTTCAGGTATCATTACTCTATACCTCTATCACCCTGAGACGGAATGTGTCGGCCCGGATCAGGCTGCGCGGATTGCGCAGGCTGATCCGGATCGATACATTACGCAGAGTCCATAATGTTGGTTTTCTCGTTGAAGGGCTCATATAGCGAGGATTGTGGTTACAGGAGTTCAGCTGTGTAAGGATTAAGAGTGAGATTTGTTAATCAACCTATCTGGCATAATTACTCGGCGACAAGAGACTTTGAAGAAGTAATTAGAAAAACCCTTCAGACCTTAATTGTTTTCTGTTGACAATGATGTTGCCATGGTTATAAAGCATGTGAATTTACTTGAGGATCAATGATGAAGTTGGGAGATTAGTTTTTTTTTTTATCATTGTTGGTGTTTACATAAAGACATGTGCGTGCATTTTGTGAAAGTAAAAACGGATTCTCTGGATTAATACCAACTGGTTGTATAGTTCTGGAACAGGTAACACGTTACACCTACAATTGCTGTACAGTTGTATGTCCTATTCCTACTGAACGCGTACTACAGGTACTAGAAGTATCATACTTGACAATTTGCATTTGCGAATTATGTAGTTATTGTGTATTTATATGCAGTAGTATTTGAGTTGAGTAAACCATTTCCCACAAATAGACGCTTTTTTTGCGTATCTGCAGCAGACCAGCTTTGAAGACGGTGTCAGATAGAAGGACTTTATTATATTGAGCAACATCTCCTTTTGCCTGAATGTTTTAACTCTACTCAATAACTATACAAGCACTCTCATTTATAGAGCTTTTCCTTATTTATGTTCAAATGTTTTCAGACGTCGTCTGTTGTAATTTTGCTGTAAGTTGGGAACAGTTTACGAAGGAATGCGTAGCGTAGCGAAACATACGGACCGCAATTATACTTTAAGAATATATAGACTTACATGTGTCCTATATCTTGAATATGTAATCTGCATTTAAAGTTCCATGTAATACGCAGGGACGCAAACAAGAGGATACGGGTAAAATATGACACTCTCTCCCTCAGCTCCGATACCATGAATACCCGTGATTTGACAGATATTGTGAGGAATATACCAACATAAAGTAACAACTATTCTTACATTTGAAGCCATAGTGGTATTTTGGTATTCAGATAAAGTTACTATTTATGACAGGTTATTTGTTATTTATTGAGTTAATAAGACTGCAGGTTGGAGGTTATATTGTTGAAACTTTTTCACTGTCGAATTTCACAACGTCGACTCTTCCATGTTGAAAATTGGACCACTCTATTTTTCGTCCAACATGATTTTTGTTAAAATTAATGTCAAACTGGTACACAATGCAGATTTCAGGAGAGACAGCTCGTTAACCCTTTCCTACCTGCAGACGCATTCCAACGCATTTGCAGCAGAGGATTTTTGAAAACATTGTTGCAAAAGGAGAAATTGCTCATGATGAGCAATTTCCCCTTTTGCAACAATGTTTTCAACTATATGTAATGATTAAATTCTCATTTATGGAGATATTTCACATTTTAGCCAATATGTTTTGAAGTCGTGTGCTGCAGAATTGTTGTATGTGGGAAAGGGTTAAATACTGTTTGCAAAAACCTTTTATTGCCTTTGGAAGCGTAAGGGTTAAGAACTTTTAAATCTATAAAAAAAACATCGTTTTGACCAATAACATGCCAGAAGTGCCGGACACTGGTCGCAAATGCGTAACGGATGGGGTTTTACGTAGTGTTTTGGTGAATAGAAGCAATGGTCTTAATATTATAGTTGAAACAGTATAGGAAAGAGAGCAATAGGTATTTGACAAAAAGTATGAGCTGCAACGCGACAAACGTAGAATGAAGATTCCATTGTGTTGGACTAAACAGTTTCTCTAACCTAAGTTCTCAATGCCTTGCGCACTCTATGAATCTCATTCTGTATTAAACTTATATGACGTTAGCAAAAACCTCCATTTTGAACGAATAACTGAGTTTCTATAAACTCATACTTATCATATAACTTGATATCATAGAATTCGAGCTGGTGTTGTTTTCGGAGCCTTTTACTTTACATTTACGAAGTCAAGTCATTTTCATAATGTGAAAACTTCGCCTTTTGCCCAAATGTAACCTTTTTCAATAACTATACTTCAGTTTATAGAGAGTTTTAAAAGATTCCTCGAAATTACGTCTTCAGCATATTTCATGTATGTAGGATACTATCTTCGTTAGTACTACTTTTCATTTCCCGTATGTTACGAAATATTAGCCCGTTCATAATCGTAAATAAGCGGAATAAGTCTGTTCTATTGGCTGAGATAGTACCTGTAATGATTGCCTCCCTTTGACTATAATATACCGTGTCTTCAACTTAACCCTTATCCCGCCAAAAGCGACATAACACCTCTCTATATGCAGTCCGATGGTAATGCATCTGCAGCGTCTTACATTTGATGTGGAATCTGAACCCTAACTAACTTCGCGTTTCCTATACGCAGACGCGCTTTGACGCATCTGAAGCAGCCGACTTGTGAACACAGCGTGCCATATGCAGAAATTGTTCATGATGAGGATTTTGCCCGTTTGCCAAACATTCTCATTTTAATTCAATGATTATATTTTTTATTGTATAGAGATTTTCCAATTTTCTGCCAATATATTTTCAAATTCGTCTGCTGCAAATGTATTGCATAAATATATTTGATTCAACATCCACAGCATGTAAAAAGTGGTTAAATAAATAAATCCTCAGGAACCACTTGCTAAAAACTTTGTTCGGGCGCAGAATAACTTTGTTCGTTGCTCTTTATTATTTACAGAATATGTGACGACTTAAACAATATTTAGTTACATGTATGGAATATATCGATTGATCTGCAATGATTGAATATAATTGAAAATACTTCGGCTAAAGAAGAAATAGCCCTAAAACAACCTTTGTTTGCGTAGAAATGAGTGTATACCATCACTAGAGTGCATTGAATATATGACATTGAGTTAAAGTCATTGATTTGATCACTTTTAGTATTTTGACCTTGTTTGAAAGTGAAAGTAGAGAATTCTAAACACCGGTTTTGACCGGGCCCGATTTGGTCCAAAATGACGGTAACCATTTTCGCCTGGTGAATTCTTTCATGCATAATGCTTAACTAACCCCCCCCCCCCCCCCCCCCTCCACATACACACACGCAATGTTGTTTGCTGTAGATTCGTAAAAATGCACCTGCATATGGAAAATGGTTACGCAGTATAACGGGTGATGGATACTGATTATTTGAGCCGTACTGCGAGAAAAACCAACATTATGGCCTATGCGTAATGTATCGACCCAGATCAGCCTGCGCAGTCCACGCAGACTTATCCGGGCCGACACATTCCGTCTCAAGAGGATAGAGGAGTCCACAATGTTGGTTTCTCGCTGGACGGCTCATATATCAAACCTGGTATAATAATCGTGCCTTGGCACACGAACATCGTCCTTTATACGTTCAGTTATTCACCATGAATATCACACAGACGATGTGTGACGCCTCTGTCATTAATCTCACACAGACGATATGTGACGCCTCTGTCATTAATATCACACAGACGATGTGTGACGCCTCTGTCATTAATCTCACACCGACGATGTGTGACGCCTATGTCATTAATATCACACATACGATATGTGACGCCTCTGTCATAAATATCACACAGACGATATGTGACGCCTCTAGTAATATCACACATACGATATGTGACGCCTCTGTCATTAATCTCACATAGTCGATATGTGACGCCTCTGTCATTAATCTCACACAGACGATATGTGACGCCTTTGTCATTAATCTCACACAGACGATATGTGACGCCTCTGTCATTAATCTCACACAGACGATATGTGACGCCTCTGTCATTAATCTCACACAGACGATATGTGACGCCTCTGTCATTCATCTCACACAGACGATATTTGACGCCTCTGTCATTAATCTCACACAGACGATATGTGATGCCTCTGTCATTAATATCACACAGACGAAATGTGACGCCTCTGACATTAATCTCACACAGACGATGTGTGAAGCCTATGTCATTAATCTAACACAGACGACGTGATGCCTCTGTTATTAACCTCACACAGACGATATGTAACGGCTCTTTCATTAATCTCACACAGACGATATGTGACGCCTCTATTATTAATCTCACACAGACGATGTGTGTCGCCTCTGTCATTAATCTCACACAGACGACGTGATGCCTCTGTCATTAACCTCACTCAGACGATATGTAACGGCTCTTTCATTAATCTCACACAGACGATGTGTGTCGCCTCTGTCATTAATCTTACACATACAATATGTGACGCCTCTGTCATTAATCTCACACATACGATATGTGACGCCTCTGTCATTAATATCACACAGACGATATGTGACGCCTCTGTCAGTAATCGATATGTGACGCCTCTGTCATTAATCTCACACAGACGATGTGTGACGCCTCTTCCACAGGTGATTGAACAAAAAACAACGAAGACATATTTAACGGGAGCATCATATTTTTCATCATTTTCCAAATTCTATAGTCAACGCCAACGTTCGTGATGGAAGAATTTTAATTACTGGATTAGGTAAACGGTTTCTTTCGCACACCTGAACTTTGAAAGGATAGGTCTAAATATGTGGGCATATATATAACATCGCAAAAACGTGAGCCATTCGGGGTTAATTTCACCATGAACATAATAAAGTATTGATTCTCGACATCGAGATTGAAATTCCCTTTATGCTATCTCAAGCATTTTAACGCATCTGCAAAATAAAACACAGTAGTTAAAGGAGACATTGAGCAATTTCGCCTTTTGCCACAATGTTTTAAACCATATTCAATAAACATACTTTCGTTTTCAGATTTGTTCCCGTACAGTTGCCTTTATGTACTCAAAGTCGCGTCCTGCATATGCTCCGCATGTGGGAAAGGGTTCAAACGCGGGGAAAAAGCATTGCCTAGCAACGACTAGGACTAATAATTCTGTGTTAATGATATGTTTCTATAAACGAGCCAGACGACAGAGAATCCGGCGTTCGTCGGGTGTGGTATCGTTAACAGCTTCCCTTATACAGACGACAGAGAATCCGGCGTTCGTCGGGTGTGGTATCGTTAACAGCTTCCCTTATACAGACGACAGAGAATCCGGCGTTCGTCGGGTGTGGTATCGTTAACAGCTTCCCTTATACAGACGACAGAGAATCCGGCGTTCGTCGGGTGTGGTATCGTTAACAGCTTCCCTTATACAGACGACAGAGAATCCGGCGTTCGTCGGGTGTGGTATCGTTAACAGCTTCCCTTATACAGACGACAGAGAATCCGGCGTTCGTCGGGTGTGGTATCGTTAACAGCTTCCCTTATACAGACGACAGAGAATCCGGCGTTCGTCGGGTGTGGTATCGTTAACAGCTTCCCTTATACAGACGACAGAGAATCCGGCGTTCGTCGGGTGTGGTATCGTTAACAGCTTCCCTTATACAGACGACAGAGAATCCGGCGTTCGTCGGGTGTGGTATCGTTAACAGCTTCCCTTATACAGACGACAGAGAATCCGGCGTTCGTCGGGTGTGGTATCGTTAACAGCTTCCCTTATACAGACGACAGAGAATCCGGCGTTCGTCGGGTGTGGTATCGTTAACAGCTTCCCTTATACAGACGACAGAGAATCCGGCGTTCGTCGGGTGTGGTATCGTTAACAGCTTCCCTTATACAGACGACAGAGAATCCGGCGTTCGTCGGGTGTGGTATCGTTAACAGCTTCCCTTATACAGACGACAGAGAATCCGGCGTTCGTCGGGTGTGGTATCGTTAACAGCTTCCCTTATACAGACGACAGAGAATCCGGCGTTCGTCGGGTGTGGTATCGTTAACAGCTTCCCTTATACAGACGACAGAGAATCCGGCGTTCGTCGGGTGTGGTATCGTTAACAGCTTCCCTTATACAGACGACAGAGAATCCGGCGTTCGTCGGGTGTGGTATCGTTAACAGCTTCCCTTATACAGACGACAGAGAATCCGGCGTTCGTCGGGTGTGGTATCGTTAACAGCTTCCCTTATACAGACGACAGAGAATCCGGCGTTCGTCGGGTGTGGTATCGTTAACAGCTTCCCTTATACAGACGACAGAGAATCCGGCGTTCGTCGGGTGTGGTATCGTTAACAGCTTCCCTTATACAGACGACAGAGAATCCGGCGTTCGTCGGGTGTGGTATCGTTAACAGCTTCCCTTATACAGACGACAGAGAATCCGGCGTTCGTCGGGTGTGGTATCGTTAACAGCTTCCCTTATACAGACGACAGAGAATCCGGCGTTCGTCGGGTGTGGTATCGTTAACAGCTTCCCTTATACAGACGACAGAGAATCCGGCGTTCGTCGGGTGTGGTATCGTTAACAGCTTCCCTTATACAGACGACAGAGAATCCGGCGTTCGTCGGGTGTGGTATCGTTAACAGCTTCCCTTATACAGACGACAGAGAATCCGGCGTTCGTCGGGTGTGGTATCGTTAACAGCTTCCCTTATACAGACGACAGAGAATCCGGCGTTCGTCGGGTGTGGTATCGTTAACAGCTTCCCTTATACAGACGACAGAGAATCCGGCGTTCGTCGGGTGTGGTATCGTTAACAGCTTCCCTTATACAGACGACAGAGAATCCGGCGTTCGTCGGGTGTGGTATCGTTAACAGCTTCCCTTATACAGACGACAGAGAATCCGGCGTTCGTCGGGTGTGGTATCGTTAACAGCTTCCCTTATACAGACGACAGAGAATCCGGCGTTCGTCGGGTGTGGTATCGTTAACAGCTTCCCTTATACAGACGACAGAGAATCCGGCGTTCGTCGGGTGTGGTATCGTTAACAGCTTCCCTTATACAGACGACAGAGAATCCGGCGTTCGTCGGGTGTGGTATCGTTAACAGCTTCCCTTATACAGACGACAGAGAATCCGGCGTTCGTCGGGTGTGGTATCGTTAACAGCTTCCCTTATACAGACGACGTTCAACTCGTTAGGGGGAGACACATTAAAAACCTTAACCCTTTCCCTCATATAGACGCTTTCTGACGCCTATGCAGCAGACGGCTTTTTTTTTAAAACATAGTGACAAAAGAAGAAATTGCATAAAACGTGCAATTTCTCCTTTTGCCACAATGTTTTCCACTTTTTGTCATAGGTTATCCATTCAATTAAAGAGATTTTCTATTTTTTGACAAAATATGTTCAAAGTCGTTTACTGCAGAATTGTTGTATGAGGGAAAGGGTTAAAAGACAAAGAGAACAATCCCGATTTAGAAGCACTCGCCAGACTTCAAACATGCAATTTCTGCTTTTGCTACAATATTTTCCACTTTATTCAATTAATGTACTCTCATTTAGACTTTTCAAAGTTTTGCCTTGATGTTTTCAAAGTCTGCTGATCAGTGATTTGTTGTATGTGGGAAAGGGTAAAGGATGTTTGAATGATTGTATGGAGAGAAATGTAGTCACCTCACTACTTTGGTTCTATGTCATAAGAGTCAATTTTCTTCTAGCGGATTATTTTACCTTACCTAATAACGCTTCCACAAGGAAAAGGATTCACTGCTATTCGATACTTCATTATCCGTTTTTATATATTTTTTCATGGTGCGAATTTGAGAAGATAACGAGCGATATTTATTTCTTCATCAGTTAAATTATTGTAGACGACAAAGATCATCATGTACATGTATATAAGTCGAATCTTGATATCTCGAACCACCAATGCACATGTCACTTCACTATACATAAAGAGAATAAACTAATGACTGTATCAGTGAAAACCCACCGTTTATCATTCCCGACATTCGTGAATTGCGAATTTTGCGCGAATGCGTAGTCTGAACTGACTTTACACTGCTCAGCCAATTTCTTATAGAAGGGTTGAATAACTATCTGTTAATTAGTATCGATTGGGATCCTTTAGCTTTGATGCACATGGGCGTCCTTTTCGCACGTGTACTGATTGTTCGCTGAGCCCTCATTCAACCGGGCACGGGCTCAAAAGTATACACGACTGTCAGTGTTAAAAAAAGCGACCAGAAAAGACCGTGCAAATTGATAAGGCGATTATTGCTGATTTCAGATTTCTTGACTTCGATTAAATGATTGGTCCAAAAAGATATATTTATGAGGAAGTGGTCTGTGCTTGGTAACTTACATGTACCTCTAACACATCAAATATTACAGTACAAAGTATGAGTATAGTTGTAAAGTGTTCAAGGACGAAGTTACATGTACCTTTAACACATGAAATATTACAGCACAAAGTATGAGTATAGTTGTAAAGTGTTCTAGGACGAAGTTACATTTACCTTTAACACATCAAATATATCAGCACAAATTATGAGTATAGTTGTAAAGTGTTCAAGGACGAATTTAATGTACCTTTAACACATCACATATTACAGCACAAAGTATGAGTATAGTTGTAAAGTGTTCAAGGACGAAGTTACATGTACCTTTAAAACATAAAATATTACAGCACAAAGTATGAGTATAGTTGTAAAGTGTTCAAGGACGAAGTTACATTTACCTTTAACACATCAAATATTACAGCACAAAGTATGAGTATAGTTGTAAAGTGTTCAAGAACGAAGTTACATGTACCTTTAACACATCAAATATTACAGCACAAAGTATGAGTATAGTTGTAAAGTGTTCAAGGACGAAGTTACATGTACCTTTAACACATCAAATATTACAGCACAAAGTATGAGTATAGTTGTAAAGTGTTCAAGGACGAAGTTACATGTACCTTTAACACATCAAATATTACAGCACAAAGTATGAGGAGGGTGCTATCACAATGGTTACTATACACTCGGAGAGTGCTATCACAATGGTTACTATACGCTCGGAGAGTGCTATCTCAATGGTTACTATACGCTCGGAGAGTGCTATCACAATGGTTACTATACGCTCGGAGAGTGCTATCACAATGGTTACTATACACTCGGAGAGTGCTATCACAATGGTTACTATACAATCGGAGAGTGCTATCACAATGGTTACTATACGCTCGGAGAGTGCTATCACAATGGTTACTATACGCTCGGAGAGTGCTATCACAATGGTTACTATACACTCGGAGAGTGCTATCACAATGGTTACTATACAATCGGAGGGTGCTATCACAATGGTTACTATACAATCGGAGGGTGCTATCACAATGGTTACTATACACTCGGAGAGTGCTATCACAATGGTTACTATACGATCGGAGAGTGCTATCACAATGGTTACTATACAATCGGAGGGTGCTATCACAATGGTTACTATACCATCGGAGGGTGCTATCACAATGGTTACTATACCATCGGAGGGTGCTAGCACAATGGTTACTATACACTCGGAGAGTGCTATCACAATGGTTACTATACGATCGGAGAGTGCTATCACAATGGTTTCTATACAATCGGAGAGTGCTATCACAATGGTTACTATACAATCGGAGGGGGCTATCACAATGGTTACTATACAATCGGAGGGTGCTATCACAATGGTTACTATACAATCGGAGGGTGCTATCACAATGGTTACTATAAAATCGGAGGGTGCTATCACAATGGTTACTATACAATCGGAGGGTGCTATCACAATGGTTACTATACAATCGGAGGGTGCTATCACAATGGTTACTATACAATCGGAGGGTACTATCACAATGGTTACTATACAATCGGAGGGTGCTATCACAATGGTTACTATACAATCGGAGGGTGCTATCACAATGGTTACTATACAATCGGAGGGTGCTATCACAATGGTTACTATACAATCGGAGGTCATCCGGGGGTATCCCAACTACTGTTCTCATAATAATCATTCTCGTTGTATTATCGGCGGCGTTCATGTATCAATAGGATCAAGAATGATTAGAAACTGACTAGAATTCACACTCTCAGTCAATATTGTGAAAAAGATTTGCCCAAAAATGAAGTCTGAAACAGGATGAAAAAGTATGACAAAAACCTGGTATTCAAATGTGCCTGTCAATTCACGCCTAGCTCAACTAGCATTTCTGTCAAATTCCCGTCCCTAAAGATATGAACCAGACGGAAGAGGGGATTCAACCCGTGTTGAGAGCTTAACCCTTCCCCTGATACAAGAAATATGCAGCAGACGATTTTGAACATATTTTGTCAAAAAATCGAAAATCTCTATAATTGAATGGATAACCTATGACTAAAAGTGGAAAACATTGTGGCAAAAGGAGAAATTGCTCGTTTTGAGCAATTTCTTCTTTTGTCACTATGTTTTCAAAAAGCCGTCTGCTTCAGAGGCGTCAGAAAGCGTCTATATGTGGGAAAGGGTTAACTTTTACATTTGTAAACATTACATTCAACCATATACCCCAAACAAAAATATACCCAAAGGTTAAAATTACTCATTATTTCTATTTTGGACCATGGCCAAAATACGAATATTTCGATCCAACTGTTGTATGCCACTTTAAAGGTCAAAGTAAACTAAATGCATCCGCGAATCAAAATAGTCCATACAAGCATGTGTTTGCCTAGACATGATTGTATACTATCACCCGACTGAAATGAGTTTGTGACAACGAGTTTAAATATATTGTAAATATACATAGGATAAAATGGAACAGTTTGATTTAATTAATTTTGGTATTTTGGCCTTGTCTGATACTCAAAATAGAGTTTTGGCCTTGCTCGAGTGAGTGCTTAAATAACTGGAACCATCTTCGCGAAGAAATTTCATTCTTATATAATGCATGTCCCAAATTCCGTTTAGATTATTTTAAAGCTGAGAGGTAACGTTTTTCAATGTTCTATCTGGAAATGTAATGACAGTGAGACAATGGAGGTACGAATTTTGTTAATTTAAACAAAATAGGAAATTTAATTGTTAATCTTTGATCTATATCTTTTATTTATATTAGTCATGATACCTAACGATTATGTAGGCAACAATTTGATTGGCTGAGGCAAAGGTCAATCTAAGATGACCTATAATGATCTGTTACTGCAGAGAAGATTTAATGCTGTTGAATTTCATACAGGCGACAGTTGGCTTGTTTAACCCTTTTCCTCATACGACAATTCTGCAGCAGACGACTTTGAACATATTTTGTCAAAAACTAGAAAATCTCTATAATTGAATGGATAACCTATGACTAAAAGTGGAAAACATTGTGGCAAAAGGAGAAATTGCTCGTTTTGAGCAATTTCTTCTTTTGTCACTATGTTTTCAAAAAGCTGTCTGCTGCAGAGGCGTCAGAAAGCGTCTATGTGAGGGAAAGGGTTAATCATGAAACGAGCATATTGCATATATTCCCACACTGTTTTAACAACGTGTGAGACTATCATAGCTGTTTCGTTTTTATAGTTAAACCAAGATCACGAAGGAGATCATTGTCTGCCATCTAACACGCCAATGTATGGTTGGAAATGTTAACATACTTCATCAATTGTTGTTAACTGTTAACTGTTGTTATTCAATCTAATTAAAATCCCACCAAAATACATTACTGTAGCATATTGAATCTGACGAAACTGTATTAAATGTCGCCTAGATTTTAGTTTACTCTAATATTTAAATATTTATACAATCGATGATCGGAACATTTGACAATCATTACTTCTCTATCTTGCTTGTTTATATGTGTTATCACCCCTTTTTATACCTAACGATTTGGAAGGCGACAGTTTGATTGGCTGACGGAAAAGTCCATAAGCGACGACCTTTAGTAGGCTGCTATCAGATCTATACACGAGCATGCCAAGTTTAGATCTGGTTTTTTTTTACTTAGATTGGATCCTTTTGATAGTCATTCCAAAAGGATGCCATAGTTGAAAAAAAATCGTGTTCTCTTGACGTCGATTCCATTTATAGTAATGACGGAAAGATTAGCAGTCATTATCATGTGTTGTTATGATTCTATTTACGACCACAAGCATTCAAAAGGATGATATTGTTACAAATGAAATCTGTTTACGAATCCATTTATAGTAATGTCGAAACATTTACGGTCATTACCATCGGATTCCTATTAACACTCATACAATCTAATGCTTATTTAGTCGTGCTGCACGACACCCGATATAAACGACCTTTAATCCTTTCCAACATACAGCACATTTACAGCAGCCGACTTCGAAGTGGTAAGAAATAATAGAGATATCTTTAGTGAATGTTTAATTATATAATAAGGTTGAAATAATTGTGGCCAAAGGAGATACAGATCATTATGAGCGTTTATTGATTATTTTGCCACAATGTTTTCAAAAATCTTCGGCTGCAGTTGATTGCAAATACGTCAATATTTCGGAATTAGTTAATGAGGGTTACGATTATAATTGCGTTACATATTTAAACATATCTTTTTGAGTGGGACTCTTCGATACATCGGTGAGTTCGGGTGATCTGAATACACCCCAAATTACACTGCTCGGTGTTATAGACTGATCTGAATACGCCCAAATTACAATGCTCGGTGATCTGAATTCACCCCAAATTACAGTGCTCGGTGATCTTAATACACCCCAAATTACACTGCTCGGTGATCTGAATTCACCCCAAATTACAGTGCTCGGTGATCTTAATACACCCCAAATTACAGTGCTCGGTGATCTGAATTCACCCCAAATTACAGTGCTCGGTGATCTTAATACACCCCAAATTACACTGCTCGGTGATCTGAATTCACCCCAAATTACATTGCTCGGTGATCTGAATTCACCCCAAATTACAATGCTCGGTGATCTGAATTCACCCCAAATTACAATGCTCGGTGACCTGAATTCACCCCAAATTACAATGCTCGGTGATCTGAATTCACCCCAAATTACACTGCTCGGTGACCTGAATTCACCCCATATTACAATGCTCGGTGATCTGAATTCACCCCAAATTACACTGCTCGGTGATCTGAATTCACCCCAAATTACATTGCTCGGTGATCTTAATACACCCCAAATTACAGTGCTCGGTGATCTGAATTCACCCCAAATTACACTGCTCGGTGATCTGAATTCACCCCAAATTACACTGCTCGGTGATCTGAATTCACCCCAAATTACACTTCTCGGTGATCTGAATTCACCCCAAATTACAGTGCTCGGTGATCTTAATACACCCCAAATTACTCTGCTCGGTGATCTGAATACACCCCAAATTACAATGCTCGGTGATCTGAATTCATCCCAAATTACAGTGCTCGGTGATCTGAATTCCCCCCCCCCCCCCAAATTACAGGGCTCGGTGATTTGAATTCACCCCAAATTACAGGACTCGGTGATCTGAATTCACCCCAAATTACACTGCTCTGTGATCTGAAAACACCCCAAATTAAAGATAAGATAAGATAAGATAAGAGACTTTATTTTAAGAGGGTGACACATTTAGTTTAAAACTAATCTTCCACATGTCCCTCTATTATTAACAATATTTACAAAAAAACAACCAAACAAAACAAAAACCATATGAAATATCAAATGACAATAGAATGTACATTACAAATTACATTAAGATCAACATCATTATTTACAATGCTCGGTGATCTGAATTCATCCCAAATTACACTGCTCGGTGATCTGAATTCACCCCAAATTACAATGCTCGGTGATCTGAATTCACCCCAAATTACATTGCTCGGTGATCTGATTACACCCTAAATTACGCTGCTCGGTGATCTGAATACACCCCAAATTACAATGCTCGGTGATCTGAATTCACCCCAAATTACCGTGCTCGGTGATCTGAATTCATCCCAAATTACAATGCTCGGTGATCTGAATTCACCCCAAATTACAGTGCTCGGTGATCTGAATTCACCCCAAATTACACTACTCGGTGATATGAATACACCTCAAATTACACTGCTCAGTGATCTGAATACACCCTTAATTAAACTGCTCGATGATCTGATTACACCCCAAATTACACTGCTCGGTGATCTGAATACGCCCCAAATTACACTGATCGGTGATTTGAATACACCCCAAATTACATTGCTCGGTGATCTGAATATACCCCAAATTACACTGATCGGTGATCTGAATACGCCTCAAATTACACTGCTCGGTGATCTAAATACACCCCAAATTACACTGCTCGGTGATCTGAATACACCCTTAATTACACTGCTCGGTGATCAAAATACACCCCAAATTACACTGCTCGATGACATGAATACACCCCACAAGTTACACTGCTCCGTGATCTGAATACACCCTTAATTACACTGCTCGGTGATCTAAATACACCCCAAATTACACTGATCGGTGATCTGAATACGCCCCAAATTACATTGCTCGGTGCTAATGTCTGGTCAGGGTCTTAGCTTTTCGCTTATTCCCGTTTCGACGGGAATGACTCAACTGTACTCCCATCAGGGGAGATCATTGGAGTAGTTTTCAGAGACCTCATTTCACGTATTTGAAATATTTCCGACAATTAACAGGTTCGACGCACATTGACCCTTTCTTACATGCAGACGCATTATAACGTATCTGCATAAGACGATTTCTGAAACAAAATGTGTCAAAGGGAGAAATAGCTCATGAAGAGCATTTAATCCGTGTGACATATTGATTTCGACTCTTTTCAATGATTTAACTTTCATTAGTAGATATTTTCTATATTTTGCTAAGATGTTTTTAAAGTGGTTTTCTGCTGCATACCACTCATAATGACTCGTCATATACGGCGAAGGGGGTTAAACAAAGCGTTCTCTGAAAGTGGATTGGTGGACTCGCTAATGAAACAATATAGTATCTTGTATGAACCGCGTCAAGACAAAATGAGATCCAATGATTGTGGACGTTTATCCGATATAAATGTCAACGGTTATATGTCCATATAGGAGGACAGTGAAGACTCTGGTGAAACTGTGTGTAAACGCGGGCTCAACTGAATCTTCACTGAACCCACACGGGGTCAAGGAAAGAGGTGGCGTTTATCTTTACCAGTGCGTCCTATTGTTTTCAATCTTCACACAACGCACATGGGTTCAACGAAAGAGGTGGCTTTTATTTTACCAGTACGTGGTATTGTTTCACCCGATCCTTCACTGAGGTGCAGATGCACTATTGCCCAAATCGAAAAAAGAGGCAATCGGCTGATATCTTTTACCAGCGCGTGCTATTGTTTTCACAGAGTCCTTACTGAACGAAGATGCAATGTGGCCCAAATCGCAAAAAGAGGCTGCGGGGGATATTTATTAACAGTGCGTGCTATTGTTTTCACAGAGTCCTCACTGAACGAAGCTGCACTATGGTCCAAATCGTAAGAAGAGGCTGCGGGTGATATTCAGTAACAGTGCGTTCTATTCACCTGAGCCTTCTCTGAACGTACATGCAATCTGTCCCAAATCCCAAAAGAGGCAGGCGGCCGGTATCGTTTACCAAGCGCCCGATATTGTTTTCACCTGAGTCTTTACAGAACACAGATTCAATATGACCCCTATTCACAAGAGGCGGTTGATCTATTTTACCAGTCCGTGCTATTGGTTTCAGCAGGTCCATTTAGTTACCGTAATAGGTTATAAACCAGTGCTGTGATCTGTTCAAATCACCCGATAATGTAGTTCCATCAGTGTCCATTATTAATGTCATTTCCAATTTACATAGCGCCTCTGAATAGGTTAGCCGTGTACTACTTAATAACTATAATGGAAATGCCCACTCTGTTATTTGGAAGAGTTCAAATACATTGTTGTGGGTTATTTAACGTTATGTTTATTAATATAAAAGCAACATAGACTAAAAATGACTTCACATATATGCAGGCTGATCTTGCTATTAGGGTTGTTACAATACCGATCGAAATTCGAGTTAAGCAGCAGAAAGGTGAAACGCATGTGATTAAGCTTAATATAACGCTATGTAATGTTCCAGAATATCTCGTTCATACAAATAAACAAATTGTGACTTGGGTAAAAGCATTGAAAACCCGGAAACACGGGAGGCAAATAACGTAAGTGGAATATGAGCCGTCCCGCGAGAAAACCAACATTGTGGACTCTCCGTAATGTATCGACCTGGATCAGTCTAAGGATGCCGCGCAGGCTTACCCGGATAGACACTTTTCGCCTGCTGTGGATTTTCTCGTTTCAGGAATCATTACCCTATACCTCTATCCCCCTGAGACGGAATGTGTCGGCCCGGATCAGTCTGCGCGGACTGCGCAGGCTGATCTGGATCGATACATTACGCAGATGCCATAATGTTGGTTTTTCTCGCGAAACGGCTCATATATATCTGATATTCATTTGTTCCGCTGTATTGTGGAGATATGGTGTCACCGAGTGAGTACCAAAAGTAGCCATTTCCTGGAACAGATATTTCTTTTGAAAACAGCTAAGTAGCAGTTCATTTTATTTCATTTTAAGACTGGCTGCTCATAACATATACATTTAAGTACAAACGAAGTATGAAAGTTATTCGTTTAATACATCAATTAATTTAGCATCAATTCAGCGACCACCCCAACATGTCGATAACTTAAAGTCAGTTTATAGGTCCCTTTCGACTTCGAGTTATCTCCAGTTCAAAGTTTTTACACAGCTGGCAGCTCTTCTGGTAATGGAGAATGAAAATACACCCACTGAAAGAAGCATGTAATAAACCACGGATTGTTGTACTGAAATTTGTATTTGTTATGTTTTTAAGTCAGAAATGGCGCGTTTCTGTTTCTGTTTCTCTCTCATGTTGATGCAAGTATTTAAGTTATCACATTAAGTTATCACATTAAGTTATCACATTAAGTTATCACATTAAGTTATCACCTTTGCAGATTTATTTCGACGCATCCTCAGCAGACGACATTTGAAAACATTTTATGACAAAAGAAGACATTTCACCTTTGGCCATTATGCTATTCATGACCTTAATGCTGACCATACCTCTTACATGAGATCATTCTTTTAGAAGGAGAACAAAAAACAAGAAACAACTCATATGCCTAGGTAAAGGGAAATAATGTTGGTCTTACATAACCTTCTCTTCTTCTATGAATTAGTTTACAAGTTTACTACTTGGCGCTGTATTGTTATGAATAAGCTGTATGCCTTTCAACCCTTAGCTTGGTTTTTATTTTGATGCACTTTTCCGGTGAAGATTCTACCCTCTTTGCCAGGAAGTTGTACAATAGGGCCACTACAATGGTGGAACATGGCATATACAACCCTCTTTGCCAGGAAGTTGTACAATAGGGCCACTACAATCGAGGAACATGGCATATACAACCTTCTTTGAGCCTCTTGTGCTGTTTGCAATTATTGACATTGCTTGACATTTTCTAAGGCATTGTTAGTTATTTATGTGTCGCTGGGGCTCAAAATAATTAACTAGAGTGACTTCTCCAGTGAGCATCACAGACATTTACTACGATTATAATTATTTTTTCAAAAGCTTTAACAAGTGGGGATTCATCTATCTCAAAGCGTCTTACATTTCAAACAGTATGTCAGAACATGATAGACAGTCCTTCATGCAATGCATAGACTGTTTGCTATCTGATAAATAGTATATCGACAAAGCTCCACATGCCCACCAGGTATTCCATGCTATATAGACCATCCTTTAATTGTTTAACCCAGTAAAAAACAGTTCTTAATGTTAACGTAGAACTACCATGTATGCGAAACAATGCATAAACATCTATTTTTGGAGATACCTGACAAGAAACTCGGTTTTCAATAGAAACCCGGATCTAATAAAGAGTTCACAGGTGTACAAAATTAACATCTGCTATCAACTTCATGAATATCCCATGTTCTAATGCAACGTGGTTTCTACGGCAGATCATTACTGACGTACTGATTGATTGGTTGTTTTATGTTTTACGCCACTTTCAACAATGTTTCAGTTATATCACTGCATTTTCTGGGTAAGTTACCAGTACTACTGGTCCATTTATCCTGACCCCGTAGCCCTGAGCGCCAAGGAGGGAAGCCATTACTACCATTGTTAAAGTATTTGGTATGACGTTCTATTTTGAATGTCCCTCGAATGTTCAGTTATAGAATATTTCATGTTCATCTTAACTGTACGCAGAAACATCACAACCCGGAATGGGATGTCGCGGTTCAATTCTGTTGTCTGTGCAACACATGTAAATGACACTTTCTGTATCTAGATAGGCAGATTTATATCTATTGTTGTATCACGGGGATAATTTACTGTAGGTTGACATTCGTTTCCGAATTATTCCTCGATGAGTAAGCAACATGCCCTAGTTCTAGTGATACTTTCTGAAATAAGACGAATATAATAGGATAACCTTTATCCGTTTGCAAGCGCACTTTGATGCATCTGTAGGAGACGATCATCGTTTAACGATAGTGTGGTCAACGGCTTATTATGAGCAAATATCCATTTCAAACTCTCTTCTAAAGGTTAGTTTTTTTTCTACATTTTTCTCGAATGTTTTTAATGTTGTGGGAACGAGATAAAACAATAGATGGCGGAGGAAATGTTGCTTGTTGTTAGGGGAAAGGTAAGTTAAAGATATTCATTTGTCCCGGAAAATCTATTAAAACAGTTAGTACTAAGGAAAGGTTTAATTTACATTCATAAACAAAATGTAAAGCAAAAGAGAGGTATGTTTACACATATTGTACGGACTTACACCTTCTATCCGCTAATTAATTCAATTAATTTTTTAAGTTCTAAGAACATGATACTTCTTACAATAGCATAAATGTGGAAAGACAAAAATAGTAATTACCTGAAAAAACAAAGTATGAAGTACAATACAACATCTTATCTTTCAGTTCTTAGTTTTCGCTCTAAAAAGGCAATATATATGAGCCGTTCCACGAGAAAACCAACATTATTGACTCAGCCTAAGTATGCCGCACATGCTGATCCGGGCAGAAACTGTTCGCCTCCTGTGGATTTTATGTTTCAGGAATCATTACTCTATACATCTATCCCCTAAGACGGAATGTTTCGACCCAGATTAGCCTGCGCGGACTGCGCAGGCTGATCTGAGTCGATACATTACGCAGAGTCCATAATGTTGGGTTTCTCGTAAACGGCTTATATATACGTACTTGAGTTCAACAATTCTTTAACATAGGGTCATAAGTTGACTGTTTACATGTTGACGCAATGTTCAGCCAAGGAACACTGGCTCAATTCCGCCACAGATTCCTAGTCATACATACATACATGGTATTCGCATTGGCAAAGTACATTGCCTATAGCCATGTTCAACTTAAATAAGGCAAATACAGAAAAACGAATACAAAGAAAATAGAAATGGGTTACTGCTTAACAAAAGAGAACACAAATACGCACAAGCAAAATACGGGAATAAAACAATCATTAAAAGGAGGTATTTCATGAGAGGTGTAGACATTTTCATCGGAGAGGGAAAAGAATAGTATGGTAAAATGGTAAAGTTGAAACAGGATAAGTAGTATCATTGTAAAACAAATATACAGTTATTTATGATGTCAGAATACCTTTTTACTTATAGTCATTGCTTCATTTATATATTGTGATTGTTTCATTAATTTCTTGGTATCTAAACAAGTCATGATGTAACAAAAACATATTCAGTAAATACAATATAACCAATAGTTACCTATTAACCCGGTACCACATACATATGCTTTCTGACGCATCTGCAACAGTCAGCATTTACAAAGATTGTGACAAAAGGAGACATTTCTCATGATGAGAAATTTCACTTTAGTCACAATCTTTTACAATTTTATTCAATTATTAAAACTTTCATTTAAAGAGACGGTCCATAGTGTTACCTATATATTTTAAAAACCGTATACTAAAGTAGTGTTGTTTGTGGAACGTTGGATAACTTGTTTGCTCAGAAATATCCCGTTGCTCATGAAAGGTTTTGAACCCAGGGACTCTGGATATACGGAGTATCGTCTAACCATTAGACCATGTTCTCACATTACACATATAGCATGGTCTTTAATTGAACGCTGCCCTGAGAAAACCAATCTTAACGTAATGTGTACAATATTGGACAAGCACCTGACTGCGCATTCATACTTGAAACGGATCCTGATATATACTCTTTAATAGAAGCTTGATGAAACATTATATTACTTATGAACGAACAGTGAATTATTATCTGATCAGACTGCTCGAATCGCCAATGTTTTACAGTTGGTTTTGTAAGATCGCCGCTCACGTGTACATGAACATGTATCATAAATATTACCAAGACATAAACATTGATGAATAAAGCAGTAAATCCTTTAAAGGCTAGGTGGGCTTTAACATATGTTAATTCATCTTCGCAATTTGCCTTGTCATCCCTTTCGGACATACAATAGCAGAAGACGACTTTGATACACATGGAACAGTCTCTATAGATAAAAAAAATTAAGTTATTGAGCAAAGTTGAAAATAGTGCGGCAAAATAAGAAATAGCTCATGCTGAATAGTTTCGTCTTTTGTCAAACTGTTTTCAAATGTCGTCCATTACAGATGCCTCAAAGTTAGTCTATATCTGAGAAATGATTGTTTTTAATGAACTTTTACTTTCACAATAGTAAAAATAAGATATTAAACATCTTTATGTTTTATTTTAACGAATACAAGTACCCACTTTTAATATTTACATCATGCTAGAATGACTGAATGTCTGATGGTGAACAGAGGAAGCTGTTAAAGACGGAGATACTCAAGGGACTGGTCTTTTAAATGACGCAGCTGGAGTTTTTCTATTATATTGAATTGCCGTTCCGTGTATACTGTTCCGTAATGGGCGATTACTTGAATAGCATATTGTGTTTTTGGTATTTGCATATTTTGGTGTTTGTATGGGTTTTTTGCCATCAATTAGAATAATTGCCCTCTTTATTTGGGCTACGTTACTATACACAATTCGATCTTCCAGACTTGGCAATCATTGAAGACCCAGATAACCATGCGCATCCCCACACTCTGATTAATATATGTTCTGTTCGCAATACAATCTTGCAAACATCCTTGATATATTCGGGTAACGATGACGACCGAAACACGACTGTGTTATTTGACCGTGAATGTAAATTATTCCATTATGTCCACGAAGGTCGGGTTTCATGTGACTTGGCTCTCTCCATGGTGCTTTCTATTTGTAAATTGGTATTCCGCTTTCTCCATACAGCTTATGCTCGACTAGGGATGCTAAAGTGATATAAAGTGTACACTACATGGTATTGCATTTGTATTTGCGGTGCCATACATTCGTTTGGAAAGTGTTTGTCACGTTTATGCAACAAAACATCAGCTCAAATACCAGTACATGTAGTACTTTACTTCTTTCGCTTCGGAGGCCGTTTGATACCTCTGCAACACATAACCTTTTAAATATAATGTGGGAAAACGGAGAAGTCAACTATTGAATGAAAAATATTTTATTGGGGTTTTATACTGTTTTCACCATAATATCAGTTATATCACGGGGACAGTTCACTTATTCATGATCCCTGGATACATGAACCAGTTAATGGAATAATAAATAAACAAAACTTTATTTGAAACGGACTGGAAAAGGAGATGATGCATAGTTTTGAACTTTTTCTCAATTGCTCAGAGTTGTTTGAAAAAAATGTAGATTGGATTGTCTTCTTTATCAGGAAATTGCTATAGAAATAAACATCTGGATTATCCAAGGAAAACTAAAAAAAAACCTCTCTTAAACTGTTACGAACAAAGATGATCCCGCTAGGATAACGCACAAGGAGCTTGACCGTGTGTAAATTCTCGAATTTCGGTTGTCCATCAATGACCTTTGTCTAATAGGTGGAGAACATGTATATAAAGATTTACCACACACCTTGTTATATTAGGTACCAACAGTTTCTGGATAGAAAATAACAAACTGAATGCTTTGTTGGTGTAACAGTATCGTATCCACTGATCGAATTTAAGTTTTTGTTAGCACACAGAATATTGTGTCTATTCGTCGGATACTAATTTTAACCCTTTCCCTCATATAAACGCTTTCAGATGCCTCTGCAGCAGACGGCTTTCTGAAAACGTACTGACAAAAGAAGAAATTTCTCAAAACGAGCAATTTCTCCTTTTGCCTCAATGTTTTCCCCTTTAAGTCGTACGTTATCCTTACAATTATAGAGATTTTCTATTGTTTTACAAGATATGTTGAAAGTCGTCTGCTGTAGAATTGTCGTATGAGGAAAAGGGTTAATAAAGGTTTCCCATACATACAAACATAAATACAACCTTACAGATCGGTCAGAACAGAATTCGAACAAACACTCGTCTGAGCGTCTACTGTGCTAGGTAACACACGTCGAGGGCCTGGCGTGAAACGGTTGTAACTAAAAACCTATTTTGAGATCCCTGGTTTAGGTTCAATTTTGACCCCATTG
Source organism: Serripes groenlandicus (assembly GCA_031761405.1). NCBI lineage: Eukaryota > Metazoa > Mollusca > Bivalvia > Cardiida > Cardiidae > Serripes > Serripes groenlandicus. The sequence continues at coordinate 84,575,118 of JASEVX010000002.1, read as the reverse complement.
TAAACAATGCAAATTTAGGTGCCATTGCTCAGAACGAGCAATGGCACCTAAATTTCCATTGTTTACCAACAAAAATGATTTAACGCTTATAAAGACTTTATGGCGAGGTGATTATCCTTGGTAAAAAAATATCAATTTTAGTTACAACCGTTTCACGCCAAGCCCTCGACATGTTTGTTTGTATGTACTTGTATGGTGGTCTACGTCACTGTCAACAGTTGTTCAGTTATATCAGTACTATTGGTCCATTTATCTGACACCAACGAGTCAGTCGCACTGCAAACTCTAAACACCTGGAACGCCAAGCAGGACAAACTTGTTCTCCTAAATCTGTGGTATGGCCAAGCCTCTGATCGAACCGCAGCATTCCACACTGGAGGAAGACGTTCTACCACTAAACCAAAAAGGCGGTGGAATATCCAAGTCTTACGGCAGAACTGTTGAGAACAAAATATTTATCACTGAAACACTCGAATCATCGTTTACACGCAGGCCGTCGTAAATGTTATATTTTTTCCTGAGGTGTAATACGTTATTTTACACCTTTATCGACTTAATTTGCTAAAAAAAAAAAATGTGAGTAGGGTAGAATATAGACCAAGATTTGAAGGCACGTATGTAAAGGATGATCTTGGTCTACATCAATTTTCAATTTCAGTTCAAATTCGTAAATTCGCATAAGGTGATACATTATTGTTTTATAAGTCTCGTACAGAAGGGTAAAGGTTAAACTCTGTATTTATTAATGACTAATATTCGCTTTATGAATAAGTCGCGTACAGTACGAACAGTGTTAATCGCTGTACTATTAATGATTGATATTCACTTAATGGATAAGTCGCGTACATCACAAAAAGGTTTAATCGCTGTAATATTAATGATTGATATTCACTTAATGGATAAGTCGCGTACATCACAAAAAGGTTTAATCGCTGTAATATTAATGATTGATATTCACTTAATGGATAAGTCGCGTACATCACAAAAAGGTTTAATCGCTGTAATATTAATGACTAATATTCGCTTTATGAATAAGTCGCGTACATCACAAAAAGGTTTAATCGCTGTAATATTAATGATTGATATTCACTTAATGGATAAGTCGCGTACAGTACGAAAAGGGTTAATCGCTGTAAAAATTAATGATTGACATGAATTGATAATCACTTTCTGGATAAGTCGCGTACAGTACGAAAAGGGTTAATAGCTGTGATATTAATGATTTACATGAATTGATAATCCCTTTCTGGATGAACTTTTGGATGTATAGTGTGGTGCTGTTGAAATCGATATGAACCTTAGTTGGTAGTTCATGCATATATACATGTGTTCATATTAAATGATTACATATATAACTTTTAATAGCACTAAAGGTATTGGAACGTTAATGTATATATTACGATGAGGTTAAAGACCATATTATTCCCATTACTTGTGTTAAGCTTGTTTTTGTGTTGTTTTTTATGACAGCTTATATTTGTTTTCTATGTGATTCTCTTAAACACCAATTCGACTGATCAATCAACGAACTAGAAAAATGTCTCATTCTCCTCTTACCCTATTTTAGCGAAGTTCAACTCATAGCGAAGTTCAACTCATAGCAGTTTACCTCCCAAAACAACTGATTTTTTTTCTTTTTCTTTTTAAATGACCATGAAATTATGTATTTATTTGTTTGTATTACAAGATGCATGTATATGTATACGTAAATAAAATATATCTATCTATCTATCATGAATTGATAAACACCTGATACGCAAATGTTGGATAAGTCACGTATTGCGCGAAAAGGATTAATTGCTGCAACATTAATGATTGACATGAATTGATGATCACTTTCTGGATAAGTTGCGTACAGTACGAACAGGGTAAATTGCTGCAACATTAATGATTGACATGAATTGATGATTACTTTCTGGATAAGTTGCGTACAGTACGAACAGGGTAAATTGCTGCAACATTAATGATTGACATGAATGGATGATCACTTTCTGGATAAGTCGCGTATAGTACGAACAGGATAAATTGCTGTAATATTAATGATTGACATGAATTGATGATCACTTTCTGGATAAGTCGCGTATAGTACGAACAGGGTAAATTGCTGTAATATTAATGATTGACATGAATTGATGATCACTTTCTGGATAAGTCGCGTATAGTACGAACAGGGTAAATTGCTGTAATATTAATGATTGACATGAATTGATGATCACTTTCTGGATAAGTCGCGTATAGTACGAACAGGGTAAATCGCTATAATATTAATGATTGACATGAATTGATACGCGACTGTTGTATAAGCCGCGTACAGCGGGTAAAGGATTAATCGCTGTTATATTAATTAATTACATGAGTTGGTGATCACCTGATTGCAACAAATTGATTACAACTGACTGACAATTACACACTGATACTTTTACAGCTTCCTTTGGGATTTCCAGATAATTAATACATGGACAAGGTTAAAGTATTCCGAGAATAGACTGAAATTAGATTGTTTTAAGAAATAATGTTAATGTTTTTAAAATGTATGAATGAAAAGGAAGATTTGTAATGACAGGTCTTAAAATAAAATTTTCCCATGCCTTGACAAAAAACATAATTAAAAAAACAGTGTTGCAAATTGAGAATTGATCATGATGTTAAATTTCTCTTTTGTCCTCAAGGTTTTCAAATAAATCCAAAAGTCTTATTTTCATGTATGAAGATTTTATAAAGTGTGTGAAGTTGGCAGAGCATTAGACGTTAGACATTAGACATTCAAAAAAAAAAAATCAAATGTCTAATTAGACATTAGACATTCAGAAAAATCGCAAATTTTAACTATCGAATGTCTAATTAGACATTAGACATTCGATTAGACATTCGCAATTACAAGATCTATAACCCAAATTCGTCGGAGGTCATTGTACATTCAAAAAACGAATGTCTAATTGGTCAGTTAGACATTAGACATTCGATTAGACATTCGCAAATTAAGGGATTTAGATACCAAATTCGTCGGAGGTCATTGTACATGCAAAAAACGAATGTCTAATTGGTCAGTTAGACATTAGACATTCGCAAATTACTATACTTAGGTTCCAAATTCGTCAGAGATCATTGTACATTCAAAAAACGAATGTCTAATTGGTCAGTTAGACATTAGACATTCGATTAGACATTCGCAAATTACAAGATCTATAACCCAAATTCGTCGGAGGTCATTGTACATTCAAAAAACGAATGTCTAATTGGTCAGTTAGACATTAGACATTCGATTAGACATTCGCAAATTAAGAGATTTAGGTACCAAATTCCTCAGAGGTCATTATACATTCAAAAAACGAATGTCTAATTGGTCAGTTAGACATTAGACATTCGATTAGACATTCGCAAATTAAGAGATTTAAGTACGAAATTCGTCGGAGGTCATTGTACATCCAAAACACGAATGTCTAATTGGTCAGCTAGACATTAGACATTCGATTAGACATTCGCAAATTAAGAGATTTAGGTACCAAATTCATCAGAGATCAATGTACATTAAAAAAACGAATGTCTAATTGGTCAGTTAGACATTAGACATTCAATTAGACATTCGCAAATTACGAAACTTAGTTTTCAAATTCCTCGGAGGTCATTGTACATTCAAAAAACGAATGTCTAATTGGTCAGTTAGACATTAGACATTCGATTAGACATTCGCAAATTACTATACTTAGGTTCCAAATTCGTCAGAGATCATTGTACATTCAAAAAACGAATGTCTAATTGGTCAGTTAGACATTAGACATTCGATTAGACATTCGCAAATTACAAGATCTTAAACCCAAATTCGTCGGAGGTCATTGTACATTCAAAAAACGAATGTCTAATTGGTCAGTTAGACATTAGACATTCGATTAGACATTCGCAAATTACAAGATCTATAACCCAAATTCGTCGGAGGTCATTGCACATTCAAAAAACGAATGTCTAATTGGTCAGTTAGACATTAGACATTCGATTAGACATTCGCAAATTAAGGGATTTAGGTACCAAATTCATCAGAGATCAATGTACATTAAAAAAACGAATGTCTAATTGGTCAGTTAGACATTAGACATTCGATTAGACATTCGCAAATTAAGAGATTTATGTACCAAATTCATCAGAGATCAATGTACATTAAAAAAACGAATGTCTAATTGTTCAGTTAGACATTAGACATTCGATTAGACATTCGCAAATTAAGAGATTTATGTACGAAATTTGTCGGAGGTCATTGTACACGCAAACAACGAACGTCGTATTGGTCAATTAATAACTTGAACATATTGATAACTCGAACATATCGATATTTCGAACATACCGATAACTCGAATACAGCGATATCTCGAATACATTGATAAAACGAATGTTTTTAACTTGAACATATTGACAAATCGAACATATCGATATCTCGAACTTTTCGATATCTCGATTTTTTTTTTTCGTTTTTTCCGATATCTCGATTTTTTTTTTATATTTTTTTTTCGATATCTCGATTTTTTTATATTCGTTTTCGATATCTCGGTTTTTTTTTTGTTTGTTTTTTATCTCGAACATTCCGATACCTCGAACTTTTCGAGATCTCGAACTTTCCAATATCTCGAACTTTCGATATCTCGATATATTTGTTTTTCCTCGATATCTCGAACCTTTCGATATTTTGATTATTATTTTTTTGATTTTTTTTTTTCTCGATATCTCGAACTTTATCGGAAAGTTCGAGATATCGAAAAGTTCGAGATATCGGAAAGTTCGAGATAAAAAAAAAAATCGAGATATCGAAAACAAATATAAAAAAATCGAGATATCGAAAAGTGTTCCAGATGTCGGAAAAAAAAAAAAAAAAAAGAGATATCGAAAAGTTCAAGATATCGAAAAAAAAAAAAAAAATATCGAATGTTCGAGATATCGAAAAGTTCGAGATATCGATATGTTCGATTTGTCAATATGTTCAAGTTAAAAACATTCGTTTTATCAATGTATTCGAGATATCGCTGTATTCGAGATATCGCTGTGTTCGAGTTATCGGTATGTTCGAGATATCGATATGTTCGAGCTATCAATATGTTCAAGTTATTAATTGACAAATAAGACGTTCGTTTTTTGCGTGTACAATGACCTCCGACCAATTTCGTACCTAAATCTCTTAATTTGCGAATGTCTAATCGAATGTCTAACTAACCAATTAGACATTCGTTTTTTTAATGTACATTGATCTCTGATGAATTTGGTACATAAATCTCTTAATTTGCGAATGTCTAATCGAATGTCTAATGTCTAACTGATCAATTAGACATTCGTTTTTTGAATGTACAATGATCTCTGACGAATTTGGAACCTAAGTATAGTAATTTACGAATGTCTAATCGAATGTCTAATGTCTAACTGACCAATTAGACATTCGTTTTTTGCATATACAATGACCTCCGACGAATTTGGGTTATAGATCTTGTAATTTGCGAATGTCTAATCGAATGTCTAATGTCTTACTGACCAATTAGACATTCGTTTTTTGAATGTACAATGACCTCCGAGGAATTTGAAAACTAAGTTTCGTAATTTGCGAATGTCTAATCGAATGTCTAATGTCTAACTGACCAATTAGACATTCGTGTTTTTAATGTACATTGATCTCTGATGAATTTGGTACCTAAATCTCTTAATTTGCGAATGTCTAATCGAATGTCTAATGTCTAACTGACCAATTAGACATTCGTGTTTTGGATGTACAATGACCTCCGACGAATTTCGTACTTAAATCTCTTAATTTGCGAATGTCTAACTGACCAATTAGACATTCGTTTTTTGAATGTATAATGACCTCCGAGGAATTTGGTACCTAAATCTCTTAATTTGCGAATGTCTAATCGAATGTCTAATGTCTAACTGACCAATTAGACATTCGTTTTTTTAAAGTACAATGACCTCCGACGAATTTGGGTTATATATCTTGTAATTTGCGAATGTCTAATCGAATGTCTAATGTCTAACTGACCAATTAGACATTCGTTTTTTGAATGTACAATGACCTCCGAGGAATTTGAAAACTAAGTTTGGTAATTTGCGAATGTCTAATCGAATGTCTAATGTCTAACTGACCAATTAGACATTCGTTTTTTGAATGTACAATGATCTCCGACGAATTTGGTACCCACATATCGTAATTCGCGAATGTCTAATCGAATGTCTAATGTCTAACTGACCAATTAGACATTCGTTTTTTGCATGTACAATGACCTCCGACGAATTTGGTATCTAAATCCCTTAATTTGCGAATGTCTAATCGAATGTCTAATGTCTAACTGACCAAATAGACATTCGTTTTTTGAATGTACAATGACCTCCGACGAATTTGGGTTTAAGATCTTGTAATTTGCGAATGTCTAATCGAATGTCTAATGTCTAACTGACCAATTAGACATTCGTTTTTTGAAGGTACAATGATCTCCGACGAATTTGGTACCTACATATCGTAATTCGCGAATGTCTAATCGAATGTCTAATGTCTAACTGACCAATTAGACATTCGTTTTTTGCATGTACAATGACCTCCGACGAATTTGGTATCTAAATCCCTTAATTTGCGAATGTCTAATCGAATGTCTAATGTCTAACTGACCAAATAGACATTCGTTTTTTGAATGTACAATGACCTCCGACGAATTTGGGTTTAAGATCTTGTAATTTGCGAATGTCTAATCGAATGTCTAATGTCTAACTGACCAATTAGACATTCGTTTTTTGAATGTACAATGATCTCTGACGAATTTGGAACCTAAGTATAGTAATTTGCGAATGTCTAATCGAATGTCTAATGTCTAACTGACCAATTAGACATTCGTTTTTTGAATGTACAATGACCTCCGAGTAATTTGAAAACTAAGTTTGGTAATTTGCGAATGTCTAAACGAATGTCTAATGTCTAACTGACCAATTAGACATTCGTTTTTTGAATGTACAATGACCTTCGACGAATTTGGGTTATAGATCTTGTAATTTGCGAATGTCTAATCGAATGTCTAATGTCGAATTAGACATTCGATATTTAACATTTGCGATTTTTCTGAATGTCTAATCGAATGTCTAATGTCTAATTAGACATTCGATAATCAAAATTAGCGAATGTCTAATCGAATGTCTAACGTCTAATTAGACATTCGAATATTTTTTTTGAATGTCTAATGTCTAACGTCTAATGCTCTGCCAACTTCACACACTTGATTTTATATTTCTTTTAATTTTGAAAGGTTTCATAGATTGCATGCAAACAACTTTAATTGGATGTTCATGGATTGGAGTCAATGCATCTTTTGACCTCCGGCAGGTGGGATGGTATTGTTTTCACACCTTCTTTACTATTATATTATGCCTTTCTCCATTTAAATTAAAGGTGTGGTACCAATATCATATTTCATGTCAGGGGCAGGTATTGCTCTCACACCTTCTTTACTATTATATTATGCTTTTCTCCATTTAAATTAAAGGTGTGGTACCAATATCATATTTCATGTCAGGGGCAGGTATTATATTATGCTTTTCTCCATTTAAATTAAAGGTGTGGTACCAATATCATATTTCCTGTCCAGCGCAGGTATTGTTTTCACACCTTCTATACTATTATATTATGCTTTTCTCCATTTAAATTAAAGGTGTGGTATCAATATCATATTTCCTGTCCAGCGCAGGTATTGTTTTCACACCTTCTATACTATTATATTATGCTTTTCTCCATTTAAATTAAAGGTGTGGCACCAATATCATATTTCCTGTCCAGCGCGAGATGAGGATTGGTGTTGAAAGCCGCATAAACCCCAAAACAAACAAACAAACACTAGTTATAATATATGTAATGGTAACACGTGTGGTACTGATTCAAGTCTAATTCAATGATATTGTTCTACTCGGATTATTTGAAGCACGAATGATATGAGCCGTCCCGTGAGAAAACCAACATTATGGACTCTGCGTAATGTATCGAAACAGATCAGCCTGCGCAGTCTGCACAGGCTTATCCATGCCGACACATTCCGTCTCAGGTGGTAATGATTCCTGAAACAGAACATCCACAGGAGGCGAAAAGTGTCTGTCCGGGTTCGCCTGCGCGGCATGCTTAGGCTGATCCGGGTTGGTTTTCTCGCGGGAATGAGCCCGTTGGTGTAAACAGGTACAAGTTGGCTTTTGTGAACGGATTTTATCCAATTAAATCAGTGCTTTACCACAATATATATACTGTTCACATATTAATTACGTAAGCTTGTTAGAAACGTTTGTGTATGTGTGTGCATCTCGTTTTAATTTGATTGAGCCAGTCCTTGAGACAATGTACAAGTTGGCTTATCTGAAAGAAAAATCAGTTCGGTTCATCTTGTATATCTACTCAGTTTTATCAGAATATACAGAAGTTGACATACTGTGTGGATGCACTGGCAGTTCTGAGTCTATATTGATAAAAAAAAAAATGTTGTACCATTTCTCACGCACTGTCTCATTTATTCCTGGTGTAATGGTCGAGCGTCTTCCAAAGGAGTGGGTAAACAGGACTGGATCAACGACCCCGGTTATAGCAAAGACTTCCCTCCTGGACGATAGTGGTCGCGTGGATAGCATTAAGACTGATGCGCTGGTTTCAGAACAAGACATTATCAGCAATACTGGTAATTCACATAGCAAACTTCGAGATTTTACTGAAAAACTCTCCAAAATGGCGTAATGCACAATACCATACAAACCAATGTTATGGACTAATTGATGAAGTGGCGTCTGACGCCGTGTTCAATGGTATTTCACGGCGAACAGTTTATTAAACAGGTGTGTTTGTTTATTAAACAGGTGTGTTTGTTTATTAAACAGGTGTGTTTGTTTACTAAACAGGTGTGTTTGTTTTTCTTGCACCAGTATATTTTAAAGCAAGACTATTTAGCCATTCTGTGGTAGACGAATAACGCTATTCACAATAAGTTTTATAAATCGTTGGAAATAATGAATGACATAGCCGTGGATCGAACACACGACCACTCGATTGATAGCCTTCGTTTATACCGACTCCTTTCCAATATACGCATAATTAAGTAATAGTAATGCTACTGGCCAATTTATTTAGACAAACTTGCACACTGAAATGGCAATAAAAACACAAAGGCGAGAAGCACATCACAAACAATTATTTGTAATAATGTGGTATATTGTAAAGTAATTACACGCATGTCTGCTATGCCTTCCAGACTTTAACAATACTTCAATTCAGTGGGAAAATCATCAATGTTGACATGACGTTGAAATATTCACTGTATAACGGAACCAACAACATATAAAAAGCCTGCGACCTTCAGAAATAATCAAGTGTACAATGATAAAGGAAACAATATACTCATTTCTGCTACATTTTATGACTTTAAGAAATAGTACAGCGCCACGACAAGGGCTACATAAACCAATTTCCATTTTCATCTTCAGATGATAGCAAGCTATTATAATATCGACTAGAGAAACAATCCAAATGAAACTTGAAAATATAAGCAAGATTACAATTCCACGGCTAAAATACCCTGAACTTTGCAATACTGAATTTTATATTATGCTAAATGACGAGATACTGTGTTCTATCAGTGAAATAAAATCCATATCACCCACACTGTGAGTGTAATAGGAACCAACAACATATAAAAAGCCTGCGACCTTCAGAAATAATCAAGTGTACAATGATAAAGGAAACAATATACTCATTTCTGCTACATTTTATGACTTTAAGAAATAGTACAGCGCCACGACAAGGGCTACATAAACCAATTTCCATTGTCATCTTCAGATGATAGCAAGCTATTATAGTATCGACTAGAGAAACAATCCAAATGAAACTTGAAAATATAAGCAAGATTACAATTCCACGGCTAAAATACCCTGAACTTTGCAATACTGAATTTTATATTATGCTAAATGACGAGATACTGTGTTCTATCAGTGAAATAAAATCCATATGACCCACACTGTGAGTGTAATAGGTACGTGACGTGACGTCATTTTCCTAGTATTCGGTCATGCTATATTACACACGTTATATATAAAGAAATACGTTATTGTCATTGTCTGACATTGTGTAGTAAACAAATACATTCATATAGATTCTTCCGCGTGTGAACAGGTACGAAGACACGAATTAGTTCCATTCTTTTGTCAATAATTAGCATAAAATAAAAAGAAAATGTGTTTGTTTTGAATGGATAGGGAATATATCTCATCTCGAAGTGATACAATTTTAACATTTTCACTCGCGCTACGTGCTCGTGAAAATATTAAAATTGTATCACTTCTCGATGAGGTGTATTCCATATCCATTCAAAACAAGCAACTATCCTCTATTTATCCGACTTTGAGAAATATGTAAACAAATAAAGCAATACATAACATACATAAATAAATTAACTCAATTTTGATACGACCGTATTGCTTTTAGATATAAGCAACTATAACACCATCATGCTTTTCAATCGGATTGCGTGCTGTCAAAAAATGAATAGAAGTCTCACATGTTTTGATTGCCACTGCGATAATACAAGTTACCGCATGCTCATGAGTAATTGGTATCATCGTGCAATCTTCACATATCCGATTCAATGATATATGAGCCCAGTGTTTGGGAAAAGGGGAAAATGACTTTAGTGAACAGTGTAGAACACAGGCCTGAACAATATTGATACTGTTCACACATTACTCGAATAACCTTGTTAGAATATTCTGTCGATGTGTGTAGTTTCTGTAGTGGTCTGAACATACACTGTTCAGAAGTGCCAAGATGCATATTGTCCAACGAACGGGCTCATATTGTTGACAACACACTCTAGCCGAACTGTGGAACTTTTCGACCCGAATATTCAGAACAACGCGAATGTTAAGGAATAATATTAAGGAGAGAAAGTATACCATTCAATATATGGGCCATCTCACTTGGAAACAGATGGCGGCCGAGACTAGACGACCTGCGAACATCCCGATAATCGACTGTGGTCAATGGCTTATTCAGTTTGTCCTTAAACACCGAGTGATCGGCGAGTACTAGTCAAAAGTTGCACATTGATTGTTTCATTTGGCTAGTACATTTCCGAGTACTGGGTGTTTTAGGCCAATCTGAATACGTCCCTGGCTTGGCTGTGATATCCACCCATCCATGCAACTGACTAATACGTACTGTTATACAAGTAATGGCCAACTGTCGTCCATACAAAGTATACGATATAATTATATTTTCTATTGAATGTAAAGTCTCAGGGTGTCACTAACTGTGTGGCAGGTGTTTTTGTGATTACAAACGAAAACCCCTACGACGTTGCCTCCGTCTCTATTTCCACCTGCCACGACCTTTTTTTAATCATTTGTCCTGATTGTAGAGAATGTGTGTGTGACGGAAAACAGTTTAACTACGTCTGGATTCCAATGTAATCCCATTTGGCAACGTTAATGTCTTTGTTACTTACATATATCACAGCTTTTCAAACGGGACGGTTCTGATCAATGACATGTCTGTTGATTTGAACCCAAAGTTAAATCTATCGACTTTGATTCTATTTCTAGTGTTGGATAACAAAGATAAAAGCTTCGTTGAATTGTCTTAACTCCTTTCATATATGAACGCGTCCGTGCGTAAAGGTACACGTTGGTAAATCTGTACAGTGTAAGCTTCTGATACACCTGTATAACTGCGTCGTCGTGTCAGTATTGACTCAAGTTGACATAACCTTCAAACGGTCTAAAATAAATGAAGTGAACAGTATATCAGTTGATCTGACTTGGGGGATGCAAAGACTGCCCACATTCTTCAATGTTCACAGAAACCAACCTTTACCCTTTTTGTCAAGGAGAAGCTAAAAGCTTATTTGTCTGTCTTAACTCCTTTCACAGTCAGAGGTGATGTAGAGACGATTAGAGCGACAATTCCAGAATATGACTGTTGATTTTGTGATAATTTGAGAAATTGGTCAAAGCGCGCAATGTCTTCCCCTTTTCCCTCACTGTGTTAATTCTTTATAAGAATATTTCTTCGGATATTCACAAGACTTTTCTCATAAGTTTTAAAGTAACCGACTATAAAATTACATATGAGGGACACGATTAAAGTCGAGTTTGAAAAATAAAGATGTATTTCGGTACAGGTTGTACTGGTTCAATTGTTTATTAAGAGATGATTGTTTCATGAAATGATTCAGCTCCTATCTTGTTAACATCAAACAAACCAGTAGCTCCACCATTGACTGTTGATAAAAGCATACAAAGCAGTAGCTCCGGCATAGACTGTTGATAAAATTCGACAAACCAGTAGCTCCAGCATTGACTTTTGATAAACTCCTATAGCCAGAAGCTCCACCATTGACTTTTGATAAAATCTTATAAACCAGTAGCTTCATCATTGCCTTTTGATAAAATCTTATAAACCAGTAGCTGCACCCTTGACCTTTGATAAAATCCTACAAACCAGTAGCTCAACCATTGACTTTTGATAGAATCCTAGAAACCAGTAGCTCCATCATTGACTTTTGATAAAATCCTACAAACCAGTAGCTCCACCATTGACTTTTGATAAAATCCTACAAACAAATAGCTCCAGCATTGACATTTAATACAATCCTACAAACCACTTGCTCCACCATTGAGTTTTGACAAAACCCTACAAACCAGTAGCTCCACCATTGACTTTTGATAAAATCATACAATTCAGTAGCTCCACCATTGACTTTTGATAAAATCATACAAACCAGTAGCTTCACTATTGACTTTTGATAAAATCATACAAAGCAGTAGCTCCACCATTGACCTTTGAGAAACTCTTACAAAACAGTAGCTCCACCATTGACTTTTGATAAAATCCTACAAACCAGTAGCTCCACCCTTGACTTTTGATAAAATCATACAAACCAGTAGCTCCACCATTGACTTTTGATAAAATCTTACAAACCAGTAGCTCCATCATTGATTTTGGATAAAATCATACAAACCAGTAGCTCCATCATTGACTTTTGATAAAATATTACAAACTAGTAGCTCCAACATTGACCTTTGATAAAGTCCTGCAAACCAGTAGCTCCATCATTGACTTTTGATAAAATCCTACAAACCAGTAGCTCCATCATTGACTTTTGATAAAATCCTACAAACCAGTAGCTCTATCATTGACTTTTGATAAAGTCTTACAAACCATTAGCTCCATTATTGACTTTTGATAAAATCCTACAAACCAGTAGCTCCATTATTGACTTTTGATAAAATCCTACAAACCAGTAGCTCAACCATTGACTATTGATAAAATCATACAAACCAGTAGCTCAACCATTGACTTTTGATAAAATCTTACATACCAGTAGCTCCATCATTGACTTTTGATAAAATCCTACAAACCAGTAGCTCCATCATTGACTTTTGATAAAATCCTACAAATCAGTAGCTCCACCATTGACTTTTGATAAAATCTTACAAACCAGTAGCTCCATCATTGACTTTTGATGAAATCTTACAATACAGTTGCTCTACCATTGACTTTTAATAAAATCCTACAAACCAGTAGCTCTACCATTGACTTTTGATAACATCTTACAAACCAGTAGCTCCACCCTTGACTTTTGATAAAATCCTACAAAACAGTAGCTCCACCTTTGACCTTTGATATAATCCTACAAACCAGTAGCCCCACCCTTGACTTTTGATAAAATCATACAAAACAGTAGCTCCATCTTTGACCTTCGATAGAATCCTACAAATCAGTAGCTCCACCCTTGACTTTTGATAAAATCCTACAAACCCGTAGCTCCACCATTGACCTTTGATAAACTCTTACAAACCAGTAGCTCCTCCATTGACCTTTGATAAAATCCTACAAATCAGTAGCTCTATCATTGACTTTTGATAAAGTCTTACAAACCATTAGCTCCATTATTGAATTTTGATCAAATTCTACAAACCAGTAGCTCAACCGTTGACTTTTGATAATATCATACAAACCAGTAGCTCCACCATTGACTTTTGATAAAATCTTACAAACCAGTAGCTCCATCATTGACTTTTGATAAAATCCTACAAACCAGTAGCTCCAACATTGACTTTTGATAAAATCCTACAAATCAGTAGCTCCACCATTGACTTTTGATAAAATCTTACAAACCAGTAGCTCCATCATTGACTTTTGATAAAATCCTACAAACCAGTAGCTCCACCATTGACTTTTGATGAAATCTTACAATACAGTTGCTCTACCATTGACTTTTAATAAAATCCTACAAACCAGTAGCTCTACCATTGACTTTTGATAACATCTTACAAACCAGTAGCTCCACCCTTGACTTTTGATAAAATCCTACAAAACAGTAGCACCAACATTTACTTTTGATAAAATCTTACTAACTTGTAGCTCCACCATTGACTTTTGATAAAATCCTGCAAACCAGTAGCTCCTCCATTGACCTTTGATAACATCCTACAAACAAATATCCAGTAGCTCAACCGTTGACTTTTGATAATATCATACAAACCAGTAGCTCCACCATTGACTTTTGATAAAATCTTACAAACCAGTAGCTCCATCATTGACTTTTGATAAAATCCTACAAACCAGTAGCTCCAACATTGACTTTTGATAAAATCCTACAAATCAGTAGCTCCACCATTGACTTTTGATAAAATCTTACAAACCAGTAGCTCCATCATTGACTTTTGATAAAATCCTACAAACCAGTAGCTCCACCATTGACTTTTGATGAAATCTTACAATACAGTTGCTCTACCATTGACTTTTAATAAAATCCTACAAACCAGTAGCTCTACCATTGACTTTTGATAACATCTTACAAACCAGTAGCTCCACCCTTGACTTTTGATAAAATCCTACAAAACAGTAGCACCAACATTTACTTTTGATAAAATCTTACTAACTTGTAGCTCCACCATTGACTTTTGATAAAATCCTGCAAACCAGTAGCTCCTCCATTGACCTTTGATAACATCCTACAAACAAATATCTCTACCATTGACTTTTGATAAAATCCTTTAAACCAGTGGGTCAACCATTGACTTTTATTAAATCCTACAAACCAGTAGTTCAACCCTTGACTTTTGATGAAATCATACAAACCAGTAGCTCCACCATTGACTTTTGATAAAATCTTACAAACCAGTAGCTCCACCATTGACTTTTGATAAAATCTTACAAACCAGTAGCTCCATCATTGACTTTTGATAAAATCCTACAAACCAGTAGCTCAACCATTGACTTTTATTAAATCCTACAAACCAGTAGCTCCACCCTTGACTTTTGATAAAATCCTCCAAACCAGTGGGTCAACCATTGACTTTTATTAAATCCTACAAACCAGTAGCTCCACCATTGACTTTTAATAAAATAGAACAAACCAGTGAGTCCATCATTGACTTTTGATAAAATCCTTCAAACCAGTAGTTCCACCATTGACTTTTGATAAAATCCTACTAACCAATAGATATACCCTTGACTTTTGATAAAATCATACAAACCAGTAGCTTCATCCTTGACTTTTAATAAAATCCTACAAACCGCTAGCTCAACCATTGGCTTTTGATAAAATCCTACAAACCAGTAGCTCCACTATTGACTTTTGATAAAATCCTACAAACCAGTAGCGTCATCATTTACCTTTGATAGAATCCTACAAACCCGGAACTCCGTCATTGACCTTTGATAAAATCCTACAAACCAATGGGCCCACCATTGACCTTTGATAGAATCCTACAAACCAGCAGCGCCACCATTGACTTTTGATAAAATCCTACAAACCACTTGCTCCACTATTGACTTTTGATAAAATCCTTCAAACCAGTAGCTCCACTATTGACTTTTGGTAGAATCCTAAAAACCAGTAGCTCCACCATTGACTTTTGATGAAATCCTACAAACCAGTAGCTCCACCATTGGCTTTTGATAAAATCCTACAAACCAGTATCTCCACCATTGACCTTTGATATAACCTTACAAAACAGTAGCTCCATTAATGACTTTTGATAGAATCCTAAAAACCAGTAGCTCCATCATTGACTTTTAATGAAATCCTACAAACCAGTATCGTTACCATTGACCTTTTATAGAATCCTACAAACCAGTAGCTCAACCATTGATCTTTGATGTAATCCTAAAAACCAGTAGCTCCACCATTGACCTTTGATAGAATCCTACAAACTAGTAGCTCAACCATTGACTTTTGGTAGAATCCTACAAACCAGTGGTTCCACCATTGACCTATGATAAAATCCTTCAAACCAGTAGCTCCACCATTGAATTTTCGGAACACGATATATAAAATAGTGTATAGCACGGTATGGATTAACGTGTTATGGATGGGGTATCCGTTTCTTAAATATTATTCTGGGGCGTATTGAGATTGTTTAACATCCCGGACACTATGACCGACATGTTTATGCCGATTCAACCAATCAAATGAACGCCTTTCACTGACACTTGGAGAGCAATTGGTGTGTTAGGGCAATATGCATATCCCCGGCATTATGTTCAGGCTCACTTTGTTTGAAAACATTTTTAAAAATGATGTTATATTCGGAAAATTGGAAGTTTACAGATTTGATAAGATTGTAGGAGAAATGAAAAATTGATCAGCATAATTAGTTTCCCCCTTATTTCTGCAATGTTTTAGTTGTTCAATTTAAAACGTCGCGTACAAGACGTGTTCGGTATACAGTGCATATATAGTAACCCTTTACCGGGATGTGTAATGTTTTAATATCTGTGTCAAAAACAGATATGTTTATTGTAGATATATGGTACGTTCATACATATCTATTTTTTGTATCCATTACATATACATACATAATAATCATATTTGTAACGAGTAATATAATTTACATTGACGTATGTACTTTTGAAGTGATATGCACCTTTATCAAATATCGGTACATATGAGCCGTTGCACGAGAAAACCAACATTGTGGACTTTACGTAATGTATCGATCCGGTTTATTTCTGTTCAGGAATAATTACTCTATAGCTCTATCCGCCTGAGACGGAATTAGCCTGCACGGGCTAATATATCACAGTACAGCTCAAGTCTCATAGAGACTAAATAATGCAAACTGAAAAAACATGTCTCCATGTGAAACACTGAAGGAAAATAATATAATATAAATTACAAGAATAGTTTTATTTCTCATAATCATGAATAGGTAAAGTGTTTTGACTTAAATGAAAATTCATATTTTTCCAGAAGTATTGTGTACTCGAGACTATCACCGGATGTGAACTGTATCTAATGGTATAACCCCCGTCTGCTTTCTTTGACGTTCTAGTTAGAAAAATAATCATAAGAAAACAAACCGCGGATAATTATGTCCATCAGATCGTAAATAGTATATGATCCGTTCCACGAGAAAACCGTTTCAGTGGGATATAGGTAAAGAGGAATGATTCAAATTCAGAAAATCCACATGATGCGAAACGTGTCTGTCCGGTTTAGCATGCGCGGCATGCTTAGGCTGATCCGGATCGACACTTTACGCAGAGTCCACAATGTTAGTATCTCGTGGAACGGCTCATATATTCTCCGCCATGATTAAACCTTACATTCGTAGTCTTAGAATGATTGACGTGGTAGATCAGACTGTGTATTAGCCATTACTTCACAATGTGTTTTGACTGGAGTGGTAAACAATGAATCGTTATGCCGTACTCTTCTGTATTTCTACAATATGTTTTATTTTATCCCCATACAACAAATCCGCAGCATACGACTTTGAAAACATCTAGGTCAAAACGTGGACAATCTGATTAATAGAATGTATATAGAATATAGTTGAACAGACTATTGGAACAAGGCGAGCAATTCCTCCCTTTTCCACAATGTTTTCAAAAGGAATGCATCAAACTTTGCATGTGGAACAGGATAAATATATTTATAGTATAATACGAGTTCAGACTATGATCGGGAATAGCCAGGTCTTTATCCTCATTGTTCTTTAAATTATGCGACTTAAGTTACCGCTGTTCTTCGGAATTCCCGCCAATGATTTCATTATTCCTCATTCTAGAGGAATCCCATCATATCATTTAATTAACGCTGCCAAGAAACAATGCATGAAACGCGAATGACGACGACCAGATAAAACAGCATATATGTATATGTACGGTGATTTTGGTCTACGATTCACAATAGTTTCTTTAATACTTTAATACAAGGATACGGGTAATGGTTGAAAAATGAAACAGGATCTAATTGAACTGGGTTAAGCTGTTTGGAGTTGAAAGAGCCTACACCGTCTGTTTACATGTTATTAAGTCCTAGATACAATTCTTGACAACAACTAGAACCCTAGTTTTACGCCCATGTCAAATATTCTATCTTACGTTTGAAAAATGTCAATACAACAATCGCCATTCGTCTTCCACTAATGGACTAACAGTCAACGAGAAAAGGTTTGGAAAGACTGTTGTGTCTAAACTTGTGCGAGGAAGCCAGGACATACATTGGCAGGTAGGTGAACTGGCCGTCGTGATATGACAGCAATTATTCTGAAACGACGTTAAACCTCATTCGATCAATTATGCCAATGTATCTTCATATAAACCGTTCCGCGAGAAAACCAACATTGTGGACTCTGCGTAAAGTATCGACCCGGATCAGCTTAAGCATGCCGCGCAGTCTTACCCGGATAGACACTTTTCGCCTCCTGTGGAATTTCTGTTTTAGGAATCATTACTCTATACATCTATCCCCTGAGACGGAATGTGTCGGCCCGGATCAGTCTGCGCGGACTGCGAGACATTACGCAGAGTCCATAATGATAATTTTCTCGCGGGACGGCTCACATCATCCTGTAGCTGAGCGTCACTACAAGCACTTATAGCTTTGTTACGATTCGTTATAATTATGTAACGTCACATTACAAAGGACTACACTCTGGCAAAAGTCAAACCGAAGCCCACATTCACGCAGTTTAATTTAATCAGAATCTGTTCTGTTTACCATCTCGGCGTAGTACTCCTGGATGCATCTGCTAAAAAGGTGTTGATAACAAAGTGTCGAAAAATTGTAGAGCAATGCAATACTGTTGCTAGTACCATCCTCCGACGGTCTTTTATCGCGTGACGCGCCTAACTCATAGTCTTTGTTTACTTACAATTTGTTTGCCATGAAAAATATACATCCAAAATGATATATCTATTTATACAACTTATTCGTGAATCATACACATCGACGGCGTATTAATTTGATCAAGAGAACTGATCACGTGATTTTTATTCCAGACATAAATAATCCCATGTGAATAACACGACGAGCCTCTCGATATGTTGGGTAGCAAACAAGATTGATTATTCCTGAAACAGAAAAGCCGAATGAGGCGAAAGTGTCTGTCCGGGTAAGCCTGCGCGGCATGCTTAGGCTGATCCTGGTCGATACTTTACGCAGATACCACAATGTTGGTTTTCTCGTGGGACGGCTCATGTCCTGGTATCAATTTAAATGAACCCGTCCACGTACAGCGATACATGTTGTCTATGCAGAACAGTGTGTGTACAGATAAGCATGTATGTCAGGCTCCGTCCTATCAGAATCTTCACACGTGAACACTATTTTAAAATAAGCTTATGAAAGTAATTGTGATCCAGAAGAGACTGTGTGGATAGCTTTTTCCATTGACGGATGGGCTTAAAGTACAGTTGTGCGGGTAGTGCATTTAATACTTCTTGGTCCAATTCCATCATTCTTACTAAGCGCTAAGTAACACTTAAATACTTAACAGCTTATTTCATCAGTTTTGCTTCCCTTATGTTTGTTCAAACATGAATAGTGGAATATATTTAAGTAAATGACTAAGTTGACATAAATAGTTACCTTGCTGACCAACCATACTCGTAAAGAAATAAAATATTTTTGCCTTTTTATAAGGAAAATGGTGAAATACGCTCTTTAGTATTTTTAAGTATTACTTAGCGCTAAGTATCGTTGGTGGTATTGGAGCCTGTGTCATCAAATACATATACAACGATGTAATATGTGGTACAAATGAACTCTACAAATTGAAGTAAGAATTTAGCGAATGGTTCAAGTACGGGAAGCAAAGCGTTACTGTGACGTCTTAATTATATATAATCGGATTAGTCATTGTTTTCATTTCGCGAGAGATGGTGAATCCTTATTCTAAAATGAAATACAGACAAACAAATACGACATGTTGCAAATGTAGTGCCCACATTTGTGCAATAATAACATGTTAATGAAAAGTTCTTTTTTATATACGTCTTAACAGATAACGTTCGAAAACATTCTGATATAATGAGCAATTTCTCCTGTTTCAATACTATTGCAAAGTCTTTTCAATAATAAAACGATATATCATAGAGATATTCCATATATTTCAATATGTTTGCAAATACATCAACTACCGATGTGTTGTATGTGGGACAGGGTTAGCTAATCAATGTTCATATTCACGTGTCATAGTAGGAGGATTGGTGTTAGGACATTGGCCCCGCCCCCTCCCGACATGGCAAGGCCTAAATATCTTAGCATCGGCAGAAGCAGGTTGGACTAATGGATGTTTAACAAAAGTTTTATTTTTCATTTGATTAATACATATATAACATAACATAATATAAATGTGTTTATATCATATGTAAACTGTCACAGCATACTAGACAACAAATATCACCAATACAAAGTGAGCCTTTCCACGAAAAAACAATCATTTTGACTATATTATGGTTATTATAATGGCTAATCCGGGCCAGGTTTTTATATTCTCTGGAATATGTTTGTATTTCTTAACAGTGAAGGCTCAGATCATCGTGTCCACATGTTCAGTTTTATCAATTCTATACACGTTGACAGAATATTTATACAATCTCGTGTAAGTAGTATGTGAACAATGTAGATATTGGTCAGACTTTGCGGATGCACAGGCTGATCTGAATTAACACTTTTCAAAAAAGCACTTTGTACTTTTTAATATACACCGGCTTAACTATTCCCGAGCAATGGAGACTATTATATGAGCCATCCCACGAGAAAACCAACATTATGGCCTCTGCGTAATGTATCGACCCAGATAAGCCTGCGCTGTCCGTGCAGACTGATCCGGGCCGATACATTCCGTCGCAGGGGGATAGAGGTATAGAATAATGATTCCTGAAACAGAAAATCCACAGGAGGCGAACAATGTATTTCCGGGTAAGCCTGTGCGGCATGCTTTAGCTGATCCGTGTCGATACTTTACGCAGAGTCCACACTTTTGGTTTTCCCGTGGGACGGCTCATATGGCATTGCAGATGTGTCATTGTCAGTTTTATCCACTTACAGTCCCGTTCTTTTCTGATCCGGCATTTATACTTTATGATGTGAGACGAGTCTCACATCTGTTGCAAAACACCATTAAATCAGTTTTCTAAATGATGTAAGCGATACTGAATCGACCCATAAAACGCGTACAAAAATAAACTGCTACTGGTGTTATTTATCCATAAATAAGCGACCGAGGATTATACTGTTTGAAAGTATGTAACATCTTGGATTTACGTCACGTGATTATATACTTGTCATTCAATGATAAATGTATTTTTATTTTCTGTCTGTATCGTATTCATATAGTCACAGTTTTATGGATTACAAACACAGTGATAAAGGTCAGTTATTCAGTTTCTCTCTAACGTTATATGATATTAAGTACAGTATATAGTGTAAGTTAAAGACCGCCTGTAGAACGGGAGACCATAGTTCCATCTCCAGTCGGGTCACGCCAAAGACAGTAGAAAATAAAAGTAGTGACTTCCCCCATTGAAGCTTAGTATTTCGACTGATGATAAGCTTTCCAGCAGTGGTGGACATTTAATTTTGAAACACCGTGAGATGCCGGAAATAATGTCGAAAGGGGCGAGATGCACCTACATGTACAAACAAACAAACAAACACACACATTCTTATAATTTGAAAAACATAGACTATTATAAAACTAAAAGAAACGCACCCATCACGTATGCTGAGGTTGACTATAATTGCATGGCAGCTGTAACGAAGTTTTAAAATACCTGTACCTTTAAGTACTTCAAATCAAAATATGGAATGCAATTACTGAAACTTACTTTTATTTAATATCCTGGTGCAAATCAGGTTTTCGTTTGGAACGGACGGTCGGTCGGTTGAATACGATGTAATTAATATACATTGCCCAAACTGTCAAACAATCTTAATGTAGATTCTCCCCCATGTTCAAATTCGGTTGAATTCACTTTTCTAGTAACACAAGTTGTTTGATATTGTGAAAACTAAAGGACAAGCAATGCCGATTTTAGTTGAGACAGCTCGTCACCAGCAATCTGATCTGAATCTTAATTGTTTACATAAACCTTAATATTGCCATTGGCGCTTGGAGAGTTAAATGATGAGACAAAACGCCGGAATATGCGTGTAAAACTCTATATACTATACTGCTAACATGTATAAGCTGTTCCTTTTTGGAGCCATGTTAAAGAGAACATACCTTTTGAACGTTTTGAAATCCGTCGCAATTTACGTCTGTTTGCGTTCGTCAAGGTCGATTTCAAGGTGATACCGGCTGTAGATCAGTCGGTACCGACAAAGGGTGATCAATACATAGATTGTTAGTTCGAAGGACTGTTCGTCAATTGATTCGACAATGTATTCTTTCTGATGGTTAAAGACACTGTGACTAGCGTCATTCGGCCTTCATCAACGGGATAAACAATCTTTCTGACAAGGTAGCATGTTGACTAAGAAGAATAGTGTGTAGATTCCTGGCTAGAGAGCCGTGAAGCAAAGTAGTAAACCGGCCGTCTATATATTACTGATTGGTTGATTGATCGGGATTTGTAACCGTTTGCTACAAAAAAAGTGCAGTCATAGTACGGCGGCCAGTTCACATAGCCATGTGTTTGTTGGCTTTCGCTAACCTGTAACACCACACGCTAGTTCTTTCAAGCATTGACTTTTGTCAAACGTCGAAATAAAATATCGGCCGAGTTGGAGTTCGAACTCCTGGATTGACAGCCCGCATCGCTACCGACTGTGCTACCGGGGGGAAATATGCGTGATGTAACTGACGATGATATCAGTATGCTTGTATGAAGAGATACAGACTGATATCGGTCATCAATGGTGGCAAAGATCGGTTTTCGTACAACGTGGTCTATGTAAACGGTCCATGTTGCATGATACATCCCACGTTTATGTAGATATTTATAGACCACTTTCAGTCTCCTTACAGAACCACTCGAGTCGTATCTGGCGACTGGGATAGTCGGTGCATCTTTGAAGTGCGATCACATAAAACGTTAATTCTAGGTTCTTGTCAAAACATACAAGTACAGGGGCGTAGCTCCCTTTAGGCACTGTAGGCACGTGCCTACACATTTTTTCTAAAAATGCCCCAAAATGCAGCTGCATCGATACACATCTGCGTAATGTATCGACCAGATCAGCCTGCGCTGTCCGCGCAGACTGATCCGGCCGACACATTCCGTCTAAGGGGGGGGGGGGGATAAATAGAGTAGTGATTCCTGAAACAGAAAATCCACAGGAGGCGAAAAGTGTATATCCGGGTACGCCTGTGTGGCATGCTTAGGCTGATCCGGGTCGATACAATACGCAGAATCCACACTGTTGATGTTCTCACGAGACGGCCTACACATTGAGAATAGCCAAGCTACGCCCCTGATGTATGGTTCTTCTAAATAGTTTCTAAAAATAGGTGATCAATAAGAGGCTCCGGATCCAGTTCCACCAACCTTACTTAGCGCTAAGTAATACTTAAATACTTAAAAGCATATTTAAAGCATTATTGTTTTAAAGTACATGACTTAGTTGACATAAATAGTTACCTTGCTGCTGACTAACAATTATTTCTAAGAAATGAAATAGTTTGGCGTCTTTATTCGGGAAACAAAAATGATGAAAAATGCGAATTTGAACAATTGTACTGCTTTAAGTATTTAGATATTACTTAACGCCAAGTTAGGTGGGTGGAATTGGACACAGATGTGAATATGAGTATACACGTTCTCTCCCGAGTGTTCGCTATTCGCATATGCAATAAGACCTCCAAATTGACAGACACAGATCACTTGTATTTGATTAACCGTCCGTTTGATACAAAGTGGTTGTAAGGCTTATAATGACGTTAATTACAACTAGCGAATGGCTATGGTAATGAAATTAACGAAACCCATACTTAGTGACGTACATTAGATTACTGGAATTGGTGACAGTGGATCAGATGTAGAGCTTCGGCTTTGAGAATAAAAGTTCTCGGTTTCGAATCCCGGTTGCTCGGGGCCAACCTTTGTGACTGTTCGCAAACACTCGTCTTGAACAGTGGTTTAGAAGCCAGTAAGCAGCCATCGAGAGTGATTGATACAGGTCACGCACGAAAACCAACATTATGGCCTCTGCGTAATGTATCGGTCCAGATCAGCCTGCGCAGTCCGCGCAGACTGATCCGGGCCGACACATTCCGTCTCAGGGGGATAGAGGTATATAGTAATGATTCCTGAAACAGAAGATCCACAGGAGGCGAAAAATGTCTATCCGGGTAAGCCTGTGCGGCATGCGTAGGCTGATCCGGGTGGATACTTTACGCAGAGACCACAATGTTAGTTTTCTCGAGGGACGGCTCATATCTTGTTTCATTATTGATGCATGCCTGCGGCGATAGACATCTGCGTAATGTATCGACCAGATCAGCCTGCGCTGTCCGCGCAGACTGATCCGGCCGACACATTCCGGCTCATATATTGTATCATTATTGCCGTATGTATAGTGGTCAAAACAAGGGTCGTTCGAAAGGCGCTTAAGTTGCTGTAGTGGTTTCCTGCATTATTCTTCATCACTGTTGCGATACTATTTCGACTGATGTACCAGTGATTGAATAGACTTATCCAATAACAGAGGATTAGATAAAGAGGAGTATATAGGTCTTTCTTATATGATACCCCTTTTATGCACTCAGTAAAAACTTTGTTGTGGGCACTCAAAATAATTGCTCACTGAGACGATTCTTTTGAGTACCCACAACATAGGTTTTGGAGGTCAAATGAGGATTTTAGAGCATGAAATACGCTCCTTATTTAGAGTTCTGTAATAACTCTTCTTATTTACATTGTTAAATATTGTTTGCATTGGGTAAAAGATAATTAAAACATATATTCGAACAGATTGAATTATTTCTAAGACTTGCTCCGCCGACAACTGAATTATCTGTACTAATGAAACATCCCTTGTTGCTACATATATTGACAAGTTATTTTAACTCTTTCAGCGCCTAATTGTTTGAAGTAGACTCTTCCATGTTCAAAGTCGGGCGACTGTATTTCATATGTTATAAAGTTTTGGAATGTTTGGATAACTACAAGGCAAACAATGCTGATTTCAGGTGAGACAGCTCGTTACGAGCTGACTCACCTGAATCAGTATTGTTTGCAAAAAGCTCAATATTGCCTTTGGCGCTGAAAGAGTTAACACTAAAACCTCAGAAGATTTCAATGCTATTTAACCCAACTATCTTCGTGATCCTGCGACCAATGAAGAACCTTTGTCTCCAAACACTTTGATCATATTTTAATATCAATGTTGACAAGTTAGACGAAAATGTATCTCAAGAACCTCTGGGGAAAGATTGTGATTGATTGATTGGGGTTTAACGCCGTTTTTAACAATTTATCAGTTATATCACGGCCAGTTCACCTACTCATGCATATCCTGGTTTTCTCACACCAGTACTCCACACAACAATCTTCCCAAGCAACTGGCTGCTTTTCCACATAGACTTAGCCCATTGGTGGAAGACGAATGACGCACGTCGCATTGACTTTTGTCAATCCTCGGAAAGAAAGTTGGCCGAGCCGGGATTCGAACTCACAACCCCTGGATTGACAGCCCGCGTCGCTACCGCCTGAGCTACCGTGGCTCGGCAGGGAAAGATTGTGAATATTACAATTATCAAGTTTGACTTGTGGTAACATGAAGCTAACTAAATTCAATCACGTATTGTCAGATTCGTGATTTATTTATACTTAAGTGTTTATTATACAAAGCAAGCCAGTGATACAAACATGCCAAGAAGAAGCAGAGCAGCAGTTCTTATTAGTGGTATGAGCGGTCATAACTGCTGCTGTGCTACTATCAAAGGAAATATATGCTCCATTAAATGGTATACTTTGAATTATATATTTTGAATTATTACATGTTCGAGTTATCGCGAGTCCACTGTACTTGTGGTACAGTCTATGCTGTATTCAATTATAATAAACACTGATTGTAATCCGATGTTCACTGATCCGAGTTTGGGTTCTAGCTTGATATAGGATCAATTCAATCAACAGGGTCTAGCTCAATTCGTGTATTTAATTTGCATACAATTTGCCAGCCAGTCTGATTTTGTACCGGGCATTCAAAGTCAGGCTCTCTTATTCATCCTTTATACGAACAAGCCTTCGCAAGACAATGCGGTCTAACGACTAATCTGGCCATGCGATATTTTCGTAGCTAACTAGCACGGTGACAGAAGTTTACCTGATAAACAGTGACATGAATATTTGAGAGTAATTGTGTTGTTTCATTCGGAAAACTAGGCCTTTTCCATTTCCTTTGATATACTGTTGCATGAAATTTGGTTAGTTCTCTATTTGTTTATCCACAGCGTCAAAGGCGTGTGGGATATGGGTTTAGCGCTGTCCAGTGTCATGTCTAAGGCATAGTTGGATGGCTTTGATTAAAGATATGTTGAAAAAGAAATGTCGAACACCATAGGGACATGCACGAGTTATGTCGTGTTCAATTTATATTATGTATGTACTGTTTTATATCACAATTAGCGTGTGAACACTCCAAAAGTCACATTCAACTTTTAATCTTAACACAAATTCATTTTAGCTTTCATCTCAATCTAATAACCTTGGTCACGTGGGGGAAAACTACGTCACAAGGATCAATTTTTAGAAATAAATGACTCGTGAACAAAGTGTGTGAAGTTGGCAGAGCATTAGACGTTAGACATTAGACATTCAAAAAAAATATTCGAATGTCTAATTAGACGTTAGACATTCGATTAGACATTCGCTAATTTTGATTATCGAATGTCTAATTAGACATTAGACATTCGATTAGACATTCAGAAAAATCGCAAATGTTAAATATCGAATGTCTAATTCGACATTAGACATTCGATTAGACATTCGCAAATTACAAGATCTATAACCCAAATTCGTCGAAGGTCATTGTACATTCAAAAAACGAATGTCTAATTGGTCAGTTAGACATTAGACATTCGATTAGACATTCGCAAATTAAGCGATTTAAGTACCAAATTCGTCGGAGGTCATTGTACATGCAAAAAACGAATGTCTAATTGGTCAGTTAGACATTAGACATTCGATTAGACATTCGCAAATTAAGGGATTTAGGTACCAAATTCGTCGGAGGTCATTGTACATGCAAAAAACGAATGTCTAATTGGTCAGTTAGACATTAGACATTCGATTAGACATTCGCAACTTACTATACTTAGGTTCCAAATTCGTCAGAGATCATTGTACATTCAAAAAACGAATGTCTAATTGGTCAGTTAGACATTAGACATTCGATTAGACATTCGCAAATTACCAAACTTAGTTTTCAAATTACTCGGAGGTCATTGTACATTCAAAAAACGAATGTCTAATTGGTCAGTTAGACATTAGACATTCGATTAGACATTCGCAAATTACTATACTTAGGTTCCAAATTCGTCAGAGATCATTGTACATTCAAAAAACGAATGTCTAATTGGTCAGTTAGACATTAGACATTCGATTAGACATTCGCAAATTACCAAACTTAGTTTTCAAATTAATCGGAGGTCATTGTACATTCAAAAAACGAATGTCTAATTGGTCAGTTAGACATTAGACATTCGATTAGACATTCGCAAATTAAGAGATTTAGGTACCAAATTCGTCGGAGGTCATTGTACGTGCAAAAAACGAATGTCTAATTGGTCAGTTAGACATTAGACATTCGATTAGACATTCGCAACTTACTATACTTAGTTTCCAAATTCGTCAGAGATCATTGTACATTCAAAAAACGAATGTCTAAATGGTCAGTTAGACATTAGACATTCGATTAGACATTCGCAACTTACTATACTTAGGTTCCAAATTCGTCAGAGATCATTGTACATTCAAAAAACGAATGTCTAATTGGTCAGTTAGACATTAGACATTCGATTAGACATTCGCAAATTACAAGATCTATAACCCAAATTTGTCGGAGGTCATTGTACATTCAAAAAACGAATGTCTAATTGGTCAGTTAGACATTAGACATTCGATTAGACATTCGCAAATTAAGGGATTTAGGTACCAAATTCGTCGGAGGTCATTGTACATGCAAAAAACGAATGTCTAATTGGTCAGTTAGACATTAGACATTCGATAAGACATTCGCGAATTACGATATTTAGGTTCCAAATTCGTCGTAGGTCATTGTACATTCAAAAAACGAATGTCTAATTGGTCAGTTAGACATTAGACATTCGATTAGACATTCGCAAATTACAAGATCTATAGCCCAAATTCGTCGGAGGTCATTGTACATTCAAAAAACGAATGTCTAATTGGTCAGTTAGACATTAGACATTCGATTAGACATTCACAAATTAAGAGATTTAGGTACCAAATTCCTCGGAGGTCATTTTACATTCAAAAAACGAATGTCTAATTGGTCAGTTAGACATTAGACATTCGATTAGACATTCGCAAATTAACAGATTTAAGTACGAAATTCGTCGGAGGTCATTGTACATCCAAAACACGAATGTCTAATTGGTCAGTTAGACATTAGACATTCGATTAGACATTCTCAAATTAAAAGATTTAGGTACCAAATTCGTCAGAGATCAATGTACATTAAAAAAAAACGAATGTCTAATTGGTCAGTTAGACATTAGACATTCAATTGGACATTCGCAAATTACAAGATCTATAACCCAAATTCGTCGGAGGTCATTGCACATTAAAAAAACGAATGTCTAATTGGTCAGTTAGACATTAGACATTCGATTAGACATTCGCAAATTAAGGGATTTAGGTACCAAATTCGTCGGAGTTCATTATACATGCAAAAAACGAATGTCTAATTGGTCAGTTAGACATTAGACATTCGATTAGACATTCGCAAATTAAGAGATTTAGGTACCAAATTCATCAGAGATCAATGTACATTAAAAAAACGAATGTCTAATTGGTCAGTTAGACATTAGACATTCGATTAGACATTCGCAAATTAATAGATTTAGGTACCAAATTCGTCAGAGATCAATGTACATTAAAAAAAACGAATGTCTAATTGGTCAGTTAGACATTAGACATTCGATTAGACATTCGCAAATTACAAGATCTATAACCCAAATTCGTCGGAGGTCATTGCACATTAAAAAAACGAATGTCTAATGGTCAGTTAGACATTAGACATTCGATTAGACATTCGCAAATTAAGGGATTTAGGTACCAAATTCGTCGGAGGTCATTATACATGCAAAAAACGAATGTCTAATTGGTCAGTTAGACATTAGACATTCGATTAGACATTCGCAAATTAAGAGATTTAGGTACCAAATTCATCAGAGATCAATGTACATAAAAAAAACGAATGTCTAATTGGTCAGTTAGACATTAGACATTCGATTAGACATTCGCAAATTAAAAGATTTAGGTACCAAATTCGTCAGAGATCAATGTACATTAAAAAAAACGAATGTCTAATTGGTCAGTTAGACATAAGACATTCGATTAGACATTCGCAAATTACAAGATCTATAACCCAAATTTGTCGGAGGTCATTGTACATTCAAAAATCGAATGTCTAATTGGTCAGTTAGACATTAGACATTCGATTAGACATTCGCAAATTAAGGGATTTAGGTACCAAATTCGTCGGAGGTCATTGTACATGCAAAAAACGAATGTCTAATTGGTCAGTTAGACATTAGACATTCGATTAGACATTCGCGAATTACGATTTTTAGGTTCCAAATTCGTCGTAGGTCAACGTACATTCAAAAAACGAATGTCTAATTGGTCAGTTAGACATTAGACATTCGATTAGACATTCGCAAATTAAGGGATTTAGGTACCAAATTCGTCGGAGGTCATTGTACATGCAAAAAACGAATGTCTAATTGGTCAGTTAGACATTAGACATTCGATTAGACATTCGCAACTTACTATACTTAGGTTCCAAATTCGTCAGAGATCATTGTACATTCAAAAAACGAATGTCTAATTGGTCAGTTAGACATTAGACATTCGATTAGACATTCGCAAATTACCAAACTTAGTTTTCAAATTACTCGGAGGTCATTGTACATTCAAAAAACGAATGTCTAATTGGTCAGTTAGACATTAGACATTCGATTAGACATTCGCAAATTACTATACTTAGGTTCCAAATTCGTCAGAGATCATTGTACATTCAAAAAACAAATGTCTAATTGGTCAGTTAGACATTAGACATTCGATTAGACATTCGCAAATTACCAAACTTAGTTTTCAAATTACTCGGAGGTCATTGTACATTCAAAAAACGAATGTCTAATTGGTCAGTTAGACATTAGACATTCGATTAGACATTCGCAAATTAAGAGATTTAGGTACCAAATTCGTCGGAGGTCATTGTACGTGCAAAAAACGAATGTCTAATTGGTCAGTTAGACATTAGACATTCGATTAGACATTCGCAACTTACTATACTTAGTTTCCAAATTCGTCAGAGATCATTGTACATTCAAAAAACGAATGTCTAAACGGTCAGTTAGACATTAGACATTCGATTAGACATTCGCAACTTACTATACTTAGGTTCCAAATTCGTCAGAGATCATTGTACATTCAAAAAAAGAATGTCTAATTGGTCAGTTAGACATTAGACATTCGATTAGACATTCGCAAATTACAAGATCTATAACCCAAATTTGTCGGAGGTCATTGTACATTCAAAAAACGAATGTCTAATTGGTCAGTTAGACATTAGACATTCGATTAGACATTCGCAAATTAAGGGATTTAGGTACCAAATTCGTCGGAGGTCATTGTACATGCAAAAAACGAATGTCTAATTGGTCAGTTAGACATTAGACATTCGATAAGACATTCGCGAATTACGATATTTAGGTTCCAAATTCGTCGTAGGTCATTGTACATTCAAAAAACGAATGTCTAATTGGTCAGTTAGACATTAGACATTCGATTAGACATTCGCAAATTACAAGATCTATAGCCCAAATTCGTCGGAGGTCATTGTACATTCAAAAAACGAATGTCTAATTGGTCAGTTAGACATTAGACATTCGATTAGACATTCACAAATTAAGAGATTTAGGTACCAAATTCCTCGGAGGTCATTTTACATTCAAAAAACGAATGTCTAATTGGTCAGTTAGACATTAGACATTCGATTAGACATTCGCAAATTAACAGATTTAAGTACGAAATTCGTCGGAGGTCATTGTACATCCAAAACACGAATGTCTAATTGGTCAGTTAGACATTAGATATTCGATTAGACATTCTCAAATTAAAAGATTTAGGTACCAAATTCGTCAGAGATCAATGTACATTAAAAAAAAACGAATGTCTAATTGGTCAGTTAGACATTAGACATTCAATTGGACATTCGCAAATTACAAGATCTATAACCCAAATTCGTCGGAGGTCATTGCACATTAAAAAACGAATGTCTAATTGGTCAGTTAGACATTAGACATTCGATTAGACATTCGCAAATTAAGGGATTTAGGTACCAAATTCGTCGGAGTTCATTATACATGCAAAAAACGAATGTCTAATTGGTCAGTTAGACATTAGACATTCGATTAGACATTCGCAAATTAAGAGATTTAGGTACCAAATTCATCAGAGATCAATGTACATTAAAAAAACGAATGTCTAATTGGTCAGTTAGACATTAGACATTCGATTAGACATTCGCAAATTAATAGATTTAGGTACCAAATTCGTCAGAGATCAATGTACATTAAAAAAAACGAATGTCTAATTGGTCAGTTAGACATTAGACATTCGATTAGACATTCGCAAATTACAAGATCTATAACCCAAATTCGTCGGAGGTCATTGCACATTAAAAAAACGAATGTCTAATTGGTCAGTTAGACATTAGACATTCGATTAGACATTCGCAAATTAAGGGATTTAGGTACCAAATTCGTCGGAGGTCATTATACATGCAAAAAACGAATGTCTAATTGGTCAGTTAGACATTAGACATTCGATTAGACATTCGCAAATTAAGAGATTTAGGTACCAAATTCATCAGAGATCAATGTACATAAAAAAAACGAATGTCTAATTGGTCAGTTAGACATTAGACATTCGATTAGACATTCGAAAATTAAAAGATTTAGGTACCAAATTCGTCAGAGATCAATGTACATTAAAAAAAACGAATGTCTAATTGGTCAGTTAGACATAAGACATTCGATTAGACATTCGCAAATTACAAGATCTATAACCCAAATTTGTCGGAGGTCATTGTACATTCAAAAAACGAATGTCTAATTGGTCAGTTAGACATTAGACATTCGATTAGACATTCGCAAATTAAGGGATTTAGGTACCAAATTCGTCAGAGATCAATGTACATTAAAAAAAAACGAATGTCTAATTGGTCAGTTAGACATTAGACATTCAATTGGACATTCGCAAATTACAAGATCTATAACCCAAATTCGTCGGAGGTCATTGCACATTAAAAAACGAATGTCTAATTGGTCAGTTAGACATTAGACATTCGATTAGACATTCGCAAATTAAGGGATTTAGGTACCAAATTCGTCGGAGTTCATTATACATGCAAAAAACGAATGTCTAATTGGTCAGTTAGACATTAGACATTCGATTAGACATTCGCAAATTAAGAGATTTAGGTACCAAATTCATCAGAGATCAATGTACATTAAAAAAACGAATGTCTAATTGGTCAGTTAGACATTAGACATTCGATTAGACATTCGCAAATTAATAGATTTAGGTACCAAATTCGTCAGAGATCAATGTACATTAAAAAAAACGAATGTCTAATTGGTCAGTTAGACATTAGACATTCGATTAGACATTCGCAAATTACAAGATCTATAACCCAAATTCGTCGGAGGTCATTGCACATTAAAAAAACGAATGTCTAATTGGTCAGTTAGACATTAGACATTCGATTAGACATTCGCAAATTAAGGGATTTAGGTACCAAATTCGTCGGAGGTCATTATACATGCAAAAAACGAATGTCTAATTGGTCAGTTAGACATTAGACATTCGATTAGACATTCGCAAATTAAGAGATTTAGGTACCAAATTCATCAGAGATCAATGTACATAAAAAAAACGAATGTCTAATTGGTCAGTTAGACATTAGACATTCGATTAGACATTCGCAAATTAAAAGATTTAGGTACCAAATTCGTCAGAGATCAATGTACATTAAAAAAAACGAATGTCTAATTGGTCAGTTAGACATAAGACATTCGATTAGACATTCGCAAATTACAAGATCTATAACCCAAATTTGTCGGAGGTCATTGTACATTCAAAAAACGAATGTCTAATTGGTCAGTTAGACATTAGACATTCGATTAGACATTCGCAAATTAAGGGATTTAGGTACCAAATTCGTCGGAGGTCATTGTACATGCAAAAAACGAATGTCTAATTGGTCAGTTAGACATTAGACATTCGATTAGACATTCGCGAATTACGATATTTAGGTTCCAAATTCGTCGTAGGTCAACGTACATTCAAAAAACGAATGTCTAATTGGTCAGTTAGACATTAGACATTCGATTAGACATTCGCAAATTAAGGGATTTAGGTACCAAATTCGTCGGAGGTCATTATACATGCAAAAAACGAATGTCTTATTGGTCAGTTAGACATTAGACATTCGATTAGACATTCGCAAATTAAGAGATTTAGGTACCAAATTCATCAGAGATCAATGTACACTAAAAAAACGAATGTCTAATTGGGTCAGTTAGACATTAGACATTCGATTAGACATTCGCAAATTAAGAGATTTATGTACCAAATTCATCAGAGATCAATGTACATAAAAAAAACGAATGTCTAATTGGTCAGTTAGACATTAGACATTCGATTAGACATTCGCAAATTAAGAGGTTTAGGTACGAAATTTGTCTGAGGTCATTGTACACGCAAAAACAATCGAGATATCGAAAAGTTCGAGATATCTCGAAGTTTCCAATATCTCGAACTTTTCGATATCTTGATATATTTTTCTCGATATCTCGAACTTTCAAATATCTCGAACTTTTCGATATCTCGAAAAAAAAAATCTCGATATCTCGAACTTTTCGATATATTGATATTTTTTTTCTCGATATCTCGTACTTTCCAATATTTCGAACTTTCGATATCTCGAATTTTTCGGTATCTCGAACTTTCCGATATAAAAAAAAAAGAGATATCGAAAAGTTCGAGATATCTCCAACTTTCCAATATCTCGAACTTTCGATATCTCGATATTTTTTTTTTTTATCGGAAAGTTCGAGATATCGAAAAAAAATCGAGATATCGAAAAATTCGAGATACCGAAAAATTCGAGATATCGAAAGTTCGAGATATTGGAAAGATCGAGATATCGAGAAAAAAATAAATCAAGATATCGAAAAAAAAAATATCGAGTTCTCGAAAGTTCGAGATATCGAAAGTTCGAGATATTGGAAAGTTCGAGATATCTCGAACTTTTCGATATCTCGATCTTTTTTTGCGTGTACAATGACCTAAGACAAATTTCGTACCTGAACCTCTTACTTTGCGAATGTCTAATCGAATGTTTAATGTCTAACTGACCAATTAGACATTCGTTTTTTTAATGTACATTGACCTCCGACGAATTTGGGTTATAGATCTTGTAATTTGCGAATGTCTAATCGAATGTCTAATGTCTAACTGACCAATTAGACATTCGTTTTTTGCATGTACAATGACCTCCGACGAATTTGGTACTTAAATCCCTTAATTTGCGAATGTCTAATCGAATGTCTAATGGCTAACTGACCAATTAGACATTCGTTTTTTGAATGTACAATGACCTTCGACGAATTTGGGTTATAGATCTTGTAATTTGCGAATGTCTAATCGAATGTCTAATGTCGAATTAGACATTCGATATTTAACATTTGCGATTTTTCTGAATGTCTAATCGAATGTCTAATGTCTAATTAGACATTCGATAATCAAAATTAGCGAATGTCTAATCGAATGTCTAACGTCTAATTAGACATTCGAATATTTTTTTTGAATGTCTAATGTCTAACGTCTAATGCTCTGCCAACTTCACACACTTTCGTGAACACTCTAGAAGCCTCCTTTTTATTAAATCATCAGACGATTGGTTTCCACGTTCAAAACTGAATTACTCGGGGCTAAAACGTGGTCAGTAGGTCGGAAAAATAACGAGTGAACATAGGTCCATGAAATATCAACTGATTATTCCTCTTCATCAAGTCCCAGTCAGGTTCGAAACTGGGTCAAGTAGGGTCCACAATAAGGTAACTATTTGGAATCTTATTTAAACCTTGTGAATACATCAGAGGCCACAATTTTCATCAACTATTTATCAAAAATCATAAGAACAGCATCTCCATCAAATCCAAGTCAGGTTTGATACTTCATCATGTCGGGTCAAACAGTAGGGCACTTGGTCAAATTTAAAAAACTCACCTGTGGACACACTGGTTTAGAAATTGGTATACAAAGGTGGTCCAAGCGTTCATTTACATTTTTTTCGGCGATAGCTGATTAAAGTCAGTTTTGACCTAGATGTTAAACAAATGATCTAGATTGTAGACCAAATAAATGTTGTATTTAATGAATAATGTCGAAGAAATAAAGGAAATGAAACGTTTTGATTGGTTCATAGCTAAGTTGGCGATCGTACGAGAGGCACTAATAAAGTGAAGTTTCAAAATGAAATGTTCTGCATACTAACTTTTAATTGTTTTCCTTAAGAAATAAATGTCAGTAAAAAAAATCAGTGAAAACGTATGAAATTTAATATTGAAGAGCAAAATATTAATTATTTTAGAAACATGATAAGTTTTCAGTTATTTATCGTCAATTGAAACTTATACACCTCTTGGGAGCCTTGCGTAATCTCCAGTCATGTGGCGTGTTCTCCGCCTTGGTGATCTATTTATAGAAACTGAAGCTGGATGGAGATGGCCGATTAGCCTTTGATAAACACATAGATTATTGTTATGATTTAGTAGTGATACTGGGATAACGATATAAACAAGTTGATTCCATCGTTTCCGTTTACTATTTAATAATTTCTGAGAGTTTACATAATTTGGGCTGACACGTGGTTCTAAAAAGAGAAAAAGAGAAACAAAAAACGCGCAAGCTACACTCAATTACCGATTCTATATCTTTTAAAGAACAATGTTCTAATCGAACAATGTTCTAATCGAACAATGTTCTAACTGGTTCACGATTATAATGCATTACCAATTCAAGGAGTCGAATTCTTAGATATATACAACACCCCGCCCAAAAAGAATATTTGTCCCCACATTGACAAAAGATGTCTCCTTGATTGTTAACCAGTTGAAATTGGAAACAGATATATACAACATACTGACATGTTGGCCTAATCAGATGTTCACACAGAAGCATAACTGTGCGAGGTTGGCCAAACCAAGGACGACAGACAAACACACAGATAGGCAGGCTAGCATTTCAGCAGTAATATATTTATGTAAACCATTAATTTCCAATATTTCCAATGATTGCTATGAACCGATTCTAAATCTTTTAAAGAACAATGTTCTAATCGAACAATGTTCCAACTGGTTCACGATTATAATGCATTACCAATTGAAGGAGCTGTCTGATTTTGAGCAAATTTTATAATTCACGGAAAATTACTGATTGTTTTGACTATTAACAAACCTTTCTGGTATTCAAGTCAAATAATATGCGCATGTTCTGTTTCTTAGTGTTTTCCTATCTTGTTCGCCGTTTTTTTTTTAAAGATTTTTCTTGCTTTTGTTTAGACAGGGGTCTCATTTGAACTTGTTAAACCTTTGAATATTCCTTACATAAAATCGTCAGCTTAATAGCTGTCAATTGTCGTCTGTATCATACACGTGCTATGATTTTCACAGTATGGCCCCTAGTGACAGTTTAACGATGTGAGCCGTCCCGCGAGAAAATCAACAGTATGGCCTTTGCGTAATGTATCGACCCAGATCAGCCTGCGCAGTCCGCGCAGACTGATCCGGGCCGACACATTCCGTCTCAAGGGGATAGAGGTATAGAGTAATGATTCCTGACACAGAAAGTCCACAGGAGGCGAACAGTCTCTATCCGGGTAAGCCTGCGCGGCATGCTTAGGCTGATCCGGGACGATACTTTACACAGAGTTCACAATGTTGGTTTTCTCGCGGGACGGCTTATCTGTTAAATTCCAGGAATGAGTCTGGTGAACGAATGAGCGACCATACTTGCAGACACAGTCATTATTTCCAATCCTTTACGGTGCTAATTTAAGGCAGCCGTAATGAAAGGCAATTAAAGCTTTTAAATATTCATGAGCTTTATTTCTTTCCAAGGACGGTTAACCCTTTCCCGTAACTGTCTTAAAATGTTGTATAGTATTATACGAGGTATATATTTCATGTATACGAGGTATATGTTTCATGTATACGAGGTACATATTTCATGTATACGAGGTATATATTTCATGTATACGAGGTACATATTTCATGTATACGAGGTATATGTTTCATGTATACGAGGTATATATTTCATGTATACGAGGTACATATTTCATGTATACGAGGTACATATTTCATGTATACGAGGTATATATTTCATGTATACGAGGTATATATTTCATGTATACGACGTACATAGTTCATGTATACGAGGTACATAGTTCATGTATACGAGGTACATATTTCATGTATACGAGGTATATATTTCATGTATACGAGGTATATATTTCATGTATACGAGGTACATATTTCATGTATACGAGGTACATATTTCATGTATACGAGGTATATATTTCATGTATACGAGGTACATATTTCATGTATACGAGGTACATATTTCATGTATACGAGGTATATATTTCATGTATACGAGGTACATGTTTCATGTATACGAGGTACATATTTCATGTATACGAGGTACATATTTCATGTATACGAGGTACATGTTTCATGTATACGAGGTACATATTTCATGTATACGAGGTATATATTTTATGTATACGAGGTATATATTTTATGTATACGAGGTACATATTTCATGTATACGAGGTATATATTTCATGTATACGAGGTACATATTTTATTTGACATGGTACATTGTTCATGATGTGCAGTGCCTCTTCCGTTATATATGGTGGTTATAAAATAATATGCAGTACAAAAGTATGTAGATGCAGTAGAATAACCATTACATGGTGTGCAAACAACGTCATATGCAATACAAACAACATTATATGCAGTATAAATGACATTATATTCTGTTAGTTTTCGATACATGTGGTGGTATTTTGATTATATGCAGTAGTAATACCTTTATACGTTGTATGTTGGTCAATGTATGCGATTAGATAATAAGATATATGAAGGGTTTCCGGTTAATTATATACGTGATGAATTATTACTTACATGTATGTAGCCATAAAAAACATTATAAGCAATGTATTTAGCAATATTCATAGCCGAAAAGGCATTTTATTTGTTATTACGTTTGGTACTACTATATGCATGGTGTATACAGCTTTATATACAGAGGAGCAGATTGACTGAAATCTGCACTAGACGAAGCTGACATTAAAACTGTTTTCAAATCAGACGACTCTTCAAATATCTTTTGCGGTAAATGTGTAAGTCTTTCCCACATAAAACAAATCTTCAGCTGACGAATTTGACAACATTGAAGCAAAAGTATGGAAAATCTGTGTAAATGAAAGTATAATTTTAGAATAGATTATAAGGCAATGTGACATAAGCAGAAATTGCTTATTAAGACCAATATTTCCATTTGCCACACTGTTTCATATTTAATTACACTTCTACAGACATGCTAGAAAGTCTCTGCATGTGGGAAAGGGTTTTCATTCCTCTTATAAATCTGCTGATTTACAGTTTATATAGCACTTCCATGGGGAAAAGGTACACAATCCGCTTTAAGGAATATTATAGATCTAGATCAGTCTGTTCATTCGCAGCCTGATCAAAATCTACATTCTCAATCTTACATGTACTAACATATGCTTTTTAGAAGCTTCAGTCATCTTGTGAAGAAACTGATAAGACAGAGCAATTCATACAGGCTGAGTTGAACCTACAATGTTGCTAAAATAAAGTTGTACCTGTTCCTAAAGACAAACTCAATTATAAAATGGAAAGCTCTATTTCAGTTATTTCTCTTTTATCCACAATCTGCTGAGGAAAAACAAGTTGTTTAACTATATTAAATATATATGATATTGCAACTTAAACAAAATCCTCAAAAAACAACTATGCATCAGATGACGTTAAGGCAACACTATAGAACGTCTTTATAAATGATAGTTTGATTATCGAAGACAGTTGAAAGTATTGAGGCAACTTGAGAAACATCACCAGATAGGAATTTATCCTTTTACTGCAATGATTTCAAGAGTTGCCTGCTTAAACCTCAAAGACATTCTGCACCTCAGAAAATATGCACTTCTATTCATGGATTTTCTTTTAATTGACTGTCATACTCGGTAATTTCCGGAAATAATTCCGGAGAATGCCGGAAAGTATGATCATCGTAATGAAAAAATGCACCGCATATTATGGTAAAAACTACTGCGTATAACCGTATCACTGACTGAATATAATGTCATTTGAACTGCATATACTGTTTATGTATTGCATAAAACGCTGTTTGTATACCAAATGATGGTCAATCCACTGTATCTACACACTTTTGCACTGCATATTATTAAATAACCATCATGTATAACAAAAAAGGCACTGCATATCATGTAAAATGTACCATGCCAATTAAAATATGTACCTGGTAAACATGAAATGTACTGCGTTTAATACAATAGAACATATTAAGACAATAAAGGCGTTCCATTCTTGACCGTCTCCCTGGTGTAGTGGTGAGTACGTCCATATAGGGAACGGGAGACCCCCCGGTCGCGTCATAACAATGACTTTAGAAACTGTATTAATGAATTCTCTCCTTTGCGCTCGGCGTTGCGGGCACAGCATTTCTACTGATGTATTGGTGGCAGTATAAATGACGCCAGCAGTACTGGCTATTCACTCAGTCAATCCGTGAAATGATTGAAATACTGTAAAAACCGGCGTTATACACAGCTCCAATAGTTTACAACGTCCATACGCAAGAATATGAAATTCGATCATACGTTTTACCCAATTTAGTCCCGATTTCTATAAATCCTCCGTAATTGCTTACAGATCCCCTGGCATTAAGGATCTCCATAAAGCATGCAAAACGAACAGGAACTTAATATATGGGTCACAGCGCACAGAAACATCTATCTGGGACTCAGTGATAAACGGAGATCTAGATCGGCCTCAGCGCACTCTAATCAGAATCTTCCCTGAACAACATATATTGGTACACGCATAATTAGCAACTTTGGAGAACCATCAGGGCTCTAAATACGTTAAACGTAAAACGTCGTGATATGACTGAGCAATTGTTAAAAGCGGTGAAAATCACCATACGAATAAACAAATAATACAAAGCAATACCACGGGTGCTAATTGAATTGAATGTATTTCCCTTTACTTTCTTATTGGTCCTTTCATACAGCTCCTTAGAACAAGTATGGCTTATTATTACTAAAGGAAATACAATAGAACATGTCGAGGGCTTGGCGTGTAACGGTTGTAACTAAAATTGGTATTTTTTTTACCAGGGTTAATCACCTCGCCATAAAGGCTTTATAAGCGTTAAATCATTTTTCTTTGTAAACAATGGAAATTAAGGTGCCATTGCTCGTCCTAAATTTTCGTTGTTTACAAAGGGGTCACAATTACCCCTAAACAAGGGTTTTAAAAATATGTTTTTAGTTACAACCG
Source organism: Serripes groenlandicus (assembly GCA_031761405.1). Taxonomy (NCBI): domain Eukaryota; kingdom Metazoa; phylum Mollusca; class Bivalvia; order Cardiida; family Cardiidae; genus Serripes; species Serripes groenlandicus. The sequence goes on along the minus strand of JASEVX010000002.1, from coordinate 84,533,955 downwards.
TTTCACGCCAAGCCCTCGATGTATGTATTCTAACAAACAGGCAGTCCGTTTGTTTTGGTCCGGATCAGGTTTTCATAAAGGGAGATAATTCAAGGGTAATTTATGGTTCTGTTATATTATCCATCTATTACAATACGACCACAATATCATCGAAAAGAAATAAAATAGCTCACAAAAAGCAAATATATCATTCTTATTTTTAATTTAAGATCATCTTGAGCTGAAGGCTCAATGTGATATATTGGGTTCACTGTCCATCCATCGTCGTTACATTTCACTTTGAACGATATGTCATGTTTAACCCTTTCCCTCATACAACAATTCTGCAGCAGACGACTTTGAACATATTTTGTCAGCAAATGGAAAATCTCCATAATTGAATGGATAACCTATGACTAAAAGTGGAAAACATTGTGGCATTTTGTCACTATGTTTTCAAAAAGCCGTCTGCTGCAGAGGCGTCAGAAAGCGTCTATATGAGGGAAATGTTTAATCACTGGGCACTGTTGAACCACTCTTAGCATGCGTGTTCATTTCGTTGTCCTGTTTCAAACTTGTTAACTATTCAAATAGAAAAGGTGTGAAAGGACAAAGCTTTAAAATACTTCTCATCTGAATGTGCTTGTCTCATTCAAGACATTTGGCAGAAATGTTCCTACTGACTGGTGACCCTCTACAAAATATGCTCAAGCCATTTTGCTAGAATAAAAAGCTGATCAACAGGGGCTTGGGTTAGCTACCTGTTTGATTGCTTGCTATTTTAGGCTGGGTGTGGCTTGTTAATAATGACTTTGTATACATGTTCTTCACAGATATGCAGTTTTCGTCTATTTCTTGCCGTTTCTCACACACCTATTGACTAATGTTTCAAGACATAAGCAGTTACACATTTACTACTATACCATTAATCAGGTTTTCGAAGAAGGGCCATCGTTGTCGTCTGGTCTCTTAAAGACATTTTAAGCAGACAAAAACTTAACAAAGTTCTCCTTTTGCGACAATGTTTTAAACTGAATTTAATAACCATAGTTTCATATCTTGATAATTCTTATATATTTCTATAAATGTTCAGGGTTGTCTTCTGAAAATATGATGTATATATGGAAAAGATTAAACATTTGTGTCCTTCGTTGAATTGTAATGTTTATTATTCTAAGTGATTTAGATGATATTAAACATTGTATGTAGAAAATGAATTCACTGTGAATGGTTTTAATCGGTCGATCGAGGAATTTCATTTCCTCTGTATGAATTGCGTTGGTTGCGCTACAACGAGCTGTACCAGTTTAACAATAAGGGCCTTACTTCCAGCACTTCATCAAAATGTATCTGTAGCTCCTCTTAACCCTTTCCCTCATGTAGACGCTTTATGACGCCTCTGCAGCAGACGGCCTTTTGAAAACATAGTGACAAAAGAAGAAATTGCTCAAAACGAGCAATTTCTCCTTTTGCCACAATGTTTTCCACTCATAGTCATAGGTTATCCATCCAATTATAGAGATTTTTTTATTTTTTGACAAAATATGTTCAAAGTCGATTGCTGCAGAATTGTCGTATGAGGGAAAGGGTTAATGAGAGGTTCTCTGTGACACCCAACTCAACTTAAGATCAGTGTTGATCCAGATTTATAAGCAAGCGTTTCAGGAAAGTCTGATGATCTGGCACTACACTCTATGAAGAGTAAAGCCACTTCTGTATTACAGCATGCATTTCGATCCTTAGCAGGCACGGATCTCTGTCCACACGGACAATACATAACGTTACGATTTGTAATCGGAGAGCATCTCTAAACCCCTCTGACGCTTCTTTTTTAAAAACAATGTGACAATAGGAGAAAACGCTCAAAACGAGCTATTTCTCCTTTTGCCACAATGTTTTCAACTTTTTTTCTGTAATTATACCTACAATTATAGAGATTTACCATATTTTTCAGTAGACATTTACAAAGATGTATGCTGCAGATTTGCTGTATGTGGGAAAGGGTTAAACAAAGTCGGAAAGTGAAGTCCTGATACAACTAAATAATGGCGACTCTACGGCAGATGATTTTAAAATAATATAGGAAATGAGCAAACAGGTCGTTGACACAGTATCAAAATTCGACCTTTCATTTCGGATGTTTGTTATTTTTCACGTAAGCAGACGACTCTTAAACTATATCATATAGAATGAACCATTCAAACGACACCGATCAATCAATATCTACATACAGACGCTTTCTGACGGCTCTGAAGTAGACGCCTTTTGAACGGTGATACTGCTCATAATGAGCAATATCTCCCTTTGCCACACTGTTTTCAAAGTCGTTCATCAAGTGTTCTTTCATTGAAGATGCGTTGTATGCGGAAACTGGTTAAAAGTATCATAGACAATAATGGTCTCAAACTGTGTATCATTTCAGATTCACGGAGTTTCCATGGTGATCCAGTGACAGGTGCAGCAGTGATATGACTACAAAACTAGCAGACGATAATTTCACAGTGTCACCTGATAAAGATTGTCGTAGAAATATGACCCGCTGCTTGGTTACCTAGGCTATAACTCATTATACAAATAAACACAATCATGATTCGAAAGTTAAACACAACATGAGTTCGTTAGATATTCCATTGTAGCAACAGTTCATCGAATATTAAACTAACAACACACCGTTTAGGGAAGAAGCATGACAAGGGAAATTAAAATCGATTCTAGTTCGAAATAATGATGTAGTAAACAGGACTCTCAAACAGGACAATAGCAAAGATTGAAGAAAACTTACATGCCGTAAGTCATTTGCTAAACACCGTAAAACGATATCTACGAATTGTACAAGAGAACAAAGGGTATCGAAAGAGGAATTCAAATAAGCGCTTCGGGAGCATATAGTTAAATATTTATGAAACAGCAAACAGATCTTAAACCTAGAAGTCGGATTGTGAAAAGAATTGCCATTATTGAATTCCCCGTGATGAGGGGCATATCGGTTCATATACACTGATATTATTCTGACAATATTGTCCATATAGAGCATGCTTAACTTGTCAAATATATACTTTTCGTATTTGCATTACATCAAATACTTCTTACATCACGTTATAAAGCAATTCTGTTTCCCTATGGTAAATATGCAAGCATACGTCGTCCAACGGACATGAAATAGCCACAACAACTGCACAAATTCAGACCAATGTCACAATCAGTGCAATCTATATAGCTACAGTGAGATAACTGTAGTGAGTGCAGGCTTTCAACACAACAGAAAATTAAGATGTAATCTAAATGTGTAATATGATTATGAAGTGTGAACCCATCGTTAAAATGATAATTACACGAGCTCTTAGGGGGATTCCGTTCTAGTTATAGAAGGACAATTCCATTATGCTGAAACACTGATGCTACACGAATCGTGTTTCCTGTCTTTTATATGACATATGCTTGCTAAAAATACCACCTACAACATTAATCAACGCACACATGAGAAAGTAAAATGGAATAATTCCGCGAATCTCCGGTCCAGAAAACGACAAGCTTTGGTCTTTCAACGTTTGTTTCAAATTAGAATTACTGGGAAACGTTTATAAATTGTTAACGCACCTTTTCTGCTCTAGGGTGACGAAAGATATTTTCGAGCTGCTAAAACAATTTAAAAGGTGTTCAATAAACCCCAGTGTACCCTCGCACATGAATAATATTACAGGAGTTATCGCCCGAATTCTATAGAGTGCTCTCCCATGGGGGATCATTATGGAGTAATGAATACTGATAAACATTAGAGCTATTTGGAGCACATGTCTGTGGGTATTCTATAAGCTGCGAGTTAACGGACAGTTTAACATGTATATTCCGTCATAATCACGTACAATCTGTGCTAGTATACCTGTGTGCTACGTTAATGGCGGGAAGGATTAACAGATTTATTGAAGCTGCACTAAAAATACACACAGCTTGGTCTAACAAGAGCGCGTGGCGTGCACATGTTATCGACATCAAACAATAGAACTCTATTGTTATATTAATGCAATTGAAAGCAACATCAGATATGACGGTGTAAAAATAGGCTAATAATAAAGTGAGGAATTGCGGAAATTATAAGGAGTTCAGCGTAAACGTTTAATGTGTCTGCACTTATTAGTTAAGTACAAAACTTGAAAGGACATTTCAAACGGAAAACTACATCTACAAATGGCTGAATGCACCGGGCAATTGATTCACTCATGACGTAGGATAAGTGCACACAGATATACAGAGAATATAAGAATAAGTTTATTGATTATTTTGAAGAAGTTCAACTTGTGAAGAATGCATCAAAGAAGTAAGCCGAACACGTGAAATAAGGCGTAGGGTATGTAATATGTATATGCCTCGTTATCAAGCAGTCTGCTAAATGACTTATGTGTGATATCTTACTTAACGTTTAACATGCTATGTGATAAACCTTAAGTGCCGTGTGATAAAAGGTTTTTTATAAACCTTCATTTTGAATCATACATGTAATAATCGAACTGTGATGACCAATGACCCATGTAGTATAGTAAGCTGTATTTAAACGCCCATGTACTAGTACCTATACTACACGTTACTGATAATTACTATCATATGTGAAGATAGATCATTGTAAAATGATCGGTAATATTATCGTTGTACTTGATTAGATTTATGAAATTAAGTGACTGGATTCACGTTAAGTAATTTTACGTCATATTGTGCAACTATTCAAAATATCTTATTATGTAAAATGAACATCAACTTTCCGATAAAAGGACTTGCAATGAAACAATGAAAAGATATTCGAACATGATTGGGCCAATTATCATGGACCTAAATTATCTCACTTAATATCGTTTATTAATAAGTAACCAGAATTAACGTTGGCTTTGTGTTGTTGCCAAATACATAATTAATAAGATATAAACATATATTTTAAAAAGATCTTTAATATTGACAACTTTCTTTTTGAAATTTGTTTCCTATGAATGGCTAGAAAATAGTATCACTTCGAAAAACCTCGATATAAAAGAAAATAGTTCAATTACGTTTACATTTAAATATTAAATGCCTTTTAAATCATCATCGTTATTATATATAAATATGACAGTTATCAAAACAGAGATGACCCAGCGGACAATACTAGTTGAAATTGAAGATAAAATGCGATATAGTTATTAACATATAATCATCGCAAAAAAACCTCTCTGCCTGGCAGCTTTACAGTTTGACTATAAACTATCGATCGAAAGTCCGATATTTACCTTATAACCTCAATATGTCGGTAGTGAGCGTCGAGCCAGCCAATGAAAACAAGCGTATTGATTCCACAGAAAAGCTGCTCACTACGCCTGTGATTGAATGTAGAAGCGATGTTGAATTGAACCATGAAACATCGAACATTGATGGGCTTCACGCTCAAAATGATAACGGTATGGACGGACAGGCCGTGCATAACAATTCATGCGCCCTGACAGTGAAAAGTCCAAAAGGTTCATCAGCAGGAAATACAAATAATTCCGTGAGTGACGGGAAAATTAACCGTGCATATACGTCTCCCGATATTGAATTACAAAGTTTTAATGACAGTAATGAGACACCATGTGATGGGTGTAATTCTACGACAAACATAGAGAACCGTCCAACCACGACGGAAGCTAATTCGTTACAGCCTTCACAACAACTACAGCGATCGCAAATGGATTGTCGGCCAGGTGCGTTATACGGCACCGTGCATACACAGATTAGTTTTGACGAGGATAGCAGAGAGCTACGAGCTCATTCAAGTGAGGAAAAGGAAGACGGTAGACACAGGTCTACGACAAAGGATAATATTTCTGACATTGGTGCGGACTTTATGCGAGTGAATGGAGCGATCGGCTCGTTCAAGCAGCTTCAGAAGCCGACCTCGATGCAGTCTTTGCCCACGTCGAGTAAGATGAGCTACACCTCTGAGGATGCAGGGGTGGCGCTCGTTCAAACCGGGGAATATCCCCCGGACCGGTCCAAACACATCCGCCAGAAACCTAATGTTGGATATAGACTTGGGCGGAGAAAGGAGCTTTATGAAAAACGGAAAAAGATTTCTGATTATTGTCTAGTGTTTGGAATGTTTGGAATTGTAGCTATGGTGTTGGAAACGGAGTTGACGATGGCGAATATTTACAAAAAGGTAAGCCAAGTTTCGTTGAAATCTGTTTATTTAACCGTTTACCTGATACGGTATTTATTTTTTTTAAAGCGCTTTGTAAACTTCTGAGAAAAAAAACACAGTGTAAATCCTGGAAATTGTTCAACAGGTTTTAACAAGTAGTTGTAAAAGAAGCAATTTCTCCTTTCCAGACAATGTTTTAAAAACTTGTCATCAGCAAAGACCTCAAACGTCGTGTTTATATATAAGGGACGGATTTATTGTTACTGTATAACTCTTATCGTTTTCCCCATTTCCCACCGGCAGACATATTCTCATACATCTGCAGCAGACGAGTTATGAAAACATTGTGAAAAATGAAGAAATGGCTCATAATGAGCCATTGCTCCATTTGTCATAATGTTTCAAAATAATATACACAATAAGTGTTATTTCATTTACAGAGAACTTCCATATTTTATCTGGATATTTTCAATGTCGTCTGTATGAGGGATCAACACTCCCACTCTGTATAAACCTTCTCTCATGAATATGCTTGTATACTACATAACATCTGTGTTGTTCATTTTCTCTTTTTCCTTTGTGTTATTGTTTGTGTTTTAATCCTGTGCCACATACAACGTTGGCGACGCGTCTTTGAAGACATTCTGGTAACAGTACGGAAAGATATCTAGAGATGAAAGAACACTTATTGAATAAAGTTGAAAACATTGATGAAAGGGGAAAAGTTGCTCATTATGGGAAATTTCGTCTTTTACCAGAGGGTTTTCAATAGACGTCTGCTGCACATGCTTCAGAAATTGCCTGTATGCGTGAAAGGGTTAGGGTCCACACAATTGTAGAGATCAAATACTTTAAAGGGACTGAGTCACGATTTTGAATTTACTCTCTTTCAAACATGGAACAATATTTAAAAACAAACCAAAACAATACTAAATGAATTATATGTGTTTAATTTCTATGTGTATATACATGAATAGTATTTATATTTAGAGCTGAACATGTGTAAAAAAAAGCTTATTCTTTTCAAAAAAGCTTAAACTGTTAGTTTGAAATACCATTCACTATATGATATAATACATCACTTCACTATTTACGGTTATGTTTTGCCATTTCATCACTTTAACAACTAGTGTAATTACTGATTGACAATGTTAAGTTATACGATCTAAATCGTGATACAGTCCCTTTAATATCTTAGTTTAATTTAGAAAATAAATATTCTAGTACTTAGATTTGATGATTTCCTTTCACAAGCTGTACGAGTCGTCTAAACAAACAGGGATCTCAATAAGTTGAGCAGTGCTCAGCGAAAGCCAACAATGTGAATCAAGATCAGCCAGAGCATCCCGCGCAGTCGGATCTGGATCTGTAATGCCTGCTTATAAATCATAGAACATTACAAGATTCTTCAATTCACCCATTTGTATCCGAGTCGATACTTGTCCACAATGTTGGTTTTCCCGTGGAACGGTTCAAATGATGTTAATGAAGTGAGGCTGTACTTCCAGTTCTTGTCAAAAGTAGTTTCAATGCTTATTATATAACTAAGCGGACGGGGAGTGTGTATGCACTGGTTCGTGTGAATTGTCACTGTTCGCGTGTTGAACAATACAAGGCACATTTAACCCTTTCCCGCTTGCAGACGCTTTCTGACGCATTTGCAGCAGACGACTTTTTAAAACATTGTGGTAAAAGAAGAAATGATGAGCAATTTTCTCCCTTTGCCACAATTTTTTCATCTCTATTTAATAATTAAATTGTTATTTAATCTCATTTATGGAAACATTTCACATTTTTGCCAATATGTTTTCAAAGTCGTCTGCTGCAGAATTGTCGTATGTGTTCAAGGGTTAAACAACCTATTTCCACATTCAGTATATCTGCAGCAGACATTTTTCAAAATATATTTGCTAAGTTATAACATAATCTTTGTGAATGAATGAAGTAGTGTTGCATAGAGTAGAAAACATCATGACAAAATGAAAATTTACTCAATATGAGTAATATTTCCTTCGACAATGTTTTCTAATGTCGTCTGCTACAGATAAGTCAACATTCTTCTGCAAATGGGAAAGGGTCACCGTGTAGTGTTACTACCAATTTCACTTTTTTTCCATGGAATGATTGTAACGAGTCCCCACAACATAATAGGTTTGACTACAAGAATGGTGGAAGAAGATCAAAACAGTTTACTGATACTTAGCCGGAGTATGTTACACTATATCGAATCATTAGCTATAACCTACTCTTAGCCCGCTGGAATGTATGCCAGAACTACCATTAACCCTTTCCCTCATACAACAATTTTGCAGCAGACGACTTTGAACATATTTTGTCAAAAGATGGAAAATCTCTATAATTGAATGGATAACCAATGACTATAAGTGGAAAACATTGTGGCCAAAGGTGAAATTGCTCATGAGCAATTTCACCTTTGGCCACAATGTTTTCAAAAGTCGTCTGCTGCTATTGCGTCAAAATGCATCTGCAGGTGGGAAAGGGTTAACCTTGAATGTTGGTGCCATTATCCTCAACGCTCTGTTATCATAAACCTTGAAATTCGGGATATGGGCCGTCCCGCGAGAAAACCAACATGCACTCTGCGTAAAGTATCGACCCGGATCAGCCTAAGCATGCCGCGCAGGCTAATCCGGGCAGACTATTTTCGCCTCCTGTGAATTTTCTGTTTCAGGAATCATTACTCTATACCTGTTTCCCCCTGATATGTGTCGGCCGGATTAGCGCGCACGGACTGCGCAGGCTGATCTGGGTCGATACATTACGCAGAGGCCATTATGTTGGTTTTCACGTGGAACGGCTCATTTAGTCTTGTCAATGTTAAATAAATGACTCGCGAATTGTGTAGATGAAGACTAAACTACTTGTTATTGCAGGTTGTTCTTAATCTACCTTGTTATTTTTTAAGAGTCACGATATACATAATAGGAATGAAAATATCAACCGCCATACTGGCATATCAGCCACTACACAGGTATATGTAGGATATACGAGTTCTACAAAAACAACCAAGTATATCATTCGCATAGATAGAAAAAAACAACCTTTGAGACAGTATTTTTTATAAATGATCTAATATGTTGTTTTAGAGTAAACTGTATATGTTTTACAAGCTGTGCATATGCACAGCTAGATAGCAGTCAAGGAAAGTCGGTAAAATGACTTTTCATTGCTGGGAATATCAGTCAACAAGATGTGAAGTGTTTATTCAAATTCCAATATTGAAATATTAAACGACTGCTTAAAACAGGTTGGTCGTTATATACAGGTGAACGCTATCACAGGTTCGACCGTATGTTCGTGTGTGTAAAGAGACAGAGGAGCGTGTTGTTGTGTTACGTGAATACACCAGGAACACTACACATATGTCATAGCTTCCATTGAACTAACATTGTGTACCTGGTGATGCGATATGATGCCGACAGATAATGCCTCGGCATTGAAACACCGTGTTTACTGTTTCAGTCAGACAGTCGTATTTTAATGTATCGGCAGTATATTTCCAAAGTATTTTGCGGAAAGCAAATATTGCTCATCACCTTCTTTTCCAACAGTGTTCACATTGTAGAACCTTGTATTTAAGGAACATCCTCTGATCGAGTGGTAAGCTAACAGGAATTTAGACTGGAGTACCATGCTCGATACTTCCTCGTGTCGGTCATGGTATAATACATTTGGGAAAGAAAACAATTCTGGTACTGTTTAATCATTATTTCCGTAATACTACTGTCTAAAACGTAGTCAAGCTTCAAGTACATCAATCTGTAAATAAATACATTTAATGTGTCCGTCCACGGGAAAGGGTATATATGGCATACTTGATATCCAGCTATATATCCATCTGCTTAGTCTTATCAGGTTCTGCATGTGTATATCTTAATCAGAGTGTGTGGATACATAGGTCGATCTCGATATGTACTATCTACAGAAGTTAACGCATACTTTTTCGGACGGAAGGGCTCGTATAAAAGATATGGTCTCTGTCTCGGTCTCTGTCACTAAGTTTCATCAATCTTTCTATTGCGCAGAATTGTTCGGGTTTTTTTAAACAACAAACCACAGATTATGGCATGTTGGATATCTATTTACTGATATTTGTTGTTTTATCTTAAAAAGTAAAGATAACATACCTTTCATTGTTTTTATATATTCAATGAATGTGTCTTTCTTACGATGAATGCATTCATTTGCATCACTTATCTTTGATGCACACGCACGATGTTGCTAATAGTTCGACCGAATATGTTACAAGTGCTAATACTTCACCCTTTCGCTGCCAAAGTCAGTTAAAGGATTTTGCAAACAATGCAGATACAGGTGACATCTGCATTGTTTGCCATTTAGATATTAGATTTACCAAATTTCCTGTTGGACGAACAATGGAGTGGTCCAATTTTTAACATGGAAGAGTCGACTTTGTGAATTTCGGCAATTGTCAGCTAACTATATAAAATGTGTAGCAGAAAAATGAGTATCACCCCAATTGTATTTTGTTCATAAAAACCGCCCCTTGAAACTTCAAATTCGTCTACAAATAACTCCCTAAAGATCCTGTCACGAATATGGTCGTGTCAGTTCAATAAAATGCCTGACGATGGACTCGCCATTGTTCCACTAATGAGTTCTATACAAGTACGACCACTACACATGAAGTACGACCACTACACATGAAATACGACCACTACACATGAAATACGACAACTACACATGAAATACGACCACTACACATGAAATACGACAACTACACATGAAATACGACCACTACACATGAAATATGACCACTACACATGAAATACGACCACTACATATGAAATCTGACCACTACACATGAAATACGACAACTACACATGAAATACGACCACTACACATGAAATACGACCACTACACATGAAATATGACCACTACACATGAAATACAATCACTACACATAAAATACGACCACTACACATGAAATATGACCACTACACATGAAATACGACCACTACACATGACATATGACCACTACACATGAAAATCGATCACTGGGAATGTATTTCTAGCGTAGTTCCACATAAGGCTGTGCCTAAGCGCTGTCTGATCAAAATCTCATTTATTCGCTATCTGGTCACGACTAGATATCTAGAGAATAGTACTGACTGAAAACCGACTTTTCGCGTATCTGAGGGCCGGGTCTGGTGATTTCTGGTCTTACTGATTCTCTGTCACGTGATAATAAACAAGAACTACATTACCATTAAACTAGTGGGGCAATGATTCTCGTTTTCTCGGTCAAAATATACATATAACTCTAATGTACAGATCGATAGACGGTGAGTGATCTGGGGAGACAGTGTGAATGCATAGGCTCGTCTGAGTCGTCACTGTACGCAGATGAATTGCGACCCCAAGTCGTAGACGCGAATCTGTTGTAAGTTTAAAATTGGATTGAAATCGTCATCAGAGTGTAGACTTATGAAGGTCCTTCTAGGTGTGGCATGAGGATCATGTAGTCGAAAACACGACACTCTAAAATGTTGGTTTCTTATGTTTAGTATTTGTTTAGTATATTGAGGTCTAATTTCGAGCTCTCTGTCTGTATCATTTGGTGCGCATTCGACGCGCTGTTTAAACTGTAGAACAGTATCATAGAACTATTGATTCTAGCACAAATACGTAATAAAATCTATGCATATGTGATTATCATAAAAACTGTACTTATCTATTGAAAAGGTAACAGAACAATGAAATATGGATATAAACATATCAATATTGAGAACCCATTATCACCATGATGTACATGAAAGAGGATATTTGTTTTTAGCATATTATCGCAATGACAGTACATACTGCTGGTACATACGAATGTTTCTTACATTAACCCTTATTCCGCTTTTATTGCGTAGACGAGCTCGATTGACGTTTAGTGTACAATACTGCAAAATTCATTCAGAGCGCATTCAATTTATTTATTTATTTATTAGGGTTTTACGCCACTTTCAACATTATTTCAGTTATATCACGGCGATAGTTCACTTATTCATGATCCCTGGGTAAACAAACCAGTACTAGGCTAGAAAATGTGCCTTGCCCAATGGCACTCCACCATGACCGAGGTGCCGCGACTGGGGATCGAACCCGGGACACCCGGTTTCGAAATCCCCGACGCTAACCACTCGACCACAGCGGATTCCTCAGAGCGCATTAAAACTAAGAAGTGAGACTCTTTCAATATCTTAATTTTTTTTCAGCTTCAAATGTCAGTTTTATAATGTATTTCATCACTCCCTGTTGTATATACTTATACATTATGTTGTATGATGGGCTGGTGGCCTAACTTGCGAAATAATTATCTTGTGTATCTTGTATATTGGTAACGGTCAAATGATTTATTTTTTAAGATTAAAAGTCGAAATAAATCAATAACGGAATATCTCTACTTAACCCCTTTCCCACATACAACTGAAGCATGCAACTTTGAAAACATTAACCCTTTCCCACCTATAGAGGCATTTTGACGCATCTGCAGCAGACGACTTTTGAAAACATCGTGACAAAAGGAGAAATTGCTCAAAACGAGCAATTTCTCGCTTTGCCACACTGTTTTCAACTTGTTTCAGTAATTATACCGACAATTTTAGAGATTTTCCATATTTTTTAGTAGACATTTTCAAAGTCGTCTGCTGCGGATATGCTGTAAGTGGAAAGGGTTAAGGCAAAAATGAGGAACATTTCTATTAACGAAAATATATTTATTGCATAGAGTTGAAATTATTTTGAGAAAAAGAAAAAATTCTCACTATGAGCAATGTCTCCTATTCTGACAATGTTTTCACAAGTTTTCAGCTGTAGTTGCGACTAAATGCGTCTGACCGTTGGAAATGGCTATGTTGGGGTATTACATCACATGTGCTTAAGGAAGTGTCAGCACGTTTACACGTATGTTGTACATGTAACAAGTCTAAAACGTTCTCTTTAGATGGGGATCGTGCATAATGATGAAGTAGATTTTGTTTAAAATCAGCCAATACATTGCGAGGGATGAAGAATTAGCATCTGATATTGATCTACATTGTTGCAAATACTGTCCAACCCTTTCTAAATGGCGGACGTATTTGACGCGTCTGCAACTGACGGATATTGACAAACATTGTGAAGATGTTTTCGAGCACGTCAGCTGCAGATTTGTTGTACGATAGAAAGGGTAAAAGTCATGTTTATCCAAACAATCAAATGTTGTTGTTAGTCACGTATGTGGGTTATGGGTTACTTTTTAACTGAAATATACTACTTTAACTTAACCCTTTCCCTTATATAGACGCTTTCTGCTTTCTGCAGCAGACGGCTTTTTGAAAACATAGTGACAAAAGAAGAAATTGCACAAAACGTGCAATTTCTCCTTTTGCCACAATGTTTTCCACTTTTTGTCAGAGGTTATCCATTCAATTATGGAGATTTTCTATGTTTTGACAAAATACGTTCAAAGTCGTCTGCTGCAGAATTGTCGTATGAGGGAAAGGGTTAAGGAACTGATGCCAGTCTACAGCTTGTACAATTTTAGTTCCTTGTTTATAATAACGTTTCCTGCACAATAAAGTAATACTTTAGATACTGAACGTTCGATTTCTCATAGTTTGCCTCCTTTGTGCACATCTGGGAAAATATTAATACGGTTGCTAAGCACCACTCCTAATACATTTCTTCGAGATTTCAAATGAGCATGCATTGCGGTTTGCATATCAAGACGTAACATTCCCCACTCAGACAAAAGCTGCGTATCTTGTATTTCTCATGTATCTATGTTTTTACATTTGAATAACTATACATGTAGTTAACATTCTTTATAGACGTTTTGCTCCAATCTTAACTTGACTTGTCATGTTTATAAACAGGTAGTTAACATTCTTTATAGACGTTTTGCTCCAATCTTAACTTGACTTGTCATGTTTATAAACATGTACTTAACATTCTTTATAGACGTTTTGCTCCAATCTTAACTTGACTTGTCATGTTTATAAACATGTAGTTAACATTCTTTATAGACGTTTTGCTCCAATCTTAACTTGACTTGTCATGTTTATAAACATGTACTTAACATTCTTTATAGACGTTTCGCTCCAATCTTAACTTGACTTGTCATGTTTATAAAGGTATTCTTTATAGACATATTGCTGTAATCTACATTTGATTTGACATATTTCTTGACATGTACCGACATATTTCTAGACATGTACAAAACACTCTTTATAGTCGTCCTGCTCCAATCTTTTCTAGACTTCTTGGCCTGACCCGCACCCGAAATGCTACTTGACAGGTTACATACATATTTGCTTGACATGTACCGACATATTTCTAGACAAGTTGCTAAATACTTTAATCGACCTACACATGGCATACTTCTAAACAACTTACTAAATGCTTCACTTAATTATGTACTCGACATGCAAATGGCATATTGCTAGACATGTTCCTGAATTCATTGCTTCGTTATGAACCTGAATTGCTTACTAGACAGGTAACTAATTTACGTACACGACACATACTTGACAATCAAACTAGACATGTAGTTTCACATGCTATTAGAAGAAAGCAAATGTATCACATGATTGATCACTATGCATTTCCGGTCATAAACATTCCAAGATTATCCAACAAGTGTAGGAATAGAAAAAAAGGTACGAATTGACAGAACAGTCTAGAAGGATTCCGTGGCTAAATTATATTTTTAAACCAATTAGTTTTGAAAACATCTCATATTCCTAAGTATCCGGGGATCTATGGAAAAAAAAGAGGAAAATCGATTAAACAGAATATACTATACAATCCGACCGCATCAAGTCGAAATGGGTCCCAGTTTGTGAAATGTCCTGGAGGATTCACATAGTGGAATGTAATCGTCAAACTAGATTTACTCCCTTTTAGTTTCCATCAGATAGTTTCACTCTGGCTTATGTAAGACACGCAATGTGAAAACCGATCAGAGATCTCGGAATGCATAGCTTTTACTATTATAATGCAGAAAACTTGTTCATTTCGAGGGCTTGGCGTGAAACGGTTGTAACTAAAATTGGTATTTTTTTACCAAGGTTAATCACCTCGCCATAACGTCTTTAAAAGCGTTAAATCATTTTTCTTGGTAAACAATGCAAATTTAGGTGCCATTGCTCGTTCTGAGCAATGGCGCCTAAATTTGCATTGTTTACAAAGGGGTCAAAATTGCCTTTAAACCAGGGTTTTCAAAATATGATTTTAGTTACAACTGTTTCACGCCAAGCCCTCGATTTGTGCGCCGCTCAGTGAAAACAAACATCAATGTAGTTGCGACCAGTGTATATCGATTGCTGATCTGCCCCTGCACTTTTCGCAAATTAGGTCATTGAAGGTTTTAAGAAATTCCTGTTCAATACGTGTAACAGTTGGTTTTCAAGGAGCACCAATAACACTTGTTCGCTGTATCATCACATATGAACGAGTTGATAGACTGACAGATCAATCAGAAATATGTTAGAACTAACGATCACCTTACATGTACTGTGTTAGATGAATCTGAACACGAGTATTTTAGAAATAACAACCATCTAATGAATACTGTGTTAGGTAAATTGAACACTTGATCAAGGTGTTTTCTAAAAGTCTCTTCTGAGTGTTTATGTTATTTAAGCCAATTAGTCTTTCCGGAAAATCCGAATAGTTCATATAAAGATCAGACTGCGCCTCCTCGCAATGGCATTCTTGTTTGTCTCAAAGTCGTAACACACATCTCCGAAGTATCTGGAGAAAGCTTATGATGACAAACAATTCGTATAGGTAATCGAACTGATATAGAAATTAAACTCTTAATGTCTGTTTTCCTGAAATGAGACCCACTGGAAAAGAATCACCCGTGAGAATACTTCTACGAGTTCAAACATAGTGAATATAGATCATTCGTCGCTCAGCTTACACGGTCAACTCATTTTGGCGTGTACACACTGCTTGGTATTATACCATCCACCCCTTTTTAACAGAACTGTCGACGTTTTATAAATTCTCATAAAACCTCCCCCTACAATCTGATGGAATCCGTAAACTTAAATCCCTGTGGGACCGCCATAATTATATTAATATAGGATTTGAGTTTATAGAGGAGTATTTGATCTGGAATATCATAATACTGTACGGTCCGGGTGAATGTCCCGAGAAATCATATGTTTTCGAGCAAGGTTCTCTCTGTTGCAGACCCATTGTCCTGAAATGATGCCATTAGAATAGATAGCATGTTTGAGCCTATTCGTGGGCTAATGTGCACGTTTGCAGCCACACCGTCTGATTAAGATATACACTGTTGACATATTACTTGCATAAGCTTGAAAGAACCCTCCGTCATTCTAATACTGATTAGATATGCAGGGTTATCTTATCCTATACTATTTAGGAATGCCAACTTGTACCATTTGTCCATGGACGGTCTAGTATATAAACTCTGCCTGAAGCAGAAGTTATTTAATGACTCTACAGCAGTAGGTTTTTAACAATACCTGGTAAAAGGAAGGTTTTTGAAAACGAAGAGTTTTATCTTTTTCGAAAATGTTTTTAAATTCGCATAATAGGTATACAGGTTTTCAAGACGTAAATATGTTTTATACCAAGACTGATATGTTCAAGACTGATATGTTCAAGACTGATATGCTCATAAACGATAGCGTATTTTCAAGATCGAAATTAAGTTTGGATGAATTTGCAAACCGACATTATGGCAGATCCCGTATCTCATTCTGATGGGCTACTCTCTGCTTATTTGCAATTTTTTCCTAAATCTCCGTCTTCTTATTTGCAATTTTGCTAAATTCTTGATCTACAATTTTGTTTGAATCTCGGTCTACTACTTTGAGATGTAGATAGATTCTTGATGTGATAGTTTTGGTTTGATTGAATATCTGTACGCTTATTAACAATTTTCATTTACTCCTGATATGCTAGTTTACGAGTTGAGTTACATTGTGGTCTGCTAGTTTGCGATGTAGCTAGATTCTTGATCTGCTAGTTTGATGAACATCCATCTGCTTATTTACAACATGGCTTTATCCTCCATTTACTTTTTCGTGCTTTTTCTTTAAGCTCGATCCACTAGTTTGCTACGTAGCTAGATTCTTAATCTGCCAGTTTGTTATCTTTGTGAATATGTATCGGCTTATTTGCAATTCTTGGTCTGCTTGTTAGCTATTTGCTTAATATTTGTGTACTCATTTCAACTTTGGCATGAAATATATTAATACCACAGGATAATCTAACTTTGGAAAACGTCCATTTTGACTTCTCAAGCCAATACAGAATCACTCAACAAGTTTGCTACCAAGCATTGCGGGAATCTCATTCTTCTGTTCATACAACGTGTTACTCGGTGGGACATGACTCTTGTGTTGGCAGTCTGTTAGTTTTACGTCACGCCTATTTAGAATAGAGCCAACCAACAGACAGGCAGACCGCAATCGTAAAGTAACCATAGTTGGAAATTTGACATGATAAAAGTAATTTGTAAATTGCGAATGGGAGAGTTTGTGATAATCATTGGGTATAATTCAGCCTTGTTTTGTTTCTGATGATTTCAATGTATTATTGCCGATACGCACGTCATTCTATTATCAAATGTCATTTGTTATAGGTCAACATTTGTTTTTCTCATCCCCCGGATGTAATATGAGCACGTAGCACTTTTGTGAGTAATTGAAGCTTGAATTCGAATAAAAAAGACGTTTCGGTCAATGTAATATTTGTTATATTGTAATATTTGTTATATTGTAATATTTGTTATATTGTAATATGTTTGTTTGTTCGAATGGTGCTTTAAGCCACTGTCAACAGATTGTCCATAGTATCATGTGGAAAACATTGTGTCAAAAGAAGAAATTGCACGTTTTGTGCAATTTCTTCTTTTGTCACTATGTTTTCAAGTAGTGGCATAGACAAAGTTCTAGTATTGCTGGGAAACTATTAGCTCCTTTTATAAAACCCAATCCGGAATGGAACCCGGGACTCCCGCTCTCCAGACATCAGCTCGAACCACATAACCAGCCCGGTAGTTCGACAAAAGTGTAAGGCAATGACATTAAACGTACCATTCCCTGTTATTAGTAGTGTAAGCATTTAATTCTTTGTTTTTATTTTTCAAAACTATTCGAATTCGAATCTGTGATTAGTGATTAATCTGATCCGAAAATTAAAAGGAAGACATTTTGTGTATAGCAAACTTGGCAAACCAATTTTACATGTAATGCTTCCTCTATTATATTGTGGGGATCAAGTGAATTTCGGCTTTGAAAATATCCAAGCAATATAACTAGACTTCTTTGAACATATATAAGTTATTCTCCCCGTAACTGCTACAGTAAAATGTAGATACACTGCGGGAGAAGGGACAGTACCATGTCCATTCAGTATGTCCTTTTAATAGGCAGTATACCAATCCGTCTGCTATAGAGCCATCACAAGTTGTCTGAAACAGTGAACGGGTGAAGGAGCATTGACATGGGCATATATACACATTTTCATTCCTGAACAGTAAAAGATCATACCAGCCTTTGTACCCGCACAGTCTTATCTGAATCTACACACATTATCAGAAGCGTCTTACAATTTTATGTAAGCAAAATGTGAACAGTGTAGGACTCGATCAGACTATGCAGATAAACAAGCAAATATATATTGTTAACATTAGCGTGAATATATTCGAAAGATCGATCTCGAAAATGGAATTTGCATATTAATTGATATTTCTGTCCATGTAATAAATAATGAATAGCAAACAATGAACATCAAGATCATATTGCATGAATGCATAGATAGACTTATTACGGTATTCATTGTCTGCACATGTGTTCAAAGTAATATATAACAATTTCTTAACAACAGACCCTTTCTTACGCCTCTGCAGCAGATACATTTGAAAACAATTTGTCACGAAAGATATAATTGCTTACAACCAGCAATTCTCATTTCGCCACAAAATGTTCAACTTGTTTCAGTAAATATACTTTAATTCATAGAGATCTGCGCTATTTTCGAGTAGATGTTTTCTGAATCGACCAACGTCGTGATGTAAATAAAGAAATTGTTGAAAAGTGCGATAATCTCTAGTAAGTAGATTAGTTGTATGCTGAAAAGGGTAAACAGGTTAGGCACATGCTACTTAACATAGGATGGGTGTGGCAGGATAAGAGTCAACTGTTCAACGAACAATGTAAATGGATTCTGTCAGATTATCCCCGGTTAGGTTTTTTATAATTTTCCAGAGGACTAGATAAGAGGGAGTGAACAGGTCTTTTCCCAACAATATTTCTCATATTACTCAACCAAAACCTATGTTGTGTGCACTGAAAAGAATCGTCTCACCGAGACGATTCTTTTGAGTACCAACAGCATAGGGTTTGAAGGTCTAATAAAGAATTAAGAACATGAAAAACTTCCCTTATCTAAAGCTCTGAATTTCCATTCTGCTTTGTTACAGAAATGGGCTCTTCCATTCATAGAAAAAAATGTCAGATTAGTTTACAGTTCCCCTCATTTATATATATATAAAAGATGTGCAAGGCTAGTGTTTAGTATTTTAAATCTATATTTGACTTCCAAAACCTCTAAGACGATTCGAGACGATTCTTTTGAGTATCTACAATATAGGGTTTTGTTTGGTAATACGAGAAGTATGTTGAGAAATGATCACTCCCACTTAGCCATAAATATCTTGAGTTTCAGTTGGTCATCTCTCAATGATACGGGTAATTTATTGTTAACACGGACATTGACGCCGAGACAGTAGCAATGATACCGGGAATTTCTTTGGACTACGAGTATTCTACGAACGATATACATTGTTATACCGTTAAACTGTTGCGAAGGCGCGGTTTGACGTAATTTACTTTATTTGAAGATTAACGCCCAATTCCAAATTGCTAATTGAGTAATTAAGAATCCATTATTCACAGAAAAACACGATGGTTTACATTTTGTCTCGAGTGATTTTCTTTGTAAATGTGAAATACACACGTACATTTCGCAATCTGTAGTTTGAGAGAAAGAAAGGCTTTTAGCCTACTTTGTGTGACTTTAAACGCAATTTACCTAAGCCCTTTATGCACGGCTTTAACTCACTTCTGCGCTTGTTGCAGACCAAGATCAGGCTGCTCATCCCTGTATTCTAATCTTTGTTCACATCATTCGCTTCTCACTCTCACATGTATTTGTGTATAGGAAAAAAACCGCTCCCTTAAGTTGTAAAAACGTATTTAACCCTTTCCCTCATACGGCAAAAAATAGAAAATCTCCATAATTGAATGGATAACCTATGACAAAAAGTGGAAAACATTGTGGCAAAAGGAGAAATTGCACGTTTTGTGCAATTTCTTCTTTGTCACTATGTTTTCATAAAGCCGTCTGCTGCAGAGGCGTATTAGGGGTCAACTAGATCCTGACCCTGCTAGATGCGATTTTAATTAACATGTTCGTGCCAGGTAGCTCACAACTTTCGCGTATCCTGTTATGCAAATGTAATAAACCACAATTGCTGGCCAATGTCCTCCTGTTTGGTTTTACATATTAAAGAGATCGAACGTCTAAATGACACCAAAACAATACGATTCGTGGTTGCTTCATTTAAAATTGCGAATCGTTAAGCGAATGTTGGCAGCTGGATAAGGGTAAATAAGTTAAGAGGACAATATGTGATGACCTAATGATTCAAACCCTTTGACTGGTCACTTCTGCACTTCACTTCGCTGATGTTAATATATTTGAGCGACCTCTAGCGAACGTCTACTTCCCATTGCGAACACTGAAGCATCAGACGAGCCTATGTGAAATAAACACAGTCTCCCCACATTCTTCACTCTCCGTCAGCCTGTAGTATAGACACAGATGTTACTTCCAATATGTACTAATACCATAGGCTTTCTATCATTCCGTTACGGATATGCACTTATACGCAGTATGGCAAGACGATGATCAATGTTATAGCATCCCCGGAGTTCAATGACTTGCTGTTATAAATAGAGCGGCGCTTCACAATAACCAACCGTTTGACGTTTGCGATCAGTGTAGACTCAGATCAGCCAGCGCATCCGTCCATGACTGATCTAACACTGTACCGTTCTAGCCCGTCCATGACTGATCTAACACCGTACCGTTCTAGCCCGTCCATGACTGATCTAACACTGTACCGTTCAAGCCCGTCCATGACTGATCTAACACTGTACCGTTCTAGCCCGTCCATGACTGATCTAACACCGTACCGTTCGAGCCCGTCCATGACTGATCTAACACCTTACCGTTCTAGCCCGTCCATAACTGATCTAACACCGTACCGTTCTAGTCCGTCTATGACTGATCTAACACCGTACCGTTCTAGCCTTATAACCCGTGACCAGTTTAATGTACTCTTATAATTGACCCGTCGAATGCACCTGTCCTTTTGTTGCACCTGTAGTGTAATAATTCCAATCTGTCATTTCCAGTCAAGTCCTTCCCACATAAAGCTTTATGAGTCGTTCCACGAGAAAACCAACAGTATGGACTCTGCGTAATATATCGACCCAGATCAGACCGCGCAGTCCGCGCAGACTGATCCGGGCCGATACATTCCGTCTCAGGGGGATATAGTAATAGAGTAATTATTCGTGAAACAGAAAATCCACAGTAGGCGAAAAGTGTCAGTCCGGGTTAGCCTGCGCCGCATGAATAAGCTGATCCGGGTCGATACTTTACGCAGAGTCCACAATGTTGGTTTTCTCGCGGACGAGATCATTATTACACGTGTGGAAAAAGACTTACCTGCGCTTTCAAATTAAGGATGCAAGTAGATATCGCTTCACAGGAGTTCCAGCCGTTTATCTCAAATACAATATTTGTAAATGGATATTATATGGTTACCTTATCAACTATTCCAATTGGATATGCAATGGTCTTATGTTCGGAAGATTATTTTCCTGTGTCGAGGCCTAATTTGTATCTGCGTCATCCACCAGTTTACCAACAAATTACTAAAACCACAATGACAGCCTATTTCCTACAGAACATTTCTGTTTCTAGGGTGGAATCGGTACATGGAAACATGTACTGATAACTCCCACAACCAATCTGCAGCGGACGACTTTGAAACAGCCGGGCAAAATCTGAAACTGCTTTATAAACGAAAGCGTAATTTTAAATGTAGGTTAACATAGTGAGACAATAGCAGAACTTGCTAATGAGAAATTTCATCCGTTGTCACTATGCGTTAGCGTTCATCTGCTGCCGGTGCCTCGAAATGTGCCTGTTTGTTGGTAAAGGTTCGGGAAGCTTATAACTGCAGGAGTTCTAGACAAGAAACAGTCCCTCGTCGTACTTCTTGTGGTAGAAAAGACATTGTATCTCAAATAGCGTGTACAATAAATACTTTCACAGTAGGCTGAAACATTTCAAAAGTCGTCTGCTGCAAATGCAAATGACGTCTGCAAGAAAGGACGGGGATAACGCCATCATAAATGTATTTAATCCTTAATGGCGATTCAGCATTTTCACCTTACGTTTATGTTAAACATATGCCTTATCAACATATGTATTGAACATATTTAAAAAGTTACACATTTATAATTAAACTCACTGCTTAGAGTTAAGACGTTTAGGGAAAAGGAGACATTGTAAATTAATTATACTTTCTCACTTCACTACAATTTTGTCAAAAGTACGTCTGATGCAGATGCATCATAAGGCGACTATGTTAGGGAAGATATTTGAAATGCAAAAAACCCAAACATTTTCGTACCCTGTTGTGCCCGACTTAAACCGCAACTGAGAACGATGCGTGCTATAATTGGCTTCGTATTTGACTGAAAAAAGTTGAAAACATTGTGACAAAAGGAGACATTGCTCGTTTTGAGCAATTTTTCCTTTTGTCACGATGTTTTCAAAAGTCGTCTGCTGCGGAGGCGTCAAAATGCGTCTATAGGTGGGAAAGGGTTAAAATGTAAGGGTACCGTTTGCAGGAACTCAGCGAGATAAGAGTAAATGTTTGAAGGTTCATTACCTCTTGCAGCAGTTGCAATAATTGCCATGGCATGCTTTTACTATTGATTGTCGGATCAGTCTTTGATCTTTCAAAATGCAATCGATCTTATTCCGTTTAACTTTATCTGTTTCATGACCAGTCTTGTAGCCATGAAATGATGGGTCCCTTGTTAGACTTCAACATGAGGCATGAAAATCAACCTTCACCTGGAACAGAAAATCCACAGGAAGCGAAAAGTGTCTATCCGGGTAAGCCTACGCGGCATGCTTAGGCTGATCCGGGTCGATACTTTACGCAGACTCCACAATGTTGGTTTTATAGAGGGACGGCTCATCTGTCTTTCAGACAGTGACCCCACACTGTGTTCAAATTACATACGCTGCGATAGCCTCACAAACGTCCGTTTCTTTGTTTATTTCAGTGTCTATTTGACCGTCTCTTCATTTCCATAAAACTGTTCTATTCTCTACCACATCAATAGAACACGAACGAAGAGAAGAACAAATATTTTGACAGAGTGCTATGAATACAAATTGTGTCTGCAATCAATTTGTAATAAAGAAATCAATCCACTCTGTGTATCCACACATACGTTGACACCGTTTTGGCCTGGTTTTGACGGAAAACAATACATCTACATGTATTTACGTTTACAGTCAAAATAGTATATGTGGCTAAAATGTTTCAAAGGCAAAAGAAACAATGACGTCTATTGAAAGCAAATACTAAATCTTAACCCTTTCAGCGCTGAGTTGTTTAAAGTAGACTCTTCCATGTTCAAACTCGGACGACTCTATTTTCATGTTATAGGATTTTTGGAATATTTTTGTAACTCACAGCCAAACAATGCAGATTTCAGGTGAGACAGCTCGTTACGAGCTGACTCACCTGAATCTGTATTGTTTGCAAAAAGATCAATATTGCCTTTGGCGCTGAAAGAGTTAAAGGGACTAATTCACGACGTTGGATAATAATTTTCATAACGGCGGAAGCTCTTACTATCAGTTAAAACAGAAACATATAAACATTATATCTCTGGTAAAAACCAAGTATAACACAATCCATGTGTAAAGTATGTGCAGTAGTATTGATAAGGATAATTGATGTGTTTACAGAAATAACCTTACTTTGTTATTCTACCAGTGAACCATTGTCATCATAAATCGCAGCACTAAGTCATACATGAAAGAGCCGCGTCTAGAGAATTGAGGTCTAAACCCTTTCCGACATATTACAAATCTGAAGCAGACGACTTTGAAAATATTTAGGTTGAAATAGAAAACATCTCTATAAAAAAGGATTTTTTAAATTTAAAAACATTGTAGCAGAGAGGGAAATTGCTCATTATATGCAATTCCTCCTTTTGCCACAGTGATTTCAAAAGTCGTCTGCTGTAAAGGCGTAAGCAAGCGTCTGTATGTGGGAAAGGGTTTAGGTTACAATTCGCCAAATAAATTCCTTTATTGTTTCCATGAAAATCAACTCTCAAATGTCACACTTTCGAAGCTTTTAACAGGTAGAACAACGTGGATCATTGGACAAAGTTGACTCTAAGCTTTCAAATAATCAAAAGAAAATTGAGGGTCATGTAATATGCACCCCGCAAATATGGTTACTGACATTTTCGACAAAATTGGCCTTGAATGAAACTGGTTTTTCGCATACTCTACTTTCACTTTCAAACAATGTCAAAATACTAATGATACCTAAAATGATCAAATCAAACCATTCAAATGCATCCTATACAATGAAAGTAAGCTCTATGTCATATATTCAATGCTTTCTGGTGAAGTTATACACTCATTTCTACGCAAACACAATTTCTTTAGGAACTTTTTGACACAAAATGGCCGCGGGTAATTTGGCGTCATCTGACCCTAATACATCTGCGTACAATATCGACTTGGATAAGCCCGTGCACATGTGGTCGTTATGATTTAACTGACTGAGAATTATCCCAAACATGTGGTCGTTATGATTTAACTGACTGAGAATTATCCCAAACATGTGGTCGTTATGATTTAACTGACTGAGAATTATCCCAAACCTGTGGTCGTTGTGATTTAAAATAGTGAGAATTATCCCAAACCTATGATCGTTATTATTTAACATAGTGAGAATAATCCCAAACCTGTGGTCGTTTTGATTTAACTGACTGAGAATTATCCCAAACCTGTGGTCGTTTTGATTTAACTGACTGAGAATTATCCCAAACCTGTGGTCGTTATGATTTAACGGACTGAGAATTATCTCAACTCTGTGGTCGTTATGATTTAACTGACTGAGAATTATCTCAACCCTGTGGTCGTTGTGATTTAACATAGTGAGAATTATCCCAAACCTGTGGTCGTTATGATTGTAACAAGGTGAGAATTATCCTAAACATGTGGTCGTTATGATTGTAACAAGGTGAGAATTATCCCAAACCTGTGGTCGTTGTGATTTAACTGACTGAGAATTATCCCAAACCTGTGGTCGTTTTGATTTAACTGACTGAGAATTATCCCAAACCTGTGGTCGTTTTGATTTAACTGACTGAGAATTATCCCAAACCTGTGGTCGTTATGATTTAACGGACTGAGAATTATCTCAACTCTGTGGTCGTTATGATTTAACTGACTGAGAATTATCTCAACCCTGTGGTCGTTGTGATTTAACATAGTGAGAATTATCCCAAACCTGTGATCGTTGTGATTAAAATGGTGAGAATTATCCCAAACCTGTGGTCGTTTTGATTTAACTGACTGAGAATTATCCCAAAACTGTGGTCGTTATGATTTAACTGACTGAGAATTATCTCAACCCTGTGGTCGTTGTGATTTAACATAGTGAGAATTATCCCAAACCTGTGGTCGTTATGATTCTAACAAGGTGAGAATTATCCTAAACCTGTGGTCGTTATGATTGTAACAAGGTGAGAATTATCCCAAACCTGTGGTCGTTTTGATTTAACTGACTGAGAATTATCCCAAACCTGTGGTCGTTTTGATTTAACTGACTGAGAATTATCCCAAAACTGTGGTCGTTATGATTTAACGGACTGATAAATATCTCAACTCTGTGGTCGTTATGATTAAACTGACTGAGAATTATCTCAACCCTGTGGTCGTTGTGAATTAACATAGTGAGAATTATCCCAAACATGTGGTCGTTGTGATTTAAAATGGTGAGAATTATCCCAAATATGTGGTCGTTTTATTTAACTGACTGAGAATTATCCCAAAACTGTGGTCGTTATTATTTAACTGACTGAGAATAATCCCAAACCTGTGGTCGTTATGATTTAACATAGTGAGAATTATCCCAAACCTTTGGTCGTTTTGATTTAACTGACTGAGAATTATCCCAAAACTGTGGTCGTTATTATTTAACTGACTGAGAATAATCCCAAACCTGTGGTCGTTATGATTTAACATAGTGAGAATTATCCCAAACCTGTGGTCGTTATGATTGTAACAAGGTGAGAATAATCCCAAAACTCATGGTCGTTGTGATTAATTAAACAAGGTGAGAACAATTCTAAATCTGGGGTTCGTGTGATTCAACGTACATATCGTTACTGCAAACAATGAATTATTCATGACCAATTATCACAAAAATCAAATTCGTTTTCTAAGTGGAATTTGATCTATCAGTATCTAATCAATTTATAATAGAAACGAGGATGATACAAACCTTTGTCTTTATACTTTATAATATAGTGGCAATGAATGCTTCAATCCCGATTCGTTAACTCTCTCGCACCTGCAGACGCGTTTTGACGAAATAGCAGCAGACGGCTTTTGAAAACATTGTTGCAAAAGGTGAAATTGCTCATGATGAGCAATTTCTCCTTTGGCCACAATGTTTTCAACTTTATTTAAAAACTAAGCTATCTTTTACGGAGATTTTTCAGGTTTTTGTAACTATATTTTCAAAGTCGTCTGCTGCAGATTTGTTGTATGTGGGATTGGGTTGCGTAACTGTTAAAACTCTGTAGATAATCATGTTATCCGTGCTTTGCGAAAACAAAATAAAAGTATTTGCTGAAAGTGATGACCCAGATCAATATACAAATTTGCTCTTATTGATCTAGATCGGGACCGTTTGCCAGTTAGTCAGAAAGCATTTCAGCAATTTGTGAAAACCTGTGGATTTTGATCAGATTACATGTGTGCAATGAATGGTTTTTAAATTTCAACGTCGTTGTGAAAAAGCTACAGTTTGTTTTCCTCAGATTGCATGTGTGCAAAGAATTGTTTTTATATTTCAACGTCGTTGTAAGGCTACAGTTTGTTTTCCTGTTTGTTTTCCTGAAACATGGCTTATTTATATACAGAACTGCATAATGCAATGTGGAATGAAATTTTATTTTCGACGCTTACAAATACTTTGTTTATGCAGAAACCCATTTAAATACTCTAGAGTGTAAGTCTTTTAAAAACAACGTGCCTTTGTGTCAATTATTTTCTTTATTGTTTCGTATTTAACACATGGCCCTTTTTATATTGATAATACACAAAGAAAACAGATATTCTACGGCATGCTATTTTAAACATTTTAAAATTGATTGGAATTAAAGTAGATTGCATTTGGCTTCAAATCTTTTCATCGTGGGATAGTATTTCTCGATTTTCTGAAATAATTCATTACCGAACCAGATTCAGTTACAGTTAATGAAGAGATTTGTTTTTATATCATTATGATAACAATCACAAAAACTATAATTACCTAAACAGTTATATCATATGGATGGGGATTTCTCCAATCATCGCGTTAATTGTGGTCAAACGGTCAAGGTTTGAAGTTTCACTACACTATGCATAATAAGCTACTGTGAACTCGTGAAAACTCGAACCGGAGAATATTCGAATATATCGATTAACCCTTTCCTTCATATAGACGCTTTCTGACGCCTCTGCAGCAGACGGCTTTTTAAAAACATAGTGACAAAAGAAGAAATTGCTCAAAACGAGCAATTTCTCCTTTTGCCATAATGTTTTCCACTTTTAGTCATAAGTTATCCATTCAATTATAGAGATTTTTTATGTTTTGATAAAATATGTTCAAAGTCGTCTGCTGCAAAATTGTCGTATGAGGGAAAATGTTAACTCGAACTATTTCCTGAAACGGTTCTCGCTTTTGAAAACAGGCATAGCAGAATTGCTACTGCACGGTGTTCTTCACTTTTCATTATATACTCTAAAGTATTAACTGAAAGCTGTCAATATATAATTGATCATCCAGCGATCATTCGAACTCGTCGATAACTCGAAGACATGTATGGGTTTGACTTATCTCGAGTTCACGGTACTCGTACATGTAGGTTAAAGTACATTGCAGCCCGGCGTTTTATATGCATTAGAATGTTCTATACTGTTATTTGTGAAAACATATTTTTGATACCCCCTTCGAAGAAGACGGGTTATATAGGAGTCCCTGTGTCGGTTTGTCTGTCTGTCTGCCGGTCGGTCGGTCGGAAGCCATATTTTGTCCGGTCTATTTCTTACAAACCACTGGGAGGAATTCAATACAATTTTACATGAAGCTTCTATACCAAGTGGAGATGTGTTTATCCTAACGGGGTTACAATTGCATTTTATTTTACAGAGTTATGGCCCTTATACTTATTAAGTTATGGTGTAGGTCAAAGTGCTGTTTAGGGGGTATTTATCATCTTCAGTGATAGTTCTAGTTTGTATATCAATCACATATACCCATGTGTAGGCAGGGTGGAATGTATAATAACATCTGTACCAATCCATCTGTACATGCCCGGTCTGATTGGAGTTTTACCACGTTTTCAACATTATATCAGATATATCACGGTGATAGTTAACTTATTCATGATCGCTGGGTAACAATACTAGGCTAAGGAATGTGCCTTGCCCCGCGGACACTCCATCACGACCGCCACGAGCTCTGCTCGAACCCGGTAAACCCGGTTCCTAATCCCGTACGATTACCTCTCGACCACGGCGGTTTCCACTCCCTCCCCTTCCACACCAGGTCAAATAATGTCTATATGACCGCTTACCAAGGACGTTACAAAGTGACATTCTGCTTACTTAGTATGCCATGTACGTATACTTAGGTCAGTTGACCAATATCGTGTATAGGATACGGACACTATGCAAGTGAATATCGTCAAATCGTTTACACATGTAAGCTGATAAGAACTTTAACCCTTTCCCTCATATAGACGCTTTCTGACGCCTCTGCAGCAGACGGATTTTCGAAAACATAGTGACAAAGGAAGAAATTGCTCAAAAGGAGCAATTTCTGCTTTTGCCACAATGTTTTCCACTTTTAGTCATAAGTTATCCATTCAATTATATGAGATTTTACGATTTTTTGACAAACTATATTCAAAGTCGCCTGCTGCAGGGAAAGGGTTAAAAAGTCACTTTATAAAACCATTTCGTGCTATTTAAATGTACCGTCCATAATACAGTTGATCAACTAAAGTTATTTGAAGAGTATGATTAATCACCATTACACTTTCTTTTTCTCTTCAAAGCCTGGCAATTGCTTTCCTCCTTAGCATGTTAAGTATAAATGTGGGGATAAGTATTTCATTATTACTGGTAATTTACGTAGGAAAAGCCGCGGTTTATCGTCAAAACATCTGAAAGTGGTGTTAAGCACAATATCCAAGTCGAGTGCGAGGGTAAACAACCGCAGCAAAGAAGAAGACAAACAAATATATCATAGTAGATCATTCTAACTGCCTGGTAATCCTAGGTTCACAGCACCATTAGTCTCACCCTTTTCTCCGGTGACTTCGTACTTGCCTGTCAACTGAGAAGTGTTAAACTAGTGTATGATGTCTAAGATTCATGTAATCCTCGGACACCCAATTTATTTCAGGGGCGTAGCTTAGCAATAATCAATGTGTAGGCAGTCTCGTGAGAAAATCAACATTGTTGAGTCTGCGTAAAGTTTCGACCCGGATCAGCCTAAGCATGCCACACAGGCCTACCCGGATATACACTTTTCGCCTCCTGTGGATTTTCTGTTTCAGGAATCACTACTCTATCTATCCCCTCTTCGACGGAATGTGTCGGCCGGATCAGTCTGCGCGAACAGCGCAGGCTGATCTGGTCGATACATTACGCAGATGTGTATCGCCGCAGCTGCATTTTGGGACATGTTTAGAAAAAATGTGTAGGCACGTGCCTACATTGCCTAAAGGTAGCTACGCCCCTGTATTAAACGCTTAGATTCACGAAGTTCGTAGACCCGGGCCAAACATCAACAGAGTAACCCAGTTTACAGCATAGCGGTAATGGCAGTTCTGTATGTATGCGAAGTGGCTCTAACATACATCGTGTAAGCCTGGCATGGTGCAATTACCTCTCTACTCTCGCACAGAAAGTGAGGGAGGCATACTACAGCAATTAAGCATTCCACCGACTCTACACATGTATATTACGGTCGGGGGAAAGAAAACCCAGGTATCGCGTAGAGGGAATACGCTGGGAAAGAAACATTCTCTCCAAGTGCAGTCCAAAAAACAAGTAGTTCTGTGTTTTGGAAAGCGATATATCATTCTGCGCATGACAGGTGCAAAGTAGGAATAAAGGTGATACAATGATAGTGTTAAAAAAACGTTAAGACACATGATCACATGTTTACTATTGTCAGAGCTCTAAATAAGGGTAGAATTGCGTAGTTTAAAATTCTTGTTTGACTATCTAGCCCCATGCTGTGGGGTGGGTCCTCAATAGAATCGCCTCAATGAGAAGATCTTATTGTGTATCCACATCACAGGGTTTGGTTGGATATTAACCATTTCCCACAAATTGACGCTTTCTGACGCCTCTGCAGCAGACAACTTTTGAAAACATTGTGATAAAAAATGAAATAGCTCAAAACAAGCCATTTCCACTTATGTCAAAATGTTTTTAACTCTATACATACAAAGATATCCTTTTATTTACAGATATATTAGCATATTTTGTCTATATATTATTAAAGTCGGCTGCAGAATTGTCGTATATGGGAAATGGCTAATAGATATATTGTGGGGAGAAGAGCTGTATACCCCTCATTATCTTCACTTCAGATTAAACAGGTTCATTCCATCAATGTCGACATGATTGTAAATCGACAAACAGCTGCGTGTATTGCAATTAATAATGTCAAACCATCCCCTGTGACACTGGCTTTGTGCTCTCGAACCTAGTTTTATGACGATGGTTTCGATCTACAACTTATTTGATAAGACGGAGAAAACCGTTCCTTTACCAGCACTACATATCTTATGACTCAGCCAGAGCCTTTGGTATTGGTACCCAAAATACCCGACTCCTTAATAAGAATATTTTAAAGTACCAACAACATACGGTTTGAGTATTAAATAATATTTTTGGAATGTGAATATACACCCTATCTAGCGCTCTGGATTTCAGTTATAAGTGTTGCATGCCGATCCAATACGAGTTCACTTTTATCAGGGTGATGGTACATTTGTATTCGTGATCATTTGGGCACTACCTAGTACTATGCAAAGCAAAGTGCCTTGCAAAGCTCTCCCCTATGTCCACTACCATTGGGGTCGAACCCGAAACGCCTGGCATCAACACACCTCATGGCTAGGGACAACCTTGTCTTAAATTGGATACAGCAGTTTAACTTAATACTTCTTTATATAACACTCAATTCATTGCTATTAACGCATTTGATCGACCAGTTCTACAATAAAAACAACTGAGTCGTCCCGCGAGAAAACCAACATTATGACCTCTGCGTAATGTATCGATCCAGATCAGCCTGCGCAGTCCGCGCAGACTGATCCGGGCCGACACATTCCGTCTCAGGGGGATAGAGGTATAATAGAGTAATGTTTACTGAAACAGAAAATCTACAGCAGGCGAAAAGTGTCTATCCGGGTAGGCCTGTGCGGGATGCTTAGGCTGATTCGGGTCGATACATTACGCAGAGTCCACAATGTCGGTTTTCTCGCGGGACGGCTCAACTCATCTATATTAAAGTAAAGGTTTAAATGCCTTAACATGAAATACCACTAATGAACTGAGAGCTCTGTGTGATAGTGTTGTTTTGTTTTCGAGCTGATAGAGAAGGCCACCGGCTCGACTGTACTATTTGTAAAATAGATTCTGTTAGCCCGGAGATGGGGAATTTAATCAAGTTAGTCCCAAGGGACCCCAACGACCGCGTGATAATTATGTTTCAGTGAATTAATACATTACTCGTCGTCCTATAACCATGCTAAATGACATATATATATATATATATATATATAACGGGTGATCATTGGTTCACCTTTCATTGGAATATGGATCATTTGGATATGTTCGACGTGCCAGAACTCACATGTAAAGTTAGCCCAAAGATGCTAAATTATTATACCCCCAGATACGTAGTATATGGGGGCTATAATAGGAGTCACGCTTGTCGGTTTTTCCGTCGGTCGGTCGGTCCGTTAGTCTGTGGACATTTCTTGTGAACACTATTTCACAGTAACACTTGGTCAGAATTCGATATAACTTCATAAGAATGATTGATACCAAGCCTTGTTGTGCATATTGTGGGCGTGTTGCACTGGAATTATTTTTAACTGAGTTATGACCCCTTGAATTTCTCATACATATTACATATATGTCCATATTTTGTGAACACTATTTCTCAGCAACCCCTGGTCAGAATTTAATATAACTTCACAAGAATGATTGATACCAAGCCTAGTTGTGCATATTGTCGGCGTGTTGCACTGGAATTATTTTTAAATGAGTTATGGCCCCTTGAATTTATCATACATATGTATATTGTCAGGCACCAGCTGGGGGTATTCATCACCTTCAGTGATATTTCTAGTTTGAATGAGAATAATAATAATATAATATTGTGTTGTGTAGATAATTCATTTGCAGTCGAATCTGTCTCAGTCACTGGAGCGAAACTATGATTGCCTTGTTAAGATTGCTACTCAAAAGAGGTGAACTATGTAATAATACGCCAAACTGCGAACCTATAATAATGTATGTCTCCTTTTAAATAAGTAAGCTATACTGTTAACATTATGTTTACGGTAACACTCTGTACATTGGGTAGAACATTCCTAATAGATTCAACGACTTTCGTATGAAGTCCTCAGAGATTGGTATTATTCGTGGGCTTGCTAGTACATTCCACCGGAAATGACCGAGAAGTCAACGAGCAATACCGATCTGTTACGACTTAACACGGGAATCGCCGAGGCTATAACCGACCTCATACGGAAATCACCAACCATCAGGTGTGATATCTAAGTAGAATAAAGATAATACGGGAATTTTCGTTAGTAGAATCATAGGCTATATCGATTTGTTTGAAAACATTACTTTGTCGTTTTGATCATGAATTGTAAATCTATAATCACTTATTGTTCCGATAATTCAAAAACTGAATAATTGTTCCTGTAATTTCTCAATAGCTTTTAGGAATAACATATATTTCTATGCTACATGTATAGTCATTCCAGTAATTGATGAAACTGGTTTGTACTTCAGTTTTAGAATGTATTAGATGGGTAACTAGTTGATTTCTTCAGAAAACCACATAAACATGCAATGCAATACAGGTTGTAGCAAAGGTGTTATGTACTATTCTTTGCAGGTATATATCATTGTGCGAGAAGTTGCTAGTTCGATCCTTAGACTGGTCGTACCAAAGACTTAAACAAATGAAAATGGCTGCCCTCCTTGGCGCTCAGGTCTTCGGGGATAGCATTACGATTGACTAGCTGGTGCTGGATGAATGGACCAGTAGTACTGGTATCTAACCCAGGAAACACCATCATGGTGCAGGATGAATGGACCAGTAGAACTGGTATCTAACCCATGAAACGCCGTGATATAACTGAAGCATTGTTGAAAGCGTAAACACACCAAACTATCTATCAATCAATCTTTGCAGGCCCATGTAAAGATGTTTTGTTATGAAGTAACACGTATTTGACTGACATCATTCGGTATCGGAGATATTATTAATTACAGAGACCACAAATTCTAGGTATCTGTTTCTTCGCACTGGGACGTCCATTAGTTCAACTTGTCACAAAACAAACAAATACATGATTAGATTAATGCCCTTGATGACTGGGACTTGAAAGGCCTTCATTTAGAATAATCACTTTAACGTGGTTTGCTAGTATGAATAACATCAAGCATGGTTGATGAGGGTTTTGTGCGAGATTTGAGATCGTTCGACATTGGTTCGATTCCACTTGTGGCGGACTTGCTAGAATGCCATTCTGTAAGACACATTTGCTATCCGGGTTCTAAGATCGCAGGTATGAGTACTTTCTCCGTGAAACAATTTGAATAATTGAAATACGATTCACGACGACATACAACATCAATAAATCAATTCAAACAAATAAAATGTCTCCGTTATAATGCCTCTCTTCATACAAACGTCAAGATTGCTTTACTCTCTCTTCTTTTCTATTGTTGTTCGATTGTCCGACCTTTAACCCCGTCCCACATACTGACGAAAGTTTAACCCTTTCCCTCATACAACATCTGCAGCAGACGAATTTGAACGTATTTTGTCAAAACATAGAAAATCTCCATAGTTGAATGGATAACCTATGACAACACTAGGAAAACATTGTGGCAAAAGGAGAAATTGCACGTTTTGTGCAATTTCTTCTTTTGTCACTATGTTTTCAAAAAGCCGTCTGCTGCAGAGGCGTCAGAAAGCGTCTATATGAGGAAAAGGGTTAAATGCACTGCAGGATATGGCATTTGCCTAGACTATCGCAAAAGGACAAATTGCTAATAATGAGCATTTTCTCCTTTTACTCTAAATACTTTCAACTTTATTCAATAATATATATATTCGTCTGCTGCATATTTGTTGTTTTTGGGAAATGGGAAAGTATTTATCCTACTGAATTTCTGCCATTTATATCATCATTATTTGTTCTTAGAAGCGTTTGACATTTGTATGGATTAAACATTTCACTGTACATGCAGATAAAGATAAGCCGGAGCACACACGCAGGAATGTTATGGTCCATATCGTTCGCAACTGATGTTTATTACGTGTATAACATGCTTCGCATATATTATTCAAACTCACGCGTAGCACAAGATATGCTTATATATGATATAAACAAGAAGACACATGCATTTAACCCATTACTTCACATGATATTGCAAATGTTGTCTACTTTACAATCAACAGATGAACAAGTTGAAACATCTGGAAAACTGGAACTTACATTTTGACAAAGAGTTGAAAATTTGCAGTTAAAGGTGAAATTGCTCGCTTTGAGCAATTTCACCTTTTATTGCAATATTTCAAAAGACGTCAGTAACAACAGGCGTCAAATGTCGTCATTGAGAAGTAATGGGTTAAGTCCCCGTTAACGCTTTCCCACATAGAGCCGCTTTCTGACGCCTCTGCTGCAGACGACTTTTGAAAACACTCTGACAAAAGTAGAAATTGCTCAAAATCCGTCATTTCTCCTTTGGTCAAAATGTTTTCGAACTCTATTTCAATAATTATAGCTTCACTTCCAGAGTTTTTTCCCATATCTTGAGGAGATGTTTTCAAAGTCGTCTGCTGCAGATCTATTGTATGTGGGAACTGCTTAATGAGTGTCTGCTGCAGTTACATTTAACATATTCCAGGAGACGGAAAAGTAAGACTGTTGTCAGATCTCCTTTCTTGAAGTGAGAATTGTTTGCCATTACGAGAACTATTATTCGTGAACATTGGTCGATTCAGTGAACATGAACTTATTGCGTTGCAAGTAGGATAAATAATTACTTAGTCGGAGTTGTCAAAGTCTTAAACTTTAACATAAACATATAAACAGCCGGTTCCTTTCCTCAAAACTCGGTGAAAACCCTGAAATCACATTATGTCATCATCATTGACACTCTGTGTATACGTATATAGTCGTTTGCAATAACACACATAATTTCAAAGTCGAAGGAACAAACTAATGAATAAAGTTGATTGGGCCCCACGCTCTGAATCCATTTTAACACTTTCCCTTATACGACAATTCTGCAGCAGACGACTTTGAACGTATTTTGTCAAAACATAGAAAATCTCCATAATTGAATGGATAACCTATGTATAGAATATACATTATACGTAGCACTATAATATACCAAGACAACAACTTTATATAACTTGAGCACTGTCAATGGTGACGTAAAACAACATTTAACCCTTTCCCACATACAACAATTCTGCAGCAGACGACTTTAAACATATTTTGTCAATAAATGGAAAATCTCCATAATTGAATGGATAACCTATGACTAAAAGTGGAAAACATTGTGGCAAAAGGAGAAATTGCACGTTTTGTGCAATTTCTTCTTTTGTCACTATGTTTTCAAACAGCCGTCTGCTGCAGAGGCGTCAGAAAGCGTCTATATGAGGGAAAGGGTTAAGCTAGACTGGTTAATTCCCAACAGACCCCCGGTCGTTAATGAGTTAAAAGGGTATAACGATCATGTCAATAAATACTAATACAAGCCACGTCAAGCTAAAACCGACCTTCGGTGAGTTGGATACTAAATGAGGATTACATTTATATTGCAAACATGTACTTGAGAGACGCTTCAGGAAAACAAACCTTATACCTTTCCCTAATATAGACGTTTTCTTACGCCTCTGCAAAAGAAGGCTTTTGAAATTATTGTGGCAAAAGGAGAAATTGCTCATTATGAGAAATTTCTCCATTTGCCAAAGGGATTTCAATTTTATTAACCCTACTACTTCTGGGTTCTTGTAAGCCGTATCCTCGCCTTTGCAGGAAAACAATGCTAATGTATGGAGTAGTCTATGAGCCCGTCAATGTGAATAGGTGTAAGTTGCTTTGTCTGAAATGTGAATGTAGTACGTCTTAACAGAGTATATACGAGTTGACATAACTTTGGACAAGCTCATGAACAATGTGAAAAATACAGATCTTTATCAGCCTGTATGGATGCACTTGCTGATCTGGATCTACAATGTGCTAAAAAAAGGAGCATGTATATTTTACCACGTGAATTCGTGTAATTAAAGGACAGTTATCGACAGTTACACTTTCATTCTGTTTAATAGATCCAGTCATATTTCTGTCGTTTTACTACAAAGGAAACGGTTTCCAAATGATGTTTTCATAATCATTGAATGAAAATCTAAATTGTCTGTTTTTTGACCCCAACACAAGTAACCAAAATACGAACGAGCCGCGCTCTAGAAAAAAATTAGATCATATGGCGTATTTGACTAGGATTTCTGCACTGTTTAATCATTAGCTAAAACAGTGTTCAATGTTAACTCTTTGTAGATGATGCGACTGATATGTTTCCTGGTTATTGGTACGGTTAAAAAATGTTGACGGACAGAAATATTTCAAATCTGTTTTGAGAAGCGTTTTGTATGCATACATGTATCATGCGTAAACACTATTTTTTTGCCAGTGCAAGAGAACACATGTACACGTAAGCTGTGATAAGTATAGATCTCGACGAGACTGTGCATTTACACAGTCTCACACAGCTATACAGTATACACTGTTCACCATATTACATACAAAAAAAGCTTGCTAGAATAGTATTATTGTGTAGATTCTGCCAAGACTGAGCGAATGGAGTAGATAATCTGACCTTCCAACGAGCTTCATTTTCGCTTTCACTATTTCAATAGGTTCATGATGCCACACAGTAACAATATCATTTTTATTTCGTAAGGTTTTGTTAAATGAAATATGGAAATAAATGTACTGTTTCCTTTCTAATATAGAGCAGCTAGATACACAAAAACCAGTTATACTGTCAGACGTTGTTCTCTCTATCCTTGTCTGTATAGCCATTTAAATTGTCAGTTTGTTTGATCTTTGCTAGAACCATGTCTGTTAAACACCGGGTAATCGGACAGTTTAATGTAGTTTGCACAATTACGAAACCCCGATAAATGAGAGGGAATGTACTATTGAGTGGAGTGCATGTCGGGCACTGTGCAGCGATCCATGCGCTGTGGCTTGTAACAATGAGTGCTAGTTCACCTGCACCATGTTAGTGAAGGCTCTGGCGAGTTTTTGAAGTTAGGTTAGTTTCACTAAAGCCTCTGGGCGGACTCGCTTCGCGGCGGTCCTCGCTCGATCTATACTCTATTCTCTCTCTCTGATTCGTCTCTCTCAGTTCTTCTCTCTCCTCTCTCTCTCTCTCTATCTCTCTTCATCTCTCTCTCTCTCTCATCTCTATCTCTTCTCTCTCGGCTCTTCGCTCTCTCTCTCTCTCGTTCTGCATCCCTCTCTCTCTCTCTCGTTCTCTCTCTTCTCTCTCTCGGTCTCGCTCTCTCGCTCTCTCGTCTCTCTCCTCAGTTCTCTCTCTCTCTCGCTTCTCGACTCTCTCTCTCTCCTCGTTCTCTCTCTCGCTCGTCTCTCTCTCTTCTCTCTCTCTCGTCTCTCTCTCTCTCTCCTCTCTCCGTCTCTCTCTCTCTCTCTCACTCTCTCTCTCTCTTCTCCTCTCTCTCCCTCTTCTCTACTCTCTCTCTCTCTCCTCTCTCTCTATCTCTCTCTCATCTCTCTCTCCTCTCTCTCTCTCTCTCGCTCTCATCTCTCTCTCACTCTCTCTCTCTCTCTCTCTCTCTCTCTCTCTCTCGTTCTCTCTCTCTCCCTCCTCTCGTCTCTCTCTCACTCGTTCTCTCTCTCTCTCTCTCTCTCTCTCTCTCTCTCGTTCTCTCTTCTCATCTTCTCTATCTCTCTCTCTCTCTCTCTCTCTTCTCTCTCTTCTCTCTCTCTCTCTCTCCTCTCGTCTCTCTCTCTCTCTCTCTCTTTCTCTTTCTCTCTCTTTTTCTCTCTCTCGTTCTCTCTCTCTCTCCAGTTTGTTCATTGTAATTAGACGCGATATGAACACTCTTTAAGAACTTTTGTAATGTACGTCTGTTATTGAAATGTGGTTTAACAATTGAACATTTTCCCAATTGCAGCCTCATTTAGAACTATTTACAGCAAAAGAC